>JAUMJL010000141.1:6000000-6600000 GCA_033558185.1 Dromococcyx pavoninus
CCATTTGAATTCTAAATTTAATTTCTGGTTTTTGTTTATTTCTTTTATTTAGAATAAAACATTTAGGTTTGAGCCCAATGAGCCTAATTTTGTTTCTGAGTTCAAGACAGTTGTAGCACCTGTGTGTACTGCAGGTCTGGACAGATGGATGATGTCTCTTTCCTGATCAGAAAAAAAAGGTTTCCTTAAGAAACAAAGGGAGAAATGGGCTAGGAATCTACAGTCCAGCCCAGGCCTTCAAAAGGCTATTGTAAAACTCTCAAGATTTTAATATTATTTGAGTCCTAAAGCACAACTCCCTGCTACATGCAAAGAAAGGGAAATGCATCACTGCTTCAAAATCATGGCTGTTTACCACCACTTCTTTACTCAGCAGATAAACCAGGGATGTGAATGTCTTTTAAGTGCTCTGTTCAGGCAAACAGAATAAGCAGCAATCGCAAAGCTCTCAAATGAAATTAATGAACAGAAATGAAGCAGAACTTCATGAATAGTCAGAAACCACATGACTGTTTAAGACAGCAATGAGATTTCATGATTTTATACACAGAATTCATAGCAATTTTGACCTTTCTAGTGACACTCCATGTTACAGGATATAATAAAAGTGGAATCAGAACCTAATCATGTGATTCATCAAAAGTAATTGCTTTTTTTGCACTCTGTCCTTGCTTTAATATTAGAGGAACTAAGGGTACAACTTGAAACTCTTAGGTAGAGAATGTATTTTCGATTCTGTTTGTATAATTTTGAGTAGAGCTTGCAGCTTAATTAAAAAATGTGGTTTTCAGTGGCATCTGTTTGTAACATCCTTTGCTTGTCTTAGATCTCATTTATGCAAGGTCACAGGCTGCCTCTGACAACAAAACTGTGAAGAAACGTTGTTCTTCCAGTTTTGTTTGCAGCAGTGTTCAAAATAAGGTCTCACATTCTTCAATACCGTGTTTTAATATATGATTATTATTCCTAAGTTGTAAACATTTGGTGACTTTCTCCTGTTTATTCAACAAGAGGAATTAAGCCAATATATTGGTTTCAACTAGTAACTGAGAAGCAAACCATACAGGACCAGCAGCTACTCAGACCTTTTCTTGCTAATCATTGAAAAGGTAGTAAATAGAAGAGATTAAAGATTCAGTCATCTCAGAAGGCTGTCAGGTACCTGACATGGCAAAAATATCCAAAGCAACCTAAATAAAACTGTGAAACTTTATGGTTTTTACTACTTTAAAAACTTAAGATTGTGTGCAAAATAGAACCTGAAATCTGGGGTTAAATACTCAAATTACAGTGTTGGTTTCCATATAAATAAATTGATGGAAAACTATAGCAACTGGAAAATGACGCTGACTCAGCTTCTAAGAGTAAATACTCCAGAAGCTTGCTATCTGCTCACACCACCATCATATGGTCTTTATATCAATTTCCAATTAATCATCTGGAATCAATTACTATAGCAGCCAAAGCCAATCAAGAGTTCAATCAGAGAACCACTTAGTTCAGCTACAATCCTACCTTAGACTTACTAAGGTAAAAAAACAGGTACATTGCATATTCTGTTTCTTTTGTCTCTTCCAGACCTCTCTTATATTTCCAGATTTGTATTAGCAAGACATAACTAGATCAAGAAATCATAATGAATAGCATATATAATGCACTGATTAAGTAAATATTCAGCTTTATGATATAGCCCCAATGGGATAGCGCCAATTTTGTAGATAATGTACTGCACAAAAATGTGTCAATCCTTCTCAGACAAATTGATTGTGTTTTTATCATGTACTTGTTTCTTACTCAATATAAGTTTATCCAAATATTTTAGTTACCTATTTATTTGCCTATGGGATACTTTCTCTTTTTGAGCCCAGCAACACACTGACAGATACTGGATAGTTGTGTTTCAGATTAGGAAATTTTAAATTTTTTAAGGTCATTTTTAAAGTGTCCAAAGTGCCCTGGTAATACAAAAATGCAAAGGCATGATCTCATTTTAACTTTTAAAACTATTATGTTTAATAATCTGCAGAAATTTCTGCTCTTCTATTAATATTCCACTTATTCCAACAACCTGCGAAATCAAGGTTTTTCTGAATCTGTTCTTTGCATCTCCACTTGTAATTAATCAAGCAATCTCTTTTAGAGTTTCAAACTCAAATTTTAATATTTAATTGATCCCACTCTTCAAAAGAATTAGTTCCCCCCCATTTTGAACTTACGTCCAGAGCTAATGTTAGAAGAAAATATTGGAGACACAAATAGACACCTCCAAATTCAAACAAAACTGTGTTTATATTGAATGTGGTTTAAATTGTATAAAGAAAAACTGCCATAACTCCTGACAGATTTTTAAATACATAGACAAAAGGAGTTGATAAAGCTTCTTGGTGAAAAGCCAAGAAAGAAAAATTATTTTAGCACAGTATTGTAGCAGAAAATACACTGTTCTGTTGTTCAGCTATAAAACCCCACATAATACCAGGTTCAACCTGACTTTGTGCAAGACAGTCAGACACTTTGCATCTGCCACTAAAGCCTGAATTATTATTTAATAGGAAAGTATTATAAATTGATGATAAACATCTTATGCGAAGACTATTCTTGGATACAAGTGCAATGTTAAAGGACAGTCTTCATTCAAAAGCCCTACAAATGCATCTGGTCACATTAAAAAAACCCTGCTGCAACTGACTCAAGTGATTCTCAAATCAGACAACGGGCCACATTTTGTTGTTTATTTTGTAAAACAGTTTCTGTATTTTTTATTTCTCCCTTTCTTTTTTCCTCTTTTTCTTGCTGTTTATGTGTACCTTGAACTTTTAGAACCTTACCCTAAAGGCATGCAACCAGCAGAGTTTTTCTACATATTTCAAGGGAACTTGGAAGAGAAACTGGTTAGCTGGACTGTTCAGTATGGGAGAAGTACACTCAGAAACTAGAGTGAAGTCTATTGAACATAAGAATATTTTCCTGTCTACTCAATTTTGTGCGTGGGATTATCTTGACCTTTTGTAGGTTGCTTTCCCAAGCATTTTAAAGGTAACCTGAAAAGGCAACCTACAAAGGCAAGAAATTGGACTATTTTTTTAATGTTGGATATATACATTGAGTATATTTGTGTTTTTAATATTTGGTGTTATAATCTATTTATTATCAGAAATTACTAGGCAAAACTGAACACCAATTATTGATTTAATGTAAATTTATAATTAACCACAGTTGTAAAATAAAATGCATGAACTTATACCACTATCACACCATCATTTTTCCTTTTTTTTATGATGAATGAAGCAACATAAAAAAATTATTGGCGATCACCTGACCCAGAATCCAAGAAGCATTAGTATTCCACTTCCCAAATTATGTTTGTTCACTTACCATTGCACAATGGTAGACACATGCTAACATCACAGTCTTTTTGGACATGTATGTCCTCTAAAATGAATTTATTATGTGTTTGGACTGAGATTAGGAAAATCATTCTGCTTCTGTGCTGGTCTACCAAAAAAAAACGAACTTGAAAGGAAACCAGTCCTGTCCTGAAAAGAGACTTTAGTTCATAATTTTCTTTAGTTGCCATTTCACTAGAACATCTTCCTTCAGCTAAACATTAGCAGCCTTGAATGAATGCAGGCAAAGGAACCACCCCAAGTGCTATTGTCTCCGTGCCACTTCAGTTAAAGCATTTATGAAAAGGTGGCAGCTGAGTATCTATGGGGATCTCCAATAGCACATCAGGTGTACCAGAATGGCAGACCTGTTCCGTTTGGTCAGCATTGCCTGCTTATAAAGAAGCTGAAGGTCTACTTTAGTTTTAAACTGATAATCTAAAATTTCGGATGACGGCTGTGGTGCTGACACCCAGATACAGAGCTGGCAATGATATCTCTTCCATTAAGCCTTAGACAGAGCAGAACTCTGAATTACTGACAATGATTAATGCATATATACAGAGGACATTGATTGTGTTGCTTGATGGCAAGGGACAAGACTGTGAATGAGCTCTTTTCTCATGGTGGTTTTGTTTTATTGCCCACTAAAAACTTTCGCTTCTTTCTGCAAACTCAGATATCTGAAACACGTATAAAACATAGAGATGCCTAAACCTTCTGCAGCCACATGCTCAGAATATCACAGAACATTTTACTAGCACAAAATGTTCCAACACCATAAATAGCAATACCACTATATAAAGGAATACAAATAAAAGATAAAATATATAATATACATAAAATAAATACCAAATAAACAAAATTGTAATGAACAAGGTAATGTTTACTCTAATTTTCCTTTGGTTTTCTTTCCTTTTGGAAGAGAGAACTCCTTCTTTATTAGAATTGCAGAGACAGTTCATAGATTTAAGCAATAGTGATATTGCTTCTAGTTACAGTGGAAATCCTAATGTGTTTTGAGCCACACATCAACTTACCAGCTCTTACAATTAATCCTCTTATTAAAAGAGAACCTCAAGGATTATGGAATACAGTGAGCGGGTATATGACTTTTTCACTATCCTGGTTCAAATGTAGCATAACAGATGTAGTAAAAAGAATTTCAGTGTTCACCATTACAGGGTTTTATCCACCCCACTGGAAATCATGATGCTTCATAGCCTCTCTACTCAGAAGAGGTCCAGGACTGGAACAGTCCCAGGCTTTCACTGAGTACCACTGGAATGTAAAAGAGGAGATGTGGAAGTAGTTTAAGCAGCTGTTAGAAGACTGAGTACACCCTTGTCTTGAAACAAGAGAGAAAAATGGCAGGTAAATAGAGAAGGGGGGATTTCTTAGGAAACTCCTGTGCTGTTCTCTGAGCCTCTCAAGAGCACTCATTCACAGAGTAATAGCTGAGCATAATGACATTCAGGGATAGTCATATGAAAGGCTTTTGGTGTGACAAATTTGACAAATGAACCCTGAATACTTGAGGATGATGGGTTAGGTGGATTCATTTCAGAGCGTATGTTTGAAAAATGTTTGAGTTCCTTTAAAGCTTACATCTACCAGATTGCTTTATATCAATATCAGAGATGAGGGAATGGGCGTGGAGAATTGGAAAGGAAGGTCAAACTTTGCCAGTTATTCTTTCTGATAAGAGCAGAATCTATTTTATGATGCACGAACATGACTGTCATTGAAGTGTCTGCGTGGGATTACTGTTGACTATGAGTTACCATGACTTCACACTACTGTGTCAATGGGGATTAGGATCTCATTGTAACAGTTGCTGCTTGTATAGGCGAGACAGTACGCAGAGAAATCCTGTTCCACACAGCTAACAGACTAAATAAACTAACTAGAGAAAATACATCGCCCATCTTTTACAGAGGGGAACCACAGCATTTCCAGCTACAGTACTTCTTCACCTAGATTTTAGGTCCTGCCGCTTTTGTTTTAGAGTGATGTGGTAGCTACAAGCATGGAAGTTGAACACTTCAGCACATCAGAAGCACCTATCAATCAATGACCAGTTTTGCCTTATCATGTAATCACAGCACAGGTTTTGGAGGTGTCCTGAAATGATTTGCTCATGGTTGTACAGAGTCCGTGGAAAAGCTAAGAGCCAAAGCAAAGGTCTGGCATTCCCACCCATCATCCTGAGTGGGAAATGTCCTCCCCAACTGAGTGTTGTCCTATTACAGTGGTATCGGCTCACTGAACAACAGGGATGACAAGGAGCCTGTGGGGACACCATATGGTGCAAAGCACTGTGTCATTTCCAGCTGGGGTAATGGAACCCAAGTCCTGGCAAACCTGTGAATGAGTGAATAGGAGGTTGTGTGGCTGAGGAACAGATTGTTTCAATGAGAATACATTGCTCCAAAACCTAAATCACCTGCATTTGACAGTTATCTTGTAAGTTCTTTGGAGCAAAGAACATGCACTGTGAATGGCTCAATGGTGATGTGACTAGGGCTTCTGAGAGCTTTTCCAGTACAAATAAGTATCATCCAGTTTAGGCCATGCACTAGCACTTAAATCAAAATATCAGTGAGGATTAAATGATGAGCATTTTCCATAGGCCAGGAGATACAAAATATGTTCTGAAAAAAGATTTCGTGTAGCAAATACCAAAATATCCTTCATACATTCAGATAAAATCACTTCATAGTAATTCCTTTAATAAACAAGTCTACTTTTCAGGTAATATTTAAGAAAGTAAAAAGGAATGGAAGAAAGTATGTACAATATAGTCTTTTTGTCAGATTTCTGGTATTTTATTTTAGATGTCACACTATCAGAACCTTGCATATAATTTTTGTATGAATTCAATATGTAATTATTCCTAGTATGCAAGCTCTAGGACCATTATCTCGCAATCTGTGCGCAGATCATTCCATAAATTGAATGATTTTCCACTTGAAATTTCACTTCATAATAGGAATTCCTATTGCTATTAACCTCAGCCATATATTATCTTCTTGGAAAGCTGACATTTTTTTCCTAATAAATCAGCATGGGATAAGTTTTAGCAGTTGTTTTGCTTGCTCTTTTAATTAAGACTTTTTAGTTCAAAGTGACAGTAATAGCCTTATATCAGAAATGCATCCATTACTTCATGGACAAGAATTAAGTTTTAAAAAGTAAACCAAAGAAAAATGTTTATTTTAATGAGAGTGGATCAAATGCTAACATCAAATTACCTGATAACAGAAGTCATACCAAAGTAAATAACTGCTTTTCTTTGAATTAGCTAAATATTGTAGCTCCAGAGCCCAAAGAATAACTACAGCCAGTATCTAGAGATGCTGCAAGTGACTCAACAGTAAAACACAATGACAAAGCTGCAGCAGAAGAGATGTTATTTTATATTTTGGAGCTGAAATATTGCCATCTTTTCCATCATGTGGACAGAGATGTCTGTGCAGCAAAAAGATTGGGTGACTGACACACAGACCTCTCCTCAGACAGCATGGGAGATGGTGAGCTCTCCAGTCCTCTGACATGAGTTTTGTGCTGCTCAATGCTTTTTCTGTCCCACTTCGTAGGCTTTTTAGTCCCATGAAAATGCTAATATTTATTGACTCTTGTAGTAATAAAAGACCATGAAACAGAAGAGATGTTCTCTTCTCTTATGAGATCTTTTGTGCTCCTCCGTGTGGAGATACTGCTGATTTTAACAAAAAAAAAAATTAATATCTCCCCAGATGGATAGATTTCCCTTCTGTCTTATTTTAAATTCTTAACTTTTCCTATAATGAAAAATCTTCAGTTCCTTCTTCATCCAGTGTTGTTCTATGTTTGTTTTGAGTTTAGTCATTTATTATTAAGAATCCCCTGAAAATTACATCCTGTGATTTGCTACCAGTTAATCAAGACTTCATGAATTCCTGTGTTTCTCTCGAAATGTTATTTGGCTCATAAAATTTGGAAAAAAACAATCTGGATGTGGTTGTGCCATCATCATCTCATTAGTTCTGTCTTTTGTTCCCTGTGCCAGAGCTTCCCAGGAAACCTAGGAGTCTGAGGATGGTGGATTGCTTTGTCCGTGCCAAGACAAAAACAAACTGGTAGGACCTCACCTGCACTGGTGGTTTAGAATGAGAGAGCAGGAACTTGCCATGCATATAAAGAGATGAGTTAACATCAAATAGTTCATAGATTTAAAGATTATAAAATTTTAAGCAGCTGAAAAAAAATCTGAGAGCTGCAAAATGGCACTAAAAATGTGAGAAACAGAAATCTACTACTTATTGCAGATCAACCAGATCTAGAATAAACATGTAAATAGCAGATATCTCAGGACAAACAGGAGTTTCTAAATCCTGTACACTCCCAGCACAGGGAGGAGGTAGACATGCAGCTGGCAGCTGGTTTTGGAAGCAGGTAAGGGCTAGCAAGAAGCTAACACACTGAAGCATCTTCATTCAAAAGAATTATTACAAATAAATTGAGCCAGAGGCTTAAAAGATATACAGCCGTGGTAGTCCCTGTATGATGAACTCCACCCATCCTGCTGCTTTCTATGGTCATTAGTCTACATGAAGAAGTGGTTCAGCCCAGAGGATTGTCAAGACTTTTTGCCTGTGATGCAGGTCTTCCCAGCTCTTTGTGGTGTGTGGAAATTTTAACGCTGTGTGTTTCCCAGTCTTCCTAATTATGCTGATGGAGAGGCCTCTTTCTCTACAGAGTCAGGCTATCATTCGCTTAAATACCTTGAGTTTGGGAAAAAAGATTCCAAGAATGATATTCTTCTGTATCTACATAGACATAGATATAGTTAAGTTTGTTTTTTTCTTTCTATTTTTGTAAAGAAGAAATGCAGAAAAAAGCATTTATAGCCAATGTAACCAGAACACAAAGTACCACACTCTGAATTACCATCACGGTTTCAAAGAACAGACAAAATAGCAACCTAAGATAATAAAGATGGCCTTGTTGCATAATTTCATTTCTTGGTACTGAGTCAGTTGCTGTCCTCTTGTACAGGGAAGGGCTGGATATGTGTGGTTTTTTTAATTAATTTTACTCTTGAAGCAGAGCGCCACAGACCACAAACACTGATAGATGCTTTAAAAACTGTAGAATGTGTTCAACATTTACAGTACTCTTTCTATATACAAATAAGCTAACTTAAGGTCTCATTTTAAAACAATGAAAGATGATGTGAGATTATAAGCAGGCTTCTTCAGAGACTTAATTTTACTGACCTTCATCTTTGTTGCAGACCAGAGACATCCAATGAGGCCTGCCACTTATTACTTGTGGAAACAAGAATCAGCTACCAGAAGGCTGCAAAACCCTTTGTAAATTCTAAGGAAAGAGTTTCCTGAGCTTGAAAGCGTTTGAATGAGGTTGGCTTTCCAGTCCAACTGGGACATGTTCACTCAGAAGAATGATTACAAATAAGTTGAGAAAGAGGCTTGAAAGTTTTACAGACGTGGAAGTGCCTGAAAAAAACAATTTTACTTATCTTGTTGCTTTCTGTTGCCATTACATTAGCCTACACAAAGATTTGGTTCAGCTTAGAGGGTTCTTGAGAGTTTTTAATGTCACACCATGACAGGAAGTCTGTATTCAATTACTCGATGCAGAATCTAGATGGATTGTTCTCACTTCTGCTCTCTACTAACTAAATGTGCTTGTAATGTATCTTGTCAAAAACAACAGAAAGTGAAATGTAGATGGAAATGCTTCAGGTTTCTTTTCATCTTTGAGATTTGTCATGTGATTCTATTTAAGGGGATTTAATAAAGTCACTCAATATAAAATCTGTATCTCTATTTTCTGAAATATTTCTCAATGCAGTCATTCTTTTAATTGCTTCTGGATTTGAGTGAGGGGAGCTCAAATTGGCTTAGATGATAATCGAAGAATGCAATCATTATGCTGGGGCTTATCTCACGATTTAAAGGGGACATGACCAGAAAATTTGATCATTCAATTACAAGCAACTGTTTAATATTTAGACACTTTTTCCTTTTAGGAAAGGCAGACTCATCCTTTCTCTCCCTATTCCCTCTCTGGAGAGAGATAATAACCTTCTTTTTCTTTCCGGGCATGGCTAAGATGTACTCTTTGCAAATGCTTCCATAAGAGTTAAAAGATTAAAATATCAGTTAGATATGAATGACATTAGGTCACTGAGAGAGAAAAGCTTCTGACAAGGATTTACTTTTCATTAAAAAGGTCTTAATGAACTATCATAGAAGATTCTTGATCCCAGACAGTGTATTTTATGTAATACCCTCCTTTGCAAGACATAGCTGATGACCTCTCTGACCTCAAAGCCATCTTCAGGCCCTGTGGGCTTTGGTCAGGTTTGCTTTTCTCTGCAAACTTTCAAATGCTTTCTACAATCAACATTAGCTCATGGGATGTTTAAAGAATAGAATATCACTCTTTTGATTGCTGTAATTGATTACTCTGTAGGCTCAGACATTTTGTTATTGCTTTTCTTCTATAGTCTTGCTGGCAGCACTCCAGGTCCTGGACGTTAAGGAAAACAGGCCATGGATCTGCTACTGCTGTTACCTGGTATACCTACCTGAACTACTAAGGTCAAGAGAAGAATATTCTAACATTAAACTAGCTATCTTTTGTTTTCATTGACTATGAAAATTCAGAAATCAACTCCAATGTTCATGCATTCAGATCAGCATGAATAAAATTGCAATATTTTACCCTAGCATGTTCACTTCCCAGTTGCTTTCAAGAAGAATATAACCTGTGTGTACTAGAGGACCAGATATGACCTGAATCTTGACTTCACAGCAAGACAGTGAAAAGCCAGAAAAAAATAATTTGCCATCTGCTGAGTGAAGGGAGAAGCAGCTTATCAGCTGCTATACAAGTCAGAGGTTTTCCACCTTAACCTCTACGCATGTCCAGGCAGGTTCTGAGGTCCCTTCTATTATTATCATCCTGGCAATTTCTAGCATTCATCCACAAAGCAAGAGATGACTGCTGTTCTTATCATCACTAAAATAAAATGCAACATCCCACCACAGAGTCATTGAGGTACTTACTAAGCTCTAGCACCTGCAGACTCATTTCAGGCTGCCTCTATGTCAGAAAGTTGTTTATTTAGACTGCAGTACAGAGTATTTGTCTTCAGACCAGTCTGTAAAATACCTTCATAGACTACCGGCAACATATCATAAAAGAGTAAAATTAAATCACATTTATGTGGGCCCAAACTATCATTCTGCCTGCTTGACTTTTTTTTTTCTCCATAGCTATTCACTTGATTTCCAGTTTATAAAGTTCATCTGCCCTTGCTGAGCGAACTAAATACTATTATGAACTAGGGAAGTCCAAATGTGTTTGCTTTTTAGTTTCCAACACCTGTTATAGCCTGTACAGGAAATGTAATACTCTCTAATTAAACCTTATTCTCTACTTTTAACAGCCACTTTTTTAACTACAACAGAAAGAGGAAGATAAGAATCTTGGAGTATTTAAATCAGTGTTTTACTGAGCATGAAAGACACTATCTGCAAAACAATCAGTAATTAGCTCACGTATCTCACATATCTGCCATGCAAGAAAAGCTACCTGTACATGATAAATGTGAACTGTATAACTGTTTAAGCTGTAAATTGGATCTGCTGAGATAGGTCTGGTACTCCTAGTCAAAATACTTGTTCTGGCTTAGGAGTCAGGACCCTTATGCTATATATTTAGCATCAACCAAAATAAGTAATGTAAAATAATGTAAAATAATGTAAAATTACATAGGTGTATTCACTAATAAAAAGTCTTGTGTTAACTTTTAATTTCATTATCATTATTCTTAAAACGCACCAGAAACTGTATGAGTAGCAATGCTACCTCATTTAGTTTGAGACTGGGAAGTAGAAGAGAAAAGGTTCCCACTTAGATCAAATTAGAAGGGAGGGAGAAGTTAATTTTCTCAGACACTTCTGAGACAATTTTCTCCTGTCTTTTACTGCTCCTGCTACAGTTGTCCCACCTCCTCTCCAGTGAGGTAGCTGGATGCAGCATGGCTGATGTTAGTGTGAGAGAAATAATCTTTACCAGTGCTACCAACTTGTCTCCTGTGGGTGTTCCCTTTATTGTGTTGCAGTAAGGAAAGTATCTCAAACTTTCCTTAATTCCTTAAGTCAGGCCTCTGAGTACTGACGTAACTCTTGTCTTTTCTTTATACTTTCAAACAGAGAAGCTTACAAGGAAACCTTAAAATTCATAAAACGCCCTGTGAGGAGAGTACTATTTCAGTAACTTTCAATGCTTTCTGCGTAGGTGAATCACCATGTCGTATATTGCCTGTGGCAATTCTAAAACATTTACTTGGAAAGGTTTGGAGAAGGTGATGACAGCTCTTCTACATGTTCTGTAACCACCACATGTCTTGTCTTCCAATTTGCTCCTACTGTATTTCTGGATTCAGGTGTATGCTCTGACATGCTGCCACCACTTACCTTGTACCTCACAGCCTACAAGCCCTGTTTCACCTAAACAAGTGCTAAGGAATGTGACCTTGACAGGAATCGCACTGTCATGGACAGGAAGTGGGCAAAAAGATTAAGTATATATAGGACGCTCCACATAATTTCCAATTCTCATTTCCACACTCTTCCTAAAGAAAAAGTTTCCATTTGAAATTCATAATAAAAACTGAATTTTTGGAAGAGTGAAGGCACTTCAGCTAAAATGTGTATTTTTGAGAACATGTGTGGATCAAGCTAGCTCAGTGCTGGATTCTTATGAGATAACTTCCTGAAACAACAATTTAGAAGTGCTGGCTGCAATATTTTCTGGTTATTGATTACAAACAATGTGCAAAATGATTGGAATTTAGTGTGAAAAGAAGAGCTACAGACACACTTTTCATTTCTAGAATAACTGTTGTTAGTTATCTCATATTTTTAGAAATTATAAACATCCATAATAAACATTAATTGGGAAAAAAACTGGGAAGTCTTATGTTGTGTTAGTCTGAGATTTTAGCACTCCTAGGGTTTAGCAGTTTAATTTTTTGAAAGACCAGATAAAGTCTCCACCAGAATGCAAGTCTCAACCTTGTGTTTGTAAATCAACGTTTCTCTTCTAGGAAGCATAGGAAGAACTGGATAACCAAGTGCCAGAAACCAGAGTATAGCATATGAAAAAGAGCACAGAGCAACAACACAAGCCAGTGTAGTAAAGAAGGAAGGAAGGATTACACTGACCATTAGCAGATGGTCTACACTTACCTCTTTTATCAGATTCATAAATCTGGGTCCAAAACGCCATGGTTTGTGTCTGTGGCACTGCAGAGAGCTGACAGTCATTTGGGAGGCACGCTGGGAGGCCACTGCTACCATGTAAACAGCATCGTACATCAGAGCTGCTTCAGTCTGCATGAAAAGACAAAAAGATTTTCTTTAATGTATATCTTTGTGCCTGGTCTCTGCTTTTCTCTACCGAAAACTGTTTCCCTGGATTGTTGATAGGGAAAAGACCACTACTGGGCTCCCTGTGGAATTCTGAGGTGTAACGAATTCCATTTTCTTGGCAGCTTATATTAATGTCAGAGTATTTTCAGGTGAGCATTGGGAAGAAAATTACATTGAGTAGCTACAGGAAGAGAGAGGTCAATGGGTCCAGTGCAGTAAGGAGTGCATGGGCAGCTCTGTGACACAGAAAGGAATTATAAGAATCCTCAAGTGATACAGTAGCCCAGGTCCCACTCTCCAGGTGTGGCTTAGGGCAAGCACATTGGAATACTCAGTCTTCTAAAGTTTCCTCATGGGATTTGCCAAAAACTTTTAACACCTCCAGTTGTGTCATTTGAAAGAACCAGGCAGGTGGGCAAGCCAGTCTCTGCCCAGCCTGCAGGTTGGCATGGCATGGTGGCATGGCATGGGGGCATGTGGGAGGGCTTCCCACAAGTTGTCTGCACCAGCTCATTGCCTCTCTTCTAATGGCACTTGTGGGATCGCTTTCTTCCCCACAGGACAGACAGTTCCTGCTTTCCAGGAAAATCAATCCCACCAAGCACCTGGTAGTTATCCCACCCAACAGGTATCTACTGTCCCTAAGCGTCTACTGTCCTCAAGGATCTTGGCTTTTGGCACAAACACGTCAAATGGCCCAACTGAGATTTGGCTAGGACTGTTCCCCTGCCATACCTTACATGATGTCTTAGAGGTAGGTGAACTGTTCTCTTGTTCTCTTGAGGCATCTTTTTGGGGGATTAAGTTGGATTTATACCAAACTTCTAGTTATATAAGATAGGGCAAGGGAATACAGCCCCCTTAGATACTCAAATATTACTAAAATTACTGGATGCCACTTATGCATCTGTGTTTATATTGAGAATGGATTTACTGGTTTAAAAGGATACCCAGTAACTCACTTAATGCACATGGATGCTGTGAAAATTAAGTGTTTACCTTTCTTGTAAAGCTACTTAATAACTAAGCAGGGGCCTTAAAATAAAAGTACTAACACTGCAGATGAGAAAACAGACTCACATATATGAATTGCAAATCTAATCCTTTTTTTTATTCCTTTCCCATACAATTCCTTTGGGAAATTAATAGACGACTTTATTTGTCTGCTTCGTTTACTGAAGTAAACTACAACAGCACCAGTCTTATCAAATGTGATCTAAATTTATCAACTAATTTTAGTATACTGCAAATGAGGAATCACTTTTTACACACCAGTCAGGATCTGCCCTAAACAATGCTTCCAAAACCAGAGCAAATTGAAAACATAATAAATGGTGAGTCAATCAGAAAGAGATAACAACAGCTGTTCTCAGTATCAAGTGTCTCAAAACAGACAGTTGTTCCAAGGAGACCCGGAGTCTAAAGGCCTGATCCAAAATGCCTCAAAATCAATGGAAAGATTTCTCATCAGTGTCAATGGACTTCAGATCATTTTTTACTGATTAAAAGTTAGACTTTTAATTACACTGGGGGCATGTGCATTCAGGACTGAATTTTACTTGATCACTGGAGTCCCAGTCTGCCTGTGTCCCAGGCTTAGAGACTCTACAGATGCTCTGTGAAAATGCTTCAGGGCACCTCAATTTGCACTCCTAATGGGGATGCCTTTACTTGATAGCATGGTGCATTCCACAGTGTTTTTATGTTCACCAGACTGACTGTTTGAATCTCATGCTTGTGTAAGTTGTTACTCAACCATCCTGCCGTGAGGCAACTGGGAGATTGTATTACCTCCCTTAGCCATTTATTTCTTCACTCTGTCATTCTGGTTTAGGTCTTGGGGTTGCATGCAGTAGCGATTCACCTCTTTTTCTGAAGCAAACTGCCTTATATTAACATCTGTACTTGTGCATAAGAAAGGGACTAAGAGTTAGTCCTGGAAGTTGTTTTTCTGATTTTCATAGTCTATTTAAATTATTGCAAAGAAACCCAAAGATCTCATTAGCACAACTATGTGCAGTCTGGGCATAAAGTGGAATGTGAACTCCAAACTGTCTTGGTCATACCACTGACTTTCCACAAGCTGATATGAGGGCAATAAATACAGCCTGAATCAGAAGGGAGAAATCTTGAGTTAGGACATGTAATCCTGATCTTCTTATACTGTGCAGTTTGTCATAGCCATACTGCCTAAAAAATATAGCAATATTGCAGTTCTCCATCAAACTGCATGAGCAGAACTTGCTATCAATATTTAAATGATCATAGCCAAATAGGAAGATGATTTGAAACAAGATACTCTTTGTTTCAGAGTATTGAGGACATGAAGAGATTATAGAAATGCAAAGGAGAAAAGATTCAGAGATGCAAAGGAGAGCATAAGACTCTACCAAAAGCTTTGTTTTTCTGAGTTTTACAGTTGGTCGAATGCCCATGAACAGCTACCTTTGCAGGTCTTGTGTATTCACATCAGAAGTTCCCACAGGCAACTTTCTTCCTTGCTTTGCGTGTGAGTGAGAAAAATGGCACTGCCCAAATGAACAACATTTTTTTTAAATGCTAGAGATAGCATACACAATGCATTTCTATTCAGGACGTTACAACGTTTCAAAGTTTCCCCTTCAATCACCTGCAATAAAGTCTATTTCATATCACTTCGAACTCCACTCACTACATAAGTTACATTATCTTATATTGCAAAAAGATGGCAACCCCTCAACCATCGAAACTGAATGGAGTCATGTCACCATGTAATTTGTCCTATTCTTTCCCTTACTTCTTGGGGGAGTAACAGGGAGGAAATCCTAATTTCCTGGCTTGATGATACCTTTCATTTATCTTTAAATTACATCTTAAAAGCCAGAGTTGCTGTAGACGATGGAAATGAAGAGAAAAGGCACTTTTCCAATTTAAAAATGTTATTATCTGTTCACATGTACAATATCTTTCCCTGCAGGTTAAAAATGGCATATCTGCTCTGAAAGTTTTTCTTTCCTGTTTTGTTTCTCACTCCATCCAGAACAGTAATGGAAAATGAGACAGCAGTATATACCATTTTACAACAATAAGATGAAAATGTTAGCTGGACAGCACCATAATGGAGAATTGTCACTCATTGCTAGAGCTCCCCAGCAGTGGTTTGTCACACAAGTGAGTACATAGGACAAATTCACTTTTTGGGTAAAAGCAGGTCAAAGGAAGTTTGTCTTGGGGATGCTGCTTCAGCATTTGCATTGTGAAATAAAGCAGTGATGGGATTAGCTCACATCCACTAGAACAGCATTGCAAAGTGCACTTGCAGACGTCGCTGCATCATCATTGTTGTCATTCACTTACTGTCATCATGCCATCAAGGAGCCCAGTCTCTGGTTTCGGTGGCGCCTGCAGACGCTCCATTGACCATTTCTCAACCACTGATGAAACGTGAGGGTTCTCAATGTTGAGAAGGCGAAACCCCGTCATATTTACTCCACTGTATCTGTAGGGTTCCAGGTCTAATGCAAATAGATCCTAAATCACCATTAAGAAAACAAACAAAACCAGATGTAGTACTTTTAAAGCAAAATGTTTGGAAAGTACAATTAGGCCAAAATTGTACTCAGTCTAAGCAGGTTTTTTTTCCCCTGTGAATGCTCGGCTTGCCCTCAAAGCCTAGTCATGATCGTTCAGTTATACATCTCAATAAATCAGAGCTGTGTGAAATTTATAACAAACCACATATCTGCTTTGTTGGAACACAAAAGTCTGCTCCCACAACAACACTATTTTGCAACCAACCTGCACAGCAGTATCTAATTTTAATTTATAGCAGTCCTCTAACAGTGTTACAGCTCTGACAAACCAACATGAAAAATTAGCTGGCCAATGTCAAGCTTATTTCTCAACTCAGGGAAGGAAAATTCCAAGAGATGTCAAAAGCCGTACAATTTTTTACTACTTATGAATCCCATTTTTCTCATGCCTTGCCTCCTTCAGGTGACTTTCTGCCAGTATGTCTAATGGATGTGTCAGGCCAGAGCACAGTAAGTCCATGCGCTTCAGTGCTTAGCGTTTACAGAGCAGGAAAATCATGGTTATTCTAAGTAATATAATTGTGTGGCACACTTCATGGATGTATTTATCAGACAGTGGAGATATGTTAACTGCTTTTCAAAGCCTAAAGGCTGTTTTTCAAATCAAGTTTTTGCCAATCCCAGCAGGCCAGTAAAATGACAAATGCATTGGTTACGGTTTAATACTACAGTAATCATACCACAACGCCAAGATTCCACCAGCACTGCTTACTACTCTATACTATCTCATGCATATTGAGTTTGGTAGTTATCATTTTGTGTTAGACTGCTGTTATATAAAATTGTAAGGTCCACAGTAAATCCTATTTTTTCACATTTTCCTTCATGTTAATATGGGCTCAAAGAGAACTATTTCAAGCTACTAGTTTAAGTTCCAAACAGCTAGTATTTTCTGATTAATGAATTGACTGTTGGATTCAAAATAATTTTTCACTTCCACATAAAATTTTGTATGGAAAGGAAATAAAGAATAAGCTGGTGCACATGAGCAGATATAATCCAGACCTCTAAGACTGTTCTAGAAATATTGGGTCTTTGCTGTCTTTCTAGTCTACAATGCAAGTAATAGATGTTAAGCATGGATTGAGTTATATTTATGTATAGCATATAACTTAAAAATTGGAAAAAGTCCTGAAATAAGTTTGTATACATTTTTACCATAAAAGCAAATTTAGGGTTTTTCTTTTTCTATAAAATTTCCCAAGTGATTTTATACATGTGTGATTTTGTGTTTTTATTTTAAGTAAATTAAATATTTTAGTGATGAACTGCACTGCCTGCAGTGCTTGACCCTGGCTCCACTGAAAAGTCATTCATTCATTATTTCATTTTACTCTGACCCAGCTGTACTGATGGATTTTCCTTAAACACAATATTGCAATTAATTTTCATTAGTTTAAAGTCTTATCAGACACAGAGAGCCTACAAAACAGCTTCCTTACAAAATTCTGATTCCTGGTATTGCTAAGGAATGTTAGTATTCTCCAGGAGTTTCCTTGAACGACGACAACAAAGATCTCTGTGAAAAAGTGTAAATTTTTAGTTGTCTTTACCACAACAGAGGAAATTCGCCCCCAAATCTTTAGTGTTCCTTACCAGTGTCGTAAAAAAGTAGTGGTAGTACTCAGTCATCATTCCCATGGAGAGAATCTGTTGAAAGAGGTTGAAATGTGAATGTACTTTACACGGGATGCTTTAAGTGTACTGCATTGTCTTTTGGAAAGCATGGATTACTCTGGAACAATATGTTAAGAAGATGATTACAATAAAACCCACAGGTTTTTGAGAAGGCCCAAAATACTATATTGTATTTAAATTATGTTTTATCATCTCTGCTTAGGAATGAGATTAAAGATCACAAAGCTTCTAGGACAAGAAAAATGACTAACGATAACGACAAGCTGATTTTTTAAATGTGAAATCATTTAGTCTGAAGTTCAGCAGTGTTAAAAAGAAATTTGCTAACAGACAACAGAATTTGTAGGGAAAAGTGCTTAGGTGTTGGCTTTTTTTACCCTGCATTACCATGTGAGAACAAGGCACTGGGTGAATGCTCACTGAAGTAAATAAGAAAAACAAAAAGAAGAAAGCTTCTATAAAAGCCTTTTGTTCCACCTGGAGAGTGCAGGTCTGCAGGAGGTTGTCAAAACAACAAGTAGGAAAGGATTTCTGGTCTGGATTAATTTTATGGAGTCAGATCTTTTGAAGCCTGCAAGGCAAAGATGGCATTTAAATGCATACTGACTGGCCATCTCAGGCAGAAGAGAATAAAGCTTTTCTTCTCACCCCTCACATTGCAAGAAACTTCCTTTAGCCTCAGTCCCTCTCCAAAAATCATTGGGAACATTTACATAAAACACCCAGGATAGTGTATAACAGGATGCTCTACAGTTTCAGCCCAGCATCACCTACGCTTGTCACCACATCCACACATGCTATTACCATGATGCAAGCATTTTGCCCTCTCTGAGATCTTGTGAAGAGGAGGAGGAATTATGAGCTAGGAAACTACTGAAGAATTCAGTATCATGACAGTAACACAGACAAAGGTTAGATGTTATTCAATTTTGATCACACTAACGTAAGCATTTGCTATTAATAGTATTTTAGGACATTTTTAGCAGTGTCTTAATAGCTGCTTGAAAGACAGGGGGAAAATAGTGTGATTTGGCCTCTGAAAATCTGAGTTATGTATGGCAATTCCTCACACAAATAAAGGAAAGGACCCAAACTTTCCAAGCTGCAGTAGATAATAAAACCAGTTCAGGGTTAATCACAACCAACCAATCCGTTTCCAACCACAGAAGATCAAGCCAGAAAGCAAGAAATTTTATTGAAATGCTCCACTGAATTTACATGTCAAAATTGTCTTTTTTATTTCTTTTTTTTTTAATTTCTTAGAGTTATTTTACTATGTGTAGAACTGAGTAATCTAGTAATCCTGAAGAATGATGTTACTTCCCTACTTAAGCACAGAAAATTATATACGCTAGCATCAATGGAAACTTTTACATGCTATGTTTCCCAGCTGAACTGGCTGGACTAATTTCTGCTTCCTGGAGCCGTTGGATTTCTGTGTTCATGGTCCTTGACACGAGAAGCAGGTGCCAGTCAGGATTTTTATGATGCGGGTCTCCTTTGAGCTGACACTGTATTGAAATAACCCAATTGTTTCACATAGGGGACAGACCAGCTGCTAGGTTATACAAACGTGGTTTGAGACCAGGTAATCTTCTGTATTTATTTGGTCCTCTAGAGGAAGTCTGCAATTAGTTCATGGTGTTATATTAGAATGAAAGCTAGTTCATACTAATAAATGTAAATAGGAGGATACGAATGCCAAGATTTAAATTATTGATTCATTGCAGTTTTAATTTCAGCTTGAAATAGAAGAGCTGACATCAAGTCATTGCACTTCTTTTATCAGAAGACATAAACTGCAATCTGCCTGCGTAGAAATAGTAAGACAATGGAGAATCAGAACAATTCTAAACTATAATGCCTCAAAATACAACTTTACATTAACAAATACGTTAACTAGAATGCTTATAAAGTGAGTAGCCTGGATTTTTGGGAAGCGTTACCCAGGCTGTGCTGCTGCATCTACACTGCTACTGGGTAACCAGCTAGTTAATCCCAGGTAGCAGAGTTATTGTTTTTCTCATAAATACAAGCGTATTAGCCTGAGAGGAGTGTATGCCTCCTGAACACATTTTTGATTAAAACTTTATGAGAATATTGATTCTGAAGTAATGCACTATAAACAGAGCTGGCAGGACATACACCCTTGTGAATAATGATTCCAAAAGTCATGCTACAGGATTATCTTTGAAAACAAAACAGAATCAAATCCCCTGAAAACAGAAGGCTTTGCAAAAAACAGGATTCAGTCAACAATGCTGTATGACATAACTAAGACACAGATTCACAATGGCAGTTGCTGGAAGGGTGTTGGATTTGCCAAGGACCCTACAACCAAGGGCTCCATGAGAGACGCTTGCTGAAATTGTTCCAAAGAAAGTATTGCAGCAGCCCAGGAAAACTTAATCAGCATGTCACTTCTATATTTTATATATTTACAACGACTCAATTAAGATATGAAGATACAGACAGCTGGAAAGGAGCTTAGTGACACACGCATGTTTAATAATGTCCTTGTCTAGTTAAAGAATAAGAGTTGATGTTGGATCTATCCAAAGCTGGCCCCTGATCTGACTCTGAGCTCTGCCTTTCACTTAGCACTGATCACAAGAACAGCCTTAACTGTTTATCCTCTCCTGTAACAATCATTAAGGAAGATGATCAGTTATATAGCACTTACACATCACTGTAACACACGAGTTCAATCTGCAGATTGACCTAAATAGGGTGGGTTTTATTCATGGATCATAAAGACTTCATAATAATTTATTTTTTAGGCTAACACAGTTTCTAAGTAAAATTTCCAATGAATGACGATTTAATGACTGCACCAAATGCCCACTCTGATTGATAATATTCAGAAAACAGGAGATAAAGACAAGTTAAAGCAGAAGTAAGAGAAACACTGAGCATCCTGCTGGAGACTCCAAAGCATTAATGACTCCCAAGCCTTAATGACTTGGATGCTTCTATTAGGGTAAATAGGAGAGTTGCCAGAACTTGTCTTCTGTGCTCTTCCCACAAAACAAGCACCCTCCCCGCTAGAGAAAAAGAGCACAGCAGCCCAGAAGACAGAAGGGAAGGCAACAAGACTGGTTTGTGTATACATAGCTGCCCATAAGAAACTATCATGACATTTTTTTACATATTCATACTTAAATAGCTTTGCATGTAATTATTTAAATAATTATGCATCTGATATAAATGTCCTATTAAAACAGTAATAGCTTTTACTTACTGTGCAAGTAAACTAGTGAAACCAGGCTAAAACATTCTTCACTCTCCTTGTACACCTCCTACACATCCTACTTGGTATAAAATATTTTCATTCTTCAGCCAGACTCACATATGGCTGGATTATGGATTATCTTAGAAATAAGATAAAGAGACTTCCATCTCTAATTACCCATTTCAGATCAGAATTTTGGGTCTTGTCTTTGGCTGACCTATGCTTACAGTCACGGTTCATAAAAAACAATGTGAATCTGAAAAAGTACCAGTGGTCAAATTATAATGACAGAAACTGGATAAAAAAAAAATCCTCTCTTTTGTCTGTAAATCTCTTTGGGTGCTCTGTTCTTGGTTTGCATCACATCTCAGGTGCACCCGGCATTTGTTTATCTCGTAAAATAATCACCACCTCATTTAGAGCTGGCGTCAGTCTTCCTTTAACGTAGGTTGAAACCAGAATGATAGTGAAGGATAGTAGTGGGAATGGCATCAAATACACTGCTTGCTTTCACTTTGCGTTTTACTCACTCATGCTGTTATTTAATTTCATGACCATTAAATGAATGTATTTCACTATCCAATTAATTAGTACCACCACTGTTTTCTAAGATGGGCAAGATACATCTGAATGAATAAAAGCCCGTCCACCTCCTTGTCTCAAGTGTTTGATATAAAAATTTTTATATTTTGCTTACAGTGCTTCACTGGACTCTTTGTAGACAGCTTTACCTGGACATGACTTAACTCACTGAAAATCTACATACCACTCAATCACAGCAGTGGTCCAGCTGGAATGGTACAGAGTTTCTCCAACATGGACAGAAGCCATGGCAAGAAACAAGATATATTCTGTAAACACTTTGCTAGTATTGCAGTCCAGCTGGAAGTACGGGCCATACCAATAGGGCAATGTGTTTGGTGGCCCAGGTTCCTAGTCTGCTGTGGTTGGCTCCTTCTGCTTCCTGAAGAGATTCCTATGGCAGCATCATTACCTTTCAAAGTTCAGCATGGACATATCTCACAGACTGAAAACACTCCTTCAGTCTGAAAGTCGTGCTTGCATTTGCACCACCCAGTGAATCTTCAAAGGAAGCAAAGAACAACCACATGTGTGACACGATGGCACTGCATGGAGTTCATGTAACTATTTTAGCTTTCACCTATATAGCACAGCTAACAAGATCAGAGAAGCAGAGGTCTCAGCATGGAGCAGCTATGACGTTACACAGTAAGAATCCCAAAAGACTGTGTTCTGATTTATTGTCCGTCCTGTTGCATCTTTGAATCTCAGAATAAAGCTTCCAAGGCAATGACCACATTTACTTTTATTAAGACCCACATTTACATTTGGAAACAGAAGTGCACTGCCAATTTTCAGGATGAATTAACCCTATTACACCATTTCTGTACCTATGGTCTTTACTGATTTCTCAACCCATGTAAGTGCAATGGACCAATGCTCTCAGCATCTGATGCCATTCAGCAGTAACCAGGTGGCCAGAATATGTCCTCCCATCAACAATCCCTTTATAAAATCAATGAAAAGAGAACCTGTGAGTTGAGTATATCTCTGCTTCTCACTGTGGGGCTTGGGGCAATCTGTCACTGGTATTTCTTGCATAGCAGCAAGAACAAAGCTAATCTTGCCTTTTCTCAGTAGACAGTGGGCTTCAGCCAACCTATCAAATTATTACAAGGAACATACTCAGAAACTGAAGTTTTATATTGTCACATTTATTAATGTACCTAGAATATATCCTACGGTAACACCTAGTTTTCATGCTTCTGTAAGAACTGAATTATTTTGTTCTTTGTCTGTCATATAGTGCAAGTGAACATAGAAGTCTTTATAAAATGCTCTATGAGTTCCTAAACCTGATTAAATATACAGTACATTTCATAAAATTTATTTTAGAGGTGTGGAGGTAGGAGTAGATAATTTAAGGCTAGTAGCAATATAATTTATGAGAGATGAGTTTGCCTAGCAGCAAAATCTATGTCAACTACTGTTGTGTTAAAATAATAAATTGAAGGTTAACCATAACAACTTAACTCTTGAACTAAGTTTCACATAACAAAAGAAAATATCAGGCTAAATACAGTATACGCAGGGTATATTGGAAGATTGCTGCATAAAAACAGATTGCAATTTGCAATAACTAGATTTAACGAACTTGTGGAATTGCCTACTTAATCTAGAAAGAACACCAAATATCTGTCCATTAAATCTGTCAGGTAAATGTTATAACCACCAGATTTTTCCTTACGAAAGTGTTTCCTGCTACCTTGTGTAAGGGACTCAGTCCTGCTGGCCTTAAGCAAGTTTGGAGGGAGCCTAATTATCTTACATTCTTTCAGGGATATCCGTTTTTGAGCTTGGAAAGGAGAGAGAGATGCCAGGCACCCTCAGAGCAGAGCAGGAAAAGCACTGCTGAATTCAAACAGGGAGGCTCTTAAAGAGCTTAAGCAGATCCTGAGCGGGACTTTGGAAATCACAATTTTGACCTAGGAAGCCACAGCTGCTCTTAGCTCCTCCTTTTGACATCTAATGCTCTACTATTTCTCACTCTTTTTCAGATTATTTGTTCTGTCTTCACAGAACTTTAAAGCTCCAGCAGCCAAGATTTTCAAGTAGACTATAGGAGTGACAGACCAGCTGCAACTTTTGTATCATCAGCTTTGTTGGTGCAGTACATCTTATTTGAAAACCCTGCTGGCATGACCTCCTGGTTCAAGTAATTTTGGAATATCCTGATCCCTATGGAGTGGGTCACTTGGGGCACTGGAGCTGCCAGTTTTGGTGATTACCTGGTACAGGCAACAGAGATGGAAAACACGCTTAGCCACCATGCACAGTCACACAAGGTTACCAGTCCTCATGAGGGAATATGCAGAGAAAATTCAAAGTGACTATTGGAAAAGGTAGCAATTAATAATCACAATTTCCCCTTGCTCCCTCCCGATCTGGGTGAGAAGAGGGCCAGGCTTCATGAAGCTGGTCGGGTACTGCAAAAGGCTGGGCTCTCTGCAGCATGTCAGAGAGAAAAGCAAATGTGTGAGCTTAGGGAATAGGTTATTCAGCTGTGTTCAGGCTTTATATTTTGTTTAAATTAGGTTATTGATTTGCCTGTTCTTGTCGTGCACAAAGAAGAAGTGTGGCTCAATGGTCCTTATTAGAAGCTATAATTAAGCAAAAGATAGTCTCATTTAAGAGAAGAAATCTGTCTTTTATGCTGTTTTGTAAACAATAAGTTGAAGGAGGCAACTGAAAAGGTCACCTCCCCTGGTCCTACAGCCTGGTAATTCAACAGGGTCAGGTAACTCCAAACTCTCAAAACCAGCTCCGTATGCTGACTCTTTCAAGACATAATTTCAGATGTGCTAATCCTTTCACTTCCAGAAAGAGCTTCTGGGCATCCCTTGACCTCCCTTCTTGGGAAACAAGCCATGCCACAGCCAGTGCCACCTGAACACTGGCCCAAGCAGCCCTGCTTGTTGAGCCATTGCTGCCACTGCCAACCTCAGCAGCATGGACACCACTGGAAGAAGGGCAGTGAGGCTTGGAGGAGGTGAGGGATGCTGCCAACCTTGACTGGGGATTGTCCAAAGGAGATGGAGCAGATCCTGGTGCAGAGAGGGCACTCTTAAGCATGGATGGGGGAAATGCAGACCCTTGCCCTTCCTTTTTGAGAGGGAACCTAGGCAGGCTTGGATGGTGAGCAGGACACAGGAACCAAGCATAAGCAATGGTGAGTATGTCCCTGTGTGATACTTCTGTGCTTTTAATCTGTAAAATAACCTCTGTACCCCAACTTGCAACGATTCTCCTCTTCCTTTATTTATCTTCTCCTGCATGGGCTACTACTACATTATTGTAAATACAGTAGGCAGACAAGAAGTTGTTCTGGGGATGGGTTTAGGTGACTGTGGGCTCTGATTCTTACTCCTACTAGAAATCTTACATAATTTAACTATTACATGTATTTTTTCTGTAAAAGTTATTGGATTATTTACAAAGCCAAAACTATTCTCTACTAATGTTACAGAGTTCTCTTCAAATAATTTCTATAGTATTGTCTTTAATATTTTGTTTTCATTCAGTGTAAAATTATATAGGTGGTTCTGTATGCAGTGACAAGAATGTGAACCATGGAATTTCATAGTTAACATACAACCAGATGAGTCTCAAGTGAATTCATAGCCCTCCACATCTTCCCATTTCACAGCTGCCTTTTACAGTGGGGAAATTCAACTCCTGAGTTTCTGCTGTCAGCATCTAGATTCAGCCACAGTACTATCTCATATAGAATCCATTTTCCCTTTCTTTCTAGCCTATATTTGTATTGCTGCCTTTCCCACAGCTCTGACCCCCAGGTGTACCTCTCTTAATTTTCTTGTTTTCTTCCACAGTGCCATTCACCATCCTTCTTTGAGTTCTTAAGGCACTGGAGAGCATCATCTGTATCTGCAGCCTTCCAGTTGTCTCCCTGATCCATTTCCCACACAAACTGTTCTGCCACTTTGCCCTGTCTTAATGCATCTTTTAGCGCTTCCTCTTCTTTTTACACTAAGGTTATTTTTCTCTTTATTCATACTCAGCATGCTATATTTGAAGTGTTGCACCTCCTGCAGTGTGCCAGACATATGCACTTTCCTCTTGTAGATCTTGAAAATTTGTTTTGTCAGTTTAACTCTTCCCCTACAAGTCTCATTTTGGAGCAGCTTGTACATGCTCTCATGTGTTAATGCTTTTGAACAGCCCTACAGGGAGCAGAGCAAAGGGACAGCAGTGTTCCTGTCCACCTCATTCCCAATTTGTTTGCTGCATTGCACTCCCCATCACAAGAGGGAGCAGCTGTGTGATTGCACATCCTCCCCTTGCTCTTCCCTCAAATTCCCAGTGCCTTGCCTGCTGTATCTGGACTGCTGTAGCTTAAATATATATATATAACTTGTACTGAGAAAACCCTCTAATTTAGTACAGGCTAACTTTCCTGGCAGCAATATATCTAGCTCTACCAGCTCATAGGAACTTATCAGCTGCTCTCAATTGCGTTGCACCTGATTTAAGACAGCATTCTGCATGTCTGTATTCATAGGTCCAAGATTCTCCAGTCTGGAGAGAATGGCTTCAAGCTCCAGAGACTAATGCAACCAGTAAGTTGTCTTACTTTGATACAGAACACTACCCTACATAACTTAAATATTTCAGCAAAACATTCCAGGATGGAAGCATTTGTTTTAAACTTTATGAGACAGCCCATATCTGTACATTTCAATCACTGATGGTCTTCTGGGATCAGTGTTTCCCATTAGACTGACTGACAGTAAAACCAAATCCCTCTCATACCTATAATTGCTTGCAGCAAAAACGGAAATGCCATTCACTATCACTTATTTGTTGCTGTTGTCTCTAGGTCAATGAATTTCAGGAGACAATTCTATAGATTTTTATTGTCTAGAAATATATAGTACATGACCACCATAAATTCTAATTTACACCACTCTTTGTGTCCCCCTGGAAACGTCCCAGCCCATTAACATCAGGCTTTGTGGCATTTGTTCTTGCCTTGTATGCCTATCCAAATTTCACACTTAGGTCAGGGCTACATCAACCCTTGTACAATAGCTTCTCCTCCTGTTCTAAAGTATAGATTTTCCCTGTGATACTCTCGTCATTCCATCTCCTTGCTGTAGTAAATTTGAAATATAATGAGTTAGTGCCAGCAGACACCAAATCTTATTTTGTTAGAGGGATGTGAAGGCAGAGTTATGCTCTTGTCTACAGTGGCTTAATGCACCATTGTTACTATAGCCAACGTTAAACCCGATGTACTTGCTGCCTCTGAGGGGGTGATAGCTCAATGATGTGAGTTACTCCTTAAGCACTCCAAAATGGGCTCTTTCGCATAAAAACTGTGTTAATTAAACCAGAACAAGGTAAAATAAATACAACAATCTTCCAAGTCAAGCAGAGCCTGAAGTACCATATGCATATTTCCCTCTGTGGGATATCTGTGGGTTTCTCTTTGGACATCAATACTGCTGCTGGTAGATCTGGTTCTGTGAAGCCTCGATGTTTGTTGACTGTTCAGGTGCTACTGCACGTTCTCTAACAACTTCTGCCCCTGATGTTAACAAGCCTATGTCCTAATTGGTAAATGCATTCAGTTTTAGTGTTTTCCAGAAAATGAAAAGCAGAGAAGCTGACAACTTTCAGGATGCAAGATGAATATTGCGCTTTCCACCCCTTTCCCCTTACCTGCTTAAGGATTTCTGCTGCTGTTTCATGTGAGCAATCAAATATCACATAGAACTCCTTGCCCTTCTTCATCTCTTTGAGTAAAGGCCTGGCATCTTTGTTCCCAGAGGGCAGTTGACGGATTTTGATTTTAATGTTGTATCTAGAAGGGGCTTTGATGAGCTCTTGGAGGCGAATTAGACCTGAAAAATTATATACAATTATACAGCTATCCATTCTGTGCAATGAGTACTTACTGTCACTTACACAGGGTCTCTTATCAGCCCAAACATATTTCACATACCCATAGGGTAGTTGTTAGCTTCATATTTGACATCATCCTAACTAATATTGTTAAAGCATTTCCTTTTCATAGCTATACTCAGCTTCAACATCTAAATATTCTGAAACTATTATTTTAATTGGTTGACTATAGGATATGTTTGTGTTGACGCTGCAGTTTATTGCAAAAAGGATATAATGTTTCTTCCTTGGCATCTAATTATTATTTTAATATGAAACAACAAGAACATAGAACTGAAAAAAACATGGTTACTCACTTTCCCACCTAATGTCAAGCATGAGCAGATGAGGGAGATTGAAGGAGAAAAATGTTCAATGGCCAGCACCTCCATTGTGGCTCACTTAGAAGGCAGTGGCTAGCCTGAGCAGCGCTTACCAATAATTATTCTTAATAGCCATCCATATGGCTCTCATCGTCCTCATTTCAGCATATATTACAATACCCTGGAGGAGGAGCCTTAATTTTTTTCTTATCATTAGTTTAGACACATATAGCCTGAAGGAACAGTGACTTGCGTAAGGTCACTGAGCAAGTCTGACATCTTATAAAGAACTGACATATTCTGAAATGCAGGTCTATGCACATAAATGCAAGAACATGATTTCTAAGACTATGTCTTTAACTGGTACAAATCTACATGGCTTATTTGAAGTCAGTAGAGTTCAACCAGTTGAAGATTTGTCCAAGTATTTAAACATGGTGCAATTCTATCAGCTAATTCAACACTCCTAGGTAATTTGTACTGCCTCCAAAAACTAAGATAGTTAAGAGATCTTTGAGGTGTGTGATTACAGACTCTTTCTCATTATCTATGAATGTAATCTATCCAGAAAAGACTTGTGATCTCCTGCTGAGTGAAAGTAAAAGGCTGCCTTAAAAATGTACAGAAAGAGAAAAAGAGTATGAGCAAGAAGCACTTTATGAACAAGAAGCACTTTATGAACAAAAATCAAACAAATTATTCATATGACAAAACTCATCGCTCTCCTGCTGAGAGTGAGTATATATTTGTCTTGTGTGTGAATGTCCTTGGTTGAGTGGTCCAATGGAACATATAAAGCAAGATGAAGCATCACTATTTCTTCTGAGGTTTGCGAGTGATTGCTGTGCTGAGGACTCTTGGCTTTCACTCAAGTACTGGCAATGTGTTTTGAAAAAAATAATCTTTCCCTTCGCCTGCAATGCTGGGTTTGTTCTTCGCAGGTTTTCAAGTATCAACAATCAATACAGAATATTAAGCACCATGAGTATTCAAATGTAAATTACTGCACATGCTCCAAGATGAGACCCTGGCTGAAAGCCAGCCTGTATAAATATGAAACAATTTAAGCTCATAAGAGAATAGGGCAAATAAGAGAAGAAGAGAAGAAGAGAAGAAGAGAATAGGGCTCATATGAGAATAGGGCAAATGCTTCCAACACTAACAAGTAGGGGAGTTTATGTAATCTCGCTTCAAAGATGTAGCTTCGTTGTACCATGCACTCAAGTGTTCGGCCCTTGACCACAGTGCCTTGGCCACTATAACAGATAGCAACTCTAAGAGGCAAAACCTGAGATTTGGGAGGAAGAGTCCAGCATGCGGGGAGTGTTGCATCTTATCCACAGCCTCAGACTGTTGTTTCTCTTTCCATGAACAAAACGTGTGAGTGTTGTCTTTTTTAGGGGAAGGAAAATGCTGTATGCCTTAAGTTACTTCAGTCACATAAGACTTGGACCTTGCACTTCCCATCACTTCCTACTGCCGCATGAAGTGATGGTAAAACCAAGCTGTAGTGTACTGAAGAAGTGAAAGAAGCAGTGAAAAGAACTGCAGTTGTTTTTCTGGAGGACCAGGCAAAAGCCTGAATCAACTGAGTGTCAGCACAATTGATTTAAAAGGCGAATAACCAGCAGTGCTTTCCTTCCTCTTCCCCCTTCTCACAAATCCAAACCCTTGAACATGATACTATCAAGTATTGATATGGGACAAATCTTACATGTGAAGGTTTAGTCTGACTGCTGGGGGGAGTGAGAAAGGCCTGGGCAAGTGCAGTGCTTAGTGCAGTCACTACTCTCTCACGTGGTGAGACCGTCAAGAGCTTAGCCTGCAACAGACAGGAGTTATCACCGATTGCTCATGAGGCTGGGAATGAAGTACTGGTCAAGCTGGAAAGGGCTCAGAAGTGACATATCCTGCAGGTTGTGTGTGACATATTTAGGAGTTCAAACATACCTAACATAAACACAGTATTCCAACAGGCAAATAACACATGTTGGCAGTAATTGTGGAGTGCATGTTGGTATAAAGTGTTCGCTTCCCCACTTCCCTTTTTTTTTTAAATTAAATAACAGATAGTTAATTCAGCCAGACTTAAAACTGAAGAAGTACTTTTACTGCTTTGGGAGAAAGTATCTTTTTTTAACTGGAAACTGTGTTAGGATTAGCAAAGTTGAATATCTCTTGTAACTGCAAGTTCAAAGGCAGCAAATTCAGTAAGAACTCAAATTCTACACTGTGAAAACTAATTGAACTGATGTAACGAAAAGATTTTGTTCCCCTGAGTCTTAAACAAATGCTGGGAGATCAGGCCAACAAGTAGGGAAAGGGATTCTTAGAGAAGATGAGGAATTTGATGTAGTTACCTTTTTCAGCATCTGGCAGGTTAAAACTATTGAATTCAAGAAAGATATATCAAAATCAGAGCCAAAACTGCTCTGAAGGCAGTGTTATTCCTTTCATTTGAGTTGTTGATAACTGAGGCAAAAACATATGTCTGTTACAGATCAATGCATCAAATAATGAAGTGCAAAATTGGGATGTTGGAAGGGATCTATTACAAACCACTAAATTAAACCAGAGAGCAGTATATCTACCCAGTTCTAGCATGTGGGAAGATAAACCATAATTTATGGTTCCTAAGTTTGAGAAATGTATGCTTGATGTATTATGCACTCTATTACAAGGCTTCACTAGATTGTCTTTCGAGTTCAGGAGACAATTTTAGACACAGACATGATATAAACTTGGTATAAACTAAGTTTTTTAACACCTTGATGAAAAATCAAGAGGAAGTAATAATCAGAATGAAGGTTGATTATGGACTCCGAAGATAATCTGCATTATGCTTAATATGGAAAAAAAAGGAGCACAGTATTAACCTGAAAAATAAATACATTTGCTTAGGAGTCTTATTTTTCCCTAGTACTGGGAAACTATAGGCATTAATGAGCAGGATGAGAAAACTATGAGATGTTTAAATAAATATTTAGTCTACAGCCAGAAGCCATTAATTTACTACCACAAATGATGACTTTGGCTGAAAGTCCTTCTTTCAATGGCACAGTAAGGACAGCAAATAGAAATAAAAATCAGTTGCAGAGTGCTTTGCTATTCTTATTCATACTGAAGTCTAAGAGACAAAAGGGTAAAAATCTGATCAGCTAAACTCAGGAAACAAGAACGAATTTTGAAAATGTATTTTATAAACAGAGTGCAAGATTTATAAATATTGTAGGTACCTTTGGAGGAGACAGAAAATTTGTTTCATGTGGTACCATTCAATAAGAAGCAGGATGATTAAGTACTTTCTATTCCAAATGTAATTTTTTATCACCCAGGATATGGAGAAGGCCGAGGTACTCAATGAATTTTTTGCCTCAGTTTTCAGTGGCAAGGGCTCAAGCTACACCACCCAAGAAGGCAAAGGCAGGTACTGGGAGATTGAAGAACACCCAAAACTCTCACATTTAAAAAAGAAAAAAAAAGAAGACCTGTGAACTTCAGGAGATTAATCTGGGTCCTGGCAAGATCATGGAACAGATCCTCCTGGAAAATCTGCTGTGGCAAATGGAAACAGGAGATGACTACTGACAGCCAACGTGGCTTCACTAAGGGCAAATGATGCCTGATTAATCTGGTGGCCTTTCACAATGGGACTACAGCCTTGGTAGATAAGGGAAGAGCAGCTGATGTCATCTACTTGGACTTGTGCCAAGCATTTGACACTGTCCCACATGACATTCTTGTCTCTAAATTGGAGAGACATGGATTTGGCAGACAGACCACTTGATGGATAAGGAAAGTCTGGATAATCACAGTCAGAGTTGCGGTCAACAGCTCTACGTCCAAGTGGAGACCAGTGATGAGTAGCACTCCACAGGGGTCAGTATTGGGACTGGTGTTGTTTAACAGCTTCATCACAGACACGGACAGTGGGATTCAGCGCACCCTCAGCAAGTTTGTTTAGGACACCAAGATGTGTAGCATGGTCAACACACTGGAGGTAAGGGATGCTATCCAGATGGACCTTGATAGGCTTGAGAGGTTGGCTTGTGAGAACCTCATGAAGCTCAACAAGGCCAAGGGTAGGGTGCTGCACCTGGGTCGGGGCAATCCCAAGCACAAATGGAACATGGATTGAGAGTAGCCCTGAAGAAAAGGACTTGGGGGTAATATATGATATGATTTTATGACTCTATGATTGTTTGGAAACATGGGATCACTCAGATGAACTGGGTTTTTTTTTAACACTGCTCAGTCCAGACTCATAACTGCATTTGTGTTGATGGATGTGTCCATGCAGCACTGAAAACTCAGGAGGTGAAGAAAAACTACAGGAGGTGAAGGCAACCACAGTTTGGCAAACTGGCACAGTTTGTGGCCTCTGTGCTGGATCTGCTCATGATGGCACAAGGACTTGTAGCAGCGCTGTACTGTGAAGGATGAAAGCAGTATTTTCCCCGCTTAATCTTCAAGACAGACTGCTAACCTAGAGCAAGGCTTATCTCAACCTGAGTAATCTGGGTATGGATCATTGGAAGTTCACCGTTACAGCTATGAGTTCATTGTTTGTTTAGGAAAAAAACAATACCATTAGTTTCAATAGTTTAATATGTTTTTTTATTCTTGTACTGTAAAAATGATGTCAAACATGAGACAAAAAAAAATAAAAAGAGCTTGAGCTAAATGGCATCGCTCTAACTCAAAATCCAAAGACAATTTATACTGATCAAAGTTGTCCTCTTTACTTCTCTGACTCTGAGTTAATAAAATGATTGATTATTAATTTACTTTGTATGTCTCTTTAATAACAGTAATTTTTGTAGCTGAACACCTACACAGTGCTTAGTGTTTGGAATGCTAATTTGATAATGGAATAGGCTGCAAAAGACCTCTGCTCGTCTATCCATGACTATATTTTGGCATACAGTACCAGAAGCCCAGTAGAAATTTTGCTGAGCTAGACCATCATAATGGCAATACAAAAAAGACTGCTGCAGTAAGGTCAGCCTGACTTGTTCTTTCTCTTCACCCTCCAGTTTTCTGGTGTGCTCTCAGAGTCCAAGGTGAGTAGAATACTGGCACTGAGACCTGCCTCTTGGATTCAGGAGGAAATGTGCTTCTTTTGTGCTGTCAACATTGCAGAAAGAAATAAAATAATTTTAGCCTTAAAACTGAGGTTTGGCGTTTTTTTAGCAGAATTCTGTCTTTCAGACATGTTTGTACAAGATTATTTTAATAGCCATGTTTTTTTCAGCATACTCCCTTTAAAGGCTTAGGCAGATGCCTAGTTGATTCGGGTTTGTTTTATGCCATTATCAAATAATCAGTTTAAATGTCACTTGCAGATCTGTAGAACAATGGGAAGAGTAATGGAGGTCTTAGAGTGGGGCTGACAGTGAAATGCTTACTTTGTACTAACGCACCACAAAATTTTTCACAAATGTATACGGTTCAGCTATATTTTTACCATAAAAAGATAGTGTTGAAGGATGGCGGTGAGAGTTTACAGTGGACTTTCAGTGTAAGTTTTATTTAGTTTGCTCTATTTTCTTCTTCTCTACAGATATCAGATATGGTTTGTTAATGGTTTTTTTACATGAAAAACTTTTCTTGTGAAGACAGATTATGCACTCCTAATCCATGACTCAGTCTACACTGTAGGAGAGATTATGTTCTCTGCTGTCATGCTTGGAAAAAATTTTGATGTATAATCTTGCTCAACAGGACTCCCTCTGAGAGCATTTTATGTACATAGATCTCCCAGTGACCAGAGCAGTTAACATATGCAACAGTGGCTTGGATTTCCTTATAGCATTGAGCTCTTCCCCAACATCTGTGTAATTAAAAAAAAAAAAAAAAAAAGCCCCCCTCTCTGATATGTTTTTAAATAATTTGCTCCCAGGAAAGAGTTTGGCTTTATCTTTTTTTCTTTTTTTTTTCCTCCAGTGAATAAAAAGGGACATGTTACTGATATTGATTGGCTGTGGTATGGTATGTCACTGGACAACTATGACTACTCTGTGCCCCAGGGAGAGGTTATTGTCACTAAGAATGAACCATTTTCTCTGAATTAAAGAGTCCCAAGCTGGGAACATTTACAGGAATTGCAACTTTCAGTTTCATTCCTCAGTATCCACTTGACAAGGGGGGCTGACTGTTTCTGAGACAGTTTCAAACTACATCCAAAATACTGCAGCTTCAACTTTTATAGATGCATCCCTTTTAAGATCAACCATTCATTGAGTGGCCCCACACTAGAATATTTATCAGTTTGAAGCTGTGTTATTTGTTCCACAAATACGAAGTAAAACATGATTGAGTATTCAGAATCTAGGAGCTACCTCCTGGTGGCTTATTAAGGTCTGATAAAACCAAAAAAACAGCTTTTCAAAAGCAATAGCAGCAGAAAGAGCCTTTAGAGAACTTTTTCTTCTACATTCTGAGGAAAACAGCTGTAACCATGCCAAACTGAACTATCACAGGCGTGCCCTCTCACAGAACTTATTTGTTATGCACATTAATAGAAGAACATGATCTGCAGTGCGTAAGTACTACTTACCTGTGCTGTCTTCATATACTACTGTTACTATTTTCCAGTTGTAGTATAGTACAAGATCCAAAACTGCTCTGCTGATGGCTGCATAGTCTGGATAGAGGTTGATATAAAATGCATCTTTGATATCCACTGTTGGATGCTTCCATCGGGTCTGAATATGTGGGACTTCAAGTGCATTGCAAATGGATTGCACTGCGCTGACAGAGGAGCTGTGGGAAGGTCCAAACAGCGCAGCTACACCGAGAGCAAGCTGGTCACATGCTGAAGAGGAGAGGAAGGGAGAGTGAAAAGCTGATAGCTGGTAAAAAGCAAGTAACGTGTGGTGTTTGCTGAGATCATTCATTCTCCATCCATCCCACCATTTAAAAGTGAGAACGGGTAACTATATTGCTCCCAACTAGATTGAGATATGTGCAAATGGTTCCTGAAAATGGCTTTACTGATTAGCATTATATCCTAGAAGCCGTTTCCTACTTAAAAAAACCCAAGATTTCTCAGCTCTTTACCTTCAGATCACATTGATTCCTAAATTGCCTTTCTTGGAATGGCATCACCCTGGAGAAACCAGAAGCTTTCTGGTTGTGGTCCTGCCAAAGGGACGTCATATGAATTCATGTCAGCATGTCAGGAAATACCTATGTTCACAGAATCACAACAGACACTATATGCATTCCCTCTGTGACTGGTAAGCTTCTACCAATGTGAGTTGCTTTAATTTTAGGCTACTACTATACAGTTTATATACTACTGTATATAAACAGTAAAGGGCACTATGATTCATGGCGCTCCATAATCTGTGTTTCTAAAACAGGCAGTAAAGCCTAAAGCCCTCAGCAATGACACAGGGAAATAAAGAATCAACACACACTGACATTTTTTTAATACCTTTCCAAATCAGTCAAATGCTAGTAGCAACAAAGGTTTCTTTCTCCTTCTGTCTACACCTCAGCCAAAAGAATCTCTCCTTCAGGTGCCTTTTCATTTTTCTTTCCCTCTCATGTCTTTTCAGGCTAACAGGCAGAAGATGAAGTAATATTACTCACTTTTGTCTATTAACAAAATTCACTACAACTGTTTCTAATAAGGTCTTTATCAACTGGGACAAAGCCATGCACTGAGTTGCAGTGCTGTACTCTTTGCAAGGCAGTTCTTTCTGGGAAGTTTAGAAATTACAATGATTGGATTAAACACTAAGTACACAAACATCCAAAATAAATTGAGAATTTTTAAATTAATATTTATCTCTCTGATAGTAATAGAATAGGACAGAAAATAAATTATTTTCTGTTTTGAGTCTAGAAATGCTTGTTTTACAGGCAGCATAAAATACACAGGCTTTCAAGGTTTAATTCAGAAGGCCTCTTAAAGGATCACAGTGTTTAATGTGCAAATTGCATAAATAATATCAATAATTCATGATGAGAAGAAATTACTACTGTCTGAACGGATTCTTTGCATGTAGATTTACGAAAATGTTTATAATGAACTACTTCCTACAGAGAAGGTACTTTCACAATAGTCACAGAACAGATTCTACAGGGAATCTAAAATCCTGTCTGTATGGATCATATGGATTGCAAATCCAGCATATTTGATTTTTGATAACATACAGTTCCAGCATGATCTCATACTTGAAAAATAATGCAATAAAGAGAATTTAATGCTTTTTTCAATGTCCTTTGAAAGCTTTCTCCTTTTTTCTCAGTCTTTGGTAAGAAACTAGAGTACCACAGGGAGAATTTGGTATTGTAGACATTTAGAAGGCAACAGCTCACCAGCATTCTAGCACGATTTGTGATATGAAGCATGTTTATTTTCCAGTCTTCATTTGCCTTATAGCAGGCATATCTTTGTAAGAACATCTTTTATACAATTTACAGTTACAGATGTTACAGTAAATTGCAAAGCACATCTGCAAAGTCTTAGCAACTTATGGGTCTTTCTCCAGACTTGCTTGCATGAGATTGTGTGCACATCAGTCTAGGAACTAGACTGCTGTATATAAAATTTTAGCAAACTTCAAGGTTGCCTCCTGGAGGTAAAGAAATAGACTGTGCTTAAGGAGACTTGTGACTTTTCCCCTTTTTCTCTTTTGGTCTGCAAGTAAATTAGATGGAAGTAAATTGGACCACAGTTTTCCTTCTAAGAAAAATAAAAGAATGGGGAAAAGAATTCCAAATTTTTCCACTTCAGTTCTTAAAGTTTATTTCTGTCTCTAACCCTCTGAAGCATTAATATTTCAGGACAGGCAGGCTACCAGCCTCTGTTCTTTAAAGTACAATAGAAATAATTTGTTATGAATTACAGACATCCATGTGTGTGTGCTAATAATGGGTTATGACAACCCACTGTGCTCCCTGTTAGTCTGTGATCATATTCTGCAGAATTCCAGGTGGTAGATCTATTTTTTGGAAAGAAAAATGGGTTGGACTTGCCTCCTTCCATCTGGAGGTCTTAGCATGCAGACAGTATGTAGGTGTTTCATCAGAAACTAGATGACAAGTCCAAGTCCATCTTTGTTCTTAATTCAAATAACTTTGAAAGATGAATATCATGTTATCATTCATATACGCATTACAACTGGAGCAGAAAAGGAGACCAGGCAGTATAGAGAAGAAAGTATAGAGGAGAAAGGCAGTATAGAACATACACGACAGAGTAATTGAGATAATTACCTCTTCTTGAGGCTTCAAAACTATCAAAAAGGTTAATTCTCTGAATGTCATAGGTTAATGTGGTATTAGGCATCAGTGTTCTGTTTCTATTAATGTTGGTGACTGCAAACTTGAAAGCCAATTCTTCAATATTAACAGGTTCATTTTCCACAGTTTCAAATATCCCTCCTGTTGAAACAGAGATAAATGAGAAGTATTATTCACCTCTTCATCACTGTACATAAAAACAGAAAAATAAATTATGAGCAATAATAATCTGAGAGTTCATAAAGGAAAACACAATTGCTGTTAAAAGCAGTACAGTAAAAGCATATGGGATCATTAGTTTTTATGTACAATGTCACTGTAGGTTAACTCAATATTATGAATTGCTTAGACAAGCATCTGTGATAGATGATTCATGTATATTATTCAGCCTTTTAAAAATAAAATTTTTAAATGCTTGTGAAAATTTCTACGAAGTTCCCAGCTAATGAAAGCAGTGATAGTCAGAGGTCTCATTCCCCCTATTCCAGTCCAATCTATGTTTAGAGATGAAAATTGCAAGTGAAGTGTTTCTGCAGACCTTGGCAGTACAATATCCACATTCAGAAATGACTTAGGAATCTGAACAGAAAGTTTCCACTCAGGGTCAGTGTATTAGCAGGGCTTTGTTTTTTTATAAACCTTAGGCAACATCCTTGGCCATTTCTTTGTTTGCTCAGAGAGTGGTGTACATTTTTACTTTTTCAAAGCTTGTTGATGAATGAATTTAACTTTTTGATGGAACATTACTGAGCCACTGCTGCTCCCATAGAAGATTTCACTTCTCTGCCAAAGTGTAGAGTGACCTCCCTAGTGGTATAATGTCTACAAGTACCACGATGGGACTGTTTCAAAAGTCTTTTCCAAGGACAGTGTTGGATCTAGCACAATTTCTTTCAACATCATATCCTTCCTTTAGATTCTTCTTCCAATATCTGTTCTGAACTAGCAGTAAAAAGATGTGTCCCATCCCATTCTGTGCAATCCCATCTGGGCAATCGCTCTTTGAGTGCTGCTCAATGTATCAGAATTTACTTTCCACCATTCAAACTGAAATTGCATATACTTCTTGCTACTTTTTTTAAAACAAATGAGGGGAATCTGAGCTTTCCTTCCTGGAAGCAAGTTTTCCAGAAGAGGACCAGTGAATAACCAAACAGAATTTTGGAAGCATTCTGAATGATTTTGTATATACTCTGAGATGGGAAGATGGTTATGTTTCAAGTCAACAGGCTGTCCCACCTACAATGGGATGTCTACTCCCTCTAGCCTCTAGAGCCGTTATTATGCCAACAACACATTCAGGCTGTCTAGGAGCCCTGGGATTTGATGAATGCATAACAAACACAGCTAATTTGAAAAAAAATAGCTCCTTTAAACAGCAATCTCCAGCTTCAGTACTTGATTTTGCAAGTATAATTTACTCATTTAGCGGAAGTCACTAGAGAATACTTTGGATTTCTCAGTTACATATTTTCACATTTCCCTATGTGAAATCTGAGCTCTAGATATCATTTTATATTTTCTGAGTATCAGAATGTTTTCAGCTAATGTGCTGCAATCTCTTGCAATTTTGTCACTAGTAGGAATAGTGCAGTCATTAGCTGACAATCAGGAAATGGCAACACAGTGGAATTAAAACCTGTTTCGAATTCTAACTCAGCAATGAAAACACTGGAAGCTATCAAAACCAAGTTGGCAATGTAATCTCTAGCTAGTCTTGAATACACAGCATTATATTACCTCTCAAATCCATATATAACAATACCTTAAACTTACTTAAGCTATTTTGCCAACTTAAGCAACCTTCCTGTTCACTATATGTATTTCTTATCTACTATATGCTTGTATTAGAACCTTAAAGACTTTCTGATTTTTTTCCCCCTCCATCATAAAACATGCAAGTGATTACAGAAGATTATGACACACAGAAATAGCTGGAAAAAAAAATGTTTAAGTGCTGGTTTTGGAAAACAAATGTGAAACCTCACATGTAATGCTGTGAGTCAGCAGGATTTTCCAGATTTGCAAACTATAGAATTACCAGAAGGAAAAAATAATCTAATGCCTGTTTGTTCAGATCCTATAATTCCTCATTCCAGTGATGATACCAACAATTTTACTACTTCTCTGGCTAAATAAAACTTGCTTTCCCCTCTTTCACCTGAGGAAGAGAAGTATTTTCAGTTATCTATAACGTCAGCTTGGGCTGGCAAGAGTGCATTTTGCATGGACTCACACTAGAAATAGAAGAACACTGCATCAAAACACAACATGGACGTCACTGTGCATAATGGATAGCCTGAGATAACGCTTTAATAAGACAGAGTGATCACTACCTCTCTCCTCTTCCAAATAGGATGGGTCTCTTACAATTTGGTCTTGGCAAAAATCTTCCTCATCACAGAAACTATCATTGTGCTGTGCTTCTATTACTTCTGCTTTATTTAATTAAATAAATTTTCAACTGCCTTTGAGATAACTTTCATACTATACATGCACAAGTACTTTCTCTTTTTTAAACTAGAACATTTTCCAGAGCTCTAATGAGTTGCCTGGTAAATAGAGATTGGTTTAAATTGATCAATATCCATGAACTGTTTATACTTCATTAGCAGGATTTTGCAGATTTTTTTGCTTAATTCACTTTTAAAAAGAGTAGAAGCTCACCAGGCAGAAAGAAAGAGTGGAGGGAAAAGAGTACTGATGGAAAGAGTGAAAGTGTTGCATGGATATCTTTCCCAAACCAATTAATCAAAACTGCACATGCACTATCACGTACACTTCATATGTGTTCACATAGATCTCTGAAAGTCAGCTATATAATCAGTAGGTTGGTATCCCTTCCCAGTTACCTTTTGTACATGTTAACATAGCAGTAAAGCGCTTACAGAGAACTTTGACTACATGCTTTAATTTGCGGTTGAGATACTTTGCATAAGTCCAAGTGAAATCCAGACAGATGATTGTCCAGAGGTTCATAATTTTGCACAGAACACGTAGCTCAGCTGAACTGGAGATACTAAATAGGGTGCCATTTAGAGTCTCTGAAGGCTAGCGCTCCCCCTCCTTGCTAGGATGGGGAGGTTTTAAGATAACAAAAGTAATTCTTCCAAGTCAGTAAACGTTTACTTGGCTGAGTGTTCTTCTGACACAGCGGTGCCCTGCTGTCCATGAACAAAGTCTAGGACATAGTTTATGGAAGAAATTATTTTTTCCTGTGAGTGAATTTTAGGATTGTTGCATTGTAAAAAGTTTGAACTGCTACCTACTTGAGCTTAATTTTTCTGTTGGGATCTATGTGTGTAGAAACAGTTGAATCAGTCCATAAATTTGCATTACAAGTAAGCTAGCAGATAAAATCTGTCTGTTATGTGCTGTTGTATTTTCATTCGTGTATCCTTAATGAAATCTAGCAATTAGTAAATAGTTTATCTTCTCCCGTGTTCTGCTGATGACTTACAGTCAGGCTTAGAATTTATTTTAAGGTCCAGGTTAAAAGAGAAATAGCAGAGTAAGTGACAATTTTGATGAAGAACTAGGTTGTCAGATGATTCATTTAAATAAAGCAATTAACATACAATGTCTTGAAAACAAATTAACCACAGGATTCTGCAAGGGAAGGAAAAAAATCGATGTTAACTTAAGATATAAATGATGCTCCAGAAATGAGGCTATGGTTGCTAAGCGCAAAAACAAGCACTGGCTTCCAAGGTGGGCTGCTGTTAGTCTGTACATGGGACAAAGATTAAATTTTTGAGTACTCCCTTTCACCTCCGTCCCATCCTCCCCTTACTCAGCCAAGCAATGAATCCACTGCATTAGCTTTGGCTGACCAAAAGTTGCTCAGACCTGGTCAGTGGCAGATCTGACCTTTCTTCTGCATAGGCACTATATCTGCCCCCATCATGAGTGGAATTGTCCACCATAGTCAACAGGAAGTTTCCTACATGAAACCAGGCGAGTGCCAGAGCTTTAGAGGTTGCTGTGCTTCAGATGGATGTCAACATCTCCCAGAGGCTCTCCCACCATGTACAGCTGAGGAACAATGACAGTCATAGCATACCTGATCCTTTTGCATGTAGGGAGCAACTCTGCCTACCACATGTGAGCAGACTGGTGGGAGAACCCAGCATTCATGTTCACTTAACTGATAATCCTGGTTCAATGCATGTTTGTAAGGAAATATTTCACTTTCAGCATTTACTTTATAAAGTGACTTCTGCAAGGATGAAGGAAAAAATGCTATATCTGCCCCTACTTCAAATTTAGCTGTGGAAAGTAAGAGAAAAATGACTATTTGCAAATATAGCTCTGACAGAAATGAGGGCTGAGCCATGAGAGAGGGATGCAAGTCAAACTGACAACTATGACAAAGCATCACCTCCATTCATCCTCTGAAGATAAAAAAATCTACAGCAAGTAAAATGTCAAAAATATAAAAGCACACCTCAGTAGGCACACCTGAAAAAGCAGTTGCAGTCCTTCTGAGCAAGGAAATGTTTCCATATAAAGGGGCCATCATGGAAAGAAAGAGTTCTAGAAAAGGTCATAGCTGAATCGATTTCCATACCTCGAAATGGGTCTCAACATTTTGATTCACGACAAGGCAGAGCTCAAAAGCTTGTTACTGGAAAAAATCTCTGTTTCCGTTTTAAGACCAGTCATAAACAGCAACAGCTAAAAATTGTTGACCTTTGTGATGGCAGTTATTGACCTGTCTCCCTGGGCTTCTTTGGACAGGTTTCCTCAATGCAAAATATTTCACTAACATATTTTAGTCTCAATACAGCAGATATAGCACACTATTTTAGCTGCATAGAAGTAGAATTTCCTGAGTAGCCTTGAAGGAGTTTCTGTGATTTCAGTCAGAGGTATCACTTTGATGCTTTCAAAGTAAAACACTAACTTTTCAAAATACTTTTAAAAACTACATCCCACTTGGCAGAAAGATTTTCCTTTACCTACTCTGCAGTAAATGTAAGAAAGAACAGTGTCTTACTGCATTGGGGTGTTTGTTATTAGTTACTCTCTAGTAAAGTACCACAGAAAGCCAGATGAAATGAAGGTAGGCTTGCAGAGAAAGACAGTACCTAAAGTCTGAAAAACAGAGGTGTAAACGTTTTTGAGGGTGGTCTATATTTCCTTCCTTATTCAATTCCCTACTTCAAAAGAATGCTGTTTGAAAACAAGCACACTGACAATGCAGTAAAAAACATTTGAAATATTAAACCATACAGACTAAGAAGGATGGTAAAGGAAAAATACAGCTAAGATTAACAGCTAAGATTTTCCTCATTTTTCCCTTTACTAGGTAAAAATGGGACTTTACACCTCTTTACAGCTAATGATAAAACTTTATTTCTGTATGTATGATGTCCAGGTTTCCTTTCCTTGTTCAAAGGATATCATAGTTTCATAGTCTCATCTGCCTGGGGCGGCACTTTTTGCACAGCGTGACATATTGACTAAGTGATGTGGAAGCACAGGGCCCACATCCATCTGAACATCTATCTCCTGGAGGGATTTATGTTTTGAGAAGCCTCCCCTTCTTTCCACAGCACCATATGAGCACCAGAGGGTCCACAAGACCTCATTAAAACTCACCTGTCAGTCAACGAAGAGAAATGAGAGTTAAAAGTCTAATGACTGTGCAGCTGTGTGCCACTTATTTCCTAAAAGAGAAGCTGTTGCAGATACTAAGGTAATGTAGGAGATTCATGAAGTAAAATTAGGATGCATTTTGCCCTTGCTCTTTGTTGATATAGTTACAGACTCTCACCACTCTGCTGCCAGTATGCCCGTGGACTCATGTGCACCTCTGAAGCTCAGTGGGGGTAGGGGTGGAGCTGTCAGCCTGAAAAGCAGCAGGGCAGGACAAAGCAGCGCTTATGAATATTTTCTCTCCAGATAATGTTCATTTACAGAGTTGAAGAGCATGCCACATAAAGTGAAAGCACTCACTACTGGAAATACCCCCTTTCCATCCTTGCCTCTTACCAGAGAACAAATTCTCCTGTGCCACAAAGAGTTCAACTGAAAGCCAGTGCACTCATTAATGGAGCAAAGACTGTGCATTCATCTTACTCAAAAAGAATAATCAAATGAGTTATTACTTACAGTTTTACCTTTAACAGGCAGTTTAACAGTATCTTTCTTTATAAAGTTAGCTCACTAACTGCATAAGACTAGTCCAGAAATTGGCTATTAACTCTAATATATACGTGACATATAAACTACTCTGTTATGCGTGTATCAAAAAAAAAAGTTTCTCAGGAAGAATCATTAACAATCAGAATCCTATAACAAACAGTAAGTTCATTTTACATTCACAAATCCAGACTGAAGTGGGTTTACTCCCCTAGGTTTTCACGGAATGAGATGCACGAGTTTTGCATTTGGCTCAGAGAACGCAAATTAAACACATTAGCATTCTTTGTACGGATGTATTTAGCCTTGCAACAGGGACCTCTGAGTTAGGCAGCTATTATCACCCTCATTTTACAGACAGTGAAACTGAGAGCTTGAGCGACTTTCCTACCACCACTCTCTCTTCAATCTGTTCAAAAGCTGTTTTGTAAACCTTCCACACATTGTGCTCTGTTTCATCCTCTTGCCGACCTTTTTCAAGCCCCTGTCCTTATCTTAGCATTTGCCACCTTTGCATTCACCCAGCCCGGTTCCTTTCCAGCATGCCTTCGATTGAATTCCTCATTGCTAAATCACTGACATTTCATTGCCTATGACAGATCCTGGGTTTGGATCATTTTCCCTCTGCAACTCATCACGTCTCCTCCTGTTAGGATGCACTTTGAATAAAACCAGAAGCCCACACCTTTGCCCTTTCTATGCTCTTACCTTCATTGTTTTCAGCCATTCAAATCTAAAAGAAAAGAAGAGGCAGTGGGCACACAGGCAAATGACTCACTCTGGTTCTCACCTGAATTTCTTGCCTTCCTTTAACACCATCTCTGCATTGATTTGCTCTGCTGTTTGTAGACTGTAAGCTTCTCCAGACCAAAAGAAATTTGCAATCAGACCAGAAAAATTTGGATCAAGGCTGACTTTGGGGGGTCAGAGCAATGGTTACAATTTCCTTTATACAACTGCATGGTAGCACTGGGAAGCTGAAACTTAGGACAGTTTTATGACCTGAAACCTCACAAAGAAAAATGAAAGGGAGTGTAACTGAGTAAAACTCAGCAAACACAAGGACTGGTTTTTTAAGATTAAATTTATTTTTAGAAAGGTCACTGAATATTTGACAAACTGAGTTATCTCCTAGGCTCAAAACTGCATATCTGAAATCCACTTTTGGGTATGTGTTTAGGATATGATTATATCCCAGTTGCTTCTGCGAAGACTTTGCTCTCAGTTTTAACAAGAGGTGAGATACAGCTTTTCAGCTTTTGCAGTCTGATTCAAAATTTGCTTGATTTAGACTGAACTCTCACAGACACTCAACCTTTCTGTTATTTCCATGCAACATGGTTAACGCTTAATTGCAGAGTGATGAAACTGGCAGAAATCATATTTCAATTTCAGCCCTCATGCAGACAGGTGCGAGCTCTGTGACTGCCAAAGAGCTGCAAACCCTTATACCAGGTCTGAATACATAACTCACAGCAAACAAGACCTAGTCAAAGATTGAGATGAAGAGCACAAAAGTAGAAAAGGATCTTAAATAGAAATTGTTAAAGCATTTTTCTATCTGAAGCATTCTCTATGAGAGTCAGGAACAGGTTTTTTACAATTATCTGCACTCTAGCAAGGTAGTGCATTCAGCAATGCTTTTATCTTGTGGAAAGCAGAGAGATAAAAATATGCATGTGTGTATGTATGTATATAAAAAATTGAGCTTATTAAGATACAAAGATCTGTCTTTTCCAATGAGATTTATTTGAGTTCAGCTTGTGAGTTTGGAGATATTTCCCAAAGGCTCAGTCGGCATGATACATGTTACAGAATTTCTAAGTAATGAACTTTTTCTTTTTTTTCAACAGTGAAAAGAAATGGTTGACCTGATTTAGGTATCTCTCAGTGGCAGTACTAGCTGGAAATTATAGAATCACTTTAGATCTATAAACTCTCTATTCAATAGAAATTTAAAAAACTATTCTCTTGCTGCCTGTATTTTATTGTTTTCACTTGATGCAGATGCTAGTAAGGAGGTACTAAAAAATCGGGATAATACATATGTTATTTATATTGTTTGTTATTCTTCCCCCCAAATAATCCTACCTACTTGGGTAAGCTAGCTATCTAGCATTGCAGCATTAATTTCAAACAAGAGAAAGGAGAGGGAGAAAATTGGTTCTAATTACCCAGTTACACACGCAACATTAAGTCCCATCTGATGCTATTTTCAGCCACACAGGAAGGGGAAGGGAATAAGAATTCTTTCCCTTCTCTTCTTAGAGCTAGAATTAGGCAGATGAGCCTTGCACAGACCAGGCTTAGATTTTGTGTGAGATGTTTTCCCATGCAGCAGGGCACTGGCTAAGGCACCATCCAGAGTTTCTGTACTCCACTTCGCCTGTGCTTGCAAATACAACCTGGCCTGCTTTGCAGAGCATGGCCTGCATGATCTGCTTTGCAGAAGTACGTGACAGAGCAAACCTCCACCTTCAATGGAACTATGTTTTCATCAGAATGTGTGGGATGAATAGACCTGCTCAGTTCAGAGCTCCCCAGTAACCCTGTGAAACAGCATAGTGTGTTGTGAGATGCACTCCCTGAAACACAGTGAGGAAGCCCTTGCCCAACACAGCTCCTGTGCCAGGTGCTTCAGGTGAACATTTTGGCAACACCCACCAAAATGCTCTGAAGGATAGTTAGAAGTATAAAGTAATAAAGCCACTCCTTTAGTTAATGATATGATCTTGGCGAAATGTGTTTGTTAACCATATGCTGGCTGCAACTATGTGGCTAGATCCATGCATCACTCCACGCCTTTTGCTGTAGTTCTGCTGTGTAACCTGTGTGGCAAAAATGCCCTTGGACTCTGCAGAAACAATGGTTTCATTCACTGTTTTCAGGGTTCCTAGGTTTTGATCATATTCTCTCGCGTCTGAGCATTGCTCCCATCATGCTGTAACAACATGGATGAATGGAGTTAAATCCAGTTGGTGACCACTCAGAAATAGTATTCTCCATGGCCTGGTATTGGGGCAAATTCTGCTCAATATCTTTACCCACAATGAGGATGAGGGGATTGAGTGCAATCTCAGTAAGTTTGCAGATGACACCAAGTTGGGAAAGAGTGTTGATCTCCTTGAGTAGGAAGACTTTACAGAGGGATCTGGACAGGCTGGGTTGATGGACTCAGTTGCTCAAGGTTCAACAAAAACAAAAGTTGGGTCCTGCACTTTGGTCAAAACATCCCCACGCAAGGCTACAGGCTTGGAGAGGAATGGATGGAAAGCCGCCTGCTGGAAAAGGACCTGGGGGTGTTGTTTGACATCCAACTGAATATGAGCCAGCAGTGTGCTCAAGTGGCCAAGAGGGTCATCAGCATCCTGGCTTGTATCAGAAATAGGGCGGCCAGCAGGAATAGGGAAGTGATCATCCCCCGGTACTCAGCACTGGTGAGCCCACACCTCAAATATTGTGTTCAGTTTTGGGTCCTTCACTACTAGAATGACATTGAGCAGCTGGAGCATGTCCAGAGGGGGGCAATGAAGATGGTGAAGGGGCTGGAGCACATGAGAAGCAGCTGAAGGAACTTGGGTCATTTAGCTTGGAGAAGAGGAGACTCAGGGGAGACCTTATCACTCTCTATAACTACCTGAAACGAGCCTTTGGCAACGTGGGTGTTGGTCTCTTCTCCCAAGTAACAAATTCTTCACTGAAAGGCCTATCAGGCATTGGAACAGGCTGCCCAGGGAATTGGTTGGGTCACCAAACCTGGAGGTACTTAAAAGATGTGTAGATATGGTGCTTAGGGACATGGTTTAGTGGTGGCTTGGCAGTACTAGGTTAAGAGTTGGACTGTATGATCTTAAAGATCTTTTCCAACCTAAACGTTTCTAACTTAAATAGTTCCACTGGAAGGGAAATCTACTTTCTAGTGTCTTTTTTAAAACTTGCAGAGCACTACTTCACATACATCTGTTTTCCTACATATCTGTCGGAGTCAGAGATTTCCCTTTGAGACATCCAGACATCTTGACATATTAATTGCTGATCATGTGCTAGGCTACAAGGTGCTTCAGAAATGGAAAAGGATGGAAAGACAACATGAAAGTAGGGAGCAAGGAACAATCACAGAGAAAAAAAATGTTTATATTATATATTAAAAGTGAGGAGAATGGAAAGAAAGCTGGTTGAATGAAGACTGAAAGACTGGTGGCATTGAGCTGTGGAACTTGTTGAAGTTTTATTTACTGCTTTTATCTGGTTCTATGTCAAAAGTACTAGATTGCTTAAAAAATATGGTGAGATTTGTTGCAGGTAACAAGTAATTGTACCTTACACTTGAGAGAGCCTTGAATCAAAACAGTAGAGAACCTACCTAAAAGAACAGCAAGGAAAACTGAAATCAGAGGGGGTTTGCCACCCACTTTTATGCAGGCACTTGGTTAAAACAGGTGGTATACCTGTGCAAAAAATGCCTTACCACCTTCCTTTGCAGTAGTTACAGGATATTACACTTTCCAGAAAGAAGCAATCAATACAGTATGTGAGGTCATCTTTTTTTTTTTTTTGTACTAAGACAGCAGATGATCCATAGAAAGATGTAAATATTCATTCCACTGAAGACCTGAAAAGGTTACTATAGCTGGAGAGCAGTCCTGAGGTGTGAGAAAATAGCCTTGCTATAAAGCAACTGTGAGTTTGCATGTGCAGTGAAACTACTTCGGGAATGGCCACTTTTCTCAAGCTGTTAAACAGAAATATAGAGACATTTCAAAATGTTACACTATACTTTGATATGTCTATTATTCATTAAACAGCATAAACATCATGGTTATATCTTTGAAAATTTTATACTTTTTCTTTTAGTGAGTGCCCATTAAGCACTATTATCTGTAAGATGCTTAGGAACATAGGGTCTTTATTAAAGCTGAAGAAATCTGAGCTTATCCTAAAAAAGCATGGATAAATCTCAGATCACAGACTATATAAAAGTACATCCTTTCCAGAAAGGAGGTGGTGGTGGCAGAGGGAGGTTAAAGTTGGCAAGGGGAATATTTCATAGCCTGACTTTAGTCAACAGCTCTTTTCTTTCTGAAATCCAGCTGTTACCATTCCCTTAAAGGTAGTGCTATCTACAGATCCAGAAATTATTGACATGCTGATGCCAAGAAGCCCACAGCTAGCAAGCTACAGCAGAGATCTTAATTTGTAAATTACTATGGACACTGCATTTTTGAGCATGCAAAAAATAATATCCTAATTAAGAGTTTAAACAGTAAGAATACAAAGATTACATTAGCTTTTGCTGTCACATGCTGTGCGTGAAGTAAGTGAATTTTTACTTTCCTTTTAATATGCAACAACTGATCATGGTAGACTCTTCTGAGTCTGAAGTTGGACCTCTCACTCTGGAGGAAAGGTTTAAAGTAGTTCAGTTAAAGAGTCAGAGGACTTCACCTGTTACAGTCGCCACCTGTTTCTTCTCCCAAGGTGACTCAAGGTTCCCCAGGGCTCTTCGCTAACCTTGCTGAAGTCTCAGCTCAAGGCTGGATCCTCTGCCACACTGCAAATGCAGGCGGTAGAGTAGAATTACCCAGAAAACAAGAAACTCACTTCCAATTTGGTGTCTTTATCCTGCTCATCAGAGGAGAAAATGAGTCCTCAAATACTATTTTACTTGTTATCACAATATGAGAGACTTTTGTAGCACATAGCCAATAAACCAGAGGCTAGGAAAGTGGCCTGAAATACCTATCCTCTCCCTTCAGTCCCGCTGGGAAATGCCAGTGTATACCTCCAAAAACTTTGTCAATAAAATGCTGACATTACAGATGTTTCTGTAAAAAGCATAATAAAAGTTTACACGACCAGCTTGAGCCCAGGACCTGCGTGGTCTTCCAATGTTTCTGCAAGAGGCAACATGTCCTTTTAACACCCAACAAACTGAATCAGAAATCCTGATTCAGCTTCAAAAGTACATCAGAGACAACAATTTGGAACTTCTTGACACCTTCCTCTATCGACCACACCTCTAACCTTGGGAGTCACAGGCCCCCAGCAGAGCATGGAGGAAGGGGATCTGTGTAGGGAAGCTGCTTATTCCCTGCTCCTCCTCCCTAAGCACCGTCTCTCACTTGTACCTGTACGTGCAGCCCTAGCCTTGCTGCCTTTCTTCTCTCAGGTCTGCACAGCTTCATTTAGATGCAAACTGGGTTTGGCCCAACAGCCCTTTAAATACGGCTGTTACTCAAATAGACCACCAAACCAAGTGCGCCTCAGTCCTCTAAAGGTGGATGCTCAGAACCCAGAAGATGTGCATTAATAAAACATACCCAGCTTGACATATTGCTTGCTGAGTTTGTCTTGGCTTACAGGGGAACTATGTAACATGTCTATTAGGAAAAGAATATTCTGCGGAAGAAGCCTTTGAGATCCTCTGACAAAAAAAAAGCTAGGAATTCACACCCCACATAGACCCTCTGTGAACAGTGTGTTCATGCTGCAGCTAACCCAATGCAAGATTTACTCATTTACTGCTCTTTTGCACAGCTGATTCTATTGAAATGTGACAGAAAGACTCACAGACTTCTAGAAAGAGTGACCAAATACAGGTAAGAAATGCCACAAGCCACCCAGGTCATGTCAGTTATATAATTAAGAAAGTATAAGCCTGAAGTTTAAGCATGAAAACTTAAAAAAAGCCTTAAGTGATTTAATTGATTTTCATTAAAATAAATAAACTCCCCTTCCCCTTTTTTTTTTATTGGTATAGAACAGGGGTGTCAAACTTGTGGCCCACAGGCTGAATCTGACCCTCCACCATGTTTTATCCAGCCTGGCACCTTGTTTCTACCCAGTGGCATCGCCGAGCTCCTTGCCCCTATGCTCCTGCCAGCACCGGTCACGTGAGCAGCGTGTGACGTGCGTTACACTGCAGGAGCAGGAGAACAGCAGGAGCTGTGAGTTTGACACTCCTGGTATAGAGGAAGAGTGTAAAACCAAATGTTACCAGATTTCCCATTAGATCAATTGGTTTGATCGATCCTGAAACTCCAAGCACACTATTGGGATGGGATATTTCACTGACAGTCCCCCACATTTTATGAGACTCAAGGAAATCAGCAGATTTTGCTCAGGATTTACCTATTATTCTTCAAACTTTATAGAAATATATTTTCTTTCATCCTGGTGGATTATTCTGTCCCTCTCTTACTAGCATTAATTTAGTTCCATCCTTAAAACCTCAAGTACCAAAAAGGAACACATAGAAAATGAGCTGATGTTTTCTAAACGACGTATTATTTATATTGCAGCCTCAGCATAGCAGGTGCTTTAAAGAAAAATACCAGGATACATTTTCAGTCTTGAAAAGTATAATATCTAAGTAGGCTCATCTAGAATTATGCTTTTAAGGTGAGAGCTGCAGATTTTGCAACCAATCCACTCTTACAAGTAATGTTTAATCAGCACCTGCACTTTGAGAAGCCATGTTTCTTTATAATAGTGATGGCTGGCTCTTGAAAAGACACTTAGTTGAGATGCCTGCAATTTAAAGCTTTCTTGGTAATTATCAAGCTGGATCATTTCTACTCCTCAATCTACTGACAGCCATTTGTGTCTGAAAAATATCTTATTCACACCTACATTTTCAAATGTTATAGCAACAAGTGTAAACAGAATGCATCTGCATCTTATCACAACTTTACATGAAGTGTTAAATCATGCAACTTCAATGGAAATTTCAAATGGGAACCAAAACAACTATAGGAGCATTGTTTTCTTGTGATGCCTTCCCCCCAAAAAAAGAACATACGTTCTTCAAAAAACCCATATTCTTGCAAGACTGATTTGAAAATACTTAGAACGCACAGAGGAAACTAGGACTTCCCAGTAGTGTTAAAATGCTTGATGGAGAAGCATATGGTGTTGAAATTCCTGTACATAATGGGGCCTAATTAAATGCGATGTAAGACCCTTAACTCCAGAAACTCTTGTTTTGGGGGAACTTTTCAGATTGTATCATCACTTTTCTTAATACTGAATATCCCTAGAGGTTCTTTGGAACCAAACCTTTTATTTTTACATGAAGCTATGGACTTAAGATGTTCCTACTCAAATTACTCACAAAACCTCTAATAGCGGTATCTTTTATTTAAGCCACTTTCATGCTGTGTAGGCAAATTTGAGGGTATCTGAGACAGCAATGTTATCATCAGATAAAACCCAAACAGTAAACGTTTAACATTCGTACCTGGTGCATACACAGAAATGTCTTTCAACAGCAGTCATACTCAGATTGACGCATTCCAGTGCTGGGACTTACTACCCAATTCTCAAGGATAAATTTAGTATAAAACTGAGTAGAAAAGCCTATAGTAGTTACATCTTTTTTTCCTCTTTTTTTTCTTCTCTAGAGTGTTTTTGACATTGTACTTTCTTTCTGTATCCCTCGAGCTACATGCAACAGATGTGATTTGTCTGAAACAGGTCTGCGAAAGACTCATATAATTCTTAAAAACAAACCAAACCAAACCCTCAAATGTGTATACATCCCTGTTTATCAGCAAGTTTTAAGTGAAAGTTCAATATATATCCTAGATTATATTTGGTTGCAAATGAAATAATGGTAGAATGTCTGTATACTGTTATCCTAGGAGTTTTACCGCAAAGCCTAGGTAGTCTGTTCTTGCATCAGAAAAGATTTCAGTAGCAGTGATTTGACTAAAACAACATGAAGAGGTGCAAAGTGCACTGGCTAGTATCTGTTTCCTGCATAAAGATGTCATATGTCTGCAAATTTTATATCCTTGAAAAAATTTGCTTGTTATGTGCAGTGAGTGTGTAAGCAGTCATGCACACTTGCACAATGCACAATTAAAATTGTGCTGCACTGATATGAGACATTTTTGGTTGTTTCATACAATATTCTGTTTCTGCAAGACTATTTTCTTCCTTTTTTATTTTTTTTTCCTAATCTGTTACAGGCAACCAATGTTATTGAAGCCAAAGTCTTTCTACTGAGTTGACTGAGCCATGGATCAAGCCCAGATTGTGCAAGAATTCTTATATGGCATTATGTATTCCAACTGCTCATGGCTAAACACTTAAACAGCTTCAGTGGCAACAGCTTCATTAGGAATTATTAATGCTAGTTAGAGATGTTAGTTATTATAGATATTATACTTGTTTCTTAAAGTTATACATAGTGGTAATTATAACCGTTATTGACAGGAAATTCGGATATGGACTTTTGTTTTCAAAAAGGGCAGAAAAATTTTGTCAGAAATTATGTGAATTTGGTAAAACTGCGGCCCAATAATAAAGTAATAATAATAAAGAAATAAAAAGACAGTTCTCTGAAAAAGTGGATACAACATCTCAGGGCTCTTGGAGGTGACTATCTGAGTTACTAAATCATTCCTCAGATTTTTAAAACACAAAAGCTCAGGCTACTATGTATATATACACTATGTATATTATGTGGAGGCTTTTTAGCATCACAGCTTCATTGTCAGAAATTTCAGTCAAAAGTCCATAAAATATCTGCCATGAAGAGGAAACTGTAATTACTTGTAATTAGTACAGTGCATAAAGTATGGCTTGAAACCCATTACATAGCTATAATTTCAATGTGTTACCAACAATCAGGATACAAAAACTTAAGTTTAAAAATAAAATTAAAACTTTGGCTCAGGAGAGACAAGATTTATTTTCCTTGCTCAGTGACTCACTTCTCTTTTATGCATGTAGAACTTTCTATACATTGTGTTAGTTTGAATTTTCTTGACATTTTCTACATTTGAACAGGCTTGCATTTTTTGGAAGCTATATATTAAGTCTACTTCAAAGTGACATCAAGGCAAGTCTTCCCCTGCAATTCAAACAAAGCTTGAATTGAGCTCCTCATGTTGACACATTTGAAAACCTCAGGGTGGATTACCATAATAAGAGGATGGATATTGTTTCAGGTTGCTGAAGCTGTTGCATTTGGCAGCTATTGAAACTGGAGAAACAGAACTGCCTGAGTGACTTCACCAGTTCTTGCTAAGCACGAAGCGCTACACTAGAAGGAATATTGGGCTGAGGTTTTCAGATGACCAGTGTCACTTAAGAAGGCCTTTTGAAAAAATGTGGCAGACTTTGAGGAGAGCAGGTTATAAACCAGGGGCTGACTAAAGTGACTTCTGAAGTGGAGCATTCTTGTCCTGCAGAATATAATATAAATGCTTCATATTCAGGCAGGCACTTGTAGGAAGAAACAGACTACTCCTCTCAAACTATGTGATTTTTGTCCCCTGGATAGGAATGCAACTTTTCCCCCTTTAATCAACAAAATCAGCATTTCAAACCATATGTGCATTCTTCAGTATTATCATAATGGCTTCAGTAACTCAAGAAACAAGCAATTAAAGTGAAACCTTGCAATTTAAACACTCGCTGAGTGGTGCAAATGTGGCACAGTGGCTGCTTGGATTTATTGTGTTGACAAATTCTTTCTGTCCTTTATGTTTTGTTTAGTTATTTTGTGCCTCCTGGGCATGACTCTGACCTCAGTGTCACTGAAATTTCTCAGGCTACCTCTAGTCACTGTCCCAGATGACTTACTTCCAACACACACCAAAGATAACAAGTGAAGCAGGTTTGTTGATTATTGTATTAAAAGATGCACTCAGTGCAGGAAGCATAGTGATCATAGAGGTGACTCTAATTATTTTCTGTAACATGCAAACCTGGAACGTAGCCAATGCATGTGCCACCTGGGCACAGACAAGCCTCCAGAAACTTGGGTGCCCATAGATTAGTGAAAATTTCTAAATACATGAGTCACATAGACAGACAGGGTTGGGTTTTTTTCCCAAGAAAGTGACACTTGACAGGCTGCTGTATGATTTTAAAAACCAAATAGTACTTTAAAGACTGCAAGCCAGAACACTACTCCTTTGACAGGTTGTCATTTATTTAAATCAATCCTTGAATGCCTTTCTGAAAGATGTGCTACAGTCACGTAGAAGTTAATGGGCTCAGTTTTGAGGTAAGGGGATGAAATTCTGCTGCATGCTTACGCTGGAAGATAGGCTTAGATCCTCTAATGATTCCACCTGGCCCAAAACTTTATGAAATTCTACAGGCAGTAATAAATCATACCAAAGATCTTGAACAAGAGATGGGATGCTCCTATGTGGCAGGAAAGCTTTCCTTCACAGTTATATATGTTACAACCAACTAGGTAACAGAATTATGTTCTCATGTGGTTTTTGCTTGCTGACAAAACAAGCATTGCTTCTAACTAGGTATGTTTTATGTGACATACTGAACACTGGAAAATAGTCAAATTAACAACTGCAATACATTTTCTATGTAAATGAAATGCTGTGTAGATGACACTTCTAGTGATTATAACTCTCTACGTGACATATGTTTAATGATTTAGATTGGCTCCTGTTGAGAGGGATTTAATTTAATGCACTTAACGGCATTGGGCTCAAATTATGTGCAAGAGTTGATTGAAGCTTATGTTTTACCCTGCAGCTTGTGTTCAGCTAAGGATCATCCTCTGAGAACATTTTGTTTATCTCTTGCAGGATCTAAACTGTGGGCTTTGGCCACAGTTTTCTCTCACCATACATACTGTTTATCGAGTTTCTAGCACAATGTTGTAAAATCAGATGTGGGAACAAAATTGCTTAATTCTTGTATTAGATTTTTTTATTTATCTAAGTGTTAGGTCTGCAGTTTTTAAGGCCTTCCCATTTATATCCTTTGACAACAGGTTTCAGATGTCTCGTTCCCATTAAAATTAGCAAGAACTGGTCATCCAGCCCATTAAGAAGCTTTTAAAGTCTCCACTTTTCTGTCTATCTGTATCACTGATCATCAATGAACTGTTGATTGTACAAACCTGTGAATTCAGAAGTGCCACCATCAAAAATGGTATGAACTTAAACTAACCTGAGGTATGCAACTACCACTAACCTTCCCTGTGTATTGTAATATTATCTCCTCATGTTGATAAACTCCGTTAAGTAGTATCATATGCTCTCCATAAAACATCTGCAGATGCTTGTGCACATCTCCTGCTGGAATAACATGGGAGGTGAGTATAAAGCTTTCACTGAAATTGCCTGAGTGTGAAAGTGTGATTTTCATCCAAAATGTAAAGGTCTTCCATTAACTTTTTTTGGCCTTTGGATTGTCCCCTCAGCACTCGCTGCTCTGAGCCTTATTAACAGTAATGATTGTTAAAGCCAGGGGAAAGTGGGGAATACAGAGGGCAGATGAGAGTAAATAATCAAAATGAATGCGTAATTCCCCTGCAACACAATGCCAACTGGCTTGGAAAAGACTGAGGGCAACTGAAGCAATGGTTATTTCATTACTATTTGAATACTGGATGGTCGATGGTGTTCTTCAGTTTTGTCAGGTAGCTGGCTATTCTGTTCTCATTTCTAGGAGCAGTGTGAAGGAGTGGATTACAATGCCAGAACTCTGTTAGTGCAGGCTCTCCAAATATCGAAAGGGAAGCGTGAGTGATTGCACATGTTAATTAGTCCCTTAACATATGGGGGGGGGTGTATGGAAATCCAGCTGTGGATTGCTTGTATTCAAAGAACCTGCAGGCATTGTCGTAAAGTGGTGGCACTGAGGGAGAGTGCAACATAGATACTCAAACTGCTGCACTGTGTACTCTTGACCAAATAATGACCACAAAGCTTGGAGAATTTTTCATCTAAATCACACATTGTTTATGACAGTGACACTTTGTCTTATAAAACCCAGTCAAAAAAAAAAATGCACTTCTTACTAACCTAGAAACATTCTGAAAGCACTCATTTTCCTCAGAGGAAAGTGAGATAGCTTAAGACCTCTGCATCATATAAACCCTGCAGTGTGTAGGTCTGGCACTAGCCCATTGCAAAGAACTGCAGTTCCCCTCGCTGGAGCTACTGCTGCAGCCTGAGTCCATGTACCAATAACTGCTCTGAGATTCAACTGACTTAAAACTAGGATATCCCCTCTGTTATCTTAATACTAATTATACATGTCTTCTGGGTATGTTACATCTCTTTCAGGCAGTGCAGGTATGTCCAGTTAAAGCAGGTGTAAAATATCGGTTGAATGTTCCGTGAAACCCTGACAGAAAATCTGCGGTTTTAAACAACTGAAAAATAGAAATTACCTGGCAAACACTAAGTACTTTTAAGAAAAAGAGTTAGCATAGTTGGCACACATTGCGTGTCAAATTTCATGCTTCTCAGTGTGTGGATATCTTGTAAACATTCATTTTTATTTTTCTTTCCTCCCTAATGATTACTACACTTCCTTTTCACAAAATACGGAGTATTTCCTGGGACGCACCTTGGATTTTGCATTCACTGTAGCAAATACAATCTCTGAATATTAAATTGTTTCAGACAGTTAAACTACAGGCTATAGTTTTATGGTACTAATTATGAAATAAAAGAAATGCAAGTTATTATATTATGGCGCCTCTTGGACAGTCGCTGGCAGAAGCATCTCAAGGCACCTCTTTAGGTGATGTTCTGCTCAGTCCTTGTCCTGGAAAGTAACTTGTAATTCTAGGAGTAGCTACTGACTTTCAATGAGCTTCAAGAAAAGGTGAATCTCAGGAAATAATACTGGAAATCAGTATAACTGAAATGTTAACTGTGTTCAAATAGTGACTGTATAATAAATGATTCCATTAAAACAAAAATGTATCTTTCTCAGGCGAATACATTAACCATAACACACAAGCTTCAAGAATCCTATTAAAAATTTATGCAAATCAGAAATGCCAGATCTGAAAACTGATTCCCTAAAATCGACAAAACTCCAACCCCAACAAGTGGTCTGGAGTGTGATGTGGGTATGAAAATCTGAGCCTTAGTGTTCCCATTCATACTGAAGTTCTGACATTTGGCTTGCCTGAATGTAGAGTTCGGCTATAAAGGGATCTGAGCATAGACGTGGACTGAAAAGAAGATATAAAGCCATGGTGCAAGTCTTCTGTTACAAAATTTATTTCTTTATATAATTTCTCCTCTTCAGATTCGTTGCTATATGAAGGACACAACACACAAAACTGATATGTCAGGAATTCAGTCACATTGCTTGTTGTTTCGGATAGCACATACATGGTTCATAATCATGGGATATTCTATTTTTTAATCCCTGCCTTCATATGGTTAATCCTGCCAAAAATAATACCAGTTGATCTTGACAGTATTTCAACATGCGGTTTTAGCGTGCCAAGAAACTATTTCTTAAATTTGTCCTTTGTGAACTCTGACAGATGGGTTTTCTCAGTTGTGGCTAAATTTTTGTTGAATATATTATTTTGTGAGTGGAGGTAGACTGAAGGTTTGAATTCTAGAAGGGGCAGTGAAACTGTATTATTAGGCATATAGAAATAATTTTTATTCAATAAATTTTCAGCAGTAAGCTGAACAAGTTTATTAATACAATAAATTGCTGTTGGTCCTTGCTACACTTCATTAATGTGTGAGAATTTTCAAAATACGAGAAGCAGGAGAAAATATAAAAAAAATTGAAATGAAAAAAGTTTTCAAAAATTTTCTAACTGAGAAATTCCTGCTTCCTTAATATTTGATTTGTTTTTTTCAAGTGTTATCTGGTTAGCTTGTAAGAGCATAATTTGGATCTTTTCAAAGGTGTGTATATCTTTAAAATCTTCCTCTGTAGTAACTAGATGCTTTTTAAATAGCAAATGATCCCAGATGGCATGTATTTGGGAAGTCTGGGGGGAAAAAGCAGCAGAAAAGGAAAGTAGCTGAACTGCTAACAAAATATGCAGTTTCTTATTAGTGTAAGAATCACTACCAGAGGACTAAGAGGTAGCAAACTTTGTTGTACTGGTTTTTAGATAAAGGTGCTTGGGACTGATGCTGAGAATCACTAGCAAACACACTACCTAGAAGACTGATTGAAAAGATCAATTACAATATGGAATTTATAACACAGCTGATGAAAATAACCTGAGATATATCTTTAATGATTAGTTTACAAATTAAACTAATTACATTATCTCATACTATTCAGAAAGGGCACTCAAAACTACTATGAGTACTGTCTTGAAAACTTTGGTGTGGCATGCAGCAGAAATCAAAAAGGAAAATAGCATTGAGAGTTTTAGAGAGGCAATAGTACAGCCAACACTCTCACAGAGGGGCACAAATTCACATAAGAAAAACAATGGCAGATCCCTCTAGTTGCCATGGTATCTAAAGCCCAACTTTGTGCATTATTACCTGACAGCCACCTCATTTTGACTTGCTGCAGTAGAGGCCAGCTTGGCACCATGTGCTGGCCTCCTTGTAGGACACCCGCTCCAACCACCTGGGGCAGACCCATAATGAAAGCAGCAGCACTTCTGCTCCTTATCGAGGACACTCACTACCCTTAGCATAGAGTTTTGCAGATTTGTGTTTCAGAACAACAGCTCCAACCTAACAGCTTTCCCATCATCCATATGCAGAAGACACATGAAGCACCTGGCTCTGCTGTGCTCGCTGGTGCATGTGCCTTGCCATTGCCAGAGGTATACTGTGTGTTCAGCCTCCTTGAAGCGAGCCCTGCTTTTGGCAGCAAGTAATCATAGAATCATTGAATCATAGAATGGTTTGGGTTGGAAGGGACCTTAAAGATAATCCAGTTCCAATAGCCCTGCCACAGGCAGGGACACCTTCCACTGGATTGGGCTGCTCAAAACCGCACACGACCTGGCCTTGAACACCTCCAGGGATGGGGTATTCATGACTCCTTTGGGCAACCATAGTAAAAAATTTATTTCTAATACCTAATCTGAATCTTCCCTCTTTCAGTTTAAAACCCTTACCCCTCACCCTATCACTACACTCCTTGACAAAGAGCCCTTCACCATCTTTGTTATAAGCCCCCTTTAAGAACTCGAAGGCTGCTATAAGACCTCCCCAGAGCCTTCTGTTCTCCAGCCCAACTCTCTCAGCCTGTCTTCATATGCAAAGTGCTCCAGCCCTCTGATCACTTTTGTAGCCCTTCTCTGGACCCGCTGCAACAGATCCATGTCTGTCTTAGGCCAGGTGCTCCAGAGCTGGACACAGTACTCCAAGTGGGGTCCCACAGGAGCAGAGCTCAGGAGCAGAATGACCTCCTTTGACCTGCTGGCCACACTTATTTTAAAGCAAGCCAAAATACAGTTGGCTTTTGGGCTACAAGAGCACATTGCCAAGTCATATTCAGTTTTCCACCCACCAGTACCCCCAAATGAAAGTTCCTCCTTATTTAGTAGAGAGTCCCTTCAAATGCTTATCAAACAGATCTGGAAATTGATATCAAACCCTTGCTTGGCTTTGAAAATCTCGGTATTACTATGTTGGATAACATTGCTTTTATTCTGCCCCATATCCCTGCTCAGCCACTGGAAAAAGACGCGGGTAGTGGAAACCAGGGAAGCGCACGTGGCTGTGCCTGGTGTGACATTGACTCCGGTTCTGCATTGTGTGTCAGACTCAGGATGCTGCAGTAACTTCTGACAGCTGGTGACAACTGGAAACAGGTTGTCTGCAGTCTCACCTCCTACTGCCATACCTTCCACCAAAGGCAGATGGAAAGACAAAAAAAGAAAAAACAAAAAAAGACAAAAAGGAAAAAAAGGACAAAAAAGGAAAAAAAAGGAAGAGGGGGAAGGGGGAAGGGAGAAGGGAGAAGGGAGAAGGGAAAAGGGATAGGAGGAAAAGAAGGAAAAAGGATAAGGAAAAAGCAAATGATAAAGGAGCAGCATTGCATCTCGCTGCATCAGCTGTAGGCCAGCTGGGTGCCCAGATGACGTGCTTGGATGGGTTTCCCTCTGAAAGAATGCGTAAGGAGGAGGCAGCAAGTCAGGGGACAAGGTGTCCTCAGGAGTCATCTTCTGAGGAGGACAAAGCTCCCTCTTTCCCATTTTTGGTGTAAATGGATTGCACTTGTGCTGACTAAGAGTTCCTATTACTGTAAATACCTCATCTCAAAAGCTGCGTATGGAGCCTACACGTTCAATCATGTCCATTTCATCAGGATGTGAGAAAACCTATTTCTCCTTGCCTAATGTGGCAAATGCTTTATATCAGCCATGCTCTCTTTTAACTCTTCCATGTGTAGCCTATGAATGAAAGCTTCCTTGTTTAAGGCATTTTCTCACAATTAAAAAAACAACAGAAATTAATCTCTTTCTATGAATGTCCCATGTAACATTTGCAAATGTTTTAATATGCAGGTTGTGCATATTTTACAAAAATATGTAAAAATTAATTTCATTATATTTTTGTCTTGGAAGGAATCTTGCCACATGTGCTACATAAAGCCAAAGGAATTTAGAAAAATGGTGACATCAGTTTTATCTAAATTTCTCTATGACTTTCATGAAATTCAGAATTCAAAAATTCAAGTTTTGCACAAAAGCAATGCAAACACAAGTTAACTAATTTTTCTTCTTTTTCTTTTACTGAAAATGCAGAGATGTGAGAAGTATCTGCAAAATGGTGGAGTTGTCTTTTAATTTTAATGGATTTAATTCTTAGTAAGATGAGACAGATAACATATTTATAAATTGCTTGTAGAATAAGCTTGAGTCACACTTTAAAGAACAGTCATGGTTGAAGTCCTGGCTCATGGAGGTTTTGTTATTGACATCCAAATAAGTAAAAATGTCATATGTGTTTTCTGAAGAAATGTATCCTTTGCCTCTCATTATGCTAAGAATCTTATGTCTGAAGTTATGCATATGACTGCTCCTACTGAGCTCAATGGGACTAAAGTTACAACTAAGCTGGTGCGTATTTCTTCGCATGGTAGGTGTTACACAGCTATAACAGTCTCATCTTGGTAGAGGAGATTTCATGCAGATGGATGCACAGCGTGGGTCTCCAAACCTCAGAAATTATCCGTGTGGAAAATTAGCTATTAATACTTCTTTTCTAGATTGAAGAAGGAAAGTTTTCTCACTTTTTTTCAGATCTGTGCCTGAGAAAATCTTTATAAAGTGCTATTATAAAGGGTCTGATGAGGCTTCCAGTTCGATGCATAACCCCCTTAAACACTGAGCTTTTGGAAAGTTAGATCTAACTACAATCTCACTGCAGGAGATGATCCTTTGTGAAGCACTGACCGCAGACTTGAGATTAGGAAGGAGATTGATAAAGAAAACAACTACTTTATTCTAAATAGAAAAAGAGAACCAGGAACAGACAAAAAGAGATTTGGAGTTACTATACTATAGGTGTCTCAATTAAAGACAGTAACTAAGCAAGAAAGGCTGCAAATACATCTGAAACATGGTGACAGGCGACTGGAGGCAGTCCTCTTGGACATGCATGTGAAATACAATTTATCCACTACACTTTGGCAAGAGCCTCAGTTTTGGGTCACTGCTGTCTGGAAGAAAATGCACAGATGTTGGACATTTGTTTGGTTGTGGGTTTTTTTCCATTTACAAATTTTCACTGTCCATGTTCTTTTGATACCTCAGTGATCCAAGGCCCTTCTACAAAACAGGAACCCATTTCTCTAAAGAAGGCAACGGCTTTGACAGAAATTTACAGTCACCACATAGATCTTTAAAAAGCAAACCCAAGCAGAGCACTAAGGAAGTAGATTTACACTGAGGTAAACCACAGGGGACTTTCAAGAGATATGGCACCTTTCCGTAAATTCACTGCATTTCTTGGTGTGACTGCAGGGTAACACTACTGGGAATGCAGGTAGGGGCCCAGTCTCCTTGAGGGTCTCATGTTTGCCATATGTATAACTTCCTATTAGAGCAGCATTATGGTTATTTGCCAAAAAAAGATTTTCCAGGTTTCCCACATTTTGAACACGGCTGATGCAGATCCACAGAGAAGAGGAAAATGACATGAGGAAACTACTGTTTTGTCTTTTTTATTTAAAACACATCGTGGTCTGGGTTTGCTTTGATGTCCTACTAGTGAGACTGTTTTCTCCCATTAGCCCATGAAATCATATTATTGATGCTAAAAAAATCAAAAGCATAACAAAACAAAGACACAACGTGCAGATAGCTCTGGCTCTGGATAAACTCCATTTTGTGGAGGTATGAAACTGGGAAACACAGTAAATGTCTGTTTCCTTAGCTCTGTTAGTTTTTTGCTCTGTTTGTGGCTCCCAGAAGTGGCTACTGGGCAGCACACCAGCTCTGGCTCCCAGCCACAGCACATGCAAGACAGCTCGGCAGCACCCCACTGACACGACTGCCGCACTCGGTCCCACAGCCCAGCATTAGCACGGGTTCTGCATGTTGTACTGTATGGCACTTAGGAGCACAAATATGTATGTACATAATGAGCCAAACCCATGCTGGTCGACTTCCCCAAACCCTTGTTTTGAGTTTTTAATTAAAATTCTATTCCATCTTCATTTTCTCACTCTTCATGCTTTCCCTCTCCCAGTACAGGAACATCTTCTCAGCTCAGAGGGTGGCATCCTGCATGGTATCTCTTTCAAACCAGAGCTGGTTACTCGTGTTCAGCCTTCCTACCCAAAGAGTGAAGAAATGTTACTCAAATGCCTAGTAAAGTAACTTAACAGCATTTTCAGCAGAAGTCATCCTCTATGCCTGGTTTCCCACTTCTCAAACAGTCTTAAGAGCTAGAGAGGTCATTGCAATTGAAAACACTCATTGGAGCTTCCCCTGCAAATACTGCATGGAAGGAATAAGCAAAACACAGGAAGGCTCTACCATCTCACTGCAGGGCAATGGTCACCATCTGCCCAAGGGGAGCTTCAAATTTATTCCCGGGAGGCTGGAGTCCCCTTTGCAAAATCCAAGCTTGCAGATGGGGAAGCAGGCGACAGGGCACTGCGTGCTCCTGCTGCACACTGGGACTCTTTCCCTTCCAGAGGCATTTGTAAAACCTCCCATCTGCTGTCAACATGAGGGTCTGAAAAGCTCCTCATGTGGTGCAAATAGACTCTGTCTTGGAGAGCAAGGGAGGGTGTAGCACAACTGGGGTTTGAAAGGGTACACAAAAAACTTTACAAATTGAGATACAACTCTATGCAATTTACCACAATTCAAACTAAACAAACAAAACTAATCTTTTGGTGACAGGGCAACTGCAGATTGCTCACAGATGTGAAAAAAGGAGAAAACAGTCTGTGAGGCTGACCGCCAAACCCTGACCATCTTGCTCATAAATCACGCTGCATTCATTTTTCCTGCCCCTTCATCTGGTTTTGCTGCTGCTAGTGTGGGACATAGAATTCTGCAAGCACTAGCACCAGACGAAGGACGAAGCAGCACAGTCTTCCTTGGTCTTTGCCCAGGGAAAGGTCTGCTGGTGCTGCTTTAACTCCCTGTCTGCCCTGCACCTAATGCAATACATGTTGTAATAAGGTCCAGAAAAAAGGTATGAGCAATATGCCCTTGGAAGTATAAATTCACATAGCTATGTCAGTTCCACTAGCGCATCAACTACCATTATATCCCTTACACGTGCCACATGAAACCAAGGCTTTCCCGCTCTACTCTGCACTGGTGCGGCCCCACCTCTAGTAGCATGCGCAGTTTTGGGTGCCACAGCATAAAAAGGACACAAAACTACTGGAAAGTGTCCAGAGGAGGCCACGAGGCTGGTGAAGGGTCTAGAAAGGAAATTGTATGAGGAGCAGCTGAAGTCACTTGGTCTCTTCAGCCTGGAAAAGAGGAGACTGAGAGGGGATCTCATAGCTGTTCACTGCCTTCTCACAAGGGAGGGAGGCGAAACAGGAGCTGATCTGTTCTCTCTTGTGACCTGCAATAGGACTAGAGATAATGGCAGGAAGATGTGCCAGGGAGAGTTAGGTTGGATATTAGGAAGAGGTTCTTCACCCAGCGAGTGGTGGAGCACTGACACAGCTCCCCCGCGAAGCAGTCATGGGACTGAGTCTGCCAGAACTCAAGAAGCATTTGGACAATGCCCTCAGTCACCATGGTGTCAGTGTTGGGAGTGTCCTATGTAGGGACAGGAGTTGGACTCTGTGATCCCTTCCAACTCGGGTAATTCTATGATTCTATGATTTAGCTTCTCTCTGAGGACAAGAAGATTCGAACAAGTCCTCAGTCATTTCCATCTGTCCTTGCAAATAAGCAGCAGGTTTCTCAGAGATAATTCCTCTCCTGTGAATTTTGTTAGGAGCAGCCACAGGGAGAGAGAAGCAGCAGCCCCAGGGCAGGCAAGGCAGGCAGATCTAAGCCCTCTGCTGAGGATTGCCACTCATCTCCTGGCCCAGCCCAGCCCAGCCTGCTAGGTAGCCCTGCTGGAGCAAAGGATATTGAAGTGGGATGTGAGGGAAAGAAGGGCTTTGGGAGAAATCCACTGCAGGTCTGCAGATTAACCAGGTTTTCTTAGATAACTGTCTTTCAGAAACCTGCAGAAACTTGCGGACAGCCACGTTTCTGCTCATGGGACAATGCCTGAGAGAACATCTATGAAAAGTACTTAACATTCCCCACTGTGTCTAGGTGGTGCTTTTTGCTCCTGTGGGCTGGTCACAAATCTCGTCCAGCAGCTGTGTGGCTCCATCCAAGCAGAAAACCACATTTTGGTGTTTTCTTTTTATCTTTTAAGGATTATTTTTGGCTCTTTTTTCTTAATAACTCTTTGACATCCCTGTATTAATAAAATTTAGAACATTTAGATAATGAACTGAGTAACAGAGCTGTCAGCTCTCTGCTACTCAGCTGACCAGCTGTCACACCAAGGACTGTCTTTTGCAATTGGTAGATGTTGGTTTTGATGTTTAATTCCCTTATTTCATCAAAAGATTTTCTTTGAAAAGGATATTTGAATCATGCATGTGTTGGAGATGGTTTCTCCTATCTGGATCATCTGCTAGAAGCAACTGGGGTTTCTTGATTAAAGGGTTTTTTTAAAAAAATGAAAGCAAGTTTTTCTTCTTTTGGAGATTTTTGTTATAAAAGCAATTCCTTTGCATTATTCAGACCTGATGATGATTAATTGTAAAGTTTCCACATTCAGAATAGTGCTCCTTGTGCAAAATCTCCCTTGTGCTAAAATGGCTTAGAGGCACAGTGCATCACATGCTGAGGTCCCCTTGCCCCGTCCTGCGAGGATTTATGGATGGGCTCGGAGCTGCAGGAGGAATAACGTGTTTTGTAGGTTTTCACAAGCAGTAGCAGCTGATTGCAACTGATGTCCTACAATAACAGTCTTATTTATTCCACAAAAGGGCTGAAATAATACAAAGTTTATGGATCAGACGTGGGAAAAGGACTTTTTAAAAAGTCACAGTGCCTTAGACAGAACTGCATTAAGTATGGTGGGAGAAGTTAATAGCATGCAGGAATGTGGAAAATCTTCAACAGGCTTTTCTAAGGTAAACACAATGTTTGATACTTCTACCTCCTTCTTATTTTTGAATATTAAAAGCCACTCTTGAGCTCCACCAAGTGCGAGGACTTGAAGCAGGACAAGCTCTGCTCTCTGAGAGGATGTTTACAGCAGCAACTAGAACAGTTTCATGAAAATAGAAACATTTTCATGAAAACCTGTAGGTATGATTATGAAGATCATATTGAAGTCAAAACTTGCCCCAAAACAGCATTCAGAAATTCTCCTAAGAAGATTGTTTTTGCATTCTGATCCAGTAAACTGGGCAGGAAAGGAGAGAAAACTCAGTCTGCTTATGCAGAACAGGCCTACATTTCAGACTCTGCTATAAATACAAACCCATGTACTCTTAAGTGTTCCAGGATTTGCTAGTTGCTTATTCAACATCCAGAAGCATATTTGAGAGAAGCATTTGAAACAAAGAGGAAATCAGTCAGTCCAAGTCCTGCCTGGGACAATGGGATCCAAATTGAATAATCCTCATGCAAAAAGATGGTGAGTCACACCACAGCCCTACTGGGACCCTGCATCAGCTCCTCAGCCCGTCTGTAAGAGGAATGAGGTTCCACCAGGTTTGGGGCAGGTGAATGAAGACCTAACTTGTATCTGGTGGGCCTAAGTGGCCTGGTGCCTAGCTGTCCCACAGCGGCTGTGGGGACAAAACGGCCACAGCTACCGCTCTTGCCTGTGGGCTAGCGTTGTGTATCTGGGAGAAAGGCATCCAACCTCCATCACTGGAGGTTTGCAAGACCTTCCTGGAGAAAAGCCTTGAGCAACTTGGTCTGATCCCAGAGCTACTCCTGCTTGGGAGTAAGCTGGACTGGAGATCTCCCAGGGTCTCTCCCAACCTGAATTTTTGTCCTAGATAGGTTTTCTGGAACAGAAGCTAGCCAGCACAGTTTGGAAACTGGCCTTTAACTGAAATAATGCGGATGATGCATTATTATGATACCTTCCAGTGTATTGTATAAGCTCTTCTCCCATTTTTACATGCATACACACCCTTCTGCACTGCTTTGGTTGTACAAAGCAAATACAGTGCTGGTTTGATTGATCTCTTAATATGAGAACATTTATAATAAACTTTGGTTGGTCCCTGCTGTGAATCTGGCTCTGACATTTCCTGCAGAATCCAGCACCTCCTCCCCATGGCTGTTATCAAGGAGTAAACAGAAAGAGCAGAACAGTTTCTGCTGATTAGTTACTTGTAAATGTATTCTTTGAGGATTGATCTCAATGCACGGTTCAGTTTTGAAAGGGGAATATGTATTATAAAGGGAATAATTTATTTATTCCCTCTTTTCCTTTGCATTGTGCCTATCTTCTTTCATGAAGGCTGGTATTCCTGTTTATAATATCAGGAAGGATGTTATCATGGTTTAGACAGGTGTACACTTCACTGAGTAAAAAATTGGATGAATGACTGAGCCTAGAGAGCTGTGGTGAAAAGAGGGAAATCCAGTAGGTGACAAGTCATAAGCAGGGTTCCCTGGGGCTCTGTGTTGGGGTCAGTTCTGAATAATATCTTTGTCTATGATCTGGATAAGGGGATTGAGTGCACACTCAGTAAGTCTGCAGACAACACGAAGTTGGTCAGGTGTGCTGATATGCTTGAGGGTAAGAAGGGTCTACAGAGGGATCTGGACAGGCTGGGTTGAGGTCAATTGTATGATGATTAACAAGGTCAAGTGCCACGTCCTGCACTTTAGTCACAACTTCACGCAATGTTACACGCTTGGGGAAGAGTGGCTGGAAAGCTGCCCGGTGGAGAAAAGACCTTGGGGTGCTGATTGACATCCAGCTAAATATAAGCCAACAGTGTGTTCAGGTGGCCAAGAAGGCCAACAGCATCCTGGTTTGTATCAGAAACAGTGTGGCCAGCAGGACAAGGGAAGTGATTGTGCTCCTGTACTTGGCACTGGTGAGGCCATACGTTTAATTCTGGGTTCGGTTGTAGGTCCCTCAGTACAAGAAGGACATTGAGGTGCTGGAGTGTGTCCAGAGAAGGGCAATGAAGCTGGTGAAGGGTCAGGAGCACAAGTCTTATGAGGAGTGGCTGAGAGAACTAGGGTCATTTAGTCTGGAGAAGAGGAGGCTCAGGGAGACCGATCACTCTCACAACTACCTGAAAAGAGGTTATGGTGAGGTGGGTGCTGGTCTCTTCTCCCAGGTGACTAGCAATAGGATGAGAGGAAATGGCCTCAAGCTGTGTCAAGGGAGGTTTGGGTTAGACACTCAGAAAAATTTCTTTATTGAAAGAGCAGTTAAGCATTGGAACAAGTTGCCCAGGGAAGTGATGGAGTCATCATCCCTGGAGATGTTCAAAAACCATGTAGATGTGGCACTTTAGGACATGTTTTAGTAGGCATGGTGGGGTTGGGCTGACAGTTGGACTTTTCCAATATTAATGATTATATGATTCTATGACAGTTGCTTCTGTTTCAGGACAGCTAACAACAAAAATGTAGCAAACCAAGATGGACAGTGCTGCCTTGTAGTGCCAGGCCCTTTAAATACTACACTGTAAAGTACTTAACTGCAAATAATTCATGGTCTAGACACAGATATTCTTACTGTTTGACCAAATGCTTCTTTTCAGCTCATGACGGATCAGGAGCCATCTGAGTCCTTGGCCTGGCTGTGTAGAAGTAACCTGCTGGACCAGACAGCCAATGAAAAGGTTATGAGTATTTGGGGTGAGTTCTAGACACTGCTCTCACTTGGATGAGAGAAAACAAGCAGCTCTGTACGTGGAAATAGAGTCGTTGGGTCTTGTTTCTGTAAGGATGAGGGTCATGGCTGCTGAGATACAGATTGACTGTGTGTGCAACTGCATGCATAAGGCAGGCTTGCCTTGCTATGCCATGCAGTGGTGGGATAAAAATTATGCTGTTGCTAAACTAAGCTTTTCTAGCAACAAACTGTCCCTGATCAGCTCCGATGGTGCATCTGGATACTGCAGACAGCCTGCCCAAGCTCAGACTCATTGTACGTGTTTAGGAAGCCTTCCAAGGTGTTATCCTCCTATCCTACATAAAACTATTCACAACGAGTTCATGCGTATTCATGGCTAATTCCCCATTATGTATTTAAGGCATTACTAATAACAATAGCTTGTGTTCCACTGAAGGGCTTACTGTTGCATGTAAATATTGATGACTGAAAATTATTATTAATAAAACTCCCTAAAATTTCTGGGTATCTGTCTCTCCTGCGTGCATATGTATAGACTTTTCTCTGTTATTAATAAGTCACTGTATCTGAAATCCCACCATCTATGACTGACTGACTGATGAGGAGTGATGAAACTGAAGCTGTATGTGTTCTCAAGGGAATAATTTTAGGCACAAAGCTGGAACTACCCTTCAGTAATGTTTATGCATATCATCCATTATTACAATAGTTAAATGCTATGGATATCCAGTGCCAGAGAAAAGCAGGCTTAGGGGACTTGATGAGGCTTTGATACAAACAGGAAAAGTCCCTTTGCCTCTTTAGTGTTGAAATTGCTTTTATACCCCGACTAAGTTGGCCCATATTAACCAGTGTGCCAGATGGATATAGGAAATGTCTTATATTTTGTGTCACTTTACAACTTGCAAATTATCCAGACCCATTTGCTATGAATTATTCAAGATATTAAGGCCCAAATTTTCAGAATTAGCCTCGAATTCTGTGCCTGCAAATAATTACAGGTACAATTTATAGCAAATAGATGCAAAGGCATTTTTTGATATGTAGACCTCTGCCTACCTGATTATCCCAGAAAAGGATGGCTATGTGCTATAAAATGTTCCCTGAGTAATGTCTCTGGCAAATTGCTGCCATGAAATTGGAACCTGAGTTGCAGTCCTCTCAAAAAACCCCAAAGTTAAAAAGTAATTAGATGATTATTGTATATCTTTGTGGAATACAGCTTTAAAAATCATTAAAATCTTTCTTTAAATAGGTGGCTTATTTTATCATCATTTCCCTGGGGTCTGCTGCAGTGGCAAACTTATGGTCCATCACCTAAAAATGTCCGTGTGATGTCTTTGGTACACATAGGAAAGATAGATCTTGCTCAATGTTGTTATAAAAACTATTTTCATGTTCCAGCACTTGGATTTATGAAGCATAGTGTATACGTATTATATATTCTTTTAAAGTAGTACGCTTAGAAAAAGTAAATAGGGCTACCATTAAGTAAAAAAAAAAAAAAAAAAAAGATGATAAAGGAGCCAAAGCATCAGGGATTTATAAGGCTTAATTTCCACTCTTGAGACAGCTTACATCTAAAGATTGTGAGTATTAAGGTGAAGAGGTTATTTAGATTAATTCCAATTTTCTGCTTACAGTGAGGCATTGGTAAAGCAGTGTGCCCTCTGGAACTAGTGGGTATGTGGGTGTGAGCAGCTGAACTGAGATGTTGCAGTCAGACTTTGGTATGTTGTGTAATAGTTCATGAAACTAATAAAACTGAGAATTTTATATATAAAATCTGCAAGTAATTTTTACTGTCTCAGTGTGTTCTCTCTCCCTGAAGCTGCGTATGAAAAGCGTGTGGTTTCTTGATCTTTGTTACAGAAGACCACAGCTGCAATTGTGAGTTCTAGTCAGATTTCTAATGATTTTGGTGAGGATATTTTTCCATCACGTCAGTGGTTTGGCTACTGCTGAGCAGTGCTCACACAGTATCAAGGCTGTCTCTCCAATATTTTCCCTCTCACCCAGTATGCTGGGGGTGGACAAGATCTTAGGAGGGGACATAGCCAGGACCCAAGCTGACCAAAGGGCTATTCCAAACCAGGTGACAGCAGCTCAGCAATAAAAGCTAAAAGAAAAGGAAGAGGAGGGGGAGTATTCATTATTACAATGAGCAATCTTCTGGAGCAATCTCTCCATGTACTGAAGCCCCACTTCCTGGGAAGTGGCTAGACATCACCTGCTGATGGGAAGCAGAGAATAAATCTTTTGTTTTCCTTTGCTTCCACATGTGACCTTTGCTTTAGCTTTATTGAACTGCCTATATCTTGACCCATGAGTTTTTTCTGTTTTATTTTCTTCCCCTGTTGTCCATTTGTGGAGGGGAGTGATAGAGCCGCTTGGTGGGTATCTGGTGTCCATCAAACATCAACCCACTACAGTCCTTTCTGGCACCCAACATGGAACCTGTGAATCCATGGAGACAGGGGCCCACACTGGAGCAGGTTTGCTGGCAGGACTTGTGACCCCATGGGGAACCCATCTGGGAGAAGCTCATGAAGAACTGAAGCCTGTGGGAAGGTCTAATATGGGAGAAGTTCGTGGAGAACTTTCCCCTGGGGGAGGCATGGGACCCAGCAATGGAGCAGGGGAAGGGTGTGAGGAGTCCTTGCCCTGAGGAGGAAAAAAGAGCCCGAGATAAACTGAGAGCACCTCCCATTCCTTGTCATCTTGTGATGCTCATGAAGAGGAAGCAGAGAAAATTGGGAGTGCAGTTGAACCCAGGAAGAAGATCGTTTTATGATTTAGTTTTGATTTCTCATTACCCTGTTCTGATGTGATTGGTAATAAATTAAATTAATTTCTCGAAGTTGAGTCTGTTTTGCCTGTGATGGTAATTCGTGAGTGATCTCTCCCTGTCCTTGTCTTGACCCGTGAGCCTTTCACTATATTTTCTCTCTCCTGTCTAACTGAGGAGGGGAGTAAGAGAGTGGCTTTGGTGGGCAGAGACAACCCATCACAAAAAGAAAGTGTCTAATTCTACTACAGCAGCCACAGCACACACCTAGGCAGCACAAAGCCCACAAGGCTGGCATATTTCTCTGAAATGCAATCTAAAGCCTGTCTTAGTGAAAAATGTTCCTCTGTACCAGTGAAAAAACATCTGTTTCATAGGTACTTTAATGGATGATAGCACTGGGGAATGTCAGGGGCAGAAAAATACTTCACATCTCCAGTAGTCCCCAGACTCTCATCCGCTGGCAGGGTGAGGATCCAGCATCTTAAGCAGATGGAGCAGGGCCTCCATCCAGGGTCTATCTCCTCCTCGTAAATACTCCTACTATTCACAGTTCTGTCATAATGTTTCACAAGGAGAGGTTCTGTCAAGAACTACTGAAACAGAACATTTATCCCTGCCCCCCCAAAATTATGACCAGCTGGCAATTCAAGAAATAAGGTTTAGGTTTCTCGGTCGTGCCTCATTGGACCAGCGCTATTCTCAGTTCTTCTACTCATTGATGTGTCCTTTGTGTTTGGTTGGTTTTGCCAGTAGGTAAAGAATATTTCACAAGAGGCTGTATTTGTCACTTTAGATAGTCGCAGGCAACAGGTTAGGGCAACCAGACCTCCCACTCTTTTTCATGAGCTAATCAGATTTCATGCCTGCAGCTGTGACCATGTTGCTCACTCGGAAAGACCTGTGTCTTCTTGCCACATAGAAGGAGAGGCAATCTGCCCCTCCTTCAAAGCAGCAGTGCTTAATATGCAAAGGAGTCAGGAAAATGAAATATGGAGTTACTGTTTCTTTCCCCGCACTATGGAGCCACCGTATAGCTGGAAAAACTTGTCAGAGCTGTTAATTCTCTTGGAGAAAAATGAAAGGTGATTTTTAAAAATGTAAATTATGACATTCTTAATCATTCAGGTGAGTAAGTATACAGACGAGTTACTAAGTTAGCAAGAGTATGCTTCCTAATAAACACTGGAAAGCAGAGATATTCTCTACATTATGTGATGCAGCAGTTGTTCAGATGCAGAAAAAGCTTCCCTGGTCAAAATCATCTTGTATTTTCTAACGGATCCCTTGCCATCTGCAAACTACTCATAATGACCAGGACTCAGCTTTATGGACTAACTTATGAAAATAAGAATTTTACTTCCTCCTGAGGTTCCACACTACAATCTGGTACCTATCCTTGGTTTCAAATTGGATGGCTTTTTATTTTTCTAGATAAGTTTGTAGCTATTTAATGCAAGTATTGATAAAGAGATTGTAATATATATACACACAAGCTTACATAATGGCAGATAACATAAATACACCATGCATTTTCTAGGACAAGTTGTCATAGGGTAGGATTTAATGGATGGATTTTAACCATAGTGTCTGTTTGAAATATTTGGAGTCAGACTTTGCTAAAATTTTTCACCATGTCTTCCATTTGGCACTTTTAGAGAATACCAGCCAGACAGGAGAAACTTCTGGGAAACAGTTCTGAAATCAATACAAAATGTGTGAAATAAGTAGGAATTTCACCCAGAAAGGAGAGGGAATTAATGTTTTATTCAAACTTTAAAAAAAAAAATTAAACCACAGGCTAAACTTTCTTCAAAGTAAAGGTTCTGGAAAGCTTGCACTGACTGAGAAGATAACTGGAAATGATGTATGGAAATATGCAAATGTGGTGAAGGTTACAGTTTCTTCTGCAATGTTGCCTACTTTTGTGAGCAAGACGATAATTTGCCATTTTGGTCCAGAAGCATCATTGCCATCTCTTGTAAAGATGAAGAAAATCTGACTTCAGTAGATGACTGACAGATAATGCCTTTAGGCTTTTTGATGGCTATGAACTCTGTCTCATTGTCACTAATGAAGGTAAAACCTGACAGCCCCTCAGAGGTGATATAGTCATACAAGCTTCTGTCATGGGGGAAAGCAGCTATTACCCCAGACTGACCCAAAGTCAGTTTTTAAGTAGAAATTAATTTTGTTCTTTTAGCTGTTCTGTATTTAGGCTGGACAGAAGATAAGAAAAAGAAAAGAGTTCTACTAGGCATATATGAACCCTTGCTTTGAAATTCAATTTTTCACAGATTCGTGTTGGATCTAATTTTTTACACTTTCACCCAAATCTACCCCACAGGCAGCCTGATTTCCAAGTGCCCAAACAAAGCAAGGATCTGCCTCTTGGCACTGTAATGAGATGAAGCACCATAACAAGCAGTGTGTATTGAAACCTGACAGTTATTGACAACAAAAAGGTATAAAACACTTTAAAAGAGAAATACTGAGATAACCCAGCACACAGTAGGTGGCATCTCACAGAGGCAACTCATGAACGATTGCTCTCAGCTACATCCCATTGACCTGTGTAGCAGCAGGATGCTCCGTCCTATTTCTAAAGGTGATGAGAGTAAACCTGCTAGAGACTGCTTTCAGAGGTGGTGGTAGGAAAGGGAATAGGACATACGCCGTAATTCCCCAGAAGCAGGTGTGATTACAGCTTCAGAAGACAAGGTGAGGCCGATGCAATAGTCAGCTATGTTTCCCTTCCAAAAACTGTAGCTAGCTTTTTCTTGTGTGGTCTCTCTGACATGTTCTTCTGACTGCAACTCCTGCCCTTCAAGTTTATTTCCATCCTAACTGCCCATCAGGGTGGCCTCACCAGCCTGGCTTCTGCATTAGATCTTCAGATAAAAGTCACTGCAGGACTTCGGGCAGAGGGAAGATACATCCAGACAAAGAAACTTTTGCTTCCTTGACGTTCAGTTTAGTTTTGGCAACATTTGGGGACACAAGGATGTCATTGCTGGCCAACAGGGCATGTGTCACACCGTGAGCCTAAATGGGCTACATCTGAGGGTGCTAGCCAAGCTAGGCAATGCTATTGCAAGGCCTCTTTCTGTCATCCTTAAATGGTGTGGTGATTGGGAAGGTTTCCAGTGGATGAGAAGAAGCCAAATGTCAGACTTGTCTCCAAGAAGGGCAAGAAAGAGGATCTGGGTAACGACAAGCTGGTCAGCTTCACCTTAGTCCTTGTGAAGGTTACGGACCAAAGCCATCTGGAAGCCATTGGCAACTATGTGAGGGGCAAGAAGGCCAAAAATAAACTATTCCTTCTTCCCCTCCAGCACTTGCCCTGAGTCATTACAAGGCAAAGTAGCTGGCTGGAAGTATCTGGGGAATAAGATCTTCCAAATTCCTAGGTGAAGACTTCCACATTTTTACTGTCAGGTTGTCTCTATGGCCATAATATCCTTGTGGAAGGCATATGTCTTTCTGCAGTGAGGCTGCTGCTCTATTTTCTGCATAGCCTTACCACACTGAGTGGAGGTGCTAGCTTTCTGTTGTGAAGTAGGGATGGGGTAAGGCTTTTAACAGCAGGTTTTATTCTTGTGACTTCAGCCTTTCCTTGCAAAGGTCATAAAAGCATCTATAAAATATTTCATTTGTGCAAATACCCTAAAGCTGTCACATAACCATTGCTCGCTTTTCACTCCTTGACAGTGCAGCAGTTGTAGTTATGGGAAAAAGTGCATGATGAAAACCGTGGAATATTAATAAACAGTAAAGTTCTAGTAACAAAAACTGAAGGAAATTTTGGGTTCTAGCCATAGTGCAGACTCTGGGTTATGTAATTATGGTGAAACAGTAATACTGTTTTATGTCACTGTTTGAATGCACAATAGTAATGACATCCTGCTGAGCACTTTCCACTGTAACTGGTTATGCTGGTTATTTTCTCACAAACATTGCTCCTAGTCCCCTTTACGAGAGAGAAGTTCTTATGTTAAAACCAAGTGAACTAACAGTGTCCTGGTTAGTTTATTTTATCTGATGCCCTCTTCCATTTTCTGGACATTCTTCAAACACATAGACACCCCTGTACCAAGGAGACAACAATCCCCTAAATACCGCTTACGTCACCAGACTATCAGTAGAGTTCCAGTATAAATGACAAAATGATAAATAAAATCTCTCCCCCAAATCAGTTTAACCCTTGATTAATGTTTACTGAAACATATCAACAGTGACAAGTGCAACGTGTAACACAAAGCAAACTGTGTGGAGGGTTCTCCACACATGAACATGGACATCCTAAGATCACTGAAAGACCACTTCAGTTAGAGCTGGGGGCGAGCTGAAATTGAAGAGCGTAAAGTCTCATCTGCTCTTACAGTACGTAAGGACAATGCCAAGTTTGTGTAAGCCACCTGAACAGAATGAAACTGTGTCACTCCAGGGGCAACGCCACACAAGAAAATGCACGACCAGTACTCACTCTGAGCATAATTGACAGAAGTTCATGTTTTTATAGACAGAGAGATCAAATCAGTGCTAGGATATTTGACTGTGTATTCTGCAGTTACCAGTCCACATCTTGCTTTCATAGACAGAAGGAGAAAGTAAGAAAAATGTTGTCCTGCAGTCTGTGGACAAATATTGCTATAAACATGCTCCATCTACCTTTACTGGGCAGTGTTCGTAATGGACCAAAGCACTTCATTTTACCTGCGTAATGTACATAGAAAAAAGTTTGCCTCATGAGTCAGATAGATTCACATGTTAAGTTTCACCTATGACGTACAGTGTTATGAGGAGAAAGACAAGATAAAACTTCAGTGTTGGACTCTTGGAAATGGTTGAGGATGCCACATCTCAAAAAACACCTATGTCAACTTATGCATGGACCAAAATGTGTTGTTTAAGGCTATGGTACTAGTCATATTTAATAAGGGTTGTCTCTTCAACAAGATGTGGCAGATCACGATTTTCTCTGTATGTCTGCTTCCAGGCAATAGATAATCTTGTCTGTGTAAGCCTCAAGAAGGTCAGAAACTGATTTAACAGTCTTATCTTTCTGGAAAAGAAACCTTATTCTCAAAGGTGTAATATAAGCGCTCACGTAGGTAATGATCTATTGAACCTTTCCTGAGAATTCATGAGTGTGATCCTGCCTTGCCTTGCAAGAGCTGAAAACACTTTCCAGCTACTGGGAGTTTGGCAACCGTAAAATCAGTTGAGTCCTAGTTGCAGGTTCTACACATTATATCATGAGATATTACTTCCCATTAGGCAGTAAGATTTTATGGGTCTCAGGCTGTCTCTTGGGTATGTCTGAGGAGTGATAATGTTCCTCTAAACATGCTGTGTGTTCCCTGAGGTAGCTGTTTTCCTTCTCTGGGTCTCCTTGCATGGCCTTCCTCTTCCCAGTTAAGTACCTTCAGAATGAGGTTTTCATTCCTTTCTGCCAGCGTTGGAGTCTTTGTTTTCAAGATAAGCCATTTTGCTCCCTTCTGTGCAAGAGTGTGTTTCTTATTCCTACTTCTATTAATGAGGAGTATTCATTTTGTTCTTTTGCACTGTGCCAGTATTTACTTTCCTTGACAACATTTTCCTTCCTAAATCACTTTATTCCCCTTTTCAGCCCACCCCAACCAAGCTTAATAAGCACTTTCACTTTTACAATTTATTTTTAATTCTTACATAAGATTGGGTTTTCTCTATTTTCCCCAAAGGTGGTAACAACTGCCATGATCTTTCCTCTCAAACCTTTACTCAGCTACTTTGTTCCTCATCTTGGTTTCTAACTCCATTAATCCTTCTATTATCATCTTTTCCCACTTGCTTTTTATTGTACTTTCACCTCCTCCTTTTCACTTTTCCCCATGAACTACTTTTTCCCTCAAATTTTCATTACTCAGCCATTCAACTATTCTTTTATTTTCTAACTAACTTAGTCCCTGTTGCAGTCCCACTTCTCTCTCCTTTTTCATGAGAACCCACTAATTTGTCCTCCTGTGCTGGCTCTTTCTTTCCAAATTTCAACACGGGTGAAGAGGTCCTTATCACAGTACCCAAAAGCAGTAGATACTCAAGACTGGATGATAATATAAAGATATCAGATCCTTATTAGAGTTTTTCTCATCTTTTAAACCTTTCCTCCTCTACCTTTTATGACCTCCCCTCTACATGGTGTCTGTGCAGACAGCTGAAAATTGACTGTTTCAAGTTAGATGATAAACAAGTATTTCTCAAAATTCAGAATTCTCTGGGAAATGCTGGTTTAAAACAGGGAATTGCAAGACTCCATGCTCACCCCTCTGACCAGGCAATTTTCAGTTGCCTAATCAAGCCCTGGCTCTTGCTGCTTGCAGACTTCTCTATGGCTGACACAGCTGGATGTGCAGTCAGATAACGGAAGAGACCCAGCTGAAAAACTTCACACTGAGAATCTTTTGGACAAATCAGCTCCCCACCTGGTTTGGCATGGAGCCACACAAACAACTGTGCTGGAGTAAAAAAAAAGGGCTAGCCTGGGGGCAGCAGCAGTGCCTATGGGTGAAAAGGGCACTCTGTGGTTCAGACCGGCTCCAGCATTACAAGACCACCACTCAACATAAAAAATAGAACTGTAGTAATCAGTTGGTTTGTTCCCTACATCCAACAGTAATCGTCTCTCACTTACCAAGAAGCTTGTATGATTTTACCAGGTGACAAAGAAGCAAATAAATTGATTTGGTCTCAAATTAAAACGAAATGACCGCTTCCCAGAAAAGAAATCTTTAAGGTCAGCTAAAAGGCACATAGGATGGGAATATGCAGCATGAGGATCATTGTAGTTAATTTCTGCTTCCATCACAGTATTCCTTTGGATGCTGCACTAACATAGTTTGGTATGAGCTCATCATCAGAATCTAAACTACTACATATCTATCAATGCTGCCCTCAACCACTGTTTTTCATGCTTAATTGCCTCAGACTTGCAAAAAAAAGGTGTAAAGATTATATAAAATTAATACTGTGTCAAAACTGATAGCACTGAGAGATTTCAAAGATAATACAGGTTTCTTTCTTGTCACCAATGCATGGATTTTTTAAAAACATTTTTTAATAGCAACTTTGAAATTACTGCAGCCCCAAAATCCCCAAGCTACACTTGCAGATATTTCAGTAGTTCTAGATCTTGTTTCTAGGGCCCTGTGTTCGATATTGAAAATACAACCACAACCAGAATCAGATGGCAATTCTATCTGATATGATTTAAAAAAATCAACTACCGGTACATAGTCTATACTAAAAAGAGACTTACAACCTTTGAGGAGAGCAAAGACAGTATATAATAATCCAATTTGGAATCCTAGATTTAAAAGAACTGTCAGATTTCAAGGGGGCATAATTTCAGCTGTTAACGTAGACTGCTAGCTTCTAATTTAGCCATAACTTAGTCAATATCAGACATAATTCCCTTGCTTAAAAACTTATTAAAATTTTAATAAAACCAAGGAGATGCTAAGACAAAAGCATATTAAGATGGCATAAAAACTGTGCATACATATAATTCATATAAAGGCAGGCTAGATGTTAATTAGAATGACTTAACTGAACATTTCCAAATATGAAAATTTTTAGATTCATTTGGAATTCATTTTCAATTCTGAATACGGTAGGTTTCAATGCTTAGTACCAATTGAATCCTGTAAAGTTTGCCCTGTAAAGTTGTTCTTATACGTTACTGACATGGAAATATTCGGGGGATGTATATATACATATATATATATATAAATGTTCTCATATGTGTTATATCTTACATGATACAAGGGTTTGTACGTTACAAGTACTGATACAAGAACTCTGATACAGATCTCAGTTCTGTGTAGCATTATTGAGTGTGTACCTTGCAATCTATACACTGTCTGTCATTGATGCAGAGTAAGTTCAATGACATTAGCTTATTTAGAAGCCAAATGTTTAAGTTGCTTACCAAAATGAAGCTTCAAGGAAATTTTGACTTGACGAATTTGGGTTTAGGGCTATGGGGTTTGGTTCGAAGGTGGGGTTGAGTTTGGGTTTTATTTGGTTTCTTTTTATTCTCTGTTAATCAAAGATGAAAATTATTTCGAGTTGCAGATCCTATCTGCTTCTTATCTAAACACAAGCTACCACTTTGAAGAGTCTGCAAACAGTCATTTACAGCCATGAAGTACACATGAGTAATTGGAACCTGATTTCTTTCATTTCCAAGTGGATTTAGCCTTTAACAAAATACCCTGGAATGTATTCAGCTCATTTTCTAAAACATTGTTGGAAAATGCACTCTTCTTCTATGAACAATCAAACTTAAATTTTCCCTTAAGCCCTTGAGTACCTATGTGTATATTGCTATTTTATTAGTTAATTTCCCAGTGTAGCAGTCAATATGCTCCTGGATTGCTTTGAGAGTGCAGAGCATTTGCACACTGTGCCTAATATATACAAAAAAAGACTTCAGGACTGGACTACAGGAGAGTGGACTTTGGCCTCTTCAGGGATCTGCTTTGTAGAGCACCATGGGATGAAGCCCTTAAGGGAAGAGTAGCCAAAGAAAGATAGTTAAATATTCAAGAATCATCTCTTCCAAGCTCAGAAGTGATGCATCCCAACAAGGAAGAAGTCAGGCAAAAATGCCAGGAGGTCTGTATGGATGAAGAAGGACTTCCTCATCAACTCAAACACAAATAGGAAGCTTACAGAGGTTGGAAGCAAGGACAAGTAGCCTGAGAAGAATACAGGGAAATTGTTCGAGCAGTCAGGGACCAGTTTAGGAAAGCTAAAGCCCTGATAGAATTAAACTTCTATAGGTACATCAGTGATGAAAGGAAGACTAGGGAACATATGGGCCCTCTCGAGAAGGAAACGGGAGGCCTGGTTACTGAGACTATGGAGAAGGCTGAGGTACTCAATGACTTTTTGTCTCAGTCTTCACCAATAAGTGCTCAAGCCACACGGCCCAAGTCACAAAAAACAAAGGCAGGGACTGGCAGAATGAAGAACGACCCACTGTAGGAAAAGATCAGGTTCAAAACCATCTAAGAAACCTCAAGTTGCACAAGTCCATAGGACCTGATAAGATGCATCCACGGGTCCTGAGTGAATTGGTGGATGTAGTTGCTAAACCACTATCCAAAATATCTGAAAAGTTGTGGCAGTTTTTAAAAAGGAAATAAGGAAGACACGAGGAACTACAGGCCAGTGAGTCTCTCCTCTGCGACCAGCAAGATCATGGAGCAGATCCTCCTGGAAACTATGCTAAGACAGTTGGAAAATAAGGAGGTGAGTGGTGACAGCCATGATGGCTTCACTAAGTATAAGTTGTGCCTGACAAACCTGGCAGCCTTCTACAGTGGGGTTCAAAAGTTGGTGGATAAGGAAAGAGCAACTGATGTCAACTACCTGACCTTGCGCAAAGCATCGGATGGTTGCACTCAAAGAGGTTAATGTCCAAGTGGAGACGAGTGATGAGTGGCATTCTGCAGGGCCCTGTAGTGAGATCAGTGTTGTTTAACATCTTTGTTGCAGACAAGGACAGTGAGATTGAGTGCACCCTCAGCAAGTTTGCTGATGACACCAAGCTGCGTGGTTCACTTGAGAAGCTGGAGGGAAGGGATGCCATCCACAGAGACCTTGAGAGGCTTGAGAGGTGGACCCGTGTGAACCTCATCAAGTTCAACAAGGCCAAGTGCAAGGTCCTACATGAGGGTAGGGGCAATCCCCAGTATCAATAGAGGCTGAAGGGATGAAGTAATTGAGAGCAATTCTCACCACAAAGGACTTGGGGGTAGTAGTGGTGGATGAAAAGCTTGATATGAGCCCAAAAGGCTAACCGTGTCCTGGGCTGTACCAAAAGAAGCACGGCCAGAAGGGCAAGGGAGGTGATTCTCCCCTTCTACTCTGCTCTCATGAGACTCTACCTGGAGTACTGGGTCCAGCTCTGGAACCCTCAGCACAGCAAAGACATGAACCTGTTGGAGCAGTCAAGAAGAGGGTCGCAAATATGATGAGAGGGACGGAGCCTCTCCGCTATGAAGATGGGCTGAGAGAGTTGAGGTTGTTCAGCCTGGAGAGAAGGCGGCCTCGGTGAGACCTTATAATGGTCTTCCAGTACCTAAAGGGAGCCTACAAATCTGGAGAGGGATTTTATAAGGGCACGTAATGATAGGATGAGGCGAAATGGTTTTAAACTGAAAGAAGGTAGATTTCCATTAGATAAAAGGAAACAAAATTTTTACTGTGAGGGTAGTGAGGCATTGGAAAAGGTTGCCCAGAGAAGTCATGCGTGCCTCATCCCTGGAAGTGTTCAAGGCCAGGCTGGATTGGGCTTTGAGCAACCTGGACTAGTGGAAGGTGTCCCTGTCCATGGCAGGGGGGAGCTCGAACTATGTGAGCCTTGAGGCCCCTTCAACACAAACTATTCTATGATTCTATGATCTGTTCTGGTCTACCAGCACTGGTGTCCCAAAAACAGATATTATTCAGAGTAAATGCATTTCAATAAAGTTCTTTTGCTAAACTCTACTTCATACATACATGTTTTCATAAATGTCTCTAGATTTTTACCTTGTTGATTCTCGTATAGCTCCAAATAAATTTTTTTACAAGCAAAATAATGACCTTAAAAATGTAAGCACATTCACAATGCAGATGGTGAAATACCTCTTATTCACCTAGTCCTACAGAAGGAAAAGAAATACATTGGTAAAGGTACAGTAAAGTCATTCCAGGTTTAGATCAAGAATCTACTGAAATTCAGACCATGTTATTAGAGGCTCTGTCATAAGTAGCTTTTCACAGGTTTGCACAAAGTGTGCTGATGGGTTACAGATAGCCTGTGTACTACAGAACCACCTGCAGTCGACACCTTCCTTTGCCAACAGGAGCACAAGCATCAAGGGCTGCACGAGTAGTGATGAAGAATCAGTCTTTGCAAAATAAAATGCACATATGTAAAGTTTTCTTTTACAAAATCAGTGGTAATCTATATGGCTTCTGTTCAAGTGTGCAGCTTCTGTGAAGAAAAGATGTCCAAAGGTAAGTATTGTGGAGAAGGGATGATTTTATTAGTGATAAAGTTTTTCAAAAAATGGAGCAGTTATCTTTCACTGAAATCCTTTGAAACATGACCCAACATCAAATGGTGCAGAGGAAAGTAGAGGAGTTTTTAAATGCAATTGACTATGAAAAACATTGCTCTGTACAAGGGTACAATGTCATAATATCCCACATATCTTCCAGAACAACTAGAGAAAGGAGCGCATCTAGCCCTAAGCAAGCTACTGGTGAAATACAGAGCGCTTCTGACCCTGCTCCCTCGCTGTGTTGATTGCACATATACCAGACTAGCAGACCCTGCAGCATCTTGGTTTTGTGACTTAACACTAGGATTTGGTCAATGGGATAATAAATTTAAAAGAATTTTATGCAACAGGATGAGTGAGGATTCTGGACTGGCCTTCTTCCTATTAATTATTTTAGACACCTTCTTTTCCTGCTTGATCTCACTGCTGCTAAGCTGCTGCAAGTGTCTTTAGGCCTCGTTCACCTGAAGTTCAGTTCATCATCTGATGGGCAGTAACTATCTCCTGGAGGGTGTAGACATCCCTACCACCACTGAGCTTGTCGGCAGCTCCAGCAAAAGGAGAACTGATTCATTTCTAATGATGACATCATTCCCTTCCAATAAGAGACACTTCTGATTTGGCCTTTCCTTTTTGTAGCCTGCCCTTCCTCTCTCCAGGTCCATGGTGGCCGATGCTGGATGTTTCCACAGAGGCTGATAGAAGCCCACCTGAGAGGTGCATGAAGAGGACTCATCCAGCTCAGGGGTGAGATCTGGTTTTATTACAGACAGTTATGCTGATATCCTACTAATGCTTTCCTGGTGGTTAGTAGATTGCCAATGAGAACAATCCAGAGAAGAGAAACAGAGGGACAGCTGCGATGCCACTGTCTCCAGCAGTGGCAAACTGTGGCTATTTAGGAAATAACACGAGTATAAGGAAAGCATGTGATAGTTGTTTTCCCTGAGTTCTTGGTATCTGGGTATCAGTAGCTCACTCAGCTCCAGAACCAGAGGTGATGTCTGGGCATTCAGTAGACTTCACCGGATTATTTTGACAGGATTTTTCCAATCCCTTTTTGAACTTGTGAAAGGCTGTTAGCTTCCTCAGTGCCCTATGGCAAGGAGTTTCACAGTTTAACTGCTAGCTCTGTGAAGAACCACTTCATGTTGCTGTTGCAAATTTGCCCTTTGCTAGTTTCATTTCATGCCCCTTAGTCCTCATATTCAGGAAGACAAGGAGAGCTCATTCCTGATTCACCTTCTCTACTGCCTTGGTGATTTCACAGCCCTCTATCTCAGCTACCATCTTTGCATGCCGGCTCTATATGCTTCCCAGTCATGTTTCAAGCTATTTTTATTGCCCTCGTCTGAACTTCTCCTGTTCCTGAAAATACAAGCAACGCTCTCACAAATAACAGGCTGTCAGATTTTCAGATATGCCTCTCAATTAGTATGTGCATACATTCTGCACATGCTGGGATCAAATGACCTTTGTAAATGCAGCTTGCCAGTACACTTGCTTGCACATTTCCAACATCACTCTCTGAATGTTATTTGGCTTTTTAATCCTGCTCTCAAGGGTTACCCATTTGGTAAGCTCCAGCCAAATAAATACTCAGCTGAGTCTGATCTCAGTGTGGCAAACAAGCAGAATACAAACAAACCAAAACCAAATCCCAGCAGCAATACAAACTTTTAAACTCCTACTTTTTAAAGTACTATATACATATATCTATACATAGTCTGTGCTTTGTGTTTTCTTGAACAAATTTGCCTTCAATGAAGACTATGGGTACCATCAAAAATAGAAGGAACATTCTCAGTAAATTGCTTCTGCAGTTATCAAGTGTCTTTGGATTCATTTCAGCATTTAATCACCCTCAAAAGCTGTCTTTTGCCTCATATGTTTCTGCATCCTTTAATCATGGAGGAATTAACTGCCAAATCCTGGATCCTGGATTGTTTTTTTGTTTGGTTGGTTTATATTTTAAAGTATATTCATTTCATGTACTAAAATGATAAGGCTTTTTTTTAACAAGCTACCCACAATTCTTCATGCTAAAAAACAGTTAATTCTCATTCAGATAGGATTGCTGCCCTCATCCCCACCTATCCCGTCTTCCCACACTCTGTGCCTCTTTTCAAAGAACTACCACTAAAGGAAACTTTTGCCTCCTTCCAGACCACTCCATACTCACTTTTTAAAGAAGTAAGACTGCTGCTGGGGCTCTGTATACAGATAGATAGGTATACACAAAGAAACTTCCATTTTTTTCAGGGACAGATTCAGTAGCTCTTTCCTCTGAAATGATCTTCTTCTAGGGATTACCAGATAATGCACCTGGAACTACATTAGTTTGTTCAGGCTCATGGTTTATCTGAAAATCATTTTACAGCAATCTTATGTACACCATCTGGCCAAACATCCTGTTAGGAGCCAGCCGCTGAAAGGAGGAGGAAGTACTCTCTTCCCCCAAAGCGTTGCTAAGCAGCTCAAGTAGTAACAACCACATCATTTATTCAATCTATGTGACCCTGGGTCCAGCAAGATCCCCTGGCTCCATCAGGGGTGTGGACATTGCAGCCGCAGCTGTCAAATAAGTGGCAAGAAATGTTCATTCCCCTCCCCTCCAATTGTCAAGCCAACCTATTTTGTATTTTTTCCCCACTACAGTAATTACTATTAGTTAGTGTTGATGAGCCCAGTTACCACAATAGGGACCCTGTGCCTGCAACAGTACCAGTTTCAGGCTGCTTGACACCGTCTCTCCCCAAGTGCAAGGATTTGTAAACCGCACAGACGAATAGAGCCGGTCATCAAATACATGCAGCAGTGAAGCAAGAAAGCCATCTGGGATCCCCAAAACTGCTCCCCACCCAGCTTCATCCAAACTCTGAGCTCACACAGACCCCCAGTGCCACCTCCCGTGCCTCATGGCCAGTGTGAGGGTGGACTGGTTAGGCACTCAGCCTGCCCTCAGCACCACAAGGGAGGAGGCAGGCAAAACTGTAGGAAGAAAATACACCCTTCGCTTCCTTGTGTGAGGGAGAAATAATCCTTCCAAACAGAAGAAATCCTTCCAAGCATCCTTTGAAATACGCTCCTAATAAAACAAGGAAAACAAGTTGTACTTTAAGATGTACCAGCTAACTCAGCTTGGTTGCTTGGGCTTCAAACTGGTGCTCCCTGCTGACAGGGCATGCTACGTTGTCTCTAAAATCAGCAAGTCTTGGTTCCTTCTAAAATTAGATGTGGCCTCTGGGGTCATATTTAAGGCTCCTTCCTAACAAGCAGGGTGTCTGCCTCTAAAGAGGTCATTCCCACACATTCACGGGACCTCACCACTTACTTCACAGCAGGCAAGAGTACTGGGGAACACACATTGGCAGAGTCTTACTTAAATTAATTCTGCTGAGATCTTCCTCATTAATCTCTGGGATGCTGCAGGTGCATTTATTAATGTGAGAGCCCCATGTTAAAATACTGTGATCCTTTCTGACACATTAAGCCATTTTTAATTTGCTCTCATCATCTCCAGACTCTCTAGTAGACATTAGATAACTCTGGGGTCCTAAATAAGCTACAATGACTTAGGTAGAAAGCAAGTGACTTATTAATCTTATGCAAATACCTGTTTAATTTTCAGGGATCTTGGCACCACTATAAGGGCTAGAAGTCATGGACTACAAAAAAAAAAGGGTAATTTCCTGTTTGTTTAATTGATCTTCAGTAACTTTTCTCCTGGCTGGTAAAGCTGGGTAATGGAATTTGCAATGTAAAATAATTATTAGAAGTGCCAGTATGACATTTGATTAATCCAGTCTATTTAGGCTTAATGATACACACTTGACTCAAGTTCTGGAAGCTAAACTGCCTGCTTTTTCCCCTCCTGCTTTTTAAATATATTTATAAATATCCGTAGCATTATGATACATGAACCTATTTCTTCATGCATTGTTATTAGGAAGTGATAATTCCCCAAACACATGCTTCATGAGCAACAGTATGTTTTCTGTAAGATTTCTACCCACAGGAAACTTTCAGTCTATGTAGCATCCAAAAATTCCTTTAAAAGACCAATGCCTTTCTCACTTCCCTACAGGCTGAGATGGGTCGGTTCTGGCTGCTTCTTAAGTGGCAGATTTTCTGGATAAACCCAGAAGGTGGCAATGACTCAGGAACCGATATTTTTCTCACTCAGCATTGAATCAATTTTCTGTCATGCTAGTTCTTGGATAAAACAGAAAATAACTGTACTTCTCACTGTTCAAGGAATATAAAGGCCATTTGTCACTTCTTTTCAGTGAAAGACTATTTCACCCGAAGCCATGGCCAGCTCCAATTCGTGGGAAAAGTTTTGTCTCCACCCACATCTTCCTGTGTCATTTCTATTATATACAGCATCTTTTCTCTCTCCCTGGCCACACCACTATTAAAAATTCTTGTATATAATGAGAGGAGTTGCTTTAACCCAGCAATGAACAAAGACGTTTCTTCTTACAAAGTGCTTTGGAGTGAAAACAGCATTTTTAAAGTAAGGTACAACCACTGCAAGTGATGCACAAGACCTGTTTAAGATAGGGGCTACTTCACAGAAATCTTTTTTGTAATTGTGCTAAAGAAATTATTCTGTTTCTGGTTTCAGTTCATTTTATGATAATTGCCCTAACTTCTATTTCCATCACAGCAATATTTAGTGTAATCATCTCCATTTAATTTGATCATTTATGTTCCACTGCAGTGATCAAAACAGGCAGTCTACTACTTTGTGTTACCATTCGTTACACCTTACTAAATCAGGCATCCAAATAAGAGCAATTGTAAACACACACAAAATTATACATTTTATACTGCAAAGTGTTAAGAAAATGCTTTAAATCCCACTATTTTCAAGTTAAAAAAATACTCTATATGTTTTGTTTGTACTTGTTCTGTGCATCATAGCCTGACTTTGGTTTGTAAGTCAAAATTGTAATGAATACATAATATACTAAGCTTTAAAAAAATAAAATGTTATTTCATAAGAGGTTTCAAAAGGAAGTTTATTTATAAAAGTTGTATCTAAAAGCTTCTCACTATGTGTCTTTTGGGGTTAGGACTGCCTGCAAAGAACTCCAAAACCAAAGCAAATACTGGGAGGGCTGATTTGAATCTGAACACCTTTCAAACAAACAAAGAAACAAATAGTCTGAAGTATTTTCAAGCACTTTTTAAATAAAAGCAAAGTACTGTTGGAAACTCAGGATCTGACTAATAGACCAGAAGTGTTTGTTTATTTGCCTTTTAATAGAAGGTGTACAAGAATCAAGTGCAACTGTTTAGGCATGTTCCTGAGCAGCTCTAATGGAGATGCTGAGGCAGGATGCGGGAAAGGCAAGCCGAGACCCTGCCCTCAAGGGCAGAGGTGGGACCTGGCCCACCACCCAACCCTATCTGCAAGTCACGGAGAGCCTGGGAAGATCACTTGCCTTCCTCTGCTGTCAGTGGTGTCATAAATTATGAATCTACCCCAACTTTGAAAATACTAAAGTGAACAGTCTTCAAAACCATAGACCTGAACATGCTAACAATTCTGGCTTTTCTGAAATCTTGTTTTCAGGGAATAAGTGAGTCATCCTCCCTTCCTTTTCTTCTGACGAGCTCGTCTTTTGTCTGCAGCTTTTACAAAATGAACCTCTGATTCTGTTTTATGCAATTAGTAGCCAGATGGTGACTGGACAAGAAGCAGCCTGATTTACCTTGGAGTGAAAGTGAACTTCCACAGCTGCTACTGAAAGGACATGCTCCCTTTTAAATGAAGAGCAATTTATGAGTCTCACAACAAAGTGGCAAAATTGCAGTAGACTGGTGTTTACAAATATTTTTATTTTCTTATTTGACTGTGCTCACATGAGCAAGGACAATGAAATCTTTGGATGCCTCTGTTAAGCTCTGTCCCCGAGAGAGTGTAAAATACTGGTGTGATTCCACAAAGTATTGTTGAGAACTCACTAGGAGGACAGCAGACAATCCTCATCATCTATATATTCAAAAAAGGCGTGCCAAGAAAGCCTGCCATGACGCTCAGGAGGTGGCACAGCCATCTTCTGAGTGGAGAATAGATAAAAAAGGCTTGATCACAGAGCAAAGTAAAGGCTGTAAGAGAACAAGGTTTCTCTTTCTAAAGCCAATTTTTGGTGGCATGGAGGGCTCTGACATATAGGGAGGGAAAGGCTGAAGGACACAACCAGTCCATGGAGATGTCAGTATGAAGTAGTCATGAATAAGTCAAAAGACAGTAATGAAAACGAGGTTCTAGAGCAGCCTCCCATCCTGACAGGCTCTCTCTTCCTCACAAATTAAAAAGTAAGTTTTTAAAGGGGAGTGGGAAAAAACCCACTCTGTTCCCTCCCGCTTCCTCCCCTTCCTAAAAAAAATGTGCTGGTTAAGATACTTGTGAGGGAGAGAGGAAGCAGAAAGGAGTGACTGCTCAGGATTCTCAGCCACTGTTCAGAGGAAGAGATGCTGCACTTATATGGTCTCATCATTCAGCTGGAAATGACAGGCAATGATTTCCAGGCTCTTGCCTTTCCTTTTGGAGACTGTTTAAAAACTGTTTGTATTGGTTTGGGGGTATTTTATTATACAGAGAATGGATATATTTGACAAGCCTTAAATATGAATCGCTGCTGTGCTACATGAAATATCTGATAGCAGACACATTTTTAAACAGTGTTTTGCTGTGATGCCTCCTCTTGTTTCTGCTAAGAAGTTTTCTGCTTTCTAGTTTGTTTATCATTATTATATCTTGTCTTTCCTGATGTATTGCATGGTTTGTAAATACAACTTTCATTCTACAGTTAACAGCAGTGAGGGTTTTAATAAATTGTCCTCCAGTCATGCTGCATTTTCTTTCTGCAGTGTCTCCTCTTTCGCACACAGAAATAGTCACTACTCATTCTGTTTTGTGGTGAAAACCCATGGAAGGTGAACCTTAAAGCATTTTATTTTTCTACATCCTAAATTCTGGATAACAATACTGCCAAAGTATTATAACATTCTATTAAATAATTTTACCAGTTTAATAATCCTCTTTATATAAATGCTGTACTCAATCATGGAATGCATTCTCTTTCTGTGAAATGGCTCTTGTATCCTTGCACTGCAGTGCTTCAACTGAAATTGGGACACCAGACTTTTTAAAGATTTTTATTGGAAACTGAGGTATTTAATCTTATTCTAATAAAGTAAATATTGGATAATTGAAGCTTACACTTGCAAAAAGATTAGAGACATTTAATTAATCAAAATTATATATCATGCTGTAATACAGTAAATTAGATTAGACAGGCTTTACACTTCAAAATTACATTAATGACTGCATACATTTTCTTAATATTATAATCTTTAATCTTAGATCCCTGAAGATACTAATAATTCTCTAACACATCACTGACTTTTGCATCATTATTTAAAATCATAATTACTTCTAAAATTTTAAATTTAGGTTTAAGTTACAGGAAGTAGCTATTCACCAGAAACAGACAAAATACAGAGCCTTCAGAACGTGAGATTTCACTTAAACCTTTGTGTTAACAGAGTGCCCGTGTTGCATTCATGAGTAACTGGGACCAGATGCAGTAGTTTTTTTCTTTTAGCTTAAAAGAAGCTGTCTTGTTCAAATTGAGCTTACTGTCCTCTAGAGATGGGCTTGGCAGACTCAGGTAGCGATTAGTGCCACATCATCATTTCACAGTCACAGAAAATGCTGCCTTGAAAGAAGCTTGCAGTAGTAACAAAAGAACAAACAAACAAAGTTGGTGCAATAAGACTTCAGGCATAAACTTTGTTCAAGTGATATCAGAGCTTGCAATTAGCATGTGGTCATCATTTTGAGGGTGGGATTTCTTCTTCATGCACAGAAAGGGTAGGTCTGAAATAGCACAAGAAGTATGGGATGGTGCATAGAGGAGCGCCAGTTATTAGTTGTTTCTCACAGACTGAGATTAGCAAGGCCTGAGTAAGTCAGAGTTCTTTACCTTTGGTTCTCACTTCACAGTCTGGTTTGGAAACAGGTGTCCATATTCCTATTCCCCTCAACCACTTGCTTCCAAGGGGACATACTGGAGCTTCCTTCCGCCTTTGATAAACAAGTATCTTTTGGAAGAAGATCTTTCTTTCAGAGTTTCATTCCAGATCGTATTATATCTCACTAGAGGAGCACTACAGTGACAGAGGCTCAGTGGCTTGTTCTGGCTCATCTGAATCCATGGGCTCGTTTTTTATATTTTTAATAGATTATTGAATCTATTGCACCTAACACACACAAAAACCTTGAGAAGACTACTTGTGCAGAGGAGCTAAACAGCTCGGGGTATTTGATTTGGATCAAGAGCCTTTGGTTCAGCAGCTAAAGCCCAGACCACACTAAGCATACTTAAAATCTGTTCCTACCAGGTGATGCTGACCAGCCTCACCTGCCTTTGAAAGCTGGATTCAAAGCTGTAACACTGACTGCCCTAATCTTCTTAATCCTAAAGTGCAAGGCAGCCTGGAGGCATGCTGAGGAGTGTGCAATGTTATAGTGGGACAGGACTGCTCCGAAGAGTTGTGTCTCCAAGGCTAAAATTTAGTATCATCTCTGGCACTACATCCAGTGTATTAGCCAAAGTTAATACCTTTAGCTTTGCCTTAAAATATTCTCACTTTCGAGGTTCAATTTGTACGGATTTTTTTTTCCTTCTGTTTTCCCAACGTGTATTACCTCATGTTTTACTTCAATACATTTTGTCTCATTACGATGTATAAGAGGAATTTCTGACACTGCGCACACAGCTCGGTCGGGAAACTGGAAAGGAGATATGGGACTGAGAAAATTCAGAAGAAGTAGGGGATGCCATGGATGAGGGGCACATTGGTTCAAGAGAAAAGGGGAGAGGAAGAGAAGAAATCTCCTTTTCTAACAAAAAAAACAAAGCACGAGCAGACTTAACAGTGAGAAGTGAAACAAAGATGTACATGTCTCAGCCATTCTGTTTTACATGATTTTATCCTTCACATGCAATTTTGTCACTCTGCTGTGCATGTGAAAAGCTTTAATTCTCGTAATTATCTGCTGAAAAAAAAGAAGACTCAGCAAGGTCCAGCAAAGTTGCTCTGTAATCTTCCTCCTAAGACAAGATGTGTAGCTTCAAAAATACATCATGGAGCCATGGACAACATAAAATGTCCTATTCATGGCACATTATATAATAAACATTGTTTATACTGTTAAACACAAGAATATTTAGCGCTCAGTTGCTTTATGATAGCTCCTCAAGTTACTCAAGAGAATTATGTCTTTGTACTGTTTATTGCTGTCTTTATGTGTCATTTTAATACTAAATTTCTCATTGAAAATCAGATTTAGCCCTGTCTTTTAACAATTTCAGTCATTATGTTGATCTTCCAATATTCCTGACTTCATGTTAAAATTAAACAGAAAATTGAATGCATCCATAGAAGACAAAATTAGAATTTCTTCAGTCTCATGGAATTCACAGAGGATGGTCAATAAGCAATTTGGAACTGAAAATGTTCATACTTACAAGTTCTTTCCTCTTTCAGGGAGATTTTCTTAATTATAGTGATTTGTCAAATGTATCTATATTTTTTTCAAAAAGTTTCCTTTTCATACATTTGTTAAAAGAAAGATAATTGCAACTGGAAAGCAGCAAAATGAAATGAACTTTAATTATGCATTATAATAACAAATGTGTTCTAGTTCAGGTGAGCCAGACCATTTATATATGACTAGTGAATGGAAACAATTGATGCTTCTGCATTTTCATTTCGGTCTGCTGACCTTTTATGGTGAATGTGCTACAATCTGTCTTCCCTTCGTGCTCAAAACAGAGAAAAGATTTTAATTTATAAAGCCATTTGGAGAAATTATTTCAATCTGATTGGAGACAAGTTTTACTGAACTCGCTCAGTATTTACTCCATTCGCACAGAATAAAACAATGACTCTTTGTAGCTCTTCTTAAGTTGCACGTGGCCTGAAACTGAGACACAGCTATCAGGCTATTACTGTCTTTTCTTCACACTGTGTTTTGCATTTCTCCATTAAAAATGGACAAAAATTAATTGATATGCATATTTAAGTTCTACTTAGAAATTAAATGAAGTTGAATAAACATGAGTGTTTACAAATATATAAAACTGTTTAAGTGTTCATTAAAACTTTAAATTTGCAGAACTATGTTTGAGTTCAAACTTTGTCTCTGAAGTGAAGATGACGATTACTTTTACTGCTCCAGCTGAGCCTCAAGACTCCCTGCACCAGGCGCTGCGCAGTCCATGTTAGAGAAACCAAAGAAGCAATCATTTAGTCAGAGAAAATGTAGAAAATGTGGCAGAAACTGAAAACCCAAAGACCAAACATTGCCAAAATCAAATGGTATTTCATTCTGCTTTTTTTTCTCCTGAAACACTGTCCAGCACCCTGGAACTCATGGCCACAAAGTTGTACCGGGAGCTCCTCAAAATAGATGCTGAAAATGACGTCATGTAATGTGATGGCAGCACTGCCAGCATGAAGAACAACTGGCATGGCAGTGTTGTCAGATTGTAGAACTTACTGATCATTTCCCTTCCAGAAAATATTTGAAAAGACAAACAAAAAGTGCATTTTTTGAAAGGACACATAAGGTGATGATGCATTCAATTTCCTATGGTAATGTTGACATAATGTAAGAAAAAGTAATTAGAACTGTTATTAAAAAGTAAGCTGCCTTCATTTTTCTCTGTCATTTCTGATGTTTACTTTTGCTTAGCACTTATGAATAGCTCTTTAATGCCTAAATCATTTGGGATACTGTGTTTCAAAATGCCTTATTTAGTAGAGACATATAAAAGATGCACCATGCAAATGTAAATCACCAGAAGCTCTAGTAACTCAAATCCTTATTTTATCAAAACCTTAGCTTAAGAGAAATTCTGGTAAGAAAACTTAAATCAGCTTCAAATGGGCTGTAAAACTGGACCAAAAGCATGTAATTACTCTGTCCTAATTACTTCATGTTATATATTTCTTCCAAATATTTTCCTTCTCCATTAAAAAGTTCAACATGGCTTTGTCAGTATAGCCAGGTCTTTCCTAGCATCAGCAGAAAGATATTCTGCAGATAATGTTATATTCTATAGCTCCATTACTTTCAGACTGTGCCTTTGGAGAAACCTATGCAAACTCCCTCAAATCGAATGAGGCTGTACATCACTGGATTCACTTTGAAGGTAAACAGGGTTGCACAAACTGACCTGAGGGCATAATTTGGCTACTTACAATGATGATGAGTGAGAGGAAAGAAACCCCTTTGAGTCTCAGAATACACAGAGAACCCAGAGGCTACAACAGGAAAATGCTGTTTCATTCTGAGTGAATCTGATACAGAATCAGAGGGGCACAGTAAGTACGGATCCCTGCAATGACTCTTCACCACGACTTTGGGCAAAGCTTCATTTTTAATGTACTTACATTATCAGAGAATTAATGACATATTAATTCATAATCAAATTAACCTGCAATCATCTTTATTAAGGAAAGAGACCCTCTGGCAGGGTACCTCATTGCTCAAACTTAGATGGAGGATGTGCATGGAGGTATAGCAGAGATGTTCACACTATAAAATCATGTGGAAGGGACCATGCATCCAAGAGGTTGACCATTTCTTTTCCAGGACTGTCAGGTAATCTAATATACCAGTTCTCTGCAGCCTTCTGTGACACCAAACGAGCTGCAAAGAGAAGGGGATGAATGGAAGAAAAATCTTGTAAGTTTTCCTGGTCTTTGCCTCTTAAGGATGTTTTCACAGAAAGGTACCTTTTCCTTCTAGACAGTGACAGTGTAAAACATTAAACATTACTTTCCCAATTGCAACCGATAAAATTACTTCCCCTATAATCAGCAAATGCTGCATTTGAACATATGCAATTGGGAAGATAAATATTCATATTTTCCTACTAGGAATTTTGGGATTTAACAGAGATTAAAGGGTAAATGTCCCTCATGCATGTTTTGCAAGCAACTAGAACTAATCAAAGCTAAATTGTCTTCCCAATTTTGCAGTACAAAGTGAGGATTCATGTTAATTCTGCACATAGGAAAGCATGAAAGGAATCCAATGAGGTTACAGAGCATATAGCAGATGAACAGTAAGGAAAGGCAAACAGATTTGCATAAGTTATTTATTTATGGGCAAGAGTGTGGGGCTGGTACTTTAGAGGTCGCTTGACCAATTCTGCTGTCATTTTCCTTTCCTATTTAATGTTCCTCTTTCTTCCATCACTTTGCCTGATGCAAACTAGTGGCAGCCACCTCTCCAATGATGGTCCAAGAAAGGCTAGTAGAGCTGAATTTCTTGCTACCTCCACGTGTATACTCCTCAGAAAGCATACTAGGTAAGGACAGCGTACATTTTAACTCCCTTCAAAATCGTATTTATTATTTTATGGACTCCTTATCAATTCTGCCTGTCATCTAGACACTGATTCCCATCGATGTGTCTAGAGGTTACTCGTATGCGGTTTCTCCAATAAAACCTGTTCTCTCAACACTGCCTCCCCCCTAATCTCCAGCCCCTTTTTAAGTTTGCAGTGTACATAGGTGGCACAATACGGTCATCTGCATCATTCTTTAGGAGACAGTTTGAGATGTTATAAGGAGCTTTAATAATGAGCACCAGCTTGTCAAAAACTGCTTCTCTAGCTCAGAGGTCCTGCACCGCAGTCTGACATCTGAAACGCACTTACCTACCCTCATTCAGTCTCTTTTTTACCAGTTTCCTATGAAAATACTTTTTCACTTAATCTAATCAAGTATTTTGGACAGTTCTGAAGGTCAGTCAGAGGTATAGAAACAATCAGTATGTCCTTTACGTCATGTAAGTGCAAACAAAGAAATGGTTTCTGCCCCCAAAATCTTCAGCCTGACTAGACAAAGGGAAAAAACAAAACTAGAAGACCAGCCTTCACAGAACATTTCAAATCTTAAGCAGTGCAACACTTTCTCTAAAAAAACCCCAAAACAATCCTTCAATTTCTTTTTCACTTATAATGTACTTAACATTATTCTCTGTATATTTTCTTGCTGAAATGAAAATCAGAGCCTAGTATTAAAAGCCCACTCTACTGGCACACTGGCTTGTGAGGAACTCGGAGGCTGATAGCCACTCAGACTGAGCTCTGCTTGCAGCTCACCTCCACACAAGGGCCAGGAAAGTGCCCACACACATCTCAAATCCCACCAGAGGCTTCATATTTTTTTGTGCATTCAAATAGCACAAGATGCTCTAATGTGTCAACTGCCTCCAAATCCAGGGTAACTAAAAGCATTGTATCTAGAACCAGTGAAATTTAAAGGGTTTGTGGAATTTAATACAAAGTAGTTCAGCAAGTGTAGCAGATGTTAAATAGCATGCCCCATCTCCCAGAATAAACAACACATTTTGTAAGACACAGATTTTTTGCTGCAGTGACAGAAAAATAATATCACTACCTTTACCTAGGAATTTCTTCAGATAACAGTTATTTACCCATGCTCTTCCTGGTTTTGAGAGCTTTGTTTAAGAGGGGGAAGCTGGGTGATGCAGTATACCACAGGGCTAAGATGGAGACTCATTTAAAACCTTTCACTAGTAGGAAGGATGTCAAGGGTTTGAGGCTACTCATCCCTTACAACTGCACCGTTGACACAAAATCACAGAACAGCTTAAGTTCTTGTCCCAGAAATATTGGGATCCCAGGTGGGGAATTTCCCACAACAGAAGCCACAGTAGTGTAGATGTGGCAGCCTCCACATCTATGAAAACTAGAGCAGGTCCAGGCTTGGAACACTGTGTCTTTCTCTGCCTTATCACTATTCCTGTTCCTCCTTCTTATCATCTCATAACTAGACCAGCTTTATTTTAGGTAAAAAACCAGACACTAGTGTACATTTCTTGCTATGCCTTCTGATGATCCAGCTACCCATTGGTGTAAATTGAAACAAATTATAGCTACTCCAAGTCCCATGGCTGAAATTGTAAACCTTACAAGAATTACATACTGGAAAATGTTGAATGCGTGTAGTCAGCAGTAGCAATTTCATTTCAGATTATTCTACATGATATATTATACAAGAAGTTATCTATTATCTAGCTGTGCACCAATAGTGATTATTTATTTGGAAATACATCTCTTATCAGACTGAGAGGTACTGCATTTCTCTTAGCCTGAATGCAATTTATGCATTCCAGAGAAAGCTTGCGCTGAATATCCCTACATTCTGCCTAAAATCCATCACCTGAAAAGTGTGAGTCTTGTCTGCTTGCAAAGACAAAACTAAAAATTAGATGAGGAATATTGCAGCAAAAGTTTAGTGTGTGTTAATGCTTCACCTGTAAATTGAGATATTTTTCAGTTTTACTCTCTCAGCTATTTCAGATTCCATTGTGCTGCAGTCTGATATGGTAGATAATTCATCAGCCTGTATGCCTTTTATTAGTATTACTGTTACAAAAAAATCTTCGACTTTAGGAGAAACAAAACAATAATTTTGCAATACTGTCACAACACACTGGGTTAGAACATAATAAAACTTCTTATTATGATCCTGAAACAGCAAGGATCACTAAGAATGGTACGCAAAAGCATTCATTCAGAAAAGTGACGTTTAAAAAAAATGCACATAGGTAAAAGAAATTTCAGACTCTAAGAGACTCACAAAGTGCACTCAGATGCAACTGAATCTTACGGGTCAAAATCAGAATCTGTTCCCACTGTCACCTAGTGCAAGACCAAGCTCTGGGTCCTTTTCTTATGCCAATACATAATGAGTGTTTGGGAGATCACCACTGAGGTGTAAATTGGCACAGCTCTACTAGCTTTTGGTGCATAGTGTTGATTTAAAGGTGCTGACAATCTGATGGTTCTAAGTTTTATAATACATAAACATGCCTAGGTGAACTGCGGAAAGAACTTTAGCTCAGGAGTTTTCTGCTTTGCTGCAGGTTGCAAAAAGCAACCACCTACAGAGCCAACTGCATATCCTCACTGTGGTAGCTCCTTTGACTTCAGTAGGTCGGGGCGACAGCACTTTAAGGATGGAGCTGTGAGAGTGTTTATAGCTTGTAAGTTTTCAGTCTCGACATTAGGAAGTATTTCTTTACAGAAAGGATGGTCAAACGCTGCTTCCTTGAGAGGTGGTCGATGCCCCAAGCCTATCAGTGTTTAAGAGGCAATTGGACAATGCCCTTAACAACATGCTTTAACTTGGTCAGGCCTGAAGTAGTCAGGCAGTTGGACTAGGGGATCATTTTAAGTGTGAAATAGTGTATTCTATTCTGCAATTTGGTAACACCAAATTACTGTGTCAAAGGGGTTTGGAGCTTAACTGGAGGTGGGATTTTTTAAGCTAGAGGAGAAACTTTCCATCAGACAAGGTTTTTTTGGCCTAAAAGGTCTCAACAGGGTAATGCAGAACTACATTGCCCTTATTCTCCGCTACAGCAGTGCCTCCGAATGGCATTTCACTCATCCTAAATCATGAGCTTGCCACCCAAGCAGAAACACAATGAGCTGATGCAGATGAATTTCCTGAGTGCGTGAGGACCTCTCTGCCATGGAAGGCTGCAGGACAGCACTCCACAGAGTGCACTGTCAGATATGAATTACACATTGACACTTCACTCCCACATCATTATACCTTTCATTCCACTATATCTTCACAGATAGGATTGATTCGCACATCATACACTGGAACATTCATAATGGGTGAAGGCTGGAAACGTTTGCACAGTGAGGAAAAAGAACACGAATAAGTACACATTTGGTATAACCTTATTAGTGATTGGACCTCAAGTTTCTAATGGGGCATGAAATGCCATCAGAAAGCTTTTTGCTTTTATCAAAATATTCCCTATTTAGGCTGTAAGTCAGAAGTAGGCACTGGGGACATGATGCAAACTGTCTCCTTGCATATGGTCTAGCAAGAATGAAAAAAAATACGTTGTGAATTTTGAATATACTGTTTTCCAGAACAATTTTTTATAACAGCCCTGCCAAATATTCAGAACCATCATTTAAGACATATTACAATACAGAATGATCTCATCCATGCAGTAAATTAATCAGAACAGAAATGTTGCATATCAGCCGTGTCATTATGTGCCTGTAACTCAGTGCATTGTTTTTCAGAAAAGAATAGAGACTGAAAAATAATCTCCCCATTTTTTTTCCTAAGCATGTTACCTCTCCCTGTCTTCATCTCCACACTCAAAAGAGGATCCAAAATACTTATCAGTCATGCTGGCACAAACACCTGAATGAGATGTTAAGCCAAGATTAACGATCAATTTTCTTCAATCAATACACCTAAAAATGGAGCTGTCTGACAATCTGGATAAAGAAACACAAAGGTTTAAAAGGGACTTCCTACACAGAATGGAAAAAAAAGCAGCCTCTATGTTAGGATATCAATCCATCATTGTTTAAGAATATCATTAATTAGCTCAGCCTGGACTCTTTACCCCTCTTATTCATTCCAGGATTGTAAGGAAAAAACAAACTGATTCTAGAAACAGAATTTATATTCTGTATATAGTCTGTCTGCAGAGACTTTCGCAGGCACCAGGAAAGGATGCAGAGTGATTACCAACTCCTGTCCCTCAGAGAACTGTCTGTGGAAACACAATGATCATTCCACAGCAAGACATCAGAGTCACACCTAAGTCCTTCTTAAGTACAATAAAGTAGTTATTTTTCACCTAACAAATCCAGATCTAAATTCAGAAAAAAATATTTTCATTTTTAAAGGTTCAAAAACTATATCGTGGTTAAGTTATGAGGCATAAAGATTTCTGTGGCTTTTTGGCTAGGCCTATAACATTCCAGGAAATGTTTCTTCACTTCACTGCTTGCATCCACTCAAAATTCCCTAAGTACTCAGCTTCCTAGAGTTCTTTTACATTCCAATTCCATTCAGGTGGAAAGTGGCACAGGATTAGGTCACCTCATCAGGAGCATCAGTTCAGGGTAGTTCACACATAATTACATTTTAATTAAATGGAAATTGGTTTTTATTTTGTTTTATTATTAAATGTGTGTGTAAAATCATGACTTTACTAACAGAAGTTCCTTATCTTGCCACGGCAGCAAATAATGTTTGGAATTTTTTTTAGATTAAACTTGTATTTTTTGGGTCAACAGAATTTTTGAGTACAGACAGATCTGATACTTTCAGTTTTCAATTTTCCAGTTTTATAGTAGACACAAGGTGAGAAAAAGCTCACCATAGAGACATGTCTGCGATAAGAACATGAAGAAGAGATTGTGGGTTATTTATTTTTTGTGTTCCTCAGAGAAAGGAATAAAATCAGATAAGAACGTTAGAGAAAAATAATCTTTTGGTCATTATTTTCACTTTCCTTCAAAAATTTACAGGCAAGTTCTCTGTGATTTTATATTTCTAGCTGTAGACTCCACTAAGTCACATCAAAACAGCAAAGCACCAGCTGAATTGGTAGACACAAAAACAAGATCACATTAAGCAAGTGAAAATTCAAACTACTTCATTTTAGACTTCTAATTAAGGTGTTTAAATTAGCAGCCTAATAAAGTCGATGGAAAGAGGTAGGTATCTAAGTGGATAACAGGGAAGAGCCTTATGGAGAAATATCTCCATTGATAATGTATCTCTTGTGTTCCTAATCTAGGCAGTGAGGTTCACAAAGTTTACTAGTGTCAACATTCCAGCTCTCTAACACAGCAATTGTGGCAAAATACTACAGGATAATATGTTAAGGAACAGTTATGATAATTTTTAATTTTATCAATTTTTTTCTGCAGTAGTCATCATTTAAAGCAGAGGCAGCGGTGCTGTTGAATAAATGATGCCAATCAAAAGGATTTAATTTTCAGTTCTGCCTTCAAGGTAGAGCTGGTCAAAACCATTCTACGTGCAAAAGAATATATTTTCCAGTGAGATGCAGCAGTGTAATCAAATCTCAACTTGCCACAGGAAGATGATGAGCTTTGTTCAAAAAAGGCACGTTTGATATGCTGTGACCCTCACATTTCCGAGAAAGACCTTGCAGGTGTTTTTACTGTTCTGAGTCTGAGCCTGCAGGCAGCACACAGTCCATCCACATTTCAGAGAGTGTCTCCCATGGATATACAGCCAGACAGTCCCTTCAAATGCATTTGGTGGGCCACACAGAGATACATATGCACCTTGCCTTGCCAATAACAGCGTAACTATGGCCCATTTGAGGGGAAGCCCTGAGCACTATTTACTCTCTGCGTCTTTGCTCCTGCCAGGGGACAAGGCTCAAAACAACTCAGCGGCAGAAGTGCACGCGGTCACCCTAAGAGAGGGTGACTCCTTATAGGATTAAGCACACTTCCCTGAATTTGGACTCAGAAGAAATTTGGGAACAGGCAAAAGAGTCCATTTTGAAAGAAGTCTATACCATGTAGAAAGACAGATGAGCAGGGATCTTATCTCTGCATAATTATTTCTTAGGTATGCTATTATTCCAATTTCCCTTGAATTAATTATATTACATCTCTAAGAAGAAAACCAAGAGATGTTTTATGTGTCTTCAGGTACTTTAATACACTGATTTTCATGTTTTTTGCAAGCATGCATACCAGTATTGAGGAAAAGTCTTATTTCTCAGAAGGGCTCTTTTTTCTGTTAGATATTCATCTATGTAATTATATTCTGGATTCAAGCTTTTTCCCAGTTGTTCGCCATCTCCATACTGATAACAATTAAATGTTGGAAAACATCTTTGAAAAAATGCTTTGCTCTACAATGAGAGGGTCTTCATCCTGCTAAGTCTTGCCTTTTTGCACCAGCAAAGGATGGGGATGGTGCACCTCCCCTCGCAGCTCCGTTCTCCTCTGTGTTGTACCCAAGGGGTCATTCGCACAAAGGATGGTCCAGACCTGAGTTCTGCAGAAGCGGCTGGGCAGGGCAGGAGCCTTGCAGCTTTTAAATCTCTACCACTCAGCTCTGCATGGACTGTTTTGGCAAGTAAAGCACTTTGTGTAGTGGTCAGAACTTTATTAAACGGCACTTAAAAGCCAACAAACTGAACAGGGAAGAATGGATCTATAGCAGGGGGAAGAGGAGAATAGTACGATTGTACTGAAGAAAGTAAAATTCAGCAAAAAACAGAAAACTATTAAGTGGATATAATAGCAAAGAAGAGCAATAAAATGAAAGTGTCATGACAGACAAGATTGAAGAAACAAAAGCAAGGAAAAGGAAAATACAGAAGTATAGAAAAGGATATTGAAGTCTTTCTCTAAGTAGCACATCTAAATCTCAAACAAAGGACAACACTACAGTGATCAGAGAGCACCATCTAAAAAGACAAGTGGTGTAATTAAATAACACTAAAAATCTACTGACTATCCCAAGGGAAAATTAACTCCTCAAAATAGATTGCACCTTTGGAAAGAACTGGACACACATCACAGGATTTGTCAACAATGCCATTGCCCTCACTGATGGTTAAGTAAGCTGCCAGTTTTACAAATACTTTGTCCCTGAGGAAAATAAAAGATTAGGAAAATATGGCCAAAGTTATTATACAGTCCTCCGAGACAAAACCAAAATGGTATATAAATGTGGATTAAACTATATTAAATAACATTGCATATATAAAATACCGTATTGCCTAGGAGTGCCGAGACAAGGCAAAAGGGGAGCACGCTACTGAGCTGGCTTTGATGTAGCTAGGAAGATTTCTAACTTGTTGCTACCAAATTTTCTTAACAGTTTGTTCTCCTTGCATAGCCCTCCTGAGCATCTCTCTTACTGAAGACAACTGATGTTTTCATGCAGTGTTGATAACTTCTCGTGTCCTATTTATATATGCATGCTGTTCTGCAGACTATTTTACTTGGGTTTATTGCCTACTAAGGAAAGCCTGAAGCTTTCATAAGCTCAAATATAAGACTTATACAAAGGAAATCAAACAATTTGGGAGAATCTATATATGCATCAGCTGGAGAGCTGCAAGCGGAAGCAGAACAGAACCCCATAAAATCAAGCAAAATTATACACCCCTTAGAAATCCCATCATGGTGCCACAGCCATCTAAACGCCACATCAGACAGAAAACTTCATCTCCCACAGCAGCACATGTTCACAGCTTCAAAAGTAGCCACAAAATGTATTATTCCTGATTATTAAATTAATAAATAAATCCATTTCTTCATCCTATCTTGCTATGTGTGTGATAACACCACAAACACTCAACAACTATTATACATACAATATGTCTCAAGATTGTTGTTGTGGTAACCTACAACATTACTCCATTGCTTTTGCTTAGATAACACTTCCATGGGACTCATTCCTCTACGTGCCAGACACATCCTCTCCACAAACAGCGCAAGTACAGCTCGCAAAAGAGACTCGAGGAATAACTGAAAGCCCCCTAAAGGGGCTCAGGACATTGAAGGGATCATTATGACCAGCTAAGCTTATTTGTTGAGATTTGGCTCTTCCAAATGTGAATAACTGAAAGCCAAGAATGTTACCAGACTCCTTTTCCTATAACATTCAGCTCATCCAAAAAGAGAAGTAAAAAGTTTCTTGTGCCACAGGCTAGGTTTTCCCCCAACGCTGAGTGCACTCTGCAGTTTGCTTAGAGTGAAGTGCCTAACTTGCTGTGCATTTGAAAAGAAGCTGCACCCATTTTAAAAATGCCAGTTCTGTGTAACACTGTATGTATCCAAAAGACAACAGGAAAAAAATAAATAAACACAGTAAAAAATGTAATTTTTGTTTGAATACCACATCTGTTTAGAAAAATCCGGACTGGATTATAAACATGAAATGCAATTTGAAATCATTTTCCAATGTTTGAATTATTCAGTCAAATATATACTTACAACAAAAACCTTTTGAGAGAATTAAGTCTTATTTTCCACCTAATAACTATCAGCTTGGAATGGGTACTGGTGGCACTCTTCATATTTCTCATGAGAGCAGCGGAAAAAGTTACTCAATTGCATATGGACAATACGCAGTTCCTATTTTTTTCATCAGGATTGCACATCATTGAGCATGACAAATGAATCCTCTCAAATTGCCTTTTTTTCCCATAAACTTCTTTTGTGATCAGTTTAGCTCTTGAGCTCTAGGAAAATGCCTCATCAGATCATGGTTATCCACATCGGATAAAACTCTAGTTTATCCTTGAACTTCCTTTGATTCAGAAATCGAAAATATGAGGTATTAGATCAAATGGAAACCAAACTATCAATCAAAGACACCATTTATTCCTGTGTAAATAAAACACTCTGCTTTTAGCAGAAGAATAACTCCATGGCAGAATATTTGTATTTATGAAAAAGAATTGGTTTAATGTAAAGACATTAGACTTCTGTTCATCTCTGAGCACACATACAAAAAAGCAAAAACATCTACCTAGTCGGGTGAACTGCTGTAAACATATAGACACTGAGGCAATTGACAACATGTCAGTTACCAACCCAACATTGGTTTCAATTTTTCAGGAAAATCACCATGTCCCAAAGTTCCTTTTTATAAACCAGGCACAAATAAACTTCTAGAAGCCTTAGAGGAACTTTTTAAGAATAGACCATTAAGAGTGGAACACAGGCAGAGATTGTTTTGGGACCCACTTCTTTCTTATCCCAGCGTCACGAACAGGGAACCCAGTCACCATATTATCTGGTTTGCACGCAATACCTGTGTGTGCTCGTTCTTCTCCCCACTCCAAATTATTTCTTTGAAAAAACTGCTAAAATTTAAAAATAAGTGGCATTTCATTCAGTACTTAAAAAGATGTCAGGCCAGATGGTGCCAAGCAATCTAGTGCAGGGTTCACAAGAAGGATATTCCCTACAGGTTCACTAAATATTTTACTTGCCTGTTTGTTTTTTCTTAATTTATTCACTCATTACTTTGTTGCTTTAAACTTGTTTGTACACTAAATAACTCCTGCACACCTTCCCAAACCTGAATGAATAATACCTCTTAAAAACTTTTGTGCTTGCCACCACAAAACAGTATAAAACCAAATCTGATGATAAGGAAAAAAAAGCCAAAAAGAGCTTTATAGCTCACAGGATTGAAATACAGAAATTGGAGTTTAATCTTCTAGGCATGAATAAGACTTCCAACTAGATCATTTTTTTAGCTTCTGTATAGCTAAACCAAAGCAAACAGATAAAGAGCAGCAAATGGCATGGCAGCAAATGGCACTTAAAGTAGGTTTCTTGGGACAATTAAGATCACATCACCCAGGGAAAAACTGCACGAGTATTAACATTTCACTAGATTTTCAATACGTTAGAGTTCCCAGCTGTTTCTGAACTTATTTCAGGAAGGAAGCACAAAGTGTCCATAAAAAGCATTTCACGTTGTATCGAAAAAAAAAAAACACAAAGGAGGATATTTTTTGTAATACCCTAAATTTGAAAACCTATGGAAAGCCTCTCAGACTAGTGGCATGAATGAAGAACAGAAGACTTGTTCGTGTTTTCCCTTCTGCTGAATGTTCCCTGGAGGAACAGCTTGGGGAAGAAATTAATTAGAAGTCATAGGGCAGTATGGATGCTCTAATGTACTGGAATTGCCCTGACCTATGGTTAACTCCCTAACGGCAGCTGAACCACAGGGCATGCCAGGCACCCACATTCCTCCTGGTTCAGCTGCAAATTCCTAAGGAATTTCCCATTTCAGAGGGGCTGAGTGTGTCAACTCCACAAACCCTGGGGCAGTCTGATTCTGCACTCACTTTAACAAGTGAACTCAGAAGGCGAATCCAGTGTTTTCAGTGTCATATTTAGGGACATCAGGACATGGTTGAGTAGGCATGGTGGTGTTGCGCTGACAGTTGGGCTTGATGATCTGAGAGGTCTTTTCTAACCTTAATGATTCTATGTGTGCTCTGCCCAGGGTATCCTTTTTTCTATATATTTTCTGTCCACAGCCAAATATATCATTGTTACTGATAAGCTTGTATTTGGAGTCTGATGATTAAACAACCACTGCAAGAACCAGATTGATTCTGAAGCTGTTATACATTTCTGTTTCTTTCGACTCATTTATGACAACTATACTTATTTTAAAAAAAGGAAAGCTATTTTGGATTCAGAGTCTGATCCCTGGCTCACTACTCTTTTGCTACGTAGTATTCTAATTAACCCAAGGAATGTAAAATAAAAATAAAAACTGTGTCTTTCTTTCAGCTTTTATTTGCCTCCTCCCAAACTGGACGGAAGCCTCTAATAAATTACAGTTTATCATTACTAGTTCCCATTATAACAGACAAAGCTGAACTAAATTTAAACTCTATTTACTAAATTAGCCTGCAGTCCCCCAGGGATTCTTTTCTGGGGGCTCCAGCCATCCCTGCTTTATGGCAGCTACACTGTTTCTCTGCGTACATCATGATTCTACTGACAGCATATTTGCTTTCTCATTTGCCAGTTTCCTTATCTAACTTTATCACAGCCAGTGTACAATTTTTCACACTTCCTTTGACTGCTCTTACTGTCACTTTTGTCAGTGTCCCCAATTTACAGTCACACATTCTCGTGAGCAGAACTGGATGCTAGGATGATGCTGATGATGTTTTGACTCCCATACAGGTTTGTCCATGCTTTCATTAAAAGCTGCAAGTTGAAACGTCACAATTGACCGTGATTTTGTTCTGTTATTAACACAACAGGGGGCTGTTGGATTACTAAAGAAGGACAATTGCCAACTAAAATGTTTGGCACACAAACCTGTGAGTGACAGATCCAGGACGGAATGAAAATTTGGAGCACGCAAACCTATAGCATATCCTTTTTAAGATATAGGGCACACAGGGTGTATACATAGTTTGTTCTGTAGCAACAGTCCTCTTATGGAGCAGGTACTTGCAGCACTTTAGATCAAAAAAAGCTCAGAGTTTTTGAAGTTAATCTCCTGATTGCCCCCAGTTATCAGATTTTTGCCTGCATTCATGAGCAGTCTTGAACACATCTACTTCACATCTGGATGAAGCTATACTGGACAATGTGCTACAGAACAGCAACTTAACACAAGCCTACCACTAGTGGACATCTCATGAGAGCATAGCAAAGCTCAGCCACTATAAATGCCTGCAGCCACTTGAGTGGGGCTGTCACCGGTTTTGGTGAAAGGGTCTACAGCCCCTTCTGCAAACGCAGAGAGCACCCCGTTCCCAGACATGCCTAAAGACACCATAACTAAGGGATAGCCTCTCGGCACTAAAATGTCTATGTTCTCAAGCCTGATTATGAGGACACGATGCTCATCACAGAAACTGTATGAGGATGTGGGTTTTTCCATTCAAAATAAACAGTTTGACCTAGGCAGTAAAGGGTTACTTCTATTTACTATAGGCATAAATTCAGCAACCTCACAATGTTCACTCTATAACAAATTACTCTGCCATAGCATGGGTCAAAGTCACTTAATGATAGGAAGTCTCTCTATTTCTATTGATTTGCAATCTTCAGACTATTAATTGGATATAAACTTGATGCTGTAGAATTTCACTCCTATTTCAAATTACATTTCACATTTGCTTCTTCCAGAAATGTGTGCTTGTATAGCACTTTTCACAGTAGAGCATGTCTACACAGGTATTAAGCATTGGCATCCAAAAGCGGGTGAATAAAAGCATGGACTGGAGTCTAAACTGTGGAGTCATGCTAGTGCTCCCTTGACACAGCACGCTAGCCTGCGCTGTGTTCTGCGATGATTCATTGATATCTCCTTTAGACCAAGATGGCTGTGAATGCCCATACACAACCAACCAGGTAAGCTCATAGGGTAAATACTACATACTTCATATTTTTCAGAGTTCTGAAAAACTGGATTTTCAGGAAAGTGAAAAGCGGGTAAAGTGAATGTGATTTTAATTCAAGCAATCTTGGCTTATTTGAATGGATATACAATAGTGAATTTCTCCAGTACGTTTGTATTTCTCAGGGTTCCTTCTCAGCGAAATGTGTAAATCTCACTTCAGGGGAAAAGGGAAATACTACTTATTCACTATGATGCCTCACTGTGACCAGTTCTTTTCTTTATCCTTTTTTTTTAAGAAAAGAAAGAAGGAGTACTGGCAGGCTCATTGTGGCTGCAAAGTGCATTTTAAATAGACATTCCTCTGCTACAGGGGTGGTTCTCCTTTGGGAGTAGGCATGTAATCTGTTGTCATAATTTCAGGAGTCCTTCAGTATAAGCAAGTTCTTCCTTTCTGTTACTAATGCCCTGCCTCCAAAAAAAAAAAATCCTTTCAGTGGATTTATGCATTCAAAGAATTGCTCTTCTTTTTTTTTGTCAAAAATGAATTCTCAGCAATTATGCATTTTTCCAGAATTCCTGCATAGGAAACAAAAGCAATGGGAGTCATAAATATCAATACTGCGGCACACACAGTTAAGGGTGGACAACCAGCCAAGACCTCTGATACATTTCCAAGCACCTAATTCGATATGAATCATCATAAATTTTGCAGTAATATACCTGAAAAATAAAAAGCACTTTACCAGCAAAGTCTTGTTTTGCATCTATTGATGCACTGAGGACAGAAAACTAGGAAAGAGAACTATCTATGACATTGACCTAACCCTACTCTAATGAAATCTGAGGCTTTACCATCAAGAACATCTGCTGCAAGCAAGCCGAATTACAGCACTTCTGTAAATCCCACACTGAAAATACAAATATTTGGTTACACTGTGCCCAGTAGAGTAGCTCCCTGGTTTATAACAAAATAAAGAATAACCCCTCTTTTAAAGAACAAGCTAAAAACAGTTGCTGCTGCAAGCAGAAGCCCATTTCATACAGATAAGATACATAGCACAAATGGGAACAGAAGACGGTGACAATAATGTGGACACAAATAACTAGACCCCCGGGTTTTGTAGTAATGAAATTAGATTACAAGCATAAGATGCCAAGGGTACACTCTTTGCTCTCTGAATTTCATAGATAAGACAACATACTCAGTCCTCTGTGATTTCTCATGCTTGCCTCTGACTTGTACACATACATAACTACTGAACTTAAATAAAACCATCATTTTTATTCTTTGTGCAGTAAGACATGTCTCTATTTAAAACCTCATAGGAACATTTAGATCACTGCATGTCTTACTTCCAGGTCTGAATTCATCCCCAGGGAAGCATCCTAGCCCTTCCAGACAAGATCAGAGAGTATGCCTTGGTGTCATTTTTATACGGGTGCTTACCTTGCTGTTGCATAAAATATGTATTAGAGCATTACTCACGGACAAATACAGCTAGCAAGATTCTAACTTTTCTTTCTCAGAAACTGACCAAAAACCTTCTACGAAATAGGTCAATTGAGAGAGTGCCCAAAAACAGGGTGTTGTATAAAAGATGGGAAGTTGTTTTCAAAGGAAACCTTGTCTAGTGAGGAGGAGAGCGCACTTTCAGAAAAGTTAACTTTACGTAGGATGGAAGACCTGATGTTGTAATTTATATGTGGAAAATTACCTTTAAATCAGTGCCTGTAAAGGAGTCAATACCTATCTACAGGTATCGAATATAGGCTGTACCTCTAGAGGCTAACATCACAGGTTTTCTATATGAGAGAAGTTAAGCTTTGCTCTGTGCAAGAAAATGTCCTCCAGGGGCAGAGGAATGAGCGCTATAAAAAGCACGTCTGGGTGACCTAAGAGTGCAGCGTCAAAAAAATACAATGCCACAGCAGGACTTTACAGGAGAGAGCTCACCTCTGCAGGGCATTTAGGGAAATGGGAAGGCTTTTTTGGGGAGATTAGAAGATGTCCCTTCCTAAGAAAGGACATCCTCTTCTGAGAAAGGGAAGAGAGAGAGCAGAAGCAAAAGCACAGATGCACGCTTCAAGCTGTGAAGCTTCTGCTACTGTTTTTTAACCTTAGAATTTTCCTCAAGGGCCCAAAATTTCCCATTAGGATTCATCTGCCTCTTAGCCATTCTTTCTTTTCCCCCCAACAAAACAGCACCTTGTTTAACCACAACTAAGATATGGATTTGACTGTTAATACTAAGGGTAATGAAGACCAGCTGACAGTACAGACTCTCTCTCTCTGTTGGAGAGGTCAACAGATGGACCTGAGCAGAAAAAATGTGATGCAGATATAGCAAATAGCAAGACGGATACAGGCAGAAGATTATCCTCTCCAGTTTAGCCTTTTCATTTGTATTGATACGTGAAGATACTCAGTGACACAGGGAAGCAGCAAATTTGAAATGGATAAAAGAAAATGCTGTTTGATACAAAGAATAATTAACTCGGGAATGTGTTGCTACAAGATGATACTGAAAACTGAGAACTCAGTGGGATTCAAGAAAAGATGAGACACAGGTAGAATAAGAATAGCTAAGATTACATCAGATACGATTAAATTCAGAATTCATGCCTCTTAGTAATAGGCAGAACACCAGAGAGTAAGAAGCTTGGATAGAGCTTTCTTGAGGGTATCTTTCCATAATTCTCCATTGCAGGGCTTCTAATATCTTCCTTTCACACCTCTAACACTGGATACTACCCAGTATTGAAAACTGTAATAAAAAGGCTCCAGAAGATATTTAGATTTTCATTCCTCTGATTTATGTAACATTTTCTGAGAAACAGCTGTTCTATAGAAATAAACAGTCTGACTGTGGAGCTAAAACTGCGTATCGGTATTTACTTAGGTAAAATTTACCTCTGTTTCTAAGCTGCTGACAACAGTGAGTTTCATACATGAACGGGGAACAGTATGCAGCCCCGCATCCCTAATACATTACTTCACCCTCCCATCAAAGGCCTCAAAAAACAATAGCACCCATTTAAACCTTGTATTCATTTACATTAACAGGTTACAAAGAACCTCTAGCTCTCAGAGAATAGGAAGAGCTCTCTAATGAATACACAAACTGCTTTTAACTTAACATCTGTGTCTCCAAGTGGCATTCTAATACCAGGTTTGTGATCCATGGACAGTAACGGCTAACTGCTCACTGGACGAGGCCTAAAGCACGTCTGGCAATTTCACCAGTCGGTGGATAAATGCTTGTGACTGAACAAAAATAACACAACAGATTCCGACTCCAAGGGAAGCCCATTTGCAGTGATTTATACACTTACCGCAGTGGATAACACTAATGCCATCATGATTGCCTGTTGTAAAGACCCTGTCATATCTAGCAACTTGTCTTTTCCATTGGGACCAACTGTTCTATCTAATGATAAGCAATAAAGCTCTGGAAGGTGACTGTAAAAGCAACAGACTGTCAATAGCAGTCAGAGTTGTTATTTGGTCATGGCCAGTTATTTTAATTTTTAAGACTTAACAAAGCTAGGAAACTTCCTGCCTTTCTTATGATTTGGACATATTTTTTTCTTATCCTGGCAGAAATATTGAACATGTTTGAGTCTTAATACGAAGGTGTCCCTACTGAACAGAAAACTAATTAATCTCTTATTCCCCATTAGCTGCAAATGCATCCTTATACTGTCTTGGTAGTTTTATAAGCACATTCACGTGACTGTTGGATGTCTGAGTTCACACTGCAGCATTCTTTCAAGTTTGGGGCATGACAAAACATGCCAGAATAAGAGAAGTGTATCTGAGAATTTCATGACAGTTTTGCAATAAATCCTTATTCCATAATCTCTTAAGCATGTTGCAAGCTGGAAAGTACTTGAGTTTAACTAGAAAACGTGCATAAACACAGTTCCACATACTTAAGATTATCATCAACTTGCCAATTCGCTCTTATCTAAGATTTTTTTAATTCCATTTCCTTTTCTTTATCCTCCTTGTGTACCAGTGTTTGAGCTCATGATGACAGGAGATAGTAAGACTGCAGTAAAGAGCTATTGTAGCAGAACTCCAATCACCGAATCTCATAAAAATTATCACCTTTATAAGGCAAGCCTGCAGGTTTCAGAAGCAGCCTCCAGCTCCAATTTCTCGGAAGGTGATGGCAGGGGAAAGGAGCACAGATTGAAAAATGATGACAGGCAGGAATCTGGAGGACTACAGCCTACACTAATATGTCAGCAAAACACTACAGCCAAACAGTACGGTACTGCTTCAGAAGGGCTGCCGTTCCTGTTACTGTATGTGGTCCATAAGTATAAGCTGTATCACTATATGCAGGTATCACTGTACAAATGTATAATCTGTTTTCCTAGTGCTTCTGTGCTGTTTCTGCATATTGCAACAGTTGGGTCACTAAGAAAACAACACACAAGTCCCACTACTCTTGCACTGCCTTAGGTAGTATAGGACTTCGTCCTCATCAATTGTTCTCTGTTTTCTTTGTAAGGGTGCTTTTTCTTCCCTGTAATTCAAACATAGATGTTTACGAAGCTAACTGTGAACATTCTACATTGTAAAGGCCTTTCACAGCAAGATGAAAATTTTTCTCTTTGATTTCTTGCTTTACTTATCATCTGCAACATAACATAGTGGCGTAAATTTTGAAATGCATGCAGGATGTAGATCACACTTTTTGAATAACAAACATCGGTGTACTCCTGAACTTCCTACGCTCCTTGATTTCTTGAAACATGTTTCCCTGTAATGAAGAGAAAGCTGAGCTACACTGATGGGCCTGATGTTCCAAAAACTGCTATCAAAGCTTTTCCCTTTGATGTCGGTCTACGTCGTGACTGCTCAGTCTCCCAGGCTCAAAAGGAAGGAAAGATATTGTTGGCATAATGCTGTGTGGCTTGAATGGAACTAGCATAACATCTTAATCTGCTCTTGTTCCACAAAGAACACAAATCTCCACAGATATAAACTTTTGCAAAAGCACAGGCTTCATGGCAAGAACAGCAACACTTTGTTTTTGATTACACATTTTCACCGAGTATAGTAGAATGGAGGAAACCTGTATTTTGGTTATCTCAGATATAATCTAATTTGTATGTAACAGATGCATCTGATTTCTTAAACCAAAAAAAACAGTTAAGTCCTTTTTCTAGCAAGATTTTCTATGGAAACAAGATTTGCAAAATCATGCTATGCTCATCTATCTCAGTCCTATTAGCACCAACAATTAAACCACTGTCTGCCTTTAGCCAAGTTTGACAAAAGAGGGAGGTCTCAAAGTCATGTAATTCCTATAAATTTTGTGAGAACCACTTTGAGGAATGTAGTACATGACTTCACTGAAGGAGAACCCCAAGCTGCCTGTAGGTTTGTTCTGCAGGCTGTGTGTCTCTTGGGAACAACACTACTGCCTCTTGCCACTTCTCATTTGGGGATAGCAAGAGAAGAGCAGAAAGAGTAGAACGACAGTTGCTGCTGCAGGAGGGAGGTCAAGAGGGAACAAGAAAGACAGCTGAGGTTACAATAACTGTAGGATAGAGAGAAGCAGAAGACAAGTCTGGGCTTCATTAGGTCAGCTATTCAGCAAATAGTTTGTTTCTTGGACCCTTCTATCACCCGTCTGCCTGCCTGCCTGCTTCCCTCCCTCCCTCACTCCCCTCCTTTACATGCAATATAACCATTAGTGTGTCTCAGAGTAAATGCAGCATCATTATCCAGTAAATGGGATCTAGCAGTAATGGGTTTTTTTCAGGATACAGTACAAACAAACTGAACAGACCCTGATCCTCAGATGATACAGGTCCATGTGGCTCTTTGGAGATCAGAGAGCTCTTCAGATTATATCAGTCCTCACCCAAAGTATTCCTCTGTACTCAGAGATCGATAATGCGGGAAAAAAATAGAATGAATAAATTAAAATAAACTAAGTTGTAACACTGTGTTTTGTACATTCACAGATGTCCTTCCTTTCATTAAGACACTCTAGAGACCATCAAGTATGTCACGAAGAATGGCAGAAGCTTATCCATCCTAAAATACAGAATGCACTACTCTTACTAGCTATAGGACAGATAGGATGACTTCCAAATATTTAGGCAGAATCCAGGCCATGGGGACACAGAGACCCCTGTAACATCCTAGGTGTGAATACAAAAGAGATTTTTAACTTTGCAGCACAGCATTCAGGGTCTTTTTATTTCTTTTTGGCTCTCATCAGGTAGAAATGTGCCAGGCTCCCTGCAGTTTTACAGTTAAGATCAGGTTTCACAAATGGGGAGGCTGCCTGCTGCCTGCCTTCATACAGAGAGCTCGCTGCTGTCCTGTGGAGACTGGTGTATTTCCCCTTGGCTCACCTGCAAAGCTGACCAGTTTGGGTTTCTTCTCTCTCATTTTCATAAGCAGTTTTGCCAGATTACATTTAAGCATGACCCTTTTAATCAGGTTATTCTGTCTAATACAAGCAAAATTATGATGAGATGGATGCTGTTATTGCATTATCTATTTTTATCTCCATTGATTCTTCTGTATCTTTCATGAATCACCCTATTGAAAATGTGACAGGTTTATGTCAGTCACAACAGGACTGTAACAATATTGGCTTGACCATGAATTCAGCATGACACCAAAATTGTATCATACTTGACCTTATTTGATATATTTGTGCACAGAATCAGAAGCTCTGTGCTAAGCTGCACAAAGCAAGGGAAGATTTTTTTCTAACAAGACATTCTTCTATATAAATAGAGGTTTCTGCTTTTAGTGTTTGCTGTGCTAGCTCCAACCACATGATCGTATGTAAATAATAATGCTATTTCTAGAAAATGTGGCTAAGAAGGCATTCCAGCTCTCTTATTCAACCCTGTTTACAGCACCATTAGTAGCTGGAATAACTCACACCTGACAGCATCTGTTCCTACCACAAACTAGTGAATTTTCATATTCTTTCTATGCCTCCACTTGGGTGAAAACAAGCAAGCAGAGAAGGAAACCACAGAATATTTCAACTCGGAAGGGACCCATAAGGATCATGGAGTCTGACTCCCTGCTCCTTGTAGGACTACCTAAAACTAGACCATTTGACTAAGAGCATCATCCAGAAGCTCCTTGAACTCTGACAGGCTTGGTGCCACTTCCCTGGGGAGCCTGTCCTAATAATCGACCACCCTCTCAGGAAGAACCTTCACCTAATGTCAAATTTGAACTTGACACAGCTTCATTCCATTTCCTTGTGTCCTACCGCTGATCACCAGACAGAGGGGATCAGCACCTCCCCCTCAGGTGCCCTCCTTGAGGAAGATATAGACTGTGATGAGGTCACATCTCAGCCTTCTCTTCTCTGAGCTGAAGAAGCCAAGTGACATCAGCTGCTCCTTGTAAGTCTTGCCCTCAAGGTCTTTCACCATCTTGGTTACCCTCCTCTGGACACAACCTAATAGTTTGCTGTCCTTCGTACACTATGGAGCCCAAAACTGCACACAGTGCTCAAGGTGGGGCCCGCATCACTGCAGGGTAGAGTGGGACAATCACCTCCCTCGTCCAGCAAGCAATGCTGTGTTTGACGCTTGCCAGGACACAGCTGGCCCTTTGGGCTGCCAGAGCTCACTGTTTACTCATATTCAACTTGCCATCAACCCAAATGCCCAGATCTCTTTCCACAGGGCTGCTCTCCAGCCCTTCAACCCCCAGTTTGTATGCATAACCAAAACTATCCCACTCTAGGTCAAGAATCTGGCACTTGCTCATGTCAAAATTCATATGGTTGATGATTGCCCAGCTCTCTAGTCTACCCAGATCTCACTGTAAAGCCTCTCTACCCTCAACGTAGTCCACAGCTCATCCTAATTTAGTATCATCAGAAATCTTCACAAAAGAGAGATTTTGACAAAATCAGCAGCTGGAGGAAAAGGAAGTAGGAGGGGGCCTTTTACCATTGATTTCCTCAAGCTAATGGAACCCAGAACATTCATTTGCAGTTTGGATGAACCCCAGTAAATTGCCCAACTATTCTCTTCTGTCAGAATAATACACCTGCCAGAACCTCATCACTATAAACTGCCGCAGCTTCATTGAATCTGGGAAAGGCAGAGCTAAAATAGCCGTTGGGTCACTTTTTTTCCTGGGAAAAAAGTCATTTGTCACTTAAAACAAAGGACAGAGAATCAGAACAGTTAAATTGGTACCCCATTTTCTCACAGAGTTTCTGTAAGAACTCAGATAAGAGCTAGGACTTGGTTTTCAAAGAAGTTTTGCAGTTAAATCTGATAAAGATAAGCAGTTTAAAGTTCATGTCAATCAAACTTCCTGAAGAAGCTTTATGTGCAGTCATTGGGCTTTAGCTGTTGTCAATGAAGTTTGTGACAAAATGACTGCTATGGAAGAAAGACTGGGCTTTGAATCTTTGAAAAAGTCTGTGCCCACTTCCTTCAGCTCCTGCCAAAAGTAGGAAGGGATTTTAAAAATGATGTATGCTGAAGGAGCTTCTCAGCACCACTTTACTTAGTAGGAGTCAATATTTTAATCATAAGCGTTTCTTTCAAGGAATTAAATTGGAAGTATGGCTGAGCATCACCTCTTTGCATCCCACCTGCCTCTATTTTAACTCAGAGGAGCAATGAAAGAACAGATTTGTGTGCATAAAAAAATCTAAAATATTGAATATTCCTTTTAAATTTCTTCCTTGATTCTTGTTAATTCTCCAGTATGGATTAATTCAGCAATGACAACAAAACATAAAAACTGACAATCTGGCATGAACATTTTCAGATTTTTCCTGTGGATTTCAAATTATGGTCTAGTAACCAATGAATAGACTTTACTAATATTAATGTGTATTAATATTACTTCATTATAAAATACAATGAATTACTGCACTATTCTACGAATTGTAATAAAATATGCTCTTTGTATTGCAAACAGCTGAGTTGCAAATAGAAAAGCCAGGAATTCTAGCATTAAATAAAGCTCCCCAGCAAAGTTTTCTCTGAATCTTCTGATTTAACTTATTTAAATTATTTAAAAATCCCATTTCTGCAAATGAATAGACAGCTGGTATCACTGAGCAGTTCAGTCTCCCACCTAAGAAACTCCAGTCCTTATAAGATTAGCCAAAAGTCATGGTAGATAGGTAGCTTCACAGTATTCTTATTAGAAGTTTCTAAAAATAAGCAGTTCTAATGCAAAGGCTATGGAAAGGATACCTCTACATCTGATTGATGAAGTTTCACACAGGAAAGAAGGAAAGTGCTAAGGATAAGTCCAGCTGCCCAGAAACAAGATTCACCTCTTTAGTGACAAAGCATAGCACCAATTTAGCAATCACAGAAATACTCAGGACAAAGAGTCATACAACGGCTTCCTGAATTTACCTGAGAAGGAAGAAAAGGTGGGATCTCATCACCCTTGTGCTTACAGATTTATAGAAATAAATTAGTACACAAGTCATCTTAAAACAGTACTTGGCATATTAATTATTCTGGATGTATAAAGAACAATTCCCTTTTCCCTCATTACCCTTTCTCATTACCTTGCTGTTTGAAGTATTTCAATACAATATGGAAAACTGGACTAACTTTTGCCTACACCCTGATTAACACAGAAGTAATCTGCTTACACACAGAAATACTCCCATTTAAAGCAAAGAATCAGAGGGCATAAAGCATATAGCCATCTAATTAGCAGAAAACATTTTCTTTCTTTCCTCTGATTTTTGCTAAGCCCTGTGCTCTCAAAAAGGTTGAGACGTATGCTGTATCCCTGGAGTGTCCCTGCTGATGGAGAACTTGATGGGGAGGATGTGGCCTCAACCCTCTCACTCAGAAAAACACTGTCTGCAGCAGTTCCAGGCATGCTTGCATCCACTGCTTTCTCTTCAACGGAAAGGAGTTGCCACTGGTTCTTCATGCACTGCTTCTGAAAAAGGGGAGTGAAGCTGCCACAGGGGGAGGAAACGCAGTGCCATGATGCCATGTCTCCCCCTACACTCCTCCCATAAATGTGATGAGGACGACACAGAGAAGAGGCCATGGGGAACCTCAACACTGTTTTTCTTCCCATGCTGGGCAACATCCTCCAGTCCCATGAAGGGTCTGCACCATAAGCAGCAAGTCTTTAGGGCAGCTGCAATATTTGTCTTATGTGTGCATATATGGAAGACAATTCATAAGAGGAAATGGGACTAAATTCATTGTTTTATACAGAGGTAACAGAACTGTTTGCAACACAAGATCCTATAGGTACTATGTCGCTTTAAAGGAGGCAACCACTCAGCTTCCTACCAGGGATATGTATTAGGCACAGAAGGATACAAATACACTCCCCATGCTGGGAGAGCTAAGAGAAGAGGGCTGAAGCCAGAAATTCAGCTTGATAAGGGAATGCATCTAAGTAAAACTGCAGTGCATAAGTATTTCACTTGGATGCTGCAAGCAATTTTTTTAAAAATCACATCCGTGTATCATATATACATAAGATATCTACAGGAGAAGGTCTATTCAGATGAGAAGATAAACATTTCTTGCTGGTTTTCCTTCACGAAAGCTCTGATTTCAAGATGACAGCATAAAGATTGCCATTTCCCAGGCTACTTGCTGTCTGTGCTGTGCAGGGCACATCCCACACTCACCCCATCTGCAGATACTTTTTAATGCCAGTACATGGATCAATGACAGGACTCAGTCCCCAGGGAACAGCCTGGCACCCTAATAGAAAAAAAAAAAAAAAGGCTTGGGCAGCGAAGTATACAATGAGTCACACTGATGCAGGGTAGATTCTTCCTTTCAAAGAGAAAAATCTGCATTCTTCAGAAAACAGTGCTCAAAAATTTAATCTCTGTTCAGTTCAATGGAGCAGCTTTACAATTTACAGCACCAGATCAAGCTAGAAGATGTAATGTGAAATATCTGAAGCAGTTCTTCCCCTGTATTGAAATGTACCTTGGGCAACAGAGCCTTACCTTTTCTTAAAATATGTTTCTAGGAGATAAGTACACAATTTGGACGTGAAATGAAAATTTTTAAGATAGTTACAGTTGGAAAAGCATCAGCTCTTGTTAGATTTTAGCTGCAGTATCCCACTGATAAGTTGTTGGGGTTGTTTGGCATACTTGAAAGGAAGCAGCACTCAATGCTTTGAGCTGCATCTACATTCAGCCTCCTTACAACCATCCTCTGGCTACGTGGACAAAATCTTTAGTCACATGCACATTGAACTTTGCATTCAACAGCATCCACTCAGCTCCGTGGTCTTTCTGTGCAGCAGTCAGCTGCAGGTGAGTGCTGAAGTCATACCAACACCACCACTGCAACGGCTTAGAGGTAGATCACAGACCAGGAAATTACCCTCAGTGAAGCTCAGGACAGTCACAAGCCAAGCAGTCGCTTTTCGAAGTCGCCCCCATCCTGTCTTATACACATCAGATACTAAACCATTCTCTGCAGGGAGTTCTTTCTCTTCCCAGATGCCTGCCAGTGGGCATAGGGAATGTGTGCTACAGACAAGGGTCCTGTGCGTCCTCAGAGAGACCTTTGCTGAACCATTTCCAAATGGAGATGCAGGGAACCTTGTACTTCTTCTTTCTGTACTACTTGGCCATTACAGAATCACAAAATCAGAGAATGGTTTGGGTTGGAAGAGACTTTAGAGATCATCTAGTTCCAAGTTCCAACCCCCCTGCCATGGGCAGGGATGCCTCCCACTAGACCAGGCTGACAGACAAACAGAAACTCATTCATGAAAGAACAAATGCCCACCTTTAATGGGTTTATTTAAGCAGATGGCACTCCAGTGAAGGAAACAGCATGTCCCTGTAAATATCACAGTATTTCACTGTGTAACATGTCAGAAGCAGAACAGCCTATAATGGCTTGTCCTAGCAGGTCTGGTTTAGACAAATCAGACTGCCCTGCCACAGCTGTCAGCACTGACACAGGCCACCATCCTGTCACTGCAGCTCGAGCTTCCATGGCCCTTCACCAGACAACGGACCTGAAACTTGGGCCATGCAGAACAGACCTACAAGCCTGGTAAGGCTCATGCTGGCTGATGACTTAGGCACCAAAAGTGCCTAAGTCCCATCCCACAAGTGAGCTCCACCTCATGTTTTGTAAGCATTGTTAGTAAGACCTTGCAGCAACTGTCGATACGAAAGGACTCCAGGCATTATCTACTAGGCAATCATGTCTTTAGTTGCTTATAACTCTGTCAAATGCTAGCCTTCTAAAGCAACACTTCCACTACTCTGCAGCTCTCTCAGACTGAATATAGGAAGTTTTAGCTGTTCCTGAGAATAACAAATTTTTTAGCCCAAACTAAAAAGATTCTCATTATCTTATCGGTGATTATGTTTTCAACAAGAATACCTTCATCTGGGGACTTAAAATTTGATGGCCTGGTGCTGCAAATGCAATCAGTGACAGCTTTCCACTAATGGCTAGAGAAGCATCTACTGTACCTGTTTGCACTACATACGTGTTGATCAGAACTGCAGAAACAAGCCTGTCCCTTGCCAGGTTTGGTGCCTTTGAGCCAGGAGCCTGTGCTGTCCCTTTGCTATGCTGTCAGCCAGCTTACCACCACCAAACACCTCTGGAAAATCACCAAGAGAAGTTGTCTTGCCTTTCTCTGGGGCCAGATCCTTAGGGAAAACAGCCACCTCTACTGGTGATGGATGGCACAGGTCTCCATCCCGTATTGCCAAGCTCCCACACCACTAGCAAACTTTGCCGTGCCCACAGGGCATGAGCAGAATTATCCTGGGGTTTCTAATTGTTTTTTACAGTGATAGAGACTTATATCAAAAGCTTTTTATATAAGCATATAAAATTTAAAAGTAAACCCCCAGAAAATGGAAAATCAAACTAGTGTTGACTGAGCTACCTATCTACATACATTATTCTTCAGGATTTCCACCTCATTTGCTGTGCTCTTTTACTATTGTCTTTTGCATTTAATATTTTTAAATATGGATAAATAAATTCAGGACATAGCATTCTATTAACAAGGCAATTTTGCTTAGTGTAAGCATGGTTTATCATACGAAATACATTTGAACAATCACAAGGGAAAATAGTACAGCAATGATTCCACCTCCTTCTTGTGCCCTGTACAAGATATTTACTCATTCATTTCCCATTTCAACAGACTAATAAAGATGATTTTTAATTTCCTATTCTCTTTCTGAACCCTAAAATGAATAAAAGCATTCTGATTTTAATCAGAAATTGTCATTTTTTATGTCTCCAAATTTCAGGAAGGAAATCCTAACTGGTTTACTACTAGTTTCTTTAATAGTTCTCAATAGTTTACTACTATATTATTTTATGTGGGTAGATAACTTGCTATCCACATGAGACTGCTGAAGTTATCAATCATTAGCCAATCTGACAATGATTGACTGTCTCTAGAAAAGTACAGTACAGCTAAAAAACCTGATCTAACTTTTAAACAGCTTTCTGTGTGATACTGACATAATCAAACCAAGTTTTACATATGTCACACTGTTGCTGCAGCAACCTGGCCTCCTCTCCTCTGACTACAGACAGGGAGCCTCTAAGCTTGATACTGACTCAGATGTTTTAAGATTAATCTGCTGGGACCACTCCAGAGACATCAGTTTTAATTTGCAGTTCCTCAAAAATGAAGTAACTATTTCACGTAAACTACTTTTCACATTCCATCAGGTCTGAGCTTCCTATTCATAACCTTTAGAGAAATGACTGGGTTGGCACAAGGCCCCAAGACATTTAGGAGAAAGTCATTTGTACAGCAGGAAGGAGGATGTAAAATGGCTTTGGCATCTCTTGCATTTTTCTAGAATGTAATCAGAGAAAAGGTTATTTTTGTGAAAGCAAAGATTGTATTCTTGGTTTGTGGGTATTTTTTTTCCTCTGGATGTTTACATCTCAATGCATCTAATTTTCAGTTCCCCATATCTTTATCAGCGATGAGACCAAGCCAATGACAGCAAAGGATTGTAAACATTGAAACATGCAGTTCCTGAAGCCAGCATTAATTCATAGCTAGCATGGCTGTAAAATTTTATAAGGACACCTGAATATTTGATAAAGACTTCAACAGTTTGGATGGTAAAGTCTACAACACCGCATATGGCTCAAATGCTTGTGAAAGCCTCTCTCTGACTGCTTAGACCCTGTCTTGCGGAAGAAGGAGGAAAACATGGTCCTACAACAGACATTATGCAAGAGAAGTCAGACCAATTAACATGGGTTTCCGTATTTGCCTGAGAGATACAATCTAGTAAAGCACTTCACCACCTTGTCAATGTATATAATATTGTTCTAGAAAAGGCACAAATAAAGTGTTTCTGTATTCAAAACATACACAATTACAGAGGAAATGTGTGCCACGGTGGAGTGGTCACAGGGAGTACCAAAATGGGGGGTTGGGGGGCAATGAAATTCTTATGTATCCTAGAAATGTCAATTCTTTGCTAAGAGTTACGGTGCCTGATCTTCCACAGGACACCACTCTGCTGAGAACATGGGAAGCCAGAGGCTTGAGAGGACATGGCAAACCATGCTGAAGATGCATGTTGAAGATCAGAGCAGTGAAAAGGCACTTCCACGGGCCACGAATTTTGGTCGCCTCTAAGGGGCTTTTGGTTAAGGTCAGACACAACACCTAATATTTGCCTGCTACCCAAATTGGAAGAAAAAGGCACATGCACTGTTTCTTCAGAGAATCCTCTGGGGTCAAAGAAAATATTCAGTATTGTCTGCTTTGCACTGCATATTCAGCGCTGAGCTCCAAACATGTATAAGCCGTTCAGGTTGTAAAACACTTACCAATTGTTTAGTTAAACACACTTGGGTCTCTGTAGAAGTAACACTTAGCACTTCATACTACTAATTTCCAAAGTCAAATCTTCACCTATCATACATGCTATAAGGAATGTCAAGTTGTGACACAGTGGGCAGAGGTCAGAGGTGATGGCACTCAAGAGACTTGAAGTTGCTCCCAGCTTTGCCACCAGTTTGCCAACAAAACATTTCAGTTATCTGGCCTTCACTTTCCCAGTCATAAACTAAACCAGTTCCATGTGCTTTGTGAAGTACTCTGAGCGCTACTGCTTTAGAAGGTCTCAATGTTGTTATTCATTATAATTCTTGTTGAAATACAACACAGTTCATACCACATACAACAAACCAGTAAGGAAACTACTTTAATACCACCTTTCACTGCAGGGTAGACCCCACTAGCACAAATTTCCATAGATTTGAATTCTAGTTATATGATCAAAGAATATAAGGTACATATAGCTTTTATTCTCAGTTCTGTCTAGCTTTTATTCTCAGTTCTGTTTAGCAGAACCATGCTAAACCCAATTTATATAATCCAGCTTCCTCTAAAGACAGCACAGTTCATAGTAGTTGTTCATTGATTAATTGTTCTACTGCACTGCAATATACAGCAGCACTGTTACTACAGCTAGGCAAAGCTATAGTGAGGCAAGACTCACAAAGAGAAGTAGAATTGTTTGCTTTACCTAAGAGACATAGCTGCAAACTGAGATGCATGGGCTGCTCTTGCTATTCAGTCCTGGAAAGCAGAGAGTAAAAACCTACTGGCTTCTGTGTGCGCTTTCATGGACCACAAAGGCCAAACCTCTCAGGTAGGAAAAGACATTTAGCATTAAAGGAGTAACCAAATAAAGTAACACTTAGGATATGTTGGGCTGACATATAGACTGCCATTAACTGCAGAAAGAGTGGCAGATTAGGCTAGCCTAATTACTCACCTGGGGATCTGGTTTGCATGCTGAGGACATTAATGACACATCTCTCCCTGAGAGGGGAAGGGGAGGTGATCATTAGTAGAAGTGAGTGGCAGTAAGCACCATATAAACATCCTGGCAGAACTTTGCTCCATCACTCATCCCAGGGAAAGGGGAGAATAAAACTCTGATCTTGAAATATTTTTTCTTCTTTTCTTGTAGCTATCTAATGTTGTTCCTTTAAAATAGCAATTTTTTTTTCAAAACCCTTTGATCCACAGCATACATTAGTGTCTTTTCCTGCATATTCTGTCCAAAATAATCAGAACAGAAAAGTCTGTATTACTTAAAATGTAGTGAATGGCTCTTACTTATTTTAGCATGCTTGATCTTTTTTAAAAAAAGTGTTGGGTTTTTGTTGGTTTTGGTTTGTTGGGTTTTTTTCCTCTGTAGGAGAGCATACAGGATCAGTGAATTTAAGATCTTGGTGGTGCACCACTGAACTCGGAGGGAGCTCTGTTCCTCCTCCATCTGAGAGCCAAGGCAAAGCCTCAGCACCTGTGACAATGCTTCTAGCAGAAGTGTTGCACATAATGCTTGTGGAAAGTTTCACTGTTCCTTCATAGGCAGGTAGAACAATGAGTTTTGCACGTTTGCTCACTCAAAACAAGTCCTATTCCATATTTCTGGAGGTACTTCTGCACTCTGTCACTTCCACCTCCTCAGCATTGCGCTAGGATCTCCATGCCGTTTAGCAATATGAAAGGATGGCAGGTCTTGAACCTTAGCCAGAATCAATGAGCTGTAAACATAATTTTCCTTGAAACAGACCAAGTTTGCACGTGCAGATCCAATGGCAGAATGTGGGAGCAATTTTAATGCTAACAGAACTTATAATGCTACCCTTTTAGACTTGTGATGCAACCTGAAAGTCCAAAAGAAAAAAAACAGCTATAAAGTGTAATTGTAAAGAGCCTGATGGACCCAAGAAAAGAATCTAAAAACTGGGCATTTATGAACCACTTCTAACTCTTTCTATACTGCTGGGCCCGATTCACATTTCCCAGTGTTTGTGCCAGCCTGTTTCAGTATCTCAGTACAGGTGAAGCAGTAAAGATAATACAAGGAAACTTCTGCACTGTCAGGGGAATTAAAAAACAAAGAAAAAGAAACTTTAGCAGCCCTATCTGACACTCAGTCTTCTAGTTGAAATGAAAAAGATGCCTCTTTGCAACATGAAACAGTTTTAATTTGGATTTTGCTCAGTGTAAGCAAATTCATCATTTGAAAGCTAATCATCTTCTAGGTAATCCTGTATCACCTTCACCAGAAAGAGAGAGAAAGAGAGAGGGAAGAATAACAACATTCCCACTGCAAAGCTTTTCCAAAATCATGAACTCATTACTGCAAACTAAAAGCTGAAGTCAACCAAAAACTAGGACATACTGGGCTTGCAGGTTACAGATCCAAAGCTGCGGAGTAAAACTAATCAGCCCTTGGATAGGATTTTTTTTTTTATTTCACTGCAGTACAATCTATAGTCTAGTTGGTCAAATCAAGCCTTTCTGAGAAAAGAAGATTAGAGGCAGTGGTTTAAAATGGGGGGGGGGGGTGCAGGGGGAGCAGGATTTAAGCTTTATTACTGACCAGGATATACAAAACAGACTGTAATGAAAAAAACAGTATTGAGGTTGTACTTGTGGTCTGAGTGGAAAATGTTAAGCGAAGACAGGGGCATATGGAGGAGCTTATAGTTACGGCAAGAACTGATGCTGAGGCAAACACAAGTGAAACTAAGTGTTATGGGAAAGTCACAGGAATTTATAAGAAAGATTACAGTTGAACACTACATATAGGCTATTAAGAAAGAGAGGAAATTCAAAGAAATTCGATTTTATTTTATTTATAAGGATTGCTCTTCCTACAACGATCACTGTACACTGCATGAATTGTTAATTGAAACGTACTAGGTTAAGCATCAGCTATCTTGCAATAAGTGATGAAGAGTTCTTATCCTTTGGCAAAGGATATAAAAATTTTCACCAATTTCATTGTTTTGAAGATTTCATCCTGTATTTTACCAAAGTCTGAACTGTTTGTACCAATGTGCATGTGTTACATAAATGCATTTGAACCACAGCAGGATGTCCTATTTATCTTCTCACCTGGAGCTCAGTGCAGCACAATGGACCTATTTTGCACAGGGGCACATAAAAATGCACTTTGCATAAGTTAAGAGAAAATAATAAAAAAACTACAGCACAGATATCAATGACCTGGCTTGCTTTCCATCTCATTTTCCTGTAATCTACTTGACCTCTGACCAACATAGCTATGTGAAATTTGCCATAGTGAACCACCTATCTTCCAAGATGTGAAATGCACGACTAATATATCTTTATGATGTATTTTCAAATATTTTCCATCTCCCTCCGTATTACATTTACCATCTGAGCTCTGATCCAAGCTAGGCAAATCCAGTCTTTTTTCCTTAATTTTCATTTTCTGGTCTCAGGACCTTTTTCTTGAATGTTCTCCATCAACCTTTACTGACAAGTAGCCCAGGACAGAAGCAATTGGAGCTTGGTGTTTTTGTTCATGCAGCCCTGAGCAGTTGGCTGCCTGATGCATAATCATCAAGCAACAGTATTATAGACTATTTGAAGACAATCATGTGCCTTTATAGCTCATATATTTCATGCTAAAGCAGATACTTAGAACACATACTCTGACAACAGAAACACAAACCATCAGTTTGCTAGGAAGGGAAGGTTTCCTCTACAGTTTCTTTAAATCTGAGCAGCACTTTACACCGCTCTACCAAAAAGGACATTCTGGCCACAGCACAGCCACCTAGCAAACACCTTTACTTAGGCATCAAAAGCTGACAGTGTAACAGGTCAGCATAACGCTGATAAGCTTCATGTCCTCAATGACCACCACTGCTTGGCCTTGAGACTGAGCTCCAGAAATGCTTTGTGGAGTGTACTGGTGTAAAACAAAAGCTGAAGTCGTGTAGGACTTGATTTTGGCAGATCCTACTCATTATTAGGAAGCGTGGTAAGTAGGCAGGTCAATCAGGGGAATTACAAAGGTTTAATCGTTCTCAATATATTATTTTCAGACAGCTCTTCAGGTAATTTAAACTGGCATAGTTCCCTTGAGTTCAGTAAAAGGATGCCCATTTATATCAGCTGAGGTCTCACTTCACAACTTTTTCCCCAGTGGAGCAACCCAATACAGCAAACACCTTCCATGGTATAAATGCCTGGAAATACAATGTGAAGTAACACACCACTCTGTCTCATAGAGCCTAAATAGCTGAACACAAAGAAATCACCAATGAGATTTTTATTGTAAGATTTTAGGGTGAAACCATGCAAAACATTATGCAGTCAAGTGTTTTCTCTGAGTTCGCTATATACATTGAGGCCACTTGGCTCCACTGACCTTTCAAGAGTCCAGCTAATGTGCTGGCAATAAATTTTTCATCTGCTTTTTATAGGGCATTTTTGACTTGATTAAAAAAAAAGTTGCACTGTCTCACACTTGTGCAGTACTGTCAAATCTAATGAGGAGGGAGAGGGAAATACATAAAAATTGATGTTTGAACATTTTGGTAACAATCCTTTAGAAATATTACATGTAGAATGAAGAAATTTAACCAAAACGTACTACAGTGAAATGATAAGCCACTGAGAAATCAGGATCTGGTGAACAAAATGTAGTCAATGGCTGATCATCTAATGACAGAAAATACAGTCCCACTTCCTACAACATTATGGAATAGAATAATTTGTAGACACCTAGTAAGAAATACTTCTGAAAATTAACATTTTTAGTGGTGCTCAAATACAATATTTTCCAAATATTGGTTTTGCCATGTCACACTGATGAAGATCAAAAAGTGTATTAATATCATTCCCATCACAAACAAAATCTCAACAAAAGCTGAAAAAAGTAGCAATTCACAGTGAAATTAATTAGGTTTTTGTCCCTATCATTCTCATATTGTGGGAATGGTAATATCACACAGGAAAACACCTAATGCTTGGGGAAATACAGACATATATTTTTAAATATATATGGAAAATTTCAACTTATTAGAAAATAATATTTTGCAGGTTAGGCTGACTTATATGTAAAATCTGTATTTCTCAGTTGGAGGGAAACTTTATGGGGCTAATCCTGCATCTCTGAGAACACAGTTCACTAAACTATTGGGAATTTTGCTTAAGCAAGGAACAAATCAGTGCAGAGTATGAACTCAAATATTCCATTTAGATACCGAAACATTTGTATTACTGAAAATTACTTCTAGTACAAACTGAAAGGTATCTATTTCATCACCTAAAGCAACTTTTACGAAACCTAAAAACTACTCATTTGCTTATTTTCAGGATTTGCTAATTTGAGAGATTAATTCCAAGATTCATCGAAGTATAACTTCCTACAGGTATTTGTTGAAAACCGCCATGTTCTCTTTTTAATTAACTTTTGTGATATTATAATAATTTGAGCAGTATCTCAACTATTGGTTAGTTCTAATCCAAAGTGTAGCTTGAATGACTACCATTTATAAATTTTCATGTAATATCACTGAAATGTATTCTTATAACCTAGTTAGAAGTTGTAACAGCCTTAAGCAAATATTGTAAGAAATGAGGAAGCTCGGCATCCACTATTAACAAATAAATTTTGCGGCTGCTGAGATTTCCATGCTTTGGAGGCTGTTTTTGCAACTCAGTGCCTGCTTGTCTTAATTTATATTCTTCCTTCTGCTATTTGAGTCCATTTATTTTATACAAGTGGTAGAAGTAGAATAGATAATAAGGTTAGGTTGACTCAGTATAAAAAACTAGAAATTTCTTGATACTAAACCAAAAATATTAGGGTCATGAACTTTAAAAAACATCTTTATATGGTCCAGTCTAATGGGTCATGTGCAGACAAAGATGGTATTTCCCTATTAGATCATATATCAAGGAGAAAGTTTTATAACATGAAATACTCAATAAGACACTAGCATTTAACTATTGTATTACCTGAAACTGAAAACAGTATCTTATCTCAAAATCCATTATTTTTATCCTAATGACTTAGTTTTACTGTTCATATTGCCAGTCCTCATTTTCTTCTTTCGAGGGCTAGGAAAGTAATCATTACCTAGATGCTGAGAAATAGCTGGAATATTTATTACTCGCATGTCCTTTCTCAACTGATTAAATACCAACAAGAGAATCCATTCATTTGTACTATAAACCAGATAAATAATAATAAAAAAAATTCAAAAGCTCCCTAAAAGCAGGAAATGCAATTAAACTACCAGTGTATTAATTCGGGTTCAAAATGCTACACCATCTCAGTGCTTTCTTTTCCTTAATTAAGTAAAACATGAAGAAGAAAATCTGATGGCTTAATAGCATTTAATTCATTGTCAGAAATTCTTTGGGATGATTGTATTATGTTATCACAAGGAGTGTTGGCGGAGTTATTGGCTTCACTTTTGTTTGTGACCTCTAAGAGTGACAGATTTCACGGAGCAACTTGCTGCTGTTAATGGGTGTGAAGGATTGATATTTTATAACATCATTAGTTTACAGGCAGGATAACTATAGTAATAAGAATACATGTAATATTTTAGGCATTCACAGCCATGTAACACACAAGGAGCATTTACTCTCTGGAAGCATCTTTTCGGATGTGTGTTTATTGCTGTGTTTGAAAGCTGAACAGTTTGTCATACTTAGCATCATGTGTACTGCGGAGGAAGTAGCAGAGTTTAGCCAGTGTCATGGTACTATTTGTTGCACACACTGAAGGAGAGAATCCAAACTAGAGGCACACACAGATCTTTCAGTAGACAGTCTACAAACCACGCAGAGCAATTTTAGGGAAAACGTGGGCAATTGCCTGGGAGCCTCACTAGACCAAACAGAAGCAGCAAAGTAAGGTATGCAATGGGGAGGCTGACAGAGGGAGGAGTGCTCACTCTAAACCACTGTCTGGGTCCCTGCAATGCTGATGTTAGCTGTGAAGCTGAGGTTTCATCCCACACAGAGCTAAGCATTTAGACTACTTTAAAGCATATACGGTTCCCTGTAAACTCTGGCATGATCCTTTTTCCTCCAGAGGCTATTCCCATTAAAGCTAAGTAAGTTAAGGCTTCCTAATAGCAGTGATGATACTCGTGTACTTCCAATGCATCCTACTGTAGCATGTGACCAAATTATTTGAACATCCTTTACTTTCTTCCACAAGTTTCACCGGCCCTGAAATTACCATTATGTGAGAGCACAAAGATTAATGTTTCATGTGCTGTGCCTGTGCAGAGACAGTCCCCTCGACTCAAAACGGTTACACCGTAGTGGTCAGCAGAGAAACAGCAAACTCCATCTGCACCCGGTGACAAAAAAAAGTGAGCATACACTTGAATATGGGCAGTTGTAAACTTATTGCAGATTTTCAGCTGCAGGGTGCTGAGTGCCTTCAGCGTTTCTTTTTTTTTTATTTCCCCCCCTTGCCTTTGCTCAGCACTTTGAGGGAATGTGTCCCTTAATACATTTAAATGTTTCAGTCATCAGGTCTGTTGCTCTCTAAACATAGAGGAGCCTTCCACTTGATGTTTAAAGGAGTATTCATGTGAGAAAAGCTGAGCGGGGTTAATGCATGCCAGGTCAAAACGCATCAATCTTTTACTTTCCACAGGAACATGCCTTTAGGAATGCACCTCCCCGAAAGGCATAAACAGCTTCTTTTCTCCTTTTTTTTTTAACTTCATGTTCAGTGTTTGTCAAGTAAAAGAGGGATAGGTAGAGAAACAGAAGTACGGTAGATTCTGCTTACATCTTTTCCAGTTTCTTCTAACCCTTAACTCTTTTGATACTTTGTATTCACCGTCTCACTTGACTGACACAAGAAACCCACTGTAGGGAGAGAGGCTTCCTGTGAACTGAGCCCCGTTTCCATGGAGCGGAATTTTCTACTTAAAAATAAACTGCTGTTTTCTGGGGCCACATGCACGTACAGCACTCGTGGAGCGCTCCCCCCAAGCAAGGGCTAGGGACCGAGGGCAAAAGAGGGCAACCACGTCCCCCACCCTAAAAGCATCCTTCGCATGCTCCTCGCTCCGCGATCCGACCTAGGAAACTCCATCACTTTAGGCATGCATTTTAATGTCACAGAATGACCTGAGATGGAAGGGACCCACAAGGACCACCGAGTCCAACTTCTGTCCCTGAACAGGACAATCCCAACACTCACACTGTGTGTCTGAGGGCATTATCCAAATACTTCTTGAATATTGCCAGGCTTGTCGCCGTGACTGCTTTCCTGGGGAGCTGTTCCAGTGCTCCACCACCCTCTGGGTGAAGAACATTTTCCTAAGATCCAACCTAACCGTCCCTTGGCACAGCTTCCTGCCATTCTCATACTCCTGGCGCGGAGAACGATGTTTGACTGGGTTTGGGCGTACTGGTACTTGGGCTCCAGCGGCGCCACCCCCCTCGCCCGCATTCAGCCCCGAGCGGCTCCAGAGATGCCCGCCCCGACCCGCAGCTCCGCCAGGATCCCCGTGCCCAACTTCCCCGCGTCCTGCCGCCGCGCACCGGGCGAACTTTGGGAAGCGGCGCCCGCGGGAGCCCCACAAGAGCCCGACAGCGGTGTAAAACGAGGCGGGCTGCTCCCTGCTCCCCGGGCAAGCGCCCCGCGGGAGGCGAAGCCACGGAGCATCCCGGTTGGCATCGTCCGCATCTCCTGCGATGCGCGGGTCCCGCTGCCCCGGCACAAGCAAACCCCAGCGCAGCTCCCGGAGGGCAGGGGAGAGCCCAGCGCCCGCGGGCAGCACTCACCGATGCGCAGCACTTGTTGGCCGCTCCGGGGCAAGGCAGCCCAGGCGCAGAGCAGCACGAAGAGGAGCCCGCCGCCGCTGCTGCCTCCGCCCGGGGCCGGGCGGCGGGGCCACCGCGGGCCGAGGGCGCTCGCCATGCTCAGTTCATGCCGGGCTGCGCGGATGCGGCGGGGCCGGCAGCGCGCCGCCCGCCCATGGCGCGGGGGCTCCGCACCCGCCGCCCGCGCTCCCGCCGCCGCCGCGCTGCCCGCACCCCCCACCTCCGGGAGGGAGGGAAGAGAGAGAAGAAGGGGGCGGCTCCTCCCGCGGGGCGGCTCCTCCCGGGCGGGGCGAGGTGTCTCCAGTTTTTGCCCTCGGAGGTGGCCGGGACGAAGGGGGGGGGGGGGGGGGGGGGCGGCGTGCGCGGGACACGCGTGCACGCACACAGACAATTGTCCAGAGGCTCTCTGGCACGGGTGGACCCGCGCTGGGCAGGGACAGGAGCAGGGAGGGACAGGGGCAAGGCAGGGGCAGGGACAGGGACAGAGGTGATGCAACTGGATGGTATTTAAGGTCTCTTCCAACACAAACCATTCTATGACAGGGACAGGGACATGGCAAAGCAAGGGCAGGGTAGAGGCAGAGGACAGGGACAGGGACAGGGACAGGGACAGGGACAGGGACAGGGACAGGGACAGGGACAGGGACAGGGGAAGGCAGGGTAGAGGACAAGGAATGGGACAGGGGCAGGGGCAGAGATGATCCCTGCCCCTGGTCCCGCCAGGCAACTCATCCCTTATTGTGTTGTGTGCCACTCCAGCTCCCGTGCATGTCTCTCCCCAGAAGGCTGAAGGCCCCCCTTTGACTGCAGGGATGCTTTTCCCCCTGTGCCCGTCAGCCCCACAATTCCTAATTTTTTTCCTCCCAGTTGTATAGGGATTTGAAATGTGAACAAGAGGTCAAGATGGTGCAGCAGAGCCCTGTGTGTGCACAGTTCCCTTCTTGTGGGCCAGGCATGGGGTAAGGGGCACAATTTCTGGAGGCTGAGGGATGCCTGCCCAGGGGGATGAGGTGAAGGCAAGAGAGCACCATTAGTAAGTCATTTTCTGGTGCATTTGATACCCTGGACCTCTGCAACGGAGGCGGGGGGCAGGAGGTGATATGTCCCCACAGTGCATCTCAACAGACATGGCAGAACAGCAAGGGAATGACAGGGCTGCTCATCTGTGATCAGAAGTTCACAGAATTCAAGGATGAAAATTCAATGGCAGTTTTGAACACTTGGACACAAAGGTTCAGTGAAACTCCAAATGCTTCACTATAATATAAACATATGGGTCCTGAGCTGATCTGAAAAAAGAAACAAAGCATCACAGGAAAATAACTCCCACCGAGCAACAGAATTAAAATTGCATAGCTGAGATCCAGAATTGAAATAATTTGAATTTGTTTATTTTGTATTCCTCTCCAGTCTTGTCTAATTATTGTTCCAGAAATTAACTCCTCGGAGCAGTTGCAGCACATGCTGAAATGCAATGGAAATGCAAGCGTCTACGGTGCATCTCTCAGTTAGTTTCAAATGTTTCCTGAAAAACCTGCCTTTCCTGTTTACAAAGCGATTTAGGCTATTCAGGAGTTCTCACTACCGAGATTCCCAACCAGGATACTACTTAGTGCCCCAAGTTACATTTCTTACAGCACATTTCACATGTATCTCAGAGAATGTTTGCCCTTTATGCTTATTTTTTATTTGTTCAGCTAAGAGATATCCTTTCCTTAGGAAGAGAGCTAAATCAATTGGCAGGCACAAGCTCCCTGGCCAGTCCTCTAGCTTTCTTCCCCCTGTCTCATGCTGCTCTTCCATGGTGCCTGCAGGTAGCTTAGCCAGTGCCTCCTCTGAGGCCAACACTACTCTGCAGGTCTGAGAAGTGGCTGTGGATGTTGACATCACTGCTCCAGCTCCACACTGCTTTCACATCTCTGTGTGACCAGGCACCCTACCACTTGGTCCTTCGGGATGTGCCCTAACACGGGATGAGAGACAAGGCTCAGCCTGCACCCTTACCTGTTTCATGCACATCACACCAGTTAAAGCTGACAATTACATTAAATCATTTGTGTAGCTAATAACTGCAGCATGTGCTCTCCTGCAGGAAGCAGAAAAGGAATCCATCAGACCACCCTGGGCTGGACTGAATGGCTCAGTAACTTTGGCACAGTTTTATAACCTATCATTGCCTTTCAAACCGCCATATGTGAGAGAAGGCGTGCTGCACCTCCTAGCCTTGGAAATACTCAGCCACTGAGCAATGGTTAATAACAGCTACCCTTCAGCTACAAATTCACCCACTGTATGAAACCACACAGTACAAGTAGCTCTGACTGGACGAGCAAATTATATTTTCACAGTCACACTGGAACGGCAAACAACAGTGATATAACAGCAAGTACCAGTTTCCAAAGGGAAGTTATATTAGTTCCACTTGACTGAGCAATGGCACTATTTTGAAGGGAAAAAAAAGGAAAATATTTCATCAGGAAAATACACCTACAGATATTTTCAGAACCACTTGTCCTTAACATAAACGGGTTCCTTACAAAAGTCAAAGACACCTCAGTGTTCATTTCAGTGAGATAAGAGGTTTACCGGAACTATTTGCTTTTGACAGTACCACTTGTCTTAGTCTTCTGCTTCTTTGAAGTACTTGGTCTGAACAGAATGGGAAAAATAAGAGCTTAAAAAAGATTGCAAGAGGATGGTACAGGTCGGCTGGAACTTGCTACCGGTAGTAGAAACCTGAACTGCTCAAACTCTGCTAACCCCTTGTGGCAGGAGTGGCTCATAGGAAACTTTCAAGGGGTACCAGCTTCTGCTTCAGGGTGTAGTTAAATGTTACCTAGGTTATATTCCATAGCTTTGTACTTAAGGAGTGAGAGCTTTTAAAAAACTACAAATGGGTATTGGAAAATTCAAATTGGCTCTAATGCTGCAAAGACTGGCCAAACTTTAAAACGAAAAATAGGCCATTTGCTATTGCAGAACACCTTTTTTGCTCAGTTTTTCTGGTTTTATTTGTGTATATAACCCCTCTGTCCTGTATCAGTTGGAGCAGACATGGAGTAAAAGGTTGTGTTTTCACAATTCTTTGCAGGGAAACCAGGTGGAGAAGGAAAAGGCTTTTAAACTACCCACTTTGAGTTTTAAAACATTTCCTTTTCTCAAAATAATTCTGAAATAAAAGTGTTTCAAATTAGAAAGGGACCATTTTAAAACACAAAAGGGCAGAAAAATTTTTAAAATCACATTTCCCTGGAAGTATCTTCCATGTTTCTAATTTTGCAGTAAACTCTAATGCATATGGCTCTCTGTTGCTTGCAACACAGTAAATCACACTGTAAACTCTGTCCCACAAAATCATGGCATTCTTTACAAGGACTGTTGTTTTACTTCTGGCTGCTATTTTAAAATAAGAAGCCTCAATACAGTTAATCTTTCTGGTCTCCAGTTATCTATATTCTCGAATCTTTAATCTCCTTTTGGACTTTGTTCAGAAAGAGCAAGGGAAAAAAGCCTGGGTCTCTTGCCAATCTTTTTTTCTCCCAGTTAAAGAGGTTTGAATGCCCATAGCCCTAACGTGTTCAGCTCACACTGGCTGCTATATTTGCTTACTCATTCATCACATTGCCAATATTTAGATGAATTTAATAGTCAGATGTATTGGAATACTTTGAGAATGAAAGGTAAAAAGTGTGTAATCAAAATCTGTTCTTATCACACAGCACATTAATATTACAAATAGTAACACAGAGTCCATTACACAGGGATTTGAAGTCAGTATTCTTGTTTCACTACATCAAATTCCAGTTAGATATAATGTATAATTATTAAAAAAAATGCTGTTTAAGTAATACTAATAGGTTAACAGCTAAAACCTGGTCTGAAATCAGGGCCTCATGACTGAGTCTGGGGTTGTAAACCACCTCCCTCCATTCTGCATCAGTTTTGGAATTCTGGTTTTGAGTTTGGATGTGGTCAAAATATCAGAAGGACAACTGTATACAGACACATAGGAAAACCCGGAAATTTCCAGCAAATGTGGAAATTTTCTCAATTTCTTGGTGAAGTTCTAAGAAAATTTAACATCCTCAGGATTTTAAACAGGCATTATACAGTGTAAGCTAGTTTCATATTGAGTTGAGACCACAGGCTGCAGGTAGCATTCATTTGGGAAGACTGTGTTTCCCACATTTGTCTCCCAATATCCTTCTACCATCACACAGTACAAGATTCAGCAATTGCTTGTACAGTATTGCAGTAGCAAAAGCGCCAAATGGAGACGTAATAAATCAGACTTCCCCAGGTCTTTCATAGCCTACGTGCAACACCTGATAACACAGAAATTGATAGCATCATCTAAAAATAACCACACCAAATCAGCATTCTGTTCTTCCAACAAATAGCCAGGATCTTCAAAAAGATTTTTCACCGAGTGTACCTTAGAAAAAAGCTGAGAGAAACCAAAGAGTAAAAGAAGAGACAAAATCATCCCTTTCCTCTCCTTTTCTGTTTTCACCTGTTCAAATGTTTTCTTTCAACATCATTTGTAAAATAAGAATCACTGAAAAGGCGGGATGCTCTGGGATCCATTGAAGATCCTTTGGTTGGAAGCTTGAGATTGGCTGCTTGTCAAAGTTTAGCCCTGTCCCAGTTTGACTGGCAGTAAAACATGAGCAGTTGTAAACCCAGTCCCCCAGATCCCACCTGAAAAAAGGAGAAAGGGAAATGAGAGAAAGAGAGTTGTGGTTTGGAAACTAAAACAGCTTCAATGAAACAAATAATAATAACAAGGAAAATACTCTTAATGGGAAAATACTATTAATAAGAAAAGGATAAGATAGATACAAATATACAAAATTGAATGCCCCTTGATGACTTCTGTCCCCACTGATGCTGCAGAAAAATTTGTCCTCCACTTCACCAACTGGGAACACACAAGGAGCAAGCCCCAAGTATCCCTGCAGCCCACAGGAACACATATAACATTTATGCCTCTGAGGATGCCATTGCCCATGAAGGGCAGCTATCCTGGGAGATCCGCTACAAAGATCTGTGGAAGACGACATGACGAGGCAAGAAATCTGGTCTGTAAAGCAGAGCTGGTGGATGTGATAGAGTGCTGTGCTGGCACTAGCAGGGAAGAGGAGAGAGTTGTTCGAGAGGAATTATTCCAAATTCCCCTGACATGCCGTCGATTTTGCTTCAGTCAAAGACAAAGATTAGTTTTATAATTTTTTTCCTCTCTAACAGAATGTTACCAAAACACCACTAAATTTTACATGAGGAGATTGAATTAATTTTTAACTTATTATAAAAACATTAAGACGAAAGTATTTTTACTGAAGCATCATAATACATAAGAAAGTAAATGTAAATTATTTCCTCTATGAAAATATCGCCATGATTGCAGCAAGTTTACACATCACACTTTTAAAACTCTTTTTTTGCTCAAATACGCTATTTGTGTTCCCAAACCTAAAATTGCAGTTCTCCCCTTTCCAAACTCTTTTCACTAAAAATGCTGCAGCAAATCTCTTAACAAACATTGATCCACTCCATTGAACTGGTCTAACATTAATCTGCAAAACTGCTTTTCCCTCAGAAGTAGATACTTTTATCCACCATAATGTTTAGCTGAAAGACATAAATAACATGCAACTCAAATGCAACCCACTGAAAACCTTTCTCAGCCAAAGACCTACTGTATTTTTTTCTCCAATATACAATACACTAGAGACTTTTTGAAAAAGAAAAATTCTACTGTATATACATAAAACATCCTGGCACATCTTCTGTTGAAGAAGGGACTTTTATCAAATTCTGTTTAGTCACATTAATAGAAATCTAGAAAGCGCCATCAAAATGAGTAGAGTCAATGCGAGTTTCCAACATTTGACCAAGAGCAATGCTTCTGCCCCGAGAAGCTCTTGTCATATTTCCTTTTCACAGAAAAAAAAAATCTTTTAGGAGATGATGCAGAGAGGAATTTATACTATTTTTTTTATTAAACTGCAGTGTTGTCCCAGTGTATATTTCTCTTTTCTGCTTTTTAGTTAATATTAACTATGAGTAAGCTGGTGGGGTAAATTAATGACTGGATCCAACTCTACCAGTATTATTTAAATGTGTCCTAACTCATTTTTCTCCTTCCATACCTATTTCAAAAGAGTGACTCTAAATGTCAAAAAAAGAATATTTCACATTAGTACCCCAGCGCTGACGAAATGGAGTGAGACCTGAGCGAGAAAGAAACTCCTATTTTCTGCCCTTTTCTTCTTGGATTGACAAGGCCAGGGGAATTAGTTCCCTTGATTCTCCAGAAATATGTTTCTTTCTGCTCTGATGCAGTCAGCAGCACAAAGAAGACACGGCAGAGCTTCTGCTTGCCCTCTCAAGGACTCCAGCAGATAGTTCACCTCTTACTACCAGCTGGAGCAACTCTTGGTTGGCAGGTTTCTCACTACTTCAGCAGATCCCAAGGGTTAGTGCAAATTAGAGGTCCCTCAGAAGTGCCCTACTCATTTCTGTACTCATCCTTTGTGTTGTGCAGCTGAGTCCATCCCTGGTCAAAATGCCACTATTCCCAGGTAAGCTGGATGAGTAACAAGGAGTGCCAAGAGCAGTTCTGGCATTTGTAGGCCTTTTTCAACTAATCCACAGACATGAATCAGGATTTTGGGAAAAAATCCTCCATTTTTAGACTATAAGTTTGCCCATAACCGTTTTTTCATGGTTTAACACTAGTTGACAACTAAACCACTCGCTCACTCTCTGCTGGTGAGATGCAGGAGGGAATTGAAAAAGTAAAAGTGAGAAAACCTGTACATTGAAATAAAGACAGTTTAATAGGTAAAACATAAGCCACACATGCAAGCAAAGCAAAATTAGGAATTAATTCACTACTCCCCATCAACAGGCAGGTGTTCAGCCATCTCCAGGAAAGAAGGGCTCCATCACACATAATGGTTACTTGGAAAGACAAGGTTTATATGCTGAGCATAACATCATACAGTACGGAATATCTCTTTTGTCAGTTAGAGTCAGCTGTTCCAGCTGTCTCCTCTCCCAGCTTCTTGTGCACCTCCAGTCTGCTCACTGGTGGGGTGGTGTGAGAAGCAGAAAAGGCCTTGACTCTGTGTCAGCAGTGCTTAGCAATAAGAAAAACATCCTTGAATTACCTACTCTGTTTCCAGCGCAAATCCAAAAAATAACACCATACTAGCTACTGGGAAGGAAATTAACTCCTTCCCAGCCAAAAACAACACAAAACCAAATGTTTCATTTTAAACATATATAATTCATATTTTGATAGTTCACCTTATCATTTACGTAGCATCTGGCAAAACTGAAATCACAGAAAGCAGTAGTTTTTGTTTTTCAGGATCTGCATTGTAAAAATCATGGATACTACGTTTGCTCTGTGAATGTTTTGTAATTCATTTGGAATTTACAGGATCAATTTTACTTATCCACAGATAATAAAATATGGCATGTTGTCTGTGATAAAAAACAATATATGGGACTATGTGTAGATAAACATGTTTAAATATACATACCTATCAACACATAATTTAAAAAGCTACTTGAAAAATTTTGCTATCTATATATTACATACTTGCATACTATATATATATTATATATATGTGAATTTTTAATCACGAGTTACTAGTTTCTTTTGTGACAACACATAGAGCTTCCGGCCCAACCCAGGCAGGGGTTCCATCGTTGCAGGCACACATGTGGGCAGTGCTGGAAAGGAAGCAGTATTCATCACTGCCGTACCAGCCCTGATCAGAACTCCACAGTCATCTATTAGCAGATTTTCATCTCCTCTCTCTATGTGTGAGGGGAACTGCTTGAATGTGATATTACTTGTGCTCCTTCCCCTTTTCAATCACCATCCACAGGGAGACCTTCTCGACTATATGAAAAGCTTATATTAGAAAAAGCAGAGAGGTGAGAAGCAAAGCAGGTAACATACTTCATCTGCACAGTCACGGAGAACATGGAAAGGCAGCTTGTGCTTTCCATTTTTTTCTTGATGTTGATCATGCTCAATTTTTATTATGGGCATAAGAGTTAGCACAAATATTAGAGGAAAAGATTAGGATATATATGTCAAGGAAAGAGGCAGAAGGAAGCCTATTTAAAATGAAGGATAGAGGGGAGAAATGGGAATCCTGAGAGGAAAGATGAAGAAAGGAAACAGGCAAGTGGAGCTGAAGCTCCATTAACAATTCCATTTGTACTCCCCACAGTGATACTGTAGTGAAACATCAGGATCCATCTGGGTCTCTGCCTATGCTGCAGCCCTTGACAGCTCTATTGGTATTGATAAATAAACATGCATATTGCTGACTTTTCAGCAAGGCCACATCTCAACATTGAGATGAGCATCTATAGACAGACAGTAGTGCTGCAGCATCACTGAATCTTGGGTAGATTTGGAGAAACTTGCTTTTTTTGGACTCCTCCATGTTCAGACAAGGTTCATTAGTATACGCTTGCATATGTGTACTTTTACATGTGCGAATATAAAAGTACCAGATCAATGTCATTCACCCACCTTGGACTGCCCTTGGTTCACACCGGTCAGCCTCGCACACAACTCCCACCTCTCAACCCTAAGCATTACACTCCTGAGAGTGGTGAAGTTGCAGAGACCAATGAGGAGGACACATCTCCAGAGAAAATTAATGGGAATAGCAGAAAAACATGCTACTGTTGCTTTTCTGTCACCAAGGCCATGCCATGTAAAGACACCTCTGTGTCACTTTAATGTTTAGCATCACTGACACAGTGCTCTGCTCAAGTTAATTTACTGTATTTCTTAGTAGTACATGAAAGGTGGGGCAGTATGGTATGCCCAGTACCTTCTACCCATGAGTCTGATAATGAGGTGCATGAGCTCCTGCTCTTGTTGTGTGTCTAAATGTTGGTAGGTTGTGCAGTGCAGATATTTACACTATCTCTAAAGATAAGTTGAACAGACAGTGTCTGGAGCTTGCTCTTAACTGGTCCTCCCCTTGCAGCTGACATCGTGTTGGTCTTGTTGGGACTGAGATTGAACACTCCATTTCCAGCTGTGTTTGGCTCCTTGGGGGGAAGACCATTCCATTGACTTTGGGATTTGGATCAAGTTTTTTAATATTCTGATGTTTGAAGTAAGCTTCTCATTTAACATACCTCCTCTAATTATAAATGGAATTATACATGAAAATAATTCAAGTATTAAATACATCGAAGTTAAGGAGAAATGTGCTTTCAGAGTTAGCCTGAAGTTCCTACGTACAAACAAAGTGTGTTATTCTAAAATCTATGCCTTAATATTATATTATTTTATGGTTGTTTTAATAATCCAAAGCCTACACAAACTGTAGTTTCTGTAAGTAACTTGTATATATTTTTAAAGTGACTCTCCTCTGAGGCATTCAAATTAGACTTAAGCTGCTCTATTGTATCTGTAAGCCAATTTCTTACATGTTTTACTTGTTGCCTCTCATATAGCTAATGATGCTGAAGACCTCTGTATTAACATTACATTGTGAGTTGAAAACAATCACATTCTCTATATTCTCCATTCCCACCTGGGTTTTTGTTTTATCCTGACGTCTAACTAATTCACTTTCTGTCCTCTCTGTTGTGTTGCTCCATGAATGCTCTCTGCAGCTAGCTGATGACTACCCCTTTATTTGACCCAGTAGAAACATTTTTCTGCCTTTTCTGTAGGAAGCAGAAGATAACACATCTCAACCCTCATTTTTCTGTGTTGTGTCAAAAAATTAAGACTGGCATCAACAGTTGTAAAATGCCCCTTTGGAAAAAGCACCATAGGTAACAAGACACAAACTACTCTAAATGTATCTTTCTCCTCTCTAGCTGTGACATTGGTAACTCACTATGTAAATCGAAGCGAATGTTAGGAGAAGTTGACCACGTATCTGAAACAATAGTGCTGTAACTCAGAAATCCACTGCAGGCCTTTCCAGATCTATTTTGATGTGTTGAAATTCTTAATTAGCTGGAAGTAGAGGTGAATTGAAACAATCCAATTGATACAGGGCAACTTCTATAGCTGTGACCATGATACTTACTGCTGTGTCTTTCAGGAAGGAATAAAATGCTTTTGCAAGCTGAGAAATTCATCAGCACATTTATTTTTACTGCTTTGGATTACTTGAATCTTCCTTCACAACACTAATTCCTGATTCTTTCCTACTTATGTAATTGATACACTGCTGCATATATGCTGATATTCTCACCGTGACAAATAGATTTTTTTTAGTTACTTCTGCCTTTACATGTTTTACCATGGTGGGAAGAAGAATAGGAAGGTGTTTCAGCACTATAAACAAAAACACTGAAAAAATCCACCAGCGAAAGCTTAATTATTCTGTGCCTGTAAGTGGATATAGAATCGTAGAATAATAGAATGGTTTAGGTTGGTAAGGACCTTTAAGGTCATCTAGTCCAATAACCCTACAGTGAGCAGGGACATCTTCAACTAGATCACCTGGGATTTCTTGGAGGAGAAGAAGCTGCTTTGGGAAGGCTGGGTCAGGCTGATAGATCAAGGCTAACCCCTTGGCTTATGTCCATCCTAGGAACCAAAGTACAGGACATGCTTGATTCTAGAAATTTTTGGAGACCTTTTATTTCCTGAAATATTTCCTCTTCAGTAAAATACTTGCAAGTTCTTCAGGGTTCCTAGCACATAAGAAAATCTGTGAAGATGTAATATCTCTATCATTAAGACTGCTTGCCTCCTAGATACCCCTTTATGCTATAAAAGCAGAGCAGTTCTTTCTTTTCCACATGTGGAATTTTCAGAGGTTTTAATTGAAAACTTTCCTTCAGAGAAATGGTAGTGAAAATAATCAATTGAAAATAAAACAGTTAAAGAACAAAACATCTCGCTTCCATGTTTCCATGTTCGTGTTTCTAACTTTCAAAAATATTTAACTGTTTGAAATACATTCTAGCATGTGAGCTCCTCGCAAAAAACTGCGCAGCGTCTCTGTCTGAATCAGAGAATGGCTGAGGTTGGAAAGTACCTCTTTAAATCATCTGGTCCAATACCCATGCTCAAACAGAGCCACTGGAGCTAAATTGCTTAGGGTCATACCTGGTTTGGTTTTGAGTATCTCCAGGACAGAAACTTCTCTGGGTAATCTGTGCCGTTATTTGGTGACTCTTACAGTAAAAAAGTCTTTTCTTATGTTCAGAAGTCAGATCCCAAGTGAGAAGCCAGATTAATAATAGGGCAAAGGCTTTGTGCTACAAAATCTTCTAGATATTCTTAACACTTTCTCTGTGTAACAGCAAAATAAAGAAAAAAACCTCTCAGTTTCTTACTTCATTTAGCAGGAAAAGTGTGAGTCAGACAAGAATTGACCTACATAAGCATTTGCTTGTTTGTTGGGCTCAAATCTTTTGCTTACATCTCATAAATAGTTCATTTCCTGTGCTTCTCTTAAGTATTAAGATTAATTCATATTGAATGGTTATTGCTCTTGGTTTGGCCGGGGGCGAAAAAAACGGCATTGTGGAAAACATTTATATTAAAAGATCAAAGTTGGAACGATTGTTGCTCCTGTCTTTACAGAAGTTGTGTCCTGTAAAAAATTTGACTTCTAGGAATCTCCATTCCTCTAGGTGTTTACTACAGAGAAGTATAAAGAAGTGTAATTCCCTGCCCCGAAAGTATTCTGAGACAAATTCAGAGAATTTGAATGTGAACAGAATGTCATGATTTTGACGATACACTAAGGAAACAATTATGGCAACAGCCACCAGGGCTTGGAGTTCATGAGCCCTGCATCCTTTCTCCAGCAAGACCAGCAGTAGGTCCACAGAGGAAGAACATAAGAACAGGCATAAGAAAGGAAGACATTGGACAGTTCTTTTTCTTACTACCTATCACAGCCCTTCCCAGCTGAGGTTCACAGGCTTCAGAGTGCAGCAGCACCAAATTCAGTGGAGTTAGAATTATTTAGTCCCATGTAAAGGCCACTCTCTAACATAATCCATATATATATGTATATGCTACACATAGGTGTGTTACACTTTACAAAGTGCAGCTACAGAAACAGGTCAAGGAGAACTTGAAGGGTTGTAATGTTTTCTGGAAAAAAAACCCTGGGTGTGAAAAACTTGTTTCTGCCTTGGGGGAGTAGACTGTCAGAATGTTGTACACAGCTTTAAAACATAATTTTAATAGTCTAGTTCCAGAAAAAAAAATGGTGATACATCTTTCATCTCACTCATGACACAGGTATATCAGAGGTTCACCTAAATTAACAGGTTTTCACTTCAGTAAGCCTGTGACAAAGGAGAAGATTTATGGTCCAAGGACTACAACGGTCCTGAATTTTTTACACCAAATGCAGCATACTTATAGCAAATCTCAGAATCTCTTAATTTCTTGTAGATGATGGAGACACCTGATGTCAATGGAACAATCTGAGAGATCATGCATAAGTCTTGCCTCCCTCCCTTATAAACACATGAAAATGATAAACAGGCTGGTTGCCAAGGAATCAGAAAAAACTCCAATCAGTTAGCACAGCTAAGAAAGCAATTCACCATATGAAACAGTGCAGCATGCACAAAATAAGTGAAAAAAAATTTGTATATTTTAAACATTTCTAATTACATAATTATAGTTTAAAATTTTTCCAGGTAGAGGTATGATATGTAAAAAACTGTAGTGTGGTGATTCTTTATCTGGAGCGAAGGAAAAGACAAAAATTATTGCTTATATCCCTGTCTTTGCATATCCCTTTTCAAATGTATAATTTATTTTATAGTACTGATGCACATTTATTTTTCAAACAGATTTCCCTAATTTTAACAGGAACCCAGGAAACACTGCAGATTTATTTTGTCACTAATGATGGTCTAGCTGCAATACTGACAAAATTTTAAATGTAGTTTCTTAGGACTTGATTGAATTTAAAAAAATGTCATGCCTTGTTTTTACCTTACCTTTCTTGAAAAGTTAGCCAGAAGCAGTCCAGCCATTTCCGGGAGAAAAGAAGTATATATTTTCCCAAGGTTATAAACAAACTAACTAACCTCACAAATATTTCTGTGAACTCAGTCATGTTTCAGAGCACAAATTTTGAAACACTGAGAATAAAACTTAGTATCATTTATCAACCCTTGCTACCTTTCTGGAGAAAGAGAGGAGAGGCAGTTATTCTGCATGCAGACCTGCAACTACCATGACCTCAAATCAAAATACCTTTGGTCAAACCTTAAGTATATGAATGGTCACTGTTTCACCAACCAGTTGCCGATAACTGGAAGAATAAGTTAAGTTTTAGTTAAAAAAAATAGTATCTGAATGTTGATCTTCAAAGTGAAATATTGGGTCACTCCAAGGTCAGCAGCAGCAGAAGAGAAATGGACCTCCAAAATTTCTGGGAACGTGGAATATCATTTTCGTATGAAAATGTGCTATGTTTGTGTACAGATATGGGTCACTGATTTGAATGTGTGTGCTTTTTCCTCTCCAATAGTAGAAAACAGAACATTTTAAACTAGATATCATTGCTGTAGTCTGGTATATTTTAGTTGTCACATATCAGATGTCCCTTCAGTGGCTGTAGGTGACGGGTTTCTCTGACTCTTGTAGCTATCTAAGGTAGGGTTCTTGTCAGGGCTGTTCGCAAAGATCTTTCCTATAACATATACAGGACAAAGCACACTGCATCCAAAAGCTGAATTTATGCTGTTACTCTATTTTAAATCCTTTCCCACCTTCAAAATCAGTCTTGTACAACTATAGCCCTTGAGGAAAGCATTGAAGTTCTCTCTTCTTCTGCCTCGCTCTGCATGCAGTGTTGGACACAGAAGTAAATGGGAAACCGGTGAATTAAAATATCTGCTGTTTGCTTAACTAATAAGGCAGTTTTCTGAGTTTAATAGTTTCTCCTATTCTACCATTCATTGCCCACAGACAGCAGCCATTCAATATTACTGTTAGGTATTTACTGTTATAAAGTTATGTGGACATGCGTCAATACCTACTTAAATGACAGACTGGGTGAATGTAAAATTCAAGTAAATGTATTAATAGACTATGCCATTCCCTGTCCATCATGTTGTGGGATGACCACAATTCCTATTCTTACCTGTGCTGTTGCAGTATAGGTGATTATCATGCCTTCGCTAGAGCTGATTAATAGCATTTACATCTGTCTACTATGGGTGTGCTATTTTCTTAACAGAAAGTGTTATGTTTAATCTCCTTTATTAAATTCTGACTGTTATGATATCCTAATCTACTGCCAGCTTCACAGACTGCTGATAATTTTGTAGCACTGAGCAGTAGAATGAGTGCCCAGAGTTCGTGTTTTCTACTATCAGTTTTTTGAAATACCATCCACACAATGTTTTCATGTTTGCCTCCAAGGCAGATATTGGTTTTGACGTGGCCTTATGACTAGTCAAACATTATTTGCAGCCTGACATTTTAATGCAAGGAAGCTAAGCATGTCCAGAGTTTTAGCTTAGTTCATGTCAAGCCCATTATATTCACACATAGCATCCTAAGATCTACTCATATTGGTACCAGAGTTAAAAGCTCCTCTTTCAATTCGTGTGTAAACCCCATTCTTCTCTCTCTTGTTCCATCTTAAAGGAAGTTTAGAATGCAAAATCGATTATCTTGTCTCAAAAACTTGTCTTTTCCCTTTCCAGTGAAAACTCTACAGAATACTTACTGGTTTTATCTAAATAACCAGCCAAAAATAAATAAATAAACTTATTTTAATTCCAAACAATGACGGAAAGCAAAGTTTTTTACTGACACAAAAATAAACTAAAGTCTTGCTTAAGGCAGAAAGACTCTTTGAATCTGGATGCTATTGCTATAGAGTAGTTGTCTTCACAGATGCAAAAGGTACTTGTAAAACACAATTTGCTCTTCGTGAATATAACAGGACTTTGTCCTTACATGAAATACCTGCAGAACAAGACAGAATGCATTACTTTAATTTAAAATGTCAAAGGAAATATTTTCTTTCTTAAAAGTTGTCACTAGAATGTATACCATGGAAATACTAGAGATAAGGCTTAATTCATGCTTTGTCAGCCAAGTGAAATTCCCCTTGCGGGGGGGGAAGTTTCAAAATATTATGTTAGAGTATTTATTTTAGAGTACTTAGATGTCAGTAGCAGCTGACAGTGCAAGAAATGAAGACAATGAAGAAACTTTGCCATTTACCATATAGCCTCAGTAAAATGTCATATTCTGCGAATTTTTTGTTATTGGAAGACCATGGCCATTTATAGTATATATATTTGAATTAATGATTTATGTTCAATTAGAGCATTAGGCCCTTCCAACAACACTTCCAAAAGGAAAATGAATCTATATGGGCATTTAGTGCAATCAGTAATATTATCAAAAAAATTAAAATATAGGACAACTATTGGACAAAGAGAGTCAGATGTCAATTTTCATGCTTGTGCCACAGAGCATGCTACTCACAGAGATAACCTTGCTGAAAGCCAGAAAACCACCCTCACTGAAGACGGTACTCTGCAGGATGAACAGTATCAGAATGGGCCCGTTGAAAAGGCAAGAGTAATGAGACAGCAGCAGCCACAATAGCAGCTACATATTTACTGTAACTTAAGAACTCAAGTCTCATAAATGGTACCTGTCAACCTCAGCTTTGGTTTAGGAGGCCGTGGCCGAAGGGAGGACAGGAATGGGTTCAGGCCCCCACCATGATCCTCAAGATGCCAGCTGTGCTCAGTACCACTTTCCTGCTACCACCAGCTGTCTGTGAAAGGAATATCTGCTATTTGACATCATGTGTTTGGCAAAAAAATGACTGTAGCACACTGGAAAGGTTGGTGCCATGCTTTAGTCGCAAAAATAAAATTAGTCCTAATTAAGCCTCTTGGATTTGAGTCTTTTAATAAATATTGCTGTATCTCATACTCAGATTAATGTGATTTTAATTTACCATGGTGAAGATTTTTGGCTGAGAATGAATTTTTGGACTGATACAGAACTAAATCAAAAACCCAGCCATGGAGCTGAGGCAGGGTTGTGGCTTTCACACTGAATAACTTATGTCACTGACCTTAAAATGTCTAAACTAGGAAGCAGGTTCCCTCTATATCCAGTCAAAAGTAACATGCTCTTCCTGCATGAAGCTCAAAGCAGGACCTTCTTTCAGGTGCTCTGCGATGCCCGTTTCTCATCACAGAAGGAGAGTACGAGATGAGCTTAATGATTAGCACTTAGTCAACAAGTACCCACAAAGCATGCCCGCTGATACAAATGAAGCCATTAATTTTACTTTAGCCCATCATCAAAATGAAGTTCAGAAAAAACAACAGATGCACAAGGCACAGCCATGTCCTCTTGGTCCAGTGGATTTTCATCAGCCTTAAGCTATGTTTTGCACAGAAGAAGCAGAGTTGCAAATTCAACATATATATTCCTCTTCAACATGCATACATGATGTTCATCTGTCCTGTGGGAGTCAGTGTTCAAGATTATACACGTGCATCTTAATACCTCTGAACATGTTTATTTAGTCATCCACTGGAAAATGTTATGCTAATACCTGAGAGAATGACATAAATTAGGATGAGTTGACTAAAAGTCCTCAGATCTTATTGCCAGGAGCACCCTCTACAGAGAAGAATTGACAGAAAGCATTATTTTATTGCTACTAAGATGCATCAGTCACAACCAGAGCTTCATGCTTAGGCACCACAGAGATATACAGTAAGAGACAGAAAGTGTCCAAAGGAGCTTACAAAGCAGGACAAGAAATACATATCGTGGTAGAAAGTAATGGTATTCTAGTTTTATATAGTAGAATATAAAGCATATAAAGATTAAGTATGTATGTCCAGCATCATATTGGAAGAAATCCACAGCAAAGCCTAAATCCAAACCAAAAAATCTCCTAATTTCACATTGGTGATTTTACTCTTTCTCTTGTGTTTGACTACTTGGCATCATATCAATCACACTTCTTCATCATGTCTATTACACTTCTTAAGAACTGCACAGTCTTTTTTAATTTGGGAAATGATTTACAGCAATTGACTTTTCGAAGTCCACACTTAAAACAAATTTTAAAAACCTTTACAGCTATTCAGGTGTAACATGATGAATAGCATTCCTCTGGAAAAAAAGTGTGAATTGTTACTAGCATCACTGTAATAAATTTGGCATCTTTACTGTTAAGCAAGAAAACAGGCATTTTTGTGATGACTGAAAAAATGTTAGATGTTGTGCTGTGAAATAAAAATGGAGTAAGAGGGGTCATTTAATTTTATTATAAGGATGGAAATGCTGTAAGTGACTGAAGTATACAAAATTCTTATTATATGTCCTTCAGTTTTCTGCTCCTTGAATTCTTGAAAATAGTAGTTCTTACAGTGCAAGCAGAAAAATCAATGAAATATCCTATTCCTGATGAACCATGTTATCAAAATTATTTGGTGTATTTTACTTATTAGAGTTTTCTCAATTTGAAGTGTATGAGAGGAAGGAAGAGTAGTAGAGAGGAGGAAAGGGCAGAAGGGAATAGTGTTACAGATAGTTATTACCAGAATTTGTTTCAGTCAATGACATACATTAAAATTAACTTGAGTAGATTTGCATGCATTAAAATACATTTCATCTCCGTGTCATAATTACTTGCTTTCATTTCAATTATGTCCTTTTGATGTATTAAAGTGGCAGTTATGCCCAGTGCAGTATTAGGCTTGTGACTTTGAAATTCAAACAAGCTTGTAATGAAACTGGTTTTGTTGACTTCTTGTAGGTCTGTACAGTGCTCAGTTAGATAATGTCCACTGGGCTACATGACTGTGTGCCCTCTAACTGAATAAATTTTGTTTGCTGATGTAGTCACTCTTCCAAAAGAAGTTATCATCAATATACCTGGATGGTATCAATATATAATCATCTTCAAATAGCTAGGAGGAAGAAATTAAAACCTTCTGCTTAGTGGGTCAGTCAGGCTTTGAATTATGCAAGACTCTGTAGTGAATGAAGTCAGTTTGGTTTAATAAATATCTATTTTTCAGGGCAGGATCACAACACAACGCACACAGTGGCTGAAGCATGTAAGACAGAAAAAGCCTTTATCCATACGTGTGGCTGCCATGGGCGCTTGCAGCTTGCTCTTTCACTGGTTCACTCCAAAGCATTTCAAGAAGAGGGTATATAGCCCAAGATAATACATTTGCTAGCTGCAGGCAGGTGGTTTGGAAATATACACTGTAGAGGGAGAGGGCCAGCAGAGTAATACTGCCATCAGAAGAGATCTCCTGCACAAGCTGGGCATGTGCTATCCAACCTTCTGTCCTGCAGCACTCCTGAACGGCAAAAATAGGATTGTGGCGCTGAGAACTAAAATCATGAAGGGAACATGACAAATACTGACAGTGCTCCTCTCCATTTTTTCCTGAGATTGGACATAAGGCAGATGTCAGCAGCAAGAAATAACAAGGCAGTTCTCATGGGAGAGCTCTCTTCAAAGCACTTGGCAAGTGCTAATTTGTTAAGACACACTGCAGAGAGCAGCAGTATTCCCCAAATAGTGATAATGTATCTGCTTGAACAAAATCCTGATTGCAAATTATTGTATAACTGAGATAAGAATATGGTTCCTGACCTGTTCTTATCTTCCTGTGAAACTTCCAGATTGAAAAGACTTACACATGACTATGATCCTGAGCTGGACAGTAAGCTATACAAGTATCTGGTTTTATCTCGGGTGAAACTAGTTTTCTTCTCAGAAAGCTGTATTTCTAAGTAACTGCAGCATTTCAGATTCTGAGAGAATAAAGTTGATAACATAATTTTTTTAGTCTGTGGTCAGGCAATGTGTAGATCCGATATGAGCAGTATGATGTTTCTGGGTAAATCAAGGTCTTTTCTCATTTTTCCATGCTTCACAAGCAAGCTGGTGTGTAAATTTGGGAGGAGCAGATCCAGGACAGATGACTCAAACAGGTCAACAGAAGTATTCCATACCATACACTTCATACTGACTATAAATCGGGAGGTATTTCAGGGACAAGCTCTCTCCCTCTTTGGACTCTGCCCTGATCACACAGCTCTCTAGGAGCCTTGAAACCCTGGCTGTGTGTATTCAGGGAACAGATGATATTTGGTTTACTGTATCTTGCTTCTTCGTACACTGTGAGAATGTAGGAAGACTCAGTATGCGCTCAATAAATATCTTCAAAAATGGAGAGTAACTGGCTGTGGGGGATTACCTTCTGCTGGGAAAATACGTTTGTTGGAAAGCTTAATTTTGATTTGTTACGAAAAGATGAGTAGACGTTATATTTGGGGACATGGTCTAGTGGAAGACAGCAGGGCTGGATCGATGGCTGAACCTGATGATCTCAAAGACCTTTTCCCACCAAGGCCATTCTGTGATTCTGTGATTCCGTGATTCCATGAATTAAGTGTTTCCTAGAGAGTTTTTCTGTTGTGTAGCTTACAGGTCTAAAGGTTGCCCTCATAAACCACTTCAAGACAAACACAAAGATTCTTTTATCCCCCTAAATGACTTTTTGTGCTTAAGATTGTATATGGTTATTTACCCTACTTGTATTCAGATGTCCTATTTCTGTAGCATCTGATCATCACTTGGCCATGTGGTGGCAAAAGTTTGCTCCCTTCTGTTTAGTTCTCTCAAAGTTTCTATCACAGACCAGGATAGGTAGAAGGAAAAGTAGAACAGGGTTTATACAGAGTATGCAACTGCCCAATGGCATCTGTGGCCTAGAAATTCACAATAAGGCTGGCAGCATTTCTGTTAGATCTTTCTCTGCTAAGACAAACTCCTATCAGTTTTGTGCAAAATCAAGTGAGAAATTGTCCTTCCTAAGTTTCCAAATAACAGCTTCAGTAACCTCATACCAATTACCTCATCTTTCATGAGTAGACACTGGCTCATTTTCTGTCAGCGAAATGTTCTCAATTTTTCAGTGGATTGTGTGTTTGAGTAATCCTACTCCTAGGAAGGAAGCTCATGTTCTTAATAGACAGAGCTCATCCTGTGAAACTGTGAAGTTTAATTACTGGGCTGTGTCCTGTACATTAAAACAGTGCGTTTCACCATTATTGATTTTAGTTTCTGCAGTCGAAACAGTTTTTCTCTCGCCCTCAAACTCCTCATCTTTTGCATAAAATATGCAATGGCTTATGCCAATGACAGAATCAGTGAAAGTACTTTGGAGATCCTATCCATCAACTCCGTGGGAACTAGTTCAGTTCAGGCATCAATCTTCACACTTTCTGACTGGAGAAGGATGCTGCCTGCTCTGAGAAATGACTCCAAGAAAAGTCTTTAATGTTTGATTTGCTTTCCTCAAGAACAAGTGCTGTCTTGGAAGAGAGTACAGGAGCCCTAGGGGAATTCATAGGAAATAAATGTTACTGTTACCTGGCTGAGCTTAGTGGAGTTTTAAAGGGGGCACATAACCTTTTTAACTTTCTGAATTTCTACGCTGTGCAGTGCTGATATTTAGTTAGACAGTGCTGTGGTTCCTATAGGGGAGTCCCAAGGTGACAAAGGAAGGTAAGAGGGATTCTGGGTACTCCAAATTAGAGGTAAAATCTAAAGCAAAAGAAGCTTTTCCTGTGTATGTAACTCCTATCGGATAAAAAAGGCCCTCTGGCCAAAATCATAAATCAGATGGGACTGGGGTTTGTTTATACTTGGGGAAGGAGGGAGAGAAACTCCCTGCTCAAGGAGGTGCTAGAGGACCCCAGAAGTTCCTGGGAGGATGTAACAAAGGCTGTTTGGGAATTCCTTGTTCCTTCAGCTGCACCTGGACAGAGTTCCTGATCCACCACCTCTCTTTGGCACACAGAGCTATTTGACATCTCCTTTCCAACAGGAAAGTTATTTCCACACAGTTCTTTCTGACTTTTCACCATCTTCAAGTAATGTGAACAAGATCAGAATATATTGTCAAGAAAAAAAGGAATAATTCTCAATTTTAAAAAATGGCTTTTAAATCTTCAGCTTACATTTAAATAAGCCAAATACCAATACAGGGCAAAAAACAGCTTAAACACTTGGAGGTCCTTTTCCCTTCTTTGCTAGGGTGACTAGTTTTTGTCTTTGTTGTCTGGATTGCTGTCAATGCAGTAGCTATTAGAGTTTAGTTAATGATAGATTTGGGGTTTTAAACTATGACTATTATTCTGGTTCCTGTAGCCCTGTAGGCGAGCATGGCCCTTTGCAGGCAAATAAAAAGACCATTTCCTTCTCTGTAGAGCTTAACATTTAAGTAAAAAGCTCAAATTCTGTATTTCCAGACCCGTATTACACCATGCAGTGTAAAGAGGCAGTCATGGACTCCCTTTCCTGCAGAGCTGTATTATATGTTTCAGTGAGATCCTTCTATTTCCCTGAACAGCTTGAGAGAAAAGCAACTTGTTCAAACTGTACTTGCAAATATCTCACTCACAATTTAAAGTAAATCCTAGGCATTTGTGAGGAGTATCAGTGACTTCATTCATCTGGCCTACAAGATTAGTTATGACTTAATGAGAGGTTATATTTAAGGGGCAGCATGGCCACAGAAGAAGGTCTGAGAGACGCAAAAGAGTGAATGGAAGGAGAATGAGAGTTCTGAATAATGGAACAGATGAAATCAAAACATAAATCGATAATTAGGGGAATTACACTAAGAATGAATATTGCTTTATTATCCTACACTCATGTAAATTCATTATGTGCTGTATGCATATAAAGCTAGCAATTAATTGGATAGGCTATCATCAAGTATTTTTTGTAATACAAAGGTTGTATTGTAAAGAAAATAAATCTAAACTTGTTATTAGATGCTGCGAAAAAACTCTAATGTAATGTGTTCTTGTGTTAAAAACAAAAAGAAGAAAGCACACCACTGCAGTTCTTAGGCATATGTTAACATAGACAGCCTTCGTGTAATTTTCAAGGGCCCCCAAAACATCCTGCATACAAATTGTACCTTTGCCATCAGGGACTGCGATTTGGATTGCTTATTCCTGATGCCTTAACACTACTCCTTGCTGACAAATATGATTAACCATGAATCTCCGACTTTTTAATGGGCTTTAATGATCCTTATGGGAAAACTCAAGTTTTGATCTCTTTAGTAACTACAAATGCAAATATAAGTCCCTCTCAGTTAACAGCTTGTTATGCTTAAGAAATAAAGACCGCCGGAAATTATTACAGCCCATATGCTACTGAAAGGGTTTTGATGTGGATTAGTGGCTTATGTAATGGGTGGGCCTAACCCACATTGGGCTTAATTTAGGGGGTTTTCTCATTTTTTTTAAAAAAGGCTTGTTTCTTAGTGATAAGCTTGAGTACTAATTTAATTTACATTTTGCTGCTCTGAGGCACAATCAGCATACATTCGAATAAACATTTAAAGCTCCTTACGAAACAATTTGTTGGTTTTGCCATTATTTGTTTTATTTTTTGAGTAATGTTCATGTTTTCCCTTGATTAAATAATCTAGTTAGGCTTTATTTGGTATTACAGAAACTGCAAATTAAAATAACAAGTATCAGTCGATAGTCTTCTCGAGGAAATGAGAAAAAAACTTTAGGAAAGTTCAACAATGAGGGGAATTTTTTGAAATCCATGTGTAAAGAAAGGTCTGTAGACAGCTTCAGACTTACAAATAAAATAAAAACAAAGTCATAAAATAGTAAAAGTGAACAATTATACAGTGTAATTAGTAAAAAAAATTACGTTTAAATTGGTGATAGATGCTAAGTTTATCACTAAAATATTTTCAAAATTTGAAATCACTAAAGTGTAGTTTTTATTCTTTGTTCCCCAATAGACACTAACATCACTTCAGTGCTGCATTTTAGAAGATGTAGGCTGTATGTAGACACTCAAACGCAGCTTTTCAGAGAAGACATATGTTCACTTGTGATGTGTCAGGTTTTTGTTGCCAACTTGATGTACGCTGGGGCAGTTCTAAAATGCTGAGCTGTTTTAGAAACAGTTCCAAATTAAATCAGAGCTATACATATATTTGGCTTCTCTGAAAGCCATTTTTAAATTAAAAAAAAGACAAATAGTCATCTGTCTTTTATTGATGGGTATTAATCTCGTCGTTTATTTGAAAAGAATCTAACAGATTCACAAGGCATTTCTTCCCTCCACAAAAGTCATGTGGATACATGCCCATTACTTATTTACACATGTACTAACTTAGGTTTTACTGTTGTTCTGACTAATTTACCAATGCAGAAATTGGAGAGGGATTTTGTAATTCCTGAATTCCTCCTGTCTTTAGGGAACAGGTTACCAGCCACAGCTAGCAGGTTAGCAACTGAATATCTGAATCTCTTTAGCATCTATTTCTCATAGTTGAAGTCCTTTAGTGCCTCAGACGGTTCACACGGTGGCCCTCATAGGATGACTGCAAAACTGTGAAAGCTATGCTAGAAAGTGTAATTCTGGATGCCAAGAGTTAATTGGTCTACTTCCCAAATACTGATACAACTCCCACTTTTGAAAAAGTTTTTTTTTACTCTTTCACTGAACAGTTAATCATTCTTGCTTAGAATGCTTTGGGTTTAGGTGGGTTATTTTTCCCTCTGAAAACCATCCCAAAGCTTTCTTCTCAGCCTGGCATATGGTGATGTCCTGAAGTGGTCTTTAGGTTACCTGCAAATATTTTGCCTTTCTAGTGGTCCCTTTTAATGTCCTCTCAATAAAATTCTTCACTTTATTGCAAACTTCTAAAATTGAATGTTATTATTGTGGATTTGTTTTGATTTTCAGCCTGCAAGATGGACAAATTTGAACACTTTATGGCCTCTTTTACTGAGAAGAACTTCAGTGGCTGCATCTTGAAACAGGTCACATGCTCTGCTTGAAATCAAGAATGGCTTTTCCTTTGTGGATTTTCAGACCAATTGAAAAAACAGTCCTTTATATTGTTTAAAATTATATTGTCTGTAACATGCTCTGACATGATAGATATCGAGTCTTTCTGGAACGGTGAAGTCTCCTATTACTATTGTGTTTTCCTGTGTTACCTGTGGCAGGCAAGTGTTCAGTCAGCTCCAGGAAAGCAGAGCTCCATCATGAGTAATATTTACTTCGGAAAACAAAACACCATCACTCCAAATGTCCTTTCTCTTTCTTCCCCCAGGTTTTATCACTGAACATGACATCGTTTGGAATGGAATATCCCTTCTGTCAGTAGAGGTCAGCTGTCCCAGCTGTGTCCCCTCCCAGCTTCTTTTGCACCCCCAGCCCACTTGTCCGTGGGGCGGTGTGAGAAGCAGAAATGGCTTTGACTATTTATAAGCTCTGCTTAGCAACATCGAAAACATCCCTGAATTATCAACGCTGTGTTCAGCACAAATCCAAAACCAGTCCCATACTGGCTACAGTGAAGAAAATTAACTCCATATCAGCCAAGACCAGTACCCACAATTAGAATATTTACCTTATTTTATTCCATCCAATCTTTAAATTATTATTTTACTCCCTGAAATCAGAACTGTTCTGATTATGTCCCTTCTACCAGTTTCTGAGATATTAATTTATACATTATGTCAATTTTAAACCAGACACTCTGGTTTCTTTGTCCTTAGTGTGATTCAGAGCTCTAGCAGTAGTACAAACAGGCATATATATTCAGCTTAATCTGCTTGCCAATTTTTATGTTTGTGCTGAAATGGGGATTTACTTGTTAAGCTGCATTTTGCTGTTGCTTTGCTGCGTTTTATGTTTCCACATTGTCCTTTATTTGAGGATATAATGGTTTTGTGCTTTATTCCTGTGAAACACACTATTCTGAAATATGTGATCTTTCTCCCAGTTTTAGCTTAAAAAAAACTCCTAGCTTTTTAGTTTGAACTCTCAGTTACCAGGTTCAATTTTGTGTTATACAGACCCTGTCCTTCTTACACAGTAATAAATCTCAACTCTCTTTCCTTGCACTGCATTCTCAATGGAGCATTGAGTCTCTTGCCTCTCCGTCTACTGCCATGTGTAGGTCTGGTAAGCCAGAGCTTCTCTCACTGCCTACGCTTAGTTCTCCTCTCCACAGCATACATCACAACACTGTTGACATTTATCCCTATCGTTTTCAAGGAGATCATTTACATACTTCATGAGGTCTGCCACTTTTACACTCAGCAGGCCAGAGCAGGACTTCTCTTCATCTAAAGTGCCATTATAGTGATCACAAGATAATGTCAGATAATTACATCCCTTCATGTTATTGACCAAATGCCAAAAAGGTATATGACAGTAACAACAAGGAAAAAAAAGCAAAATAAAAGCAGCTTTAACAGACATGCTTTCTCTTTCCATGTGTTTTCACAGTATCACAGTATCATAAGGTTCGAAAGGACCTCCGAGATCATCGAGTCCAACCTATAACCCAACACTAACACCAATACTAACACCATCATCTAAACCATGGCACTCAGTGCCTCATCCAGTCTCCCCTTAAACACCTCCAGGGCTGGTGACTCCACCACCTCCCTGGGCAGCGCATTCCAATGACCAATCACCCTTTCAGTGAAGAACTTTTTCCTAACATCAAGTCTAAACCTCCCCTGATGAAGTTTGAGTCCATGCCCTCTAGTTCTGTCACTGGTCACCTGAGAGAAGAGACCAACCCCTGCCTGACTATAACCTCCTTTTAGGTAGTTGTAGAGAGCAATGAGGTCTCCCCTGAGCCTCCTCTTCTTCAGACTAAACAGCCCCAACTCCTTCAGTCGCTCCTCGTAGCGCTTGTGCTCCAGCCCCTTCACCATCTTCGTTGCCCTCCTCTGGACACACTCCAGCATCCCGACATCTTTCCCAAACTGGGGGGCCCAGAAATGCACACAGTGTTCAAGATGAGGCCTGACCAGTGCCGTGTACAGGGGGACGATAACTTCTCTGGTCCTGCTCGCCACACTATTCCTGATGCAGGCCAGAATGTCATTGGCCTTCTTGGCCACCTGGGCACACTGCTGGCTCATGTTGAGCTTCCTGTCAACCAGCGCTCCTAGGTCCCTTTCTGCCTGACTACTCTCCAGCCACTCTGTCCCCAGCCTATAGCTCTGCATGGGATTGTTGTGTCCAAAATGAAGTACCCGACATTTGGACTTATTAAACATCATCCCATTAGAATCGGCCCATCTCTCCAGTCTGTCCAGGTCCCTCTGTAGGGCCATCCTACCCTCTAGCAGATCAACCCTTCCTCCCAGCTTGGTATCGTCCGCAAACTTGCTGATGATGGACTCAATCCCCTCATCCAGATCATCAATAAAGACATTAAACGGGACTGGACCCAATACCGATCCCTGGAGAACACCACTGGTGACCGGCCGCCAACTCGATGAGACACCATTCACCACCACTCTCTGGGCTCGGCCATCCAACCAATTCCTAACCCAGCACAGAGTGCTCCCGTCTAAGCCAAGGGCTGCCAGCTTCTCTAGGAATCTACTGTGGGAGACAGTGTCAAAGGCCTTGCTGAAGTCCAGGTATACCACATCCACAGCCTTCCTCTTATCCACCAGGCGAGTCACATGGTCATAAAAGGAGATCAGGTTGGTCAGGCAGGATCTACCCCTCCTAAACCCATGCTGGCTGGGCCTGATCTCTTCGCCGTTCTGCAGGTGCCACATGATTGCACCCAGTATTATCTGTTGCATAATTTTACCTGGGACTGAGGCCAGGCTGACAGGTCTGTAATTACCTGGATCATCCCTTCTTATGGATGGGCGTCACATTGGTCAACTTCCACTCTTCCGGGACCTCTCCGGTGAGCCAGGACTGTTGAAAGATGATGGAGAGCGGCTTAGCAAGCTCATCCGCCAGCTCTCTCATCACCCTAGGATGGATTCCATCCAGCCCCATAGATTTATGAGGATCCAAGTGGCTCAGCAGGTCTCTAACTTCCTCCTCATGGATTGCAGGAGGGCCATATTGCACCCTACCCCCATCAACCACTTCAGAGGGCCAACTATCAAGCGAACAGACTTCCTTACTGTTGAAAACTGAGGCAAAGAAGGCATTAAGTACCTCAGCCTTCTCTGCATCTTTGGTTACTATATTTCCCTCCACATCCAATAAGGAGTGGAGGTCACTGCCGCCCTTCTTTCTACCATTGATATATTTATAAAAACTCTTCTTATTATCCTTAACAGAAGTGGCCAATTTGAGCTCCAGCTGGGCTTTTGCTTCCCTGATTTTTTTCCTGCACAACTTAACAACATCTTTGAACATGACCTGGTTTACGTCCCCTTCTTTCCAACGGCGATACATCCTCTTTTTCTTACTTAGCTCCTTCAGAACTTCCTTACTCATTCAGGCCGGCCGTCTGCCCCTACGACTCTTCTTACAACGCATGGGGACAGCCCGCTCCTACGCCTTCAAGATTTCATTCTTGAAGTGTATCCACCTTCCTGGACCCCCTTGCCACAAAGAACTACTTCCCAGGGTACTTTCCTGACCAGTTCCTTAAATAATCCAAAATCTGCCCGCCGAAAGCCCAGCATCAATGTCCTGTTCCTGTTTTTTCTTGTTACATTGTTTACAGAAAACTCAGTTATCTCATGATCACAACACCCCAGACAGCCTCCGACAACAGCCCTTCTTTGTTTGTAAACAGCAGGTCAAGGAGAGCCTCACCCCTGGTAGGCTCACTCACCAGCTGTGACAGAAAGCAGTCCTCAATACACTCTAAGAACCTCCTGGACTGCCTCCTCTCGGCAGTGTTAAGTTCCCAGGAGATATCTGGAAGATTAAAGTCTCCTATGCCTATATGGGAGTACAAAAGTACACAGTTATCAGTTCTAAACACACCAGGAAATCATATTGGAATTGCCAGATGAAATGTACTGAGAAAGTCAATTTTCTGCTCAGCTGTGGTCTCTAGGATCTATTTAAAAAAGCAGAGAAAATAGACGACGTCATTGTGTCACTGCAAAAATAAACAGTTCACCTCTCTTGAACATTGCATGCCAATCTTGTCCACCCTGTCACTTCAGAAATACATAACAGCACTAGAAAAGTTCAAATGATGGGAAATGAGGTGAATCCAGGAAGCACTTCTGAAGAAGGAGACACTGAATGGAGCAGGACGTTTTAGTTTGGAAAACAGGCAATAGCAAAAGCATTGGAAATCATGAGCAGCAGGGAAAAGGTAAATAAGAGATAATTATTCCTTACATCTGTAAACACAAAACCAGCACTCACTAAAGGAAATCATCATGTGGCATGTTAAGACAAGCAAAAGAAGCAATTTTTCACAAAAAGCATGAACCATGAAACTCATTCACAAGTTGTGACTAGGCAAATTGAGAGAAGTTAAACATAAGGCTCCAGTTACAACTTCTGGTTAAAGAAATCCCTAGAATGAAGACTGCTGAAAGTCGAGAGAGCAAACTAGAGGATATATTACCCTACATTTGCTATGATACTCTTTCTTTAAGTATGAACTTCTGGTTGCATCAGAAATGGAAGAAGGAGTAGGAAGGCTTTTGGTCTGATGCAACAGAATTTGTCTTGTAAAGTCCTTTAAAACTGTAGCTATTCAGAATAATGAATGTTGAAAATGAGGATTTAGCTCTTGGCATCTCCAATTACGCTGCTGGCCAAATGCACTTGCTAGGGGTTTATTGTTTTCCTTTTACTGCTTTCTAACACTACGGTATTATTCTATGAAAACACAAGTAGTAAATAAGCTTCTAACTGGTTGTCTGGCTTATAGCCTTTACAAAAAAAAACATTTTCTGCCTGGAAATGAGTTTTAATATTCTAGGTATAAGAAATACCCTGTGTGTAAATCTTTCCCTTGTAGATGCCACTGCTATAGAAATAGTTTTACATGATTGAACCAACTGATTTAAGGTTATATCAACTTGCAATCAACTATCAAATGTATTTGTCAGACATGCAGTCAAGACAAAGAGGAATATGATGCGTTCTAGCAGGTGTTAACCATAAATAACAAAAAAGGCATAATCTGAGATATGAAAGATTGTACAACATTTTGTGGGTTTGTTTGCAATAACTAAAGAAAAATGTGCTCCTGGAATGGCTCAGCGTTGACCTGAAACTGAGTTTTATATACTCATGATTAATTTATAGTTGCAGTCATGCAAACAACAGATGTATTTCTACTGTACAGGTAAATGTGGAGGGTATTCTGAGAAGCTGCAGGCTAAGCACCAGCTATCCTGCACATTGAGTATATCTTACAGAATACTATAAATTTCAAGATTAGAACAAGAAGGGATTCTTAGATTTAACATGGAGGAATTATGATACTTTGTAGTTTAACAACAGGAAGGGAATACTGAAGTTCAACAGTTCAGGAGCATTTCAGCTTTTAGAAAAGGACCTGTGAGTCCTGGTGGACACCAGGTTGAACATAAGCCAGTGATGTGCTCTTGCGGCAAAGAAGGCTAATGACAACCTGGGCTGCATTAGATAAAGCATTGACAGTAGGTGAAGGGAGGTGATCCTTCCCCTCTACTCAGCACCAGAGAAGAAACATCTAAAGTTCTGTGTTAAGTTCTGGGCTCTCCGGTGTGAGAGAGACATGGACATATTGGAGAAAGTCCAACAAAGGGCAACTAAGATGGTGAAGAGACTGGAGCACATCAAATATGAGGAAAGTCAGAGAGAGCTGGGACTACTTATCCTGGAGAAGAGGAGAGTGAGGGGAGGATCTTGTCATATGTATAAATACCTGAAGGGAGCTATTTAGGTCTGGACAACAGGTGACTTCAGGTGGCCCTGCTTGAGCAGGATGTTTGGAGAAGATGACCTCCAGAGGTCACTTCCAATTTCAATCACTCCGCAAGTGTGTGATTCATGGCATCCTCAAGGCTGAAGTAAAATAAGGTTGAAGAATGGCAGTTCCTTTAAATTCAACACAACTAGGACTTTAGCCATGTTTCAGATGATAATTTTCTATGGATACTCAAAACTGCCTCACTAACCCACTTAGATGACTTTAACAAACCACACAAACGCTTCCCTGCTGCAAGAAACAAAAGTATTAAACAAGGTTGTAGTCTGCTTAGTTCTTCAAGTAAATCTGATTAGTAAAACACTTTTAGCTACCTGTGAGCTGAGCAGGGTTTGCAAGTTGTTTAGATTCACAGCTACAGTAAGCTTACTGGCAGTAATGCTTCTCTTCTGCTTGTCATTTGTCTCCCCTACTATATCTTTTATAGTTTATAAAGCAATCCACCTGAACATTTTGTACATGGAAAAGGAAAGAAAAGGAACTTTCATCTTACATTTTGTTTAAAAAATACATGCAGGGTTTTTTTCACCTGTTACCTCTATCACAGTATGGAAATGAGAAAATTTGGCTGTAAAAGATCCATTGAACTGCTTTTACATTATTTTAGGTCCCTAATTATTTTAGGTCTTCTAATTTTGCCAGGGAAGGTACTAGTGAAGTCAAACTGGGAAACAAAATGAGCAACAGTTAAAAATGAAGGAGCAACACAAGCAGAGGAGAAAATACCTCTGCACAGCTGAACAGGCAGAAACCACACTTGGAATGTTGGGAACCAGCAGGATGAGGCTAGAAGGAACTGTTAAAATAGTAATAAAAGACTAGAGTAATGATGCTATTTGGAATCTACCTACTGTTAAACAGGCCTGGTCACAAACATGCTTCAGAGAAACCTCAAAAGTACTGCACTGCTACACCTAGATTTTTCATGCCACATCTCTGGTGGGCAGTTGCATCTCCAAGCACACACATCCTTAGGGCTTACTTTGCCTAAGAGGAAGCCATTGATTCCAATCAGTTGGCACTGGAAAGCATATGACAATAAATACGCCAGAGTACAAGCAGTGAAGGACTGCAAACATGACACTGCCTTGTGTTTGGGAGGCAGTGAGGAAGTGTGGAGGGGCCCTGTGTATTAGCTCCCTCCCACCCACATGAACAGTGGTCTCTGATGGGCAGGATGTCCATTTGAAAATCAAATTCTGCACTGCAGCTGCCAGTACAATTTTTTTCTTGTCAATAAAGCAGCAGAGTCACTAGGGCTCTGCATCACTCACTAGTAATGAAGCTCAAATTAATTCCAATATTAGTTCCTTTTTCAACAAAGAAAAAAGGCAACTCAAAACCAATAACACTGGGAAGAAAAAGCAAACTATGTTTGAGATCCCAGATGGCAAAAGGCAGAGCTCTGTTCCTTGGCTTTTTTTATGAACTAAATTACCTTCTATTTGGGGTTTCATTAAATATGAGCCCTTAAAGCTTGTTTGTTCATAGTCTGGAGTTTTAAATCAAGATTTGAAATTCCCAGTTGATGGAATAGCAGACAAATTTCTTGTCAGCCTTGTGCGAGCATGCATTTTGTGCTTTTTCCATTCAGATGGCATTTGGTACCTTCCTTGACTTGGTTGAATACCTCATGACAAATGTAATTATACCTTTCACATGTGTGTAGTTTTTTCATGTTTATGGTTTAACCATACATTTATTAGCATGGAAATCTCACTGCCATGAGTTTTGACTCAGGCAAAACTATTGCTTTGAGTAGAAGGTCTGCCCAAAATTAAAAGGCTTTTTCAGAAATTAGACCCATTCGACAAAACTTTTGCCTGTTAAAGTCAGTGAGAATCATATTCTTAAATAGCTATGGGTAGAATTTTGCTGGCAGAGTTTTGTGCTGTGAACTACCTTGTGGTGGGTTCTCAGCTTGATTGCAGACAGTGGTGATGCACTGATTTACACCAGCTGAGAGCCCAGCTGCTCCATTTCACGCTCGAAAAGCAATCTGTGCCTGCTCAGTAACGCATGCAAGCATGTACTTAAAGTTAAGCATGTGGTTAAATGTTTGCTGAAGTGGGCCTCGAAATACAAAAGATGAATATACTTTCCTCCTCTAACAACCCTTTTAAAAATAATTTCATCCACTATTTTGCATGCTTTTAGGGAAATGATGCTATGAAGAACTCTGATTACCTGCCGTCAGTGAGCTATGTGACTGTTTCTAACAGAAAAACAGAAGTGAAAAGTACGTTAAATGCTGCTTCACTGAAAGTAATTATTTTAATGCATTGTCTAAGTGCTCATATAAAAGTTGCAATTAATAAATATGCATTGACTCAGGTATTTTTATGCACAATATTCAAATTCCTTAAGGCTAGCAGGTAGCAAAGCCTATTCTCTGAAACAGGTTTCAACTTTCTTATTAATGACTATTTCTACCAGGTACAACCCTTTCTATGCAATTAGTGTACAAGCAATGCTAATGTTTTTGTCGTGGAGTGCTGAATGACATGTTTTCCCCAGAATGCCATCATGTAACTTACGTCAAGCACAGATACATCCTTTTTTTAGTCTCAACATAAACAATCTAATGATGGTTTTTAGTCCTTTTTATAGTGAAAGTAGTGGGCAAATATGAAAATAACACACACAGCATTGTTGATAGATTGTTAGCTGCTTTTTGCTGAAACATGTCTGAAAGAAGCCTTCCACTTTTGCTGGGTTTTTTTTTTACTCATACCTAATTTGAAAGTGATTGGCTGATTTTATTTCTTTCAGCCTCCTAAAAGCCACAGCCTAACTCATCCAATATGCTTTTTCAGAGATTCTGTACTTGGATAGCTGGAGATTTGAATTCAGATTTATGGAGGGTTCTTTGTTTATTTTTGCTTCAGGAGGAGAAATTCAGACATAGCAGATGCTGGAAAAATACCCGAAAGGGTTCCAACCAAGATCTCAGGGGTTGAAGATTACTTTATAAGCCACTCGAATCTCTAGTTCATGGTTCAGCAGCAATCTCCACAATCTCGACTTTCCTAAACCAGCATTCTTAATGTCATCTTTCTTCTGTTGCTCCAAATGTTGTACCACATAATTTCAAAATTAAAATGTCTCTATCCCTCCCCGAAGCTCCTGTATTACATTAGAATCTAAATATGAATCTTGTTAGCCTGACAGTATTAACCAAAGCATTGAACTTCAGACTCAATGTTTTCTTCTTCTATCTCACATTATTTTGGAAATACAATGATATACAGTATTATCTCTAAAAAGAGAGCTCTTCTGTGCTAGTTGCCGAATATCCACATGCAGGTGAAGACAGGCCTTATGCCAAAGAAGTGTCATTGCAACCATTCCCAGGTCTGTATTCTCACCGCTGACCTGTGGTTAGCAATAGCTGCACTTACCTCACGTCACCGTGGCATCACCAGCTGTGCAAAAAATCTTCCAATACTTGTAAAAGCAGGAAATAAGCACCTGTTCTTTCCTTCTTTTCTTTATAAGTCTATTTTGACTACTAAGTATACAATGGAATAAACCACTGATGCTGATTAGAGAAATCTCCCCCTTCAAGGAAGAAAAATTTCTCTGTAGGCAAAGCAGTAAGGAGAAAATGTGCTACGGCAATTGAAGGACTAGACTGGCTTTGCAACCATTCAATTTCTCAGCAAGTACATTAGGCAGTTTAAAGTTACTCTTCCATCTATGCTTGCTGTTGAATGCAATGTGCCTCCATAGCACATAGAAGAAGAAAAAAAATCAGCCATCAGAGATCAGGGCTGTGTAAGAAGAAAGGAACATTTCTACCTCATAATAGAAATAGTGTCTGGATTATGGTTTTACTTTGTATTTAAAGAATATTTCCCTGTGTAGTGCATTACATTACAAGAAAAGCAATACTAAGTGCCCCTCTTTTTTCCTAGAAGACTGGCCACTTATTTTATGGCGATGATGAATAAAGCTATGAAATATGAATTCTGTGCCCGAGAACAGGCTGATAAGTACATGCAGGCAACATTATTTCAGATTGCAGCCTCAGACTTTAAGGAATAGCCTCAGGCCCTGCCTTAGAAACTCCTCTGCCGTAGCGTTGATATGACCAATGTAGTCATACGTGTACTGAGACAGAAAAATAAAAAGAACTGAGAGTAGAGGGAAAACAAGAGCCCTAATCAATGTTCAGGATGGTGGAATGATTTAAAATGGTACATCAGCTCAAATTCCTTTGCAGCAGGAGTTGCACTAGTGAAGAGATTATACACTGCAAAACGGTATTGTCCCTCCACACACGCATGAGCAGCTTGCCAAACATCTCATGTTCCTGAGGAAGAATAAGCTTATTGTTCCTGGGAGATGCCACCTCTTGATTCAAGTAGGTCTCTTATGAAGATCCACCAGAAAGAAAAAGTGGCTTTCTTCAACAGAAATACACAAAGTGGGGTGACAGTGACAATATCTTTGACGATAGCATAAACACAGTCTCTTCTGAACAGATATTTGCTTGTCTTATGTCTGAGGATCCTTAACACTAATTGTCTAAAATGTATTTGCCTCTAGCGGTTGTATCTTTAATTTATGACTGCATAAGAATTTTGCAGAACTTGTTCCACAATAAATACAAAAGGTGTCAAAATATTGTATTTCATTTATAAAAGGTTAAAATGAGAAAAATTTGAATTATGGGCAGAAAATATTTTGGTCTTTTTCCAAGATTTTGCACATAAATATAAAGGTCAACAAACATAGCTTGCTTTTCCATGGAGACCACAACAACTCTTGATTTAGTAAACCTCCATTTTCAATACATTTAAGCAAATAGTTGCTTAATTCATTGTAACATTTTAATGTCTGAGTGTTTACTTTGATTTAAAGTTGTTTTCTAAACAATCTCAATTCCTTTATACTCAGGTAGAATAGATAATCCTTTCTGGCATTAAGCATGTGGTGTTAAACAGATCTAAAAAGACCATATGACCTTAAATGAAGAAGTAAAGCACTCTAGAAGATTCATTTCACTGGTTTTGTACCCAGTAATAAGATTTGAGGGTCTCATGCAAGCTATCAGTTCATCAAGGGCAAGAGCAACCTGATCCTGAAAGGTCCCAAGCCTCTCAGAAAGGAACCATTGCTGTTTCTGTTGTTCATGTCTGGGAGACAGAGGGATAGACGGACCCTGACAAAAAGCCAAGGTTAGCAAGGGCTGAGCTCTGGAAATAGAAGTGAGACAGCTTCAGGTCAGTAATTTGGATACTATTCCTTATACACAAATATGTCCCATGGGAAGAGCCTGCCGCAGGAGGCAACCTTGCGCACTCCTGACCAGTCCAAGGTGAAGCCGCAAAGGAATCAATTTACTTGTTCAAAGCATTTAACACAATCGATTCCTTTTTGGCAGCTCTGAATGTCATTTAGGCAGATCAGAATTATTTTTCAACTATTGCTTACCCTGAGTATATCCAAACTGGTCTAGATTTTTCCATCATTTTTTCTTGTGTAAAATGGAAAAATACTTGCCCTCTGTTCTTTATAGTTGGTTTTAGACCCTTTGTTTATTTCAGCTGTTAACAGAGCAAATAGCAGAGTTCTGTGAGTCTGTTTTGGATGATGTACCTTTTATATTCCCCTGATCATTTCTGTCATACCAGTAATATTAAGTATATTAAAAACAAGTGGAAATTCATGAAGGAGGAGAGAATTGGGCACCCATATCTTGTTGACTCTATTCAACTAGAAGACCCTGAAGAAAAAGAAGTCCTCCAGTCTGATGTGGAAGGTAATGTGATCAAAATCTGTTGCCTATTAGGACCAATATCATCAAACATAGCCTTTGAACAGGGCACCTCAGTTTTGTATTTCCAGTCTCTTTAGAGTAGATGAGTTTGAGAGATTTAAAAAAGCTTGGGAGCTCTATATCCCATAATATCTGGCTTTTCATATCTGAAAAGATTTAGAAAAAAAGGAAATGCAACTTTTTTGTGTTTGTCCCACTAGGTGTAATATCTCCTTACTAAGACTGCCAGTGACGGGACCAGCTGCACTTTTCGCTTTCAAGATATGATATATAAGTAAAGTAATTTCCATTACAGTGAAAAGGGCTGCTTGCTCAGTCATAATCATATGACATCTTTTCTAAAACAACAGATAAGCACTTATTTGTCAGACATTATATTTGTAACTGCATGTCAGACTTTTAAACAGGATCTGCCAGCTATGGTCTGGCTGGGATAAACTACCAGAGTGCAATTCTTAAAGATATCTAGGTCTACATTTTTATTCCATTGGTGGGTATCAAGTAGTACATACCACATTCCACCAGAATCCCAAAAATGTGTGCAATGCTTTGTTGCTTTAAACTCTACAGTTGCCCTACCATGTTATCAATATGCATCAAAATCGAAGACCCAGGCACTTCAGTGCCCAGCATCCCTCAATACTTCTTGTATAAATCAATTTAAAATATGACCTTAGTAAATTAGGTTAAATGCTGTAAATCTGATTCCTGAAATCAGCCCAAGATAACCACTTCCAAATGTCTACTAACTTCTTTAGGATGTGAATTGATTCTTTTCAGCCTTGTATCTCCATTTTATTGAGTCTGCTTTAGACTGCATACATATTTCTTGGGTCAGAGTTTTGTCCTAGCATATGAATTTTAATTAACAACTGGAAAAATAGAGTTAATCTTGCTTAATAGCTGATAAGGATCTCCAGTTCATTGTCAGAACCTTTTACTTTCCCAGTTCTTTTGCAAAGGTGACATACTAATACAGAAAATACAGCCTTTTTGTCAAAACTCTGAATTAGCCTATGATTTTTTCCAGCTGCACCTGTGCCCCCTCATTATCATTTTACTCTTATATATCTATATAGAATTCCTTAACCAAACAAGAGAGCAATTAAAAAGCAGCAAAATGTGGACAGTGCCGCACTCCATTTCAAGTAAGTTCAGACTTATGATATGCTATAATCAGAGGTGAAAAACATGATAAGCTATTACTTTTTCTCAAAGTTGGTTTAGGTTGATCACTCTTTGGTCAGCCTACCTTGATATTTAAGATTGTGTATCTGTGGTTTATATTCCTACGTGTGGCATTTGAAACAAATATTTTCATTAAAACCTGCATGGCTGTCAAAATATTCATAAAAGTACGCATTCTGCAAGTCTTGTATCCATGAACCTCTGTTTAAGATGTCTCATGCAAGAGACCTGGGCCATGCTAGTAGAAGCTGGTTGTCATGTTCCTGCACGGCTGCAAGTTCAGCTGACCTCTGGGCAGAACCACACTGGAAATGTGGAAAGGACAATGTCCCTTTGGTCTCAGTCCTTCAATGGCAGGCAAAAGTCTCATTTGTTTAAATGAGACTGAAGTTTCTATTGTTGTGACTATAGACCCTAGGGGAATTATAGACCCTGCCGCAAGTCTGGCCTCTTCAAATAGCAACTAGATCAGAAAAGTTACCCCGTAGCAAGCCATACAGAAAAAAGCCACTTGTGATTAAGTTTGTTGGCTGTGCTATTCAGTAATTCTGGTGCTGCAATTCTCATCTTTCGGGGGAGTGGGAACAGTTGGGGTTTTTAGGATCAGCCATCGGATGTCAGTGTCGAGCTGCACGAATCCCGTGAAATGGAGAGTTCACCAACAGGCAGCAAAACTCTTGCATCTCAAGGGTTTTTTGGTTTATTAGTTTCAGGCAGTTTGTCACTGATCAAAGTCTGGGAGGCAAAGCAATTCATTACCATGGGCATGTGCACGTGTTTATTTTTTTTGGATTTGAAACACTCAGGGAATGTCTGCTGCATGAATCCATCACGTGTTGTGCCTTTGGATCAAGACAACACCCAGTTCTTCATGGCAATATCCATGGTTTCTTTCTAACACGCGTGACTAGTTTGAAATTTCTAACTCAGGAGATATCAAGAGTTCTCAGTCTAAAATTAGCAACATTTTTCTATTAATAAGCAGGCATTTACTTTTCCATATAAACAGGACTGCAGAACTGCAGTATATCTATGCATATGCAAGAAGAAAGTAGAAGTAAGCAAGACGCAGAAACATTTTTATTTCCTGAATTGTTTTTCATTGAGTCTAGTAGTTGCTTTCAAGACACATCTAACACAAAAATACGTAACAATAAAGTGGGAAAATTTTCAAGATTGTTAGATGTCACTTAAAAAAAGGGGCAACTGGTTCAGCAAATGTGGAAGATAACATGAACCAGAACTGCTGGATAATCTGCATATGGATTTATATCGGTCTTTCTTTAAATAATGACTTGTCACTGAGTAGAACTAACTGCTAACTGCTCTCTCAGAAAAGATATATTTGTCAATCTGATGCTCAACATTTAGCAAAAATGAAAAATATCTTGTCATCCTTCTGAGCAAGCCTGTGAGGTTTGTATGGGATACATAGGTGATAAATCACCGTATTTTGAAATGCAACCACATCTGAATTTTCCCACTGGCCAACAAGGGCAGACAGGGCAACACCTGCATGAGTGACCATTTAGTACTAGAAGAACCATTGCATGAAACAAAGGGATTACCTTACAAATTAATAAACTACTAGTTTTCTAGAAATAAATCATAAAGTGGTACTAGTCACATTTTCATATTTTGTCCTGCTCAAAGCATGTAAAATTTCTTTCATGACCTAAATCATTCAAGTAGTTGTGCTTACTATGTGCCCAACCACAGAAATCTTAGTGATGACGCTACTGACTGTGTTACAATAGCATGCTGTGCCCCCGGATGCTGCTCAGGTTGCCCGCCTGCTGGATACTGTAAAGGTACAAAACCATAAAAATCATTCTGTAAGGTTTTGTTTTCAATTACAGGCAAATTCTTTTGATGAAAGGGATTATGAATTGCTCACTGAAAGATGTGTACACTTTGTTCACTTCTGAGAAAATCTAGCAGCATTTGTTTTCCTGGCTTCTTCACAGCCAATACATTTAGTATGGACACGTTTTCTCTCTCCTTCTTGCCACATTGGGAAGTGTGGTGGCTTTGACTCACTCTTCCTCTGAAGGAATCAGGGCAGCCCAAAGAGTTGAGGGAGCAGGGAGGGAAGTTTGGTGGCCAACTGGCAACTGTGGAGGTGAGCTGACAGCTATGCAGAAGTGAAGATGTCTCTTTTTAGGTTTTACTTCCTTTATATTAAAAATAAATGTGACACATTGTATAAATTTAAATATACAAATACAATCATATCATTTATCCATCAGGAAAACCAAACTGAGTCCTTGAAGGAAAATTAAAACCTTCCAACTCCTTGTGTGGAGGTAACTACACCAAGCAGCATCACAGCTCATCCTTCAGTACCAACCCAGTGGAGAAACACAACCCTGGTGAGAGCATTTTGAAAAGAAACACTGGCCACAAGTGCAGCAGCAGCTAATTAAATTCTTCTACAGCTATACAATTGCCAGTATCATATAATTCACATCACTTGCTTTCCATAAGCACTAGTAAGAGGGGACGCTGGTGGCCTACAAGTTAATGAACTGAACTCGAGCAGCAGCATGAATCCTGGCTCTGCACTACTGTGTTATGAAGAAGGTAGCAGGACAGGTGACTAGCTTAGTGAAGGGAGACTAGCCCAAAAGGCATCTTAATACTGCAAGTAACTCTGGGTGCAATAGATGCAAATATTTTTCTGCTTTTTTGACTGTGTTTCTATCCTAACTAGCTAAGTTGTAGGGCAACGAAAATAAGAAAGGTATAGAAAATAAGGAAGAAAAGGAGTTCAGGTTAGGGAGAAAATTTGCTACCAGGTTTCGGGTGTTGGGGTCTTTTCCCCTTTTCCTTGGAACATGTGAAAGCTGCAGCATAATTAACAAAGAAGTCAAAGAGAATGACAGATTGGCATTGGACTGTTCAATGGTTGGGGGCACCTCCTGTGGACCACCTCTCATTTAGGGCTCAGCTACAAATCATCAGATGTTCGTACAACAGAACAAAGAACTTCCTTGCCATTACAGTTGCTTACCAGAAGAAGTCAAAGGGTATTAGCTGTAAGGACACATGCGGTTCAACCAGAGTCCTCCACAGTTACTGGGAACTATTATGGTGCCATTGGCAAGAGAGACATTGATGTCATTTTGCCTGCTAAAACAGCTGAGCAGCACTGTCCTGCAAAACTGTCATGTCTTGTACTGCTTGGCAGATCGTCTACTCTCAGATATGCAACTAGGGCTCTGGAACTATTTGTGATAGAAGACCTAAGGCCCTCTTCCTGACCTAATTAAAATTGCACTTATTTATCAAAAAAACTTAAAATCTAAACAATAAAGACAGAGATCTACTCCAGGATTGGCCTATCTGAGTGATTAGAAATAGGAAGCACAACTTTTCCCTTTGGAGAAGGGGCAGACAGGGTTTTTGACTTGTGGGCTGTGGGAAATAGGATTTCAGTGATCCTACCTGTCCCTCCCATCAGCTACAGCAGCTAAGCAGAACTCAGTGAAAGCCAGGGATTGCACTGTAAACCAATGCAGTGCCTAATTGGGATTGTCTAGCTGTGACCTGGTCTCACAGGAGTGTCACTTTGATTCTTAAAATGAGCAGAAACCCTCATTTCTAAGCTGCTTCACTTGCTTCATTGCTACAGGTAGCTGATGCTGTTAAAATGTAAAGAATACTCATGTTTATTTGTATGTAATACCAGATACTGGTTCCTTCAGTTGTCCAAGGAGGCTTGCAGACTACTGCTTAATGACTCAATACCCATTTTAGACACCAGTATGCTGACAGTTTCAAGTATTTATCCTAATCTCATTACACCAGGATTTGAGCACCTCATATTCATCAGTGCCTTTACCCTCACAGCACTATCATCTCACTTCTAAAAACAAAACCAAGACCCTCCTCTTGCCCTTGAAGCTAGGGCATCCTTTGTGGATGTAGACATTAACAACCTGCCTAACATCACACAGGAGTTCAGCAGCAGAAGAGCGGCTTTGAATCTTTCTCCCCACATCCAAACCAGTTGTCCTAAACAGTACCTGCTGTCCCCCACACGGGAGAGACCTCTGTTCCAGGGCTCAAATGACTGCGATTTCCATCAACTTCAGCAGGATTCAGGACTGCTCCTCACCTTTGAAAATCACCTGTGTAGAGTTTTTATGCTCTGCCTGTACTGGAAAACGAGGATATCTGTGTGCTTGTATGCTCATGGTCTGCATGCAAATCATATGCTCATATTTTCAAGCATATGCAGAGATTGAGAATAGATTTATAAAATTTATGATAACCATGTGACTTCTCAGCTTTTGCTGTGTTGAAATTTGGTGTAGTGCATCTGTTGTGCAGCTATGGCAGCTGGTTAGGCAGTAAGGGCCTAGGAAAGTTGAAAGGGCCTAGGAAAGTTGAAAGGGCAGTAAGGGCTAAGGAAAGTTGAAATCAAAAATGTTAAATAATTATAACCATTTGCAGTGTTCTCTGCGTTCTGCAGAAAGAGTTCTGACAGTAACATATCGTCCTTTTCTTCCCTGATTTGCATCCTGAACAGTCTGGGTTATTCCCTGGGATACAGCTACGTGCCTTGCTTTGTTTTCTACCTCCGTGTATTGCAGCATTTCCTATATTGTCATCACCAATGACAGGTTGCATGTTATTCTGAGTTATTATGCATAGCTCAAGTCTTAAAGCTTGTCAAACTACAGTAGGCCTAAGATGGGGAGATAATGCTGTAGTCACAGGGGAGAAAGGAAGATTAAGAGAAATCACCATTTTGTAGTGATGGTACATGTTCCAGATTCCCACAGCCTGCTTCTCCCTGAGTATTCAAGTAGCTTGTCAGCTAGGAGGAAAAAGTAAATAGCATTCTCCTCATGACTGGCTGAGGAATATTTGGCCATTAAATTTATTCTCAAGATACACTGAGCTTGAGCAGGGCCTTTTCAAACCTCCAACACGTTATACAATTGTGTGTGTAATGATTTTAACAACATCAACTCCATGACTATTACTCTATTCCGCGCACATTCACTGCAGAGGTTTTGCGGATGGCAGTGGAGGATTATGCTGAAGAAAACCAGCTTTAAAAATGCAGGCCTTTGGCCCAAAATTTAAAGGAGAAGATATATTTTCTATCAGGAGGAGGTTTGTTAGCTATAAAAAAAAATTGTAGCAAACAAGTGTAGGTCAGCCCCTGGATGTGATCTAGGATCATTGCCTCTGCCCGCATTCTTGAATAGCTCTGACAGACCTTGATTAGTTCTAGGAAGAAAAAGTGGTGTGCACACACCAAGGCTTTATCATATCACCTATAAATGCAACAACGAAGAGAAAATATAATACTCGAAGAGATAGTCAGCAAACACAGGATGTTTAAATTCTTTTTCCTTGGGGCGTGTAACTGAAGACAAGGGAACTTGTGCATATTCACGAGTTTCATCCAGCTGAGCTCCTGAACATCCCAGATAACTCATGGGAACATGGCAACTTCCATTGCACTTGAGGGCTTTTGATCTGACATGTAAAAAGATTAGCTGTACCATATAAAAATCTTTTTCATTTTAAGCAAATATAAATTTAATATTTTTCAGAATTATGTATCAGTTTTGGCTGAGTTACTTTTCTGTTTATTAAAAGAATCTTACAATCAGCTTTTCTACAGGGGTATCAAAAGACTGCAGTGAGTGATGCCCCAGACATTCCCTTCCAATTATGTTGAACTGTAAGAGTCAATTGCTATAAGACATTTCATTCTTCAATGACTATTTTCATGGATGTGATTTAAATTATAACAAAGGGTTTTTAATTAAAGTCACCCTTGTCATGCAAATATTTAATTTGTATTGATATATTTTTAGCTATAAACCACTGTCTTGATGCTTGGAAAAGGCTCTTTAAAATTTATAAGACCATTATATTACAATGCACACACTGTGTTACTTGTGACATGAGAGATCTGTCAGTCATTCATTATCTGTTTGGTTGGTGAAGCTGTAGAGGTGAAATTCTAGCTCAGACTGTTTCAGAACAGCAGAGTTTTCTGTCAGGCCTGTACAGCTTCAGTTATGTATGAATAAAAATAATGTTTGATAAAAGTGGTTTTGCAAAGCCTTGCAACTTTTCTTGAGTCTCACGGTCATACGTGTGCTTGTTGGAAGCTCAGCTTTTGAAGTCACCTCTCTGCAGGAAAAGCTGAAATTTTTTTCTGAAGAAGAATTCTAGTTCTAGTCTCCAACATTGTGAATAAATGCTTTAATATGAGATCCTTCGAGAATCAGAATCCAAAATGAGTAGAAATAACTTCATACAGGTATCTTTATTTTATTTTCCCTAACAGAAGTGGCACAGCACTGAAACAGAGAAGCTGTAGAACATCCATCCTTCAAGATACATTAGAGAAAAACACCTGATCTGATCCAGTATTGAGCGGGAAGCTGGATAAGATGGCCTCTGGAGGTCTCTTCCAGACTACGCTTCCTAAAATTCTATGATTTGAAAGTCATCTTCACAAAATATTATAACCTTGAGGATTCACACAAACCAAAAATCAGTATTTCTTCTCCATACCCTGGAGCATTAGGTCTCTATTTATTATGCTTCCACAAATACTGTTGTATAATCCTCCTTCTCTGAGTGAGACTATGCAGTGCCTTGGAGAAAGGACAAAATACTATACCTCAAAAGCCTTTGTTTTGGCTTCTGTTTCTTGGCATATTTAAGGATGCCCAGCGTAACTTAGTAATTATGGGAGAATATGGCATAGCAGACTTCTAGGAGGTGTAAAATATTTACATTATTAGTATATAGCTAACTACTAGCATCAGCAATTTTTGCCATATCCTAATTTGTTTATTTCCCACCTCTTTTAGGAAAGACTCCACTGACCACCTTCTGCTAAACTGAAACCAGTCACTTATTGCTACCTTTTGTTTCATAAATTTTTCAGTGGATCTCCAGGCATGCAAACTTCCTTTCTCACCCAGTGACTGCTTAGCTTCTGGGAGAGCTGCTGGCAAGGAAACTTGTTGCCTTTGTAAATCCATGCTGGCTCCATCAGCAGACTGTTCCTGGTGTACATGTTCACTGGCTCCTTCTGAGGCCTCCGCCCAAAAGATTTGTAAGATCTGTCTTTCTTTAGCCAAAGATCTGCTGAGCTTTCCCAATACCCAATGAATAAATACACCCACTGATTGTTTTTAGCCTGGCTTGACCAAACTGCCTAGTGGAGGTGTCAGGCTTTCTGATCACACTCCTCTTTCACATGAAATCTCACTAACCAACCTGTAGTTCTGTGATATGGAGGCAGCCTTATGCAAGCAGTTTCACATACCAGTTTCATCATTAAGCTCCGTAGAAACTCCACCTGGTCCAAGAGATTTGTGCCTGTTCCTTTCACTCATTTGATTTCTAATCTTGTCCAATGCACTTATTTGAGACAGAGCTTCATCCCCAGATTTTCATTATAGGAAGTGCCTTGAGTTTCTTCATGACAAACAGATGCAGTAAGATAATTTCACTTCTCTGCTCTCATCTTACCTGAGAATTTGTTCCTTTTATGTCTTCGCTGTCTACTAGATCTTCACATATACTGGCAGATTCTTGCAACCACTGTGTCTGAAAAGATTTTTGTGCAGTTATTCTTCAAGATTTTCTTTAACCTTCCTTATGGTATTTTTACAAGTGACTTGGCAAAGTTTAGGATCCTTTCTATTTTTCTGATCAGGTCACAACTTCACAATTAAGTGTATGCTACTGGCTCTCCTGTTCATGTTAATTTTGCAGAATGACTAATTTGTCCAGCTCATGACTTTCTGGGAATTCCAAAGTCACTCTTTGCTTCCTAGGGTACTCTGAAACCATAGCACTTCTTGTATTTCATGAGCACTGGTAGGTCAGTGAAGAAAATAAGTAATTCCACAAGCAGCCAATTGAATGAAGCCTGCTTCCAGATGAACTGCTGTGAAGTAGTTCTATTTCCTAAGAAGTAAAGTATTAGCTTTCATTTAAAAGCTTCCTTCAATTGGATATTCATAAAGCCACTTCCTTTAATGTGGATTCTCTGTTGTGTAATAATATAGTTATGCTGCTGCCTTTCTCCCCTTAAAAAAGGATTAATAAGACCATCTCTCTCACTCAGCTGCTGAGGTTTACAAAACTCAGAGAAAATCCTTTGTCAAATTTGGTTGAAACTGGCTAATAGATTCAACATTTTTTAGGGGACACTAACAGATATGTTTATATGGCCACAACTGCGTAGTAATAATCTGTAGAAGAACGGAGGCAGAAAACAACATCTTTCAAAGAGGGAACACAGAAAGAGTAAGTGATGAGTCCCGGGGCAACTATGGCAGCTGATAACTGTATCCTCACACCAGTTTTCAACAGGTAGGAATCTTTTCCCATGTCATGCTTTGCATGCAGAAAACCCAGACAAAGTGTCTTGATCTCAGAGAGCAGCCCACATGCAGGCCCCAGTTCAGCTACAGTCTGCCGCAGAACTATGCCTCGTTGTGTCCTTTCACCATGCCATCTGACTTGCCTGATATGGTTTCAACCTGATCACTGACCACCCTGGATAGGACTCGTTGTTTTATCTCCCTGGTTCCTCCGCCTATGCAGACAAATGTGTATTGCAGCTGCCCATGGGCTCCAAAGATTCCCTGTCACGATACAGAATTCTTAGGAGCAAAGCGAAAACAAAAAATCATGCCAGTTAGTGGAGGTGAGATGCTGTCTTTGCTCCTACACAGCCTCTCTGTCCCTTTTCTCTAATTTGGTTGTGTTAACCAACCAGTAAGTCTGAACACGCCTGCAGCCGCTGTGCCTTGCCAAGCGGTGATGGAGAATTACTTCAATAGAAAGCCTGTGCTGATTAAATTGTGCAAATTAACACTAGTGTAAAGATAATTGCATCTCAATAGCCTTTTTTTTCCCTTATTCACCATCCTTTAACCTCTCCTTCAGGTCATAGGGTACAGATAACAATTAAGCATCTGTCCTGCCTTTAACAACAACAGCTTTAACTTTGCTACTCTACACAAGTGTCTCTGTTACCTCATATGCTCCCTTCCTGCTACCTCATGTGCTCCCTTTCTGTTGTATTCAGTGTCCCTCATCTGAAACTCTGACTGTAAACGTTTTGAGCTAAAACTGTCTCTTAGTTACACTTTCAGTGTATGCAGAAAAATGGGTAATGGCATTTAGACTGCTGCAAAACAAACAAAAAATAAACCCAAAGGCTAATCAGTTCCTCTGAAGTATTGGGAAAGTTCCTCCCTGAATGCTTTGTGACTCATTCCATTTAGTGTTGGTTTTGTACATCTTGTTTGATAAGCTTTATGTAAGTAAAAATGAAATCTGTGGCAAAACAGGGACATAAATCATTCATAAGATGGTTACTATTGTGTGTCATTTCAACAACTTCTAGCTGAGACTTAATTTTTCTAACTATGTATGCAAAAGATATCCCCTGAAATACTTAATAGCACCACACTGATTTTTCCTGTGGTGTAGTTGGTCTCACAGAGGCTGATTTTATATCAAATTTATTATGTCTGTGCTGAAGACAACTATAATTTAAACCAAAAGATGAAATAGATGGAATTAAAAACAACCTGAAAATCTGTATATAGCTTCTTTAAGAAGTTAAATGGAGCAACAAAGACAGTAAATGCTTAAAAGGGAAACTTATCCTTCTTTTCATGTCCCTATGAGGAATGCTGACAAGGATTTTTTGGAGTGGGGGATGTTATAAATGAAAATATTATTACAGCTTTTGGTTGTGAAATAGCAGTCAGAAAAAGCCAAGAGATATTTCAGAACATGTTTCTGTTCGGTTCAATGAATTTGTTTTTTCCCAGCCAGATTTAATATTCTCTGACTGTTTAAAGATCATTTAAACACCTAGCATATGCAAACATATACCTCAAATTTGGCCCTTTGTTTATGGTAAAAAAAATGGAGTATACCTACAAAAAAAATGTAGGTTGTATGTGGGCTCACAATAGAGAAGGAATGCATGTTTCAAGCTCTACTCCAGAAATTTTGCTTTAATTAAGGGAAATGGTCTTCCCTTTGCTTTGTGGCATGATTCTGACTTTGCTTTCCACCGTTACCTTTTTCAGATGTCTAGGTGGCCTTTGAAACAAGTACATATAATGTACTTGGAAAAAAATATTGTTATTTCAAGAGGTAGTTTATTGTCACGGTTCAGCTCCGTGCCCGCCCACCTTGGTCAGCAGCTAAAGGCAGGCAGTTGTTGTTCCAGTTCCCCTACACACAAGGAAAGGGGAAAGGGAAATTAGAGAGAGACTTGTAGGTTGAACACTAAAACTAAAATAGCTGTAATGAAACAATAATAACAAAAAGGAAAATAATACTAATAAGAAAATAATTACATATGTACAAATATACAAAATGGAACCCCTCAATCACCACTGATTTTGCAGAACAGATACAGTGAAAGGTCCCAAGCTGGACTCAACAGCAGATGGGAGCTGGGCTCAGAAACTTTGTTGAGGAACACACAGACTGGGATTGGGGCAAAAGGAGACATGAGGTCTGTATTAGACACTGGCCATCAATGAAAAGTATTTGACGCTCAATCCCTCAGTTCTATGCCAAGTATGACTTACATGGAATGGAGTACTCTGTTGGTTACTTTTAGGTCACCTGTCCTGTCTGCATCTACCCACGAGTTCAACCTTTTTTTACACCTTTTACTTAACAGCACTCCACCAGCTTGAGAATGGCTTTGGTTTCTATAGGAATAAGTATAAGCAATGGCTTTCTGCCGATGCCAATGCCCCATTACTTTGGTGATAATAATGAATTTTAAGTGTTAACACTTCTGAAGACAGACACTATCTAAAAACATGCAGTTAACTTTCAGAAAGTGAAGTTACTCAGATGAGGCTTAGCTTTAACTCAAACCAGAACATTTAAGAAACAGAAAACCCACACAACAGTGTGTGAGGGGGTTATATCTACTAGCAAGACACTGATTTCCAAGATAAAAACAGTGGCATCCTTTGTTCTAATCAAGGTTTAATTGAGTCTGCACTGTCAGTCAGGCAAAGGGCTGAAGGAAACAAAGCAGGATTTTAAAGAGCAGCATCAAAGAAGCAACATTTAGTAATTTCCAGAGGCTGCCAGTTTGTTGACAGAAGTGCTGCTGAGCAATTTTTAAAACAAGCTTTTCTAATTTCTAGTTTCCCTAATTATCTGCTCATTGTTCTCTAAAAGACAAAACACTTTTTTAGCATTCCAACTAAGAAATCATAATATGCTAGTAATATAGCAATATAACAACCTGTAAGCTGGCTCCAGCACCATTAGCAACAGCTGATGTTTCCCTCTGTGCCAGCCTAAACCCAATCTGCTTCTCCAGACAGAGAACATGGTCCTTCACTTATTCTTTCAACACAGCTCACAGCATCTTCTAATGAACCAGTCAGCTGGTTTTGTTCCTTCTCTTCTTTCATACCTTTGTTCTCCTGGTAACAGTGGAGATGACAGATATTTCAAATAAAAGATTGCTTTTATTTTTCAACCAAACACAAGAGAATATTTTTAGGAAAAGGCAACAGGAGAATTTAATTTATTTTCGTCTTGTCACCTGCATCTGGGAAGCCATAGGAGTGCAGTCTAGGAGAACTAAACAGTTAAAAATTCATACTTCAAGGCCACCTATGCCAGAACAAGATTTATTCCTCTGTTTCACCAGCCCAGCACACAAATGCCAGCCACCACACCTTGTCTGGAGTTAACAGCTTAGCAGTTAATTTGCACGGCACAAGCTGTCATTTTACCCAGTGGAGAATCCCACATCTTCCATCAGCTTCTGAACTGCAGCTCTCACAGGGATCAGTGAAAATATATTGATTTTGGTGACTCTTAGGACTGTTTGCTTCAATTCCAGTATAATATGTCCCTGCACTGTAGATTGACATGACCTTTTGAAAATGAGTATCAAACTTATGTTTTTAGAAGTTACAGTGTTTGCCTGAGCATATATTCACTCAGCTTTCACTGCTAATGTATTCTGGTTATTGCACACTCAATGAAGTCAATAATTGCTTGCTAGCCAAACCTTTCAATAATGTTGCACTTCTTAGAGTATCTTTAGTGTGTCTGTTATTGCTTGCAAGATTGACTTTGTTAAGGTCTCGATAACCATGTATACTTTTGGAATAGTAATTTGAATTTTTCTTCTGATGAAGAATATGGCAATAAGTCAAATTTGTTGTGAAATGTGAATCCATCAATGTGATAACAGGTTTCTCATTTCCAAAGTCTTGCTTTCTTTTTTACTTTATTTGAGATACCTGTAGTTTGAGGAAAATTTTTATTAAATGTACTTCATGCAAATTAAATAACCAGTAATTTGATACTGTCATTTTTTTACATCTGGAATGACAGCATTTCCTTCATCGTTTGTATCACTTTGCAACCCAATATGATTGCATTCTAGCACCTTCTATGTCAAATCAACAATGATAATGAAATGATTCATAAACTTATGAGGCTGGGTGACTAAGTCTTCTCACCTGCTGAATAAAATCTCACTTTGGGCTAAATTGAGGGAGTTAGTTTTTCATATTTTAATTCTCATATAGGTAAATAGCTGATTGGTGTTCTTTGTTTGTGCAGTGTTTGATTTAGGTTGGTGATATTTTTCCTGGTGGAACAGAGGAGCACCAATACTTGATTTGTTATATCTACAGTAGAAAACAAAAAGACTTAGGGAAATGGGAAGTATATAGTGTTGCTTAAAGATAGTCAGCCTCTCTTCCTTGGGAATTTCTTTTGAGTAGAGTGAGAATATTTCATCTCATCTGCCACAGATTTTATCCTGGTCTTCATGACCGATATTTTCCCAAGTGTCTGCAGATGACATGATGACTGTTGTATCAAAATCCACTTTTTTAATGGACCTCATGCTTTGTGTGTTAATCCACACTTATTCTTTTTGTAGGGAGTAAATTCAGCATCTCCTTTTTAAGACATAACCTCTGCCAGACCACTTTTTAAAAAGTAATTTCTGCTTTTATGAACTTTCTGTGGGGTATCCATGTTCTTACAAAGCTAAGAAACCAACCCCAGGTAACGTCTTCCAGCTGGGAGAGACAAGAGGATCTTGGTTATCTGCCCCGGGTGTGACCAGTACCCGGGGCAAGCTCACACTCACAGAAGCAGCTGTGTGCACTTGGTGGGTGAGGTAGAACAAAGGGGAATTCCAGAATGTATTTCAAAGGGATTTGATTTGGGGTGAGAATAGCCAATAATTTGAACTATATAATGTTGATTGCTACATAATACTGTATGTCATCACTTCTATGATTGCCATAGTGTCATAGTAAAACTGTTACAGCAAGGATCACCCAGATTAATGAAGAATGAACCTTGATGGAACTGAGCAAAGTACAACGATAATAGAACCACAACTGGCTTCAGCAGCTGACATCCAGCAACTTCCTTGAGACTAACACCTTCAACCCACAGACCATGGACATGGGTTGTGCCAGATACACCAAATGCAAGCTCTAGATGCAGTATGCAGCAATCCAACACAAATACCATCTCTCCTTCCCTCAAAGTCTGTTATGAGAGATGAAACTCAAAGTCATCTTTATGAACTGAATGAACTCAACAGATATACTGGATATATATGGCCCATGGGCTAAAGGAGTGATATTTATATGTGTATGTATACTTGCATCAAAACACAGGAAAGGTGATGGTGATCCATTGGAAAGTGTAAGATCTGGCAATGAAGTAGATGGTATTGAATAAGGTGTGAATAATGTCCTAGTTCTGGCTGGCAAATGGTTAATTTTGTGGATTTTGGTGGGGAAATAATTTTCATAAGATGTTCGGATGCGACACAGCCTGGGCAGCTGAACCAAACTGGGCAAAGGGGTATTTGATACCATGACAGTCATGTTCAGGATATAAGGGAGTAGCTAGTCAGGGGGCCAGGTTCACACAGCCCAGTGCAGCTGCACTGCAGATAATTGGCCAAGTAGAGTGGTCCCTTTCTGCACTGGGTCACTAGAAAAAAGTGATCCTTCTATGTGTCTTCCCTTAAGAAACACAGCTAAAATCTCAGCTCACTCTAAGGCATCACTGACTAGAGAGAAAAACATGGTGACAAATTGGAAGGCAATATCCTTCAAGAGCCTGACTAATTTCTCTGAGTTTTGTGAAGATTGTACCTACTCCAGCTTGTTTTTTTTCAAGCTGATTCTAGAAAGAAAACAAAACATTTGTCCTATTCCACTCCTTTTTCCTCAAATTGATCTTTTATTTCAGTATCTTTTGTTATAACCTCTATTTCAATATGGTACAGATCATAGAAAATGAACTTAATATTTCTGCAAGCAGGGTGTGGAAATTTCATCTTGGTCAGAGAAATGGAGACCTGGTAATACACTGATGCATGGATCATCAGTGCATCAGACAGGTGATTTCTGAATTAGTATAGTGTTTTCTTAACAGATATTTCCTAAAAAGGTGTTTTCCTAGTGTCTTGACATGTCCAAATCAGAGTTTGCCAATAGCCTTAGAGGTCTCTCTTTGGTTTCTCCTGTGGCAATCAGGCAAATGTAATTTACACAATGTTCAACCACAGTAAAGATATAATTAGATCATTGTTTGCAACAATTGTTAATTCTTAACATTTAGAAACCAGGGTATCTTTAATTGTTGCTTTGATGAGCCAAGAACACTGCAGGGCTATACAGTACAATCCAGTAAGAATTGTCATTATCTATCTATTGCATATAAAATATCTGTGATCTTTGGCAGAGGTTTGTTATTTCAGCTACTGCAATTATACAGCTTTCCAGGAATTTTCTGAGAATCAGACTGTGATTTTAACAGATATGACTTCCAAATCTATTTTTTATATTCTTCACTCATTTTTTTCATAATATCACCATAAAATAAGCTGGTTTACAATAATTATATAGATAATACCAAAACATCTTTCAACTTCCTACTTGACCTGTTCACCATAGCCCTACTCCATAGTCCAAACAGAGTTATTGGCACTCTTTGCATGCTTCAATTTTAACTGTGAGTGCTTAGTCTATAGCCTTGGATGTCAACAGAAGGATTACAGGGACGCTTACTCTAACCTTGGCCAGCACTTATACCTCAGCAGAGAAAGGTGAGTAGTATGTGGGCTAGGATTTGGAGGCAAGACTTCTAAAAGACACTATTTCACCTCCCCGCTTAATCCTAAGGAGAAATATAGAAATGAGTGAGAGTCTTGTTTTTCATCTGAATGTGACCAGGTTTAAATGTATACAATGCAAACAAATGCCATTTCTGTGGCAGAAATTTGCTTATTGTGAAGGCTTTGGCCCATGTCCTCTCCCCCTCACGCAAATTTGTTCAAAACATAGATGCTAGGATACAGTGGCAAATCTCAGGCATCAACCTGAGAATGCTGTGCTTAAGGTGTGTTTTTAGATGGCCATTCAATGCAAGTGCACAGGAAATACTCTGGCTTCCTTTGTAAAGCAGATTGCATTTCCAAACCATGCATACTTTTATCTTCCATAATTGTCATATCAAATTCCCCTTGAATGCAGCACATATATCTATAAATATAAACTCTTTATTTAAAAATATATACAGACTCCACTCTTACTTTGCTTTATGTTTTCTTAGTTACCAAAAAGGTCCTTTTGCTAACTTTTCCAAAATCTGCTTTATATACACATTAAGGATGACGAATTTGCTCTTGAAGACTCAAGATCCCTCTGAGCCTGTTTTTATTTTGGTTAATTTAGAAAGTGCTGGAAATAATGCTAATTCTTTAGCATTAACCAATGGGATCATTTTGATAAAGGCCACTCTTTTTTTTTGGTATCTGTCTCAAGCTCTAATACTTACAATTTAATGAAACAGTAATTCAGTTTCAAAGGTATTATACTATGGAGCTAAAGGCTTGTAACATATCCCAACAAGAGAAATTGAGCCTGTGATGCTACCACTGGGAAAAGTTGTAATGCAGTGTGTTATAGAAACAGGAATGGAGAACAACATTTCATCGGAACATTTTATCTTCCTGGTGTTCTGAAAAAAAGCTGCATTATAGTCATAGCACTGAGAAATAAGATGGTGACTGCATCCCTCACTTTCCTGGAAGCTAAGTGCTGTGAGACCTTGACCAAGTTGGTTGCATCCCCCAGTTCAGGAGACATCAGAATTCACTGTCTTCCACGGCTTACTGAAAGACTTGCATGATTTTCAGGTGGGAAGGAGTACCCCTTTCCTGCTCTCTGGTAGCTGGCTGAATAGCATGAGAGAGTGAGTCACCACCAGACGTGTGTAGCACACTTGGACCATGGAGCTCCAGAACCTATCAAGAGGTGACCACCTGCTCAGCCCACGACATGAAGAAAGGCAATTTTGTGCCTGGTGGGAGACAGGTGCCCAGTTTAGTTAAACTAGCCTACTGCTTCCAGGAGTTGGGACTCAGACATTCTACAGGGTCCCAGCTGACCCTTGTCCACAGAAGTCTCCAGCAAGGAGGAATGGAGAGCCTTCCCAGCAGAATGCTGTTCTACACTATGAGACTTGCGGTAAAAAACTACAGAAAAGTAGAAAAAGGTCTATCCGCATATCCACAAACACAAATTAGAATAAGAAAGGCAGTTTCTTTATGACAGCCAAGTAATGAGAGGCTGACATGCTGTATCATTCTCACTGAAAATGGGTAACTAAGTCTCCCATCTGAAGGAAGACATTATCCCTCTGTACTGTCCTTGGAGCTAGAAACAGACAAGCAGTGCAGGGCAGCTGGTGTTTGTCTGTCAGCTGCAACTTTTCCTCTCCAGTATTTCCTCCAGTATTACAGTGTGGGCACCTTCCATGACCCTATTGCCCATAATAGCACTACTATTCCTTAATATGGGATAGTATAAAATTTAATTGAGATGTTCTTGAAAGACACTAAACTAGATATCCTATCTACTGTCACTACCCAAGGGTCCTTTTTAAAATGCAGATTTTCCATGCATCCTACAGTTAAAATAATTATTTCTCTCTTTTCCTTACATTGTAGAACAATGTGGTCTTTTCCAGGTGAATATTGCATCTCACCTCGAGGTGGATTTATTTCATCAGTACTGCCTGTATATCATTTGCAAAGCACTTAGGTATCTTTCAGGGTAAAATGTACTGCATTTCACTTTATTTCATACTGTGTCCTTGTCTAGATCCTTGAAAATTTTTTATTACTTGGCATATGTTGGTTAGGTTTTCTTTTTCATAATCAGTTTAAATGCAGTGTGTCCCCTGCCCAAGTTAATTACATGGCTGGGTTAATGACTCATTTCTTCAGGCACCTGAGTGGGAACTTAGCCAGTCATTAATGTGTTGGCTATTTTATTTCCTCTAAGATCAAGCTTCCATCCAAAAGCTAGACTTCAAAGTGATTATCTTCAACAGAATCAGGTGACGGTACAAGATGCAGTCAAAGACCTCTTCTTATGCAAAACTCCCACTGAATTCAGAAGTTACTGGTTTAGTTGCTTAGCAAAATGGATACCTAAAAGTCAAGGGAGTTCTATCAGATTAATATGAATGTGACAAAGGGCTGAATCCACAGCCTCTTTAGGACAGCATCTGCTGGATGGGGAACCAGAAATGAGACCACTGAAACAAGGAGTTATAAAATCACTGTGGAACAATTAACATGAAGCTATGCTAGAACATTTGAGGGTGAAAAGACCATAAAACTCAGAAGTGATAAAAACCCCACTCAACTTGAACCAGAATACTCAGAAGAAGTCGAGCAAGAATTTTGCAAGTAGTGGTCTGTGAGAAACAGGCATTACATTTGCTTCTGGGAGCCAGATTCCCATCCATCACTGCAATTCTCTGTAAAAGTGAACAAGAAATCCCCTTCAGCACTTCTGAAAGTCTCCATCTGTTTAAAAAAATAGATGTCATTGACCACTGGAGGCCTTTTTTCCTTTGAGCACAAGAAGCAAAGGGAAGGAGGAAGTGGAAGGCTCATATGCAAGTCTCATTATGATGCTAATTATAAACTCTTCTTCTGAGCTGGTTAACACTTCTTTCGATTAGCTGATGATCAAGACCACTTTCTGTCAGAATTCTGGCAGTTCTGGCCAAATGAAATACTTTTCTCAGGCATCTCTGCTCCCCTTCTTAGGTACACCAGTTCTGTGCAAGCCTGAATGCATCTCTGTTTGAAAACAGTGTCCCAAAGGCAATGTTTGTTTTCTTTGTTTCACTAGACAGAAGAATTGTTTCTCTCATGTTTTATTCATGAAGCTATATCTTGTGAATGTGGTCTCCAACATGTATTAGAGGCAAAAATATCGCTAACAGTAATGCCTGAAAGACTCTTTACTTGTTTAACAAATGGACACACAAATTAAATTACCACTGGTAATGCTTGCCCACTCCATAATTGTAGCCCAGTTTGAAATGTTGCTGAAGCAATTATCTTAGTTCAGAATTGCAAATGGAGAGTTTGTTTTAATCAGGAAAGTAGGACATCTCATCTTAAGCAAAGACAGGAGTACAGGTCTGTAACATGTCTGACAAATTACTGTCAGGTTGGCAGAATGTAGCAAATTACTCTCTTGATGCCCAGCCTTAAAATAAAACTCTCACTAAGCAGTCCTTTTTTTTTGTTCATTCCCAGCAGCCATATTTGGTTGCAGAACTGCTAATTAGAACAAATAATTTGCTATATTTTATTGGTTACTGCTTTGTCATTCTAGCTAAATTCAGCCTAAATTTACCTACAGAAGTTATTAAAGACAGCGGGAACCAATTACTCAGTTAGTAATGTCCTGTTCTTATTTAATTGTACCAACGCTGAAATGTTTAGGTGCCAGGGCAGAGTAGTAGCTGAACTCATCCAAGCACGTGCACCAAAGCAACAAATCAGTTCCCCTTTCCTGTAGCAAATACATATTGAGTCCCACAGTGCCACAATCCAGGTCTAGAAATCCATCTTAACTGTAGCTCAACATAACTGCTACAAGCCGCTGCTTCTTCACCTGTTGCTTAGCTCAGTCTGGTGGTTCAGGTCAAGGGATCAGAGATGGTTCAAACCTTTAGATTCTCACTTAGGAGAGAAACTCCCATCCATTGACTTTCAGAGAGAGGCTGGCTCCGACACCATTATGCCTCAGCAGGCTCCAGGGCAATGTGCAACATTATGTCCTCACACCTGATTGCTGCCGCTTCTCTCTTGCTCCATAGCACAACAGAACCCCAGTGCTCCAGTCAATCCAGCTCTGCTCATTGCAGCAAAAGTGCCAAATTAGTTAAGGTAGTCCAGACAGGTGTGCACGCTCCTAGCTGCACACTTGGCCCCTAGATACCAAATTGCAGTAGAGGACCTGGGCAGACCTAGGTCTCATCTCTCCAAGACCTAGCCCCTGAGGGTTGTTTGTATCTTTGAAAATCTTTCCGAAATCACTTTTGTTAATGAGTTCAGCTCTCTGTGTCGTTTTGGCATGACTGAAAATTTGACACAAGATCTTATATTGACAAATTACTATTTCACAACAAGTATCATGTATGGTTGTGCCAACACACGGAAAAGGAAAACCAGTTTTTAATACAGTTAGTTTAGTGCCAAACCATAGATAACACTTTGCTTTCCAACTAATCTTAAGTAATCTGATTTAACTGAAGGTTTATTTATTTCATACCACCATTCACATTCTTTGTGCATAAGAAAGAGCTCTCAAAGGAAGCAGAGCCTTATATTTTGAGAGAACAGAGTGAGTTTTGGAGGTTGCCTAAGGAAGGCAAAACTGTTTTTTATTTTCATTACACTGTTAACATGTCCCTAGCCACACGTTTCAGCCAACAGGTTCACGGAGAATTAAACCCTGCTAGAAACTAGCAACTGACTATTCCGTCGTATACATGCAGAATACAGGAAAATACTTGCAAGCTGAGAAAATGTGAGAACTTTAGGACAAGGATGTCTTCTCAGCTGTAATAGTTATTAACAAGCACTATAACATGAAAAAGCATTAAGTGCAGCTATCATTTCTCCTGATGTTTAGTTCCCTTTACCTTCTTGATGTTTTCCAAAGATTTCACCTTTTTCTATCAGAACGTGAAAGTTTTGAGTTCCTATAGAAATGAGTTTAAAATAGACCTTTTACTAAGAATTTCCATTCCCAAAACTCAGCAAGGACTGAGATGGCTGCGCATTGCACAGGCAACAGATAGCTGTTTCTTGCCCGTTTTCCTGAGGTAGTATGTGACTAATGATATGGTATTTCATCGGAATTAACCACCAAGAAACATTTTCCTGACAGATCCAAACAGGTCCGAGAAGCAACCACAAGGGAAATAACTTTTCCTATCTTTCACTCTTCGAGCACCAGAGCAGCTGTAGATCTACTCTACCACGAATTCTTGTTCAGCTCCAGAGCCACTTCAGAACTAAATAATATTAAAGCTGCTGTTTTCTTGGTTAGACAGAAGTAATGTCAGACAAAACAACAACAAAAACCAAATGAACCCTGAGGAAAATAAACAAAAAGATCAAGAACTTGTTTCAAATATTCATGGACTACTTGTGCCAGAGATTACGTATATGGCCTACAGGAAATAATATTCCTAAGAACTATAAATTCCTTTAAGGAAAGGAATGTCTTTTTATTATAGTTATGCGCCTATATGCAAATACATATGCATATATATATACATATATCTAAAGTTAGTATGCCAGCTATTAGGATTTTGTTGAAAGACTAGGTTTGTTTGATGTTTTTAAATTCCCTTGAGTCAATGGATTATGGAAGAATCCCAACTTTTGAAGTTCTTCCTAACTTAAAACACACAATTCCAGCTTTTATGATTTCAATGCGGAGTTCATGCAGAAGAACCTAAGAACTTTGAGATCCAGAAGACACACTGAAAACCTAAGTCAGCCATTTTGGTTTAAAAAGTGATTTTAAGCCAATTTGAACAATTCCAAGGCAGTAGAAAATAATTCTACATGTTTTGGTGCTGACAAGTTTGTATCAGGCCCTAGACTCTGGCCAACAGACTTCAGAAACTACCATATTACTGATTCAAAAATTTCTGTTTCTTTAATTCAATTCAATTATTTTAATGTCAGAATTTCCAAAGTGAGGCACCCAATTGACACACTGCTCTTCATCTCTCCAGTACTGAATGCCCAAAAGAAAGAATTTCAGATTCAGTCACCTATAATCATCCCAGAGTAGACGACTTCTCTATCCTTTCCCACTGAAAAGCTAGATATGAGCTACACATTTTTACTCCATGTTGATGTTTATTTAATTCCATTACTTGTACAAACTTGTATAAATGGCAGAGGTGATATAGGCGCATGCAGGTGCAGTTCTCAGTGGCTTCAGATGATGAAATCTGAAGTCTCTCCCAACACTCCACCCTTCTCTTATGCTAGCATTCACATAAATTTAACCACAGGGTGAGCCACTTCAGATAGCTGATCTGGCTGAAAATATATACTTCTTTTTTCTGCTGGATTAACTTTAGCATTAGCTTTCAGCTCAATGACCTTCCTGAACTGGCTCACACAACAGCTTTTGACAGCACCTTGCCATGTGACTGATATATCGTGTTATCACAACACACCTTGAGCATGCTATTTTCTTTTGTTAGTCTTTATAAGTACTTGCAACTGTTATCTAATGTATGTCATAGACACATTTGTTTGCATTCCCCTGCCCTACTTGAGTTATGGTTCTTTTAAAGGAAGTGGGTTAAAAATCAAAGGACAAAATGGCACTTCATGAATTTCTATATCTTCCCATTATATACTCCAGAGCATCCAAAGTTTAGCAGAGTGCATCCTATTGCAGTTACAGAGGTCAAATATCAAGCTGGTATCACATGGACCAGAAAAATCAGAACCATCTTTCAGTAGCCAGTGGAAACTTCCTGGCATGCAACATGGACATAAGATGTATGCTTAAGTACTGGGGCTTTAAAGACTATGTGATATGTTTTAGGATTCTCGATATCACAAAAAGCAAGTCTACTCTGGGGGATGTAGGGAGATACACCATCCCCAATCAAGGGAAAACAAAATTTGAAGAAGAGCTGAAAGGCAGAAATATTCTGGAGGGGAAATCAGAAAGTGACAGGGAAATAAAGGAGAAGATGGGGAAAATGCCAGCAGCAAGATTCCAGAAGTCAAAATGTACACAATACCACAAGTTTTCTGAATATTTAGATGAGAGCCATCTAGCACAGGGCTTGTGCTATCTAGAGTTATTCAATATTTGTTTAAGCAGAGCTGCCTTGGGTCATGACATGCACTGCTATTCACAGCTCTCAGACTAAAGAAAACGAATAAGAGGACCTGCTGAGCACAAGCATTATTGGCACACCAGATACCACAACCTATTCTATGTGTGGGAAAATTGTGGATTGTGGTGTTCAATTTTATTTCCCCCAGCAGTACTGCTACCATGGCTTCTTCAAAACACAGGGACAAAGAAGACTCAGATAAACAGTTAACTTTCAACGATGTCAGTACAGGAGAGCAAAATACTTGTTAAAGACTAGAAAAATGTATTTTGAGGAAAAAAATAGCCTGAGGAAAAAATAGCCTAAGGAAAAAGGGTGACCTGCACATATGTCTTTATGCAATATACAAAATAGACAGAAGGGTATTTAAACATACAGAAGTGCTCAGAAAAAAAGTCATTTATTAATCCATAACTGCAATCTGTGTCTTCTTTTGACGGTGTTTGTAATAATGCCAGTATTTACATTGTCCTACTCCAATCACCTTCCAAGGTAATTGATAAGACAGCAAAGTTGGACATGTAGGTGGCTTAGGTTAAACTTACTAAATTGTAACTTTCCTAGTGGGACAAAATCTTCCTTCTTGGCAAGATCCTAAAGTCACAAGGATGAATTTGGCTAGATTTCAAAACATGGGAATATTATTTTGAGAACTGTTCAACATGCAAAACTTTCTACCTTTTGGATTTCCTAGAAGGCAGGTAGCAAGGTTACCTAAACAGGCATGTGTCAAATGAAGGTTAAAAAAATGCATCTGGTCCAATTATAATCTCATTTGCTAATTTTGTCCTCACAGAAATTTCTCTCAGTCTTTGTGCCTCTGCAATAGACAGATGACAACAGAGCTAGTTAGCAATTTGTCTCACTGACAGTCTCCCTGATTGATAGTGCTGGTGAGAGCTCCATTTCAGCCCCTCACCCTCGCCCTTGTTCCTTTGCTGAGCTATTGTGGAGATGTACCATGTGTAATCTTGTACCTCTTTAAGGCCATTTCTAGGTGGCCAATGATTCCATGTGTGGTCCCAGCTCATAAATGGACGAAGCGTTACCAGTGCAAACCATACTCCATTAGTGTGGGATTTACAGGGTTATAGAAAACTGACCAGAGAAGACAACTCAAAAAGAGTATTGAGGTAGAAACCTAAGTTTTCAGCATTTCATCATGTGCTAGAAGAGGAGACACGTGACAAGGTCACACAGATTTTTGAACATCCACGCAGCAGTTAAATACATCCTTTTAGAAATCATAAAGCTTTCCAGAAAATAGACTTCCAGGCTAAGCATAGCTGTCTGCTTGAATTTTCATCTTTTTTCTTGTGTAATAAGCCTGAAAGTTTCAATCATGTTGAGAGAAGTCAAAGGAAAGGACCTCTTTTTTATCTATAAAATGTCCTTTCACATCACATGAAAGGTGGCCTCCAAGAGCCAGATGTTTGGCTGGTCTGCGCGCAACTTCACTAAGTTCCATAAAGCTAAACTGACTTATGTTCCTGGTAATGACAGACACCTTTTAGGTGCCTAGTGAGGATGGAGGCAGTATTTTTTTGTTTGAGTCTGTGGATCTAACACCTACTGCCAGCAATTTGTGGCAGAGGTAGTATGTGTGTGTATGTGGGGTGTGTGAGAAGCCCCCAACAAATACAACTGCATATGTAAAGCCAATTTCTGTGCATAATGTAGCCAAGGCAGGTGACTGTCTTCTTGGATCAGCCTCACTGCTAATATACACATTGCTCTTCTTTTACGGAGTTCAGCACGTAACTCCCTAAATTCATTAATTTCCAACACATTTATGCCTGCTTCTACTGATAACTCTCCACAGCCACTGGCAGAGAACTAGACTGTCCAGTATTAAACTTCCCTGCTGTAATGAAATCTGATTTTTACTTTTGTATTCTGTAGTGAAATACAAGCAAAACATACTTTTGAAGCATAGAAAGGGACTACTATTGTGAACTTATCATTAAAATGTTAAAAAGTTCTTCTGCTCCAAGAAAACTAAAACCTGCTAATTTACATATTAATAGACCTTTTATGCTCAGAGAGATAACAAATGCAATCTTTGGCCAGATGCAGAGAATTAATTACAGCAAGAGAAAGGATCCTATGAAATATACAAAGCAAGCACTGAATATTGTGAAAGAATATTATTGTCAGTCAAGTTTCAATATATAGTGTAATACTATAGAAAGAGTCAGTTGTTTTATTTCTGTTGCAAGGCTCTAGAAAAAGAAAGACTAGACAGACATTTAGCATGTGCTGTCCATTTGAGACACTGTACCAAAGCAGATATAAAAGATAAAGTGAATACACAGATGGCCACTGAACTTGCAATGTTGAGTTCTTAATCCATCTCAGAAGCTGAAAGTCTATCAAAGACCTCAGTATGGCAAATAAACAGTCTGATTCAAGGAGAAGCAAAGCTCTCCAAAAGGTATATGACTTACTGAAGAATGAACAGGGGAGATTCCTGCCACAGAGCTACTGGCCAGCAGTATGGATAAGGAACTGTCAGAGACAGAGAGCTCTTGGAAAAGATGTGAAGCAGAAGCAATCACCTAAACTGCAGCAAGAGATTTCATCTAAGTGTGCTGCAGAAAATTAAGAATGAAGGAGGAGGAATATTAACAGAAATACTTTATTTGTTGCTGAAAAGAGCTGCTAGTCCCAAAGACTGGCAGTTAGTCAGTGTTCCTTCACCCATAATATTGCAAGCTAGGTGGCATTTCTGCATGATCAGTTATGCTTGATGAATAGGTAATTAAGGTGAGTCATGAAAAATCTATTTATCTCTCCATCTATATTCGTAAACTGTTGCTTCATCACTGCATTATTTAACAAGAATGTCCTCTGCCAGAGACAAACCTGTGTGACTCTGTGAACATATGCCCACCCTTCCCAGTTTATTAGAATTCTTTGAGCTAATACAGGTGTAAGAGAAAGGCAATCCTCTATGATTTACTTGTGCCTTTCAAAAGCATTTGATAAAATCACTGACAGGAAAGTACTGACAAAAGTACTTACTTTGCTCCCTCACACGTACTCACGTGTAGTTCCGTCAGGATTTAGCAGCTTGTCGAGAACTAAAATACAAAATGTTGATGGAGACTTTTCAACACTGACAGAACCCACACAGTCCAACAGAAAACATGAAGGCTCTGTGTGGCACCCACAGATGTTGTTGGAGCGTATTGGCTTCACTAAGTTTTGAATTAGGTCCTACAATCATCACTGATTTATGTGCTTAAATCCCAGGCACACAGATGCATATTTGAAATCATTCCTTCTTTTGCAAGCCACTTTGCTGCCACTCATTTTTCTCTGGCCCATCAGCTTGACAGCAATGAACAAAACCTTTATTATATCATAATAGCTTATGTCCTTATTAGAAATACCTCATCTCTTCTCATGCCTTTGGTTTTTATACTGTTTATTCTTCCTAGTTACCCATTGTCAGGATAGCCGAGTGATCTGATCGTATAGCTGAGAACTAGTGTTTTCTTAGCCTCATTCTCTGTGATACATTATGTTCAGGCTTCACTTGGGCTGAATGGAGCTGACAGGGTGCATGTGAGGAATCTGGCCTTGGAAGTGCTAACACTGTAATGCTTCCCAACTGCTGAAACCTAAGAAATCACCAGGGCGTAAAGAAGTTACCAAAGACAAGCATGTGCTTGTGTGCATTGCGTAACTAGAGCCTTAAAATTTCCTCCATCTACAAAACCAGAATCACATATCTTCCTGGTCTCACATTAAACACATAAATTACATAACACACAGAGAGTGATTTAAAAACACAAAGCAATGACTAAGCACTAATATCTAGTAGTGTCACCCTGTACTTCTGGTATGATCTGTATAGTCATGTTTTCCAGCAAGGGCTCTTCTCATTTAGGTGCTTGTAGAGTTTCTGCAGTCTGGCTGCTATTTGCTAGAAAACACTATGTAAGTGTTGACATTTCAAGTGCCACAGTTTTTGTTGCCTATGTTAATCAACACTTTGTTTTCTTGTCCACATTTCTTGGCAAGTCAAATCTCTTACTCCACAAAATCCATTTCTTAATAATTACTTTGATAATCACTGCGTTTCCTGCTTGAAGAGACATGCACAAAGGTAGATTTGGGAAGTGGAGGCGAACACCTGTGAAGGGAAGACACATCCTAGTGCAGCAGCATAGACATCTGGAAACCTGTGCGGTCCATCAGCTGCAGCAGGGAGAGCATGTGAGAGGTGGCTGTGTGCATCTGCGACATGAGCTGGTCATCTCATTAGAGCTTTCCACCCAGCATCCCTCTCAATTGCACTCATTGTTCCCATCCCTGGAAGTGTTCAAGACCAGACTGGATAGGGTTTTTAGTGGCCTGGTCTAGTGGGAGGTGTCCCTGCCCATGGCAGCATGTTTGGAACTGAGTGATCTTAAGGTCCCTTCCAACCAAAACCATTCTATGATCCCAGCCAGCTGCTGCTGAGGTGAAGGGCAGGAGGCCTACAGGAGAACTTCAGGCCCAAACATGGGGCCCTGGGTCAGACCACTAATGACAATATGCATAAAGAGCCACTCCCTGCAGGGTCTAGCTGCCCGTGTCCAAGACCAACTCTGACATGGTGCTGCCACACAATCTGGCTGCAGCCTTGTCCCCCTCCAGTGCTACCTTCACTGTGGGGACTGCCATCCCAGCCACTCCAGGGGCCTGTAGTGGTGCCTGGTAGTGGCTGGGCTGTGGCCAATTCCAGTCACCATTGCTGGCCCACACTGGCTTGTCTCGCCGAGGACTGCAAGAGGAGGTCTGGTGGGGAAGGAAGGGCACAGCACTGCCCTGATGGCCCCGTAGCCACCCCTCACCACTGCACCCAAGGAAGAAACTTTCGGTGGGGCTCTGCGGGGTGCAGGTGCCCAGGCACTGGTGATGGGGCTTGCAGGGCAACCCCTGTGAGGAGGGGCTGGGGCTGCTCCTGCTGAACACAGGTGGATCCAGCTGCCTCCAGTGTCCCCATCGCAGGACACAGCTGAGCCCTGCAGCCATGATGGTGGAAAAGTCTGTGCAAGGAAGGGCAAAACGGTGCCCAGCAGTGAGAGCTGAGGGGAAAAGTATGGGAAACCACCCTGTGAGCACTAAGCAGAGAGGGGGAGGAGGAGGTGCTCCAGGTGCCTCAGCAGGGATCCCCTGCAGCCCCTGGAGGGACCACCCTGGAGCAGGGGAAAAGCGTGAAGAAGAGTGAGAGAGGGTCTGGATGGGCATCTGGCAGCCAGCCAAGGTTAACCCACCAAAAGGGCACCTGCAGGCATGTTCAGATGAGGGAAGGAAAGTGCTCCTCCTTTAGAGCTCTGCAAAGGCCGTCTACCATCCTGTGCCCTCTGTCTTGGGGATGCAGGCAGGAGCTCTAACATCAACGTTGGCGTCCCCCACGTCCCCTTGTTTGTCTGCAGAGGCCACTGGATTGGTGTAAGAATAGCTTGCAGACAGCGTTTTGATTGTGTCAGTGAAAGATCAGGACTTATACAAAACTTTGCCTCACAAAAAGAACGTAGTTCACAACACACTTTTCTTCAACATGAGGAGTTCATATTGCCAATTTTTGCTAAATTCAGAATGAGTGTGACAGTATGCGAGGCAATGTTTGTTGAGGTCTAGAGATTATTTTCTCTCTCCCAGCACCATCTGGCACTACAGTGGAAAGTCTGAATGAATAAACATTGCTTATCATTCTGTCAGTCACTCATCCATCAGACAGAAGCTGAAACATTAATGTATTATCATCTTTATCATTTGACAATCAGGGACTACTTCATGGTAACTGAAACAAAGACCACTAATTAAGGTCCATAGCAGAAGTGGGCAACAGATATTTAGCAAACTTAATGTATTATTCAGTTTGACTGATGTTGATGCAGGGAACAGAAGTTGATGGTTTTGTGGTTTCTATTTTTGAAGCTTCTTTTCTGCATTAAGGTGTTGGATTTGTCAGTTAAATTGCTGTGAGGTTGTTTTTTTGTTGTTGTTTAGATGAAGATCAATGTTTAAATTAAAAAAGGCAATGCTGAAAGGAACTACATAATAAATTCATCTTTAGTGCTTGGAAACTTTTGAGGCAAGGGAAGGCTACATGCATTGGGATGAACTACAGTTAGTTCAAACATCTTGGGGTAATTCTGTCAGTTCTCTTTTTGGAGAAGAGAGCTGCTTCTCTAGCTTTGCTTCCCTTGTCACTGCAGCAGTCATTACAACTCAAGCAGCGAACACTCCTGGATAACAGGCAGATCAAGGATTCTCGATTAAAATGACATTCCTCCTTAAAATTCATCATACCAGCAAGATTCATTCTTGTTTGCAGGGTCCACGTGAAGGAGGTATTTTGAAGAGCAGTGTCACTTTGATACACAGACACTCTACACCACTACATGCATACTATTGGACTCGCTGCTTCAATTGGCTGGTAATAGAAAGTAAAAGCACACTAAAGTTTACTTTTCTAGAATGCTTCAAGGTTTCACACTGTTGAGGTGATGACGCATTCAAGTCAGAAGTCTTTTTGGAGGGACAAACAAATGACTGGAGAGAATAATAAGAAGACTAACGGTAAGATTAGCTGACTCTCTTAATGGGATGGTATGAGAATCTCAGGTAAGATTTTGCATTCTGATTTTCTTCTGGTACAAACAATTGAGTTCAATATAGTATTTTCTCTTTTTCCTTTCATTGGTTTAAAAATTATGTAATTGGTTATATTGTCACTGAGAACACACTGGTTTCAATCCATTCTGATCCCTGGAACTGAACTAACTTACTGATGCTGAATCTGCGAGCATACATGGCTTGCTAATCTTACTGTCACAACTCTTTCTCTAGCCAGCTCTGTTCCTCGATGTTGCTAAAACTGAAAACCTTGTGCTTTTGAGTGTTTTTTGTTTGTCCTCATTGACAGCTGGAACATTTTCTGCAAGTGACAACTGAATACATGAAGCACTGACACAGACCTTTTCAGCTGAAAATGTCCTACCCTTATCAGGACATTTCTTGTTTTCTTTTGCTCTTTATTTCCCAAAGTAGTCATAAAATATCAAGTTACCCTTACGCAGACTCTGAGACTCAAATCTGTAAAGAGCTTGAGTCAGAGACTATTTCTGTACCAGATACAGAGGAAAGGAATTGTGCATTTGGTGGGTCAACTCTGTCCCAGTTTTCAAAGATGATATAGGACTCTCCTGAAAAGACCTCTTGTGCCTTTTTCAAAGGGATGGAGTCAATCAGAAGGACACAATCAAGCTCCCATTTCTGACTTTGTGAGTCTTCACACTGATTTTCAGGAGAGTTGTAACTTTTAACATAAACTTGTTTAGTCTTTATGTCCTTCTCACAGACATTTGTCTCTGTATATCAGGACTGATGACTGCATACATTTATTTTTCTCAAAATCTGTCTGATTCATCTTTCCATTATAATGAAATGTTTTGCTAAGCTGTCGGTTTTGCCATAAATATATTCCCTTGGCTGTGCCTTTATGGTCGATTATTTGCTCCAGAATCTTTTCTTTTCATCTCAGAGATGAATATACATTCCTGGAGAGCTTTTGAAATATTGATTTGATTCAGGAAACTTCTTATAAGCAAATCTTGGAAGTCAGCACTACATCAGTTTTGTGTATTTTATTTCCCATGGAACCAGACCCACTTTGTTTATTATCTAGCAAAACCCAAAGCATAATGTAAAACCCAAGACTGAATCAGAAAAGAACATTATGAAAACACTGACACTGTCTTTCCCTGGCAATGGGGAAATACATTTATTCACTTTAATATAAAAAAAATGATACAATGGTGAAAAAACCACAAAGCCTGAAGGATTCATACATTTATTTCAAATATATAGCAAAATCTCAGCTATTCACATTTATTTCCAGAATAATGTTGTCCTGCAATCACAGTATATGATAGAATCAGGATATTAAAATATATATTTATCCACAATATTTAATAAGTTGTTATTAATAAATACAGAAGACCTGAAGTTTGTGGCAAGTTGTGCCTAGAGGCACTTGAACACAGCATCACTCGAGCAAGTTTACCACTTACTTACATTTCTCAGTGAAAGCAGAGCTCCAGCCCATGAAAACCTGGCACAACATTTTAGTATTTCCTCGCCCATCCACATCAAATGACATACATGTCAGGCCATTTCTTCTGAGAGAAAAGTCCAATCAACAACAATTATTCACACCTTACTTCCTCTTACCACCATCACATAGTGTGTAACCAGTGCTCTGTTTCCATGACCGTCTTGCACCCTGAAGAGGCAGCCTCTTCCCTAAATGTGTTTGCTGCATTACACATGTTCCTGAGCATCCTCTCCTCACTTATCTCACTTGGTAATGACATATTCAACCACCTAAATAAGCTCCAAGATTTACCATAGACACTTGGGGTTAGCTGGGTATGGCTGGGTATAACCCAGAAGGGGCTGGAGCTTTCCTGGAGCAGGAGACAGAAGGTAGAAAATGCAGCCTCAGGCACTAGCAACCTGTGCAAGCTCCTCCTTCGCCCCTCTCAAGCCAAACTCTGCCTTTTACCCTCAGAAAATTCATGAAAAGCAGCAGTTTATTTTCAAAACTCAACTGTAGTTTTTCTTTAAAAGCTGAAAACTTACTCATATCTCCAGACTTCAGTTTCCAACTAGTCATTTCTGATCATCACAGGTTTTAAATAGGGGAAAAGGAAGAAAGAAAACTGTCTCTCTTAGCAGATGCAAATTTGTTCCTGCATCACATTCAGAAATTTTAGTGTCACAGACACTTAAGTGTATTTGGTTGAGTCTAAAGTGCTAAATAACATCATCAAAAAATTGTTCATTTCAATAAAAACTCAGACATGCAAAGAGCAGCCCAGTCTAGCTACATGCTCAGAATTAAGGTCAAATTCCAAACTCACACACAAGAGCAAGATTGACTGAGCTTAGAGAGTTTGTTTGAACTTGTCCTTTGATCACCTGGTAAAAGAGAAAAATGGGGGAATATGCAGCCATCGAGTGTTAATGTTAGGTGTGAAAAGCTTAGGTTTTCTTTGAAATTAATGTTAAATGCTCAAATAAAGAAGTTTTATCTTTCAACTCTCTTAAAATACAGTTACTACTGTAAATGACACACCCAGTTCAAATTTGATTTCTAGATGAACCTGCTGATAGTGAAAACATTTGAGATCCTTTAATTAACGTTAAGGAAAATTGCACTTAATGACTACTTAAGTGCTTACATCTGCATAAAGTTGCATTACACTGAACACGTCGTCATTTAAATCCATTACCTACTTACAAATGTGTATCAAATTTGCATCGCAAATGTCTTCATGTTCTGCTTTTTTAATCACAAATTCAAAAAGTGTAGTTCTGGGTTTCTTCACCAAATAGTTCTTTATTAAGCAAAATATACATTATAGGACATAAATACAATAAAATAATAGGTGGACGTATTTAAGGTATTATAAATTACTACCAAAGTCTACAGAATGACTCCACTGAAATGAGTTATCTGACCCAATGACATCTGCTCTGACAGGCATCAGTAGCTATAAGGCAACATTAAAAAAATATGGTTTAGTACCAGAAAACCTACTTACAAATATTCTCTTAAAGACTCATTCAGAATTAATAAGTGTTGATTTGACTGCTCAAGCAATAAACAGGATACATTAAACCTGTTTTCTGGTGACTAGACTATTCCCATTAAAGGATCTAAGCTGGTTGCCTTAAATGTAAATGCACATTAGCTAAAATATGTAATTAATATCCGTGTTCAACGGCACTGTTTCATTTAGGTTCATCTGAAGTCAAGTTCTTGGAAAGCTTTTTTTAATTAAATGTAGCTTTTCATGTTCTGCATCAAATTGAACAGTCAAATGAATGTATAGAGGCATTGCTCTGCTCGACTAGAAAAGTCGTTATGTTTTTTTTTTCAGATACCAGTCACAGACACAAATCAAGCCAAGTACCTGTGTCATGAAATTATCAATGAAATTGTACTATCCATTACTACTGTGTGAAGAACCAGAAAAACTGTTTAAACTAGGCCTTTTTCATCACTTATCAATGTCGTGACATGCACAGTTATCAAAAACGGGGTCCAAGTTTTCAGGTGTGGAAGAGAATATGCACAACTGCAAATACTGTTGAATTCTGTGCAATGAACAGATAGACACCACGCTACAGAGTCTATGTTTTGAAATAAATCTTGTGAAGACAAAGCAGCCAGACAACATTAGGGCTTGGCTTTTGTGGGTGTGAGGGAAGAAGTAGGCAGGAATTTTTCATCCTCCAACAGGCAAATGGGGATTATACATTTACATTTCCTGGCTTGTTTAATTATACTTTACATTAGCACAGTGCTTTAAAGTGCATAAAGACAGATGGTCTGTCTGAATTTTATAGAAGAGGAGATGCTACTTATAGAACAGGAGAAGTCCTAAAAGATGAGAGGTAGTGAGCAAAAGAAAGCTAATACATTCATTGCAAAGTCTGGTGAAGTGATTAAAAATTTTGTTATTCCATGAGCTGTATTCTGTAGCCTGTGGAAGAGGTAAGAAGGACACTTCAACTCCACAAGGATCAATGAAATCCATAGTCAGTCATACAGAACTCTAATGGGAGAGCATGAACATTTGTGTGGCAATATTGGAAGTTAGATCGCTGGTGGGTTCTCCTTCCATTCGGCGGCTGCTTCAGCCATGCTACCAACTCCACACTTCTCTCCACTGTGCTAGAACAGTCCTTATGAGTAAAATGCACTGCTCCTTTTGCACATTATGGCTTTAGGGAAGGGCAATAGTGCTATTGCGCAGCAGCTACCTTCTTTCCAGCCCAACTATAGGCTGTTCATCTTCTCTGAAAGATTCCTGACTGCTGCTGTTCTCATGCCACTCTTGATTCCCATAAAATGGTGAGACTTTCCTTCTGACTGTGCTCTAACGTAATGCGCATGTAATAACATTTCCTGTAAGCATGTTAGAGAGCAGATATGTATGTCAATAGTAAATAGCAAATAAACAAAATTATTCTCCATTACAGACACAGAGTTTAATTAGACACTGATGTCAATCAGTACGTATGGACATGTTAAGCAGAATGATCACATATAGCAACTACACATAGGCATGCATACTTAAGGATGGCCCTCTTACAAAGTCAGATTTGTGCAATTTGTGATGCGAAAATGATGGATACCTGGATTTTGAGGATGTATCAGCCCAGCACCAGAAGCTACAGTACATCGCTCCTGCAGCAATGAGAAGTGCACTGCTCACCCAGCCCACGTAGAGAGCAGTTCCTAGTTCTCGTTTCAGTGGCATAGGAACTTCCGGATCATAGAAGTCACGAATGATGCTGCCTCCAGTCCAGGACACAGGGATAAGAACGAGGATGGCCGTCAGGAGAAAGGAAATTCCAGCTGCCAGTATGAAGATACTGATGCCCTGGGGATCCTTCTTAGTCCTGTGAGTGTACTTCACACCAACGATGGCCATCAAAAAGGAAATGATTGACAGGAGCACTGCAACACACATGAGGGCTCTGAATATCTCCAAGGGAGAGGGGAGAGCCAGGACAGAGTCGTAGAATTTGCACTGCAGCCTGATGCCAAGCTGACTGATGCAGTCCATCCACAATCCTTCCCAGATGGTCTCAAACACTACGATATTGCCATCAATGTAGGCGGAAACTCTCCACTGCGGCATAACTGTGGCTGCCATGGTCCCGACCATACCAATACCTCCGAATACCAGACCAGTGATTTGTAACACACAGCAAGCCATGCTTCTTCTGAAAAAGACACCTCAAGCGAGATGGTCTAGAAAGCCTTCCAAAATCACTTTTTCATTGAAGTAAGAGAGGGAATATTTCCTCCAGTAGTTTCCTCATATGGCAAGTTGTTGGGTCTTTTTAAAAGCAGATTGCTTCAGTCTGAAGTTCACACAGGAGGAAATCCATTTCTGACTGTCTAGAAGGACCTGATATTTACTTGCTTTGAAATCCCCTCTGACTGCAGTGCCTACCCATCAAGCCTAACAAGTTTCCAGCCAATGGGAAAGTAGGAGAGGTGTGTCATAGCTGATTTTACTGCTTCTCATGGTGTGTCTGCAGTGGTGCTATAATTGTCAGGGATTCAATTAATGTACCTACTTGCAAGGCTAATAATTTCTTAATGCAAGATTACAGCTATGTTGAAATTTGGTACCAAAATTCTGAATTTCCATCTATTAAAACCTTAAGTAAAATAGGTCATTACAGTTGTTCTTATGACAAAAGCTAGACTTGGACTTGGAGTGGGACTTGATGTCTAAGTGTTACAGCCCTGGGAATACATGTGATTTTTTTTTTTTAAATCCAGCTAGAAGGTACTTGGTGTAGCTCTTTAATGTATATTCCTCGTTTTGATCAAATACAAATGTATAATCATGATTTCAGGCAGGTACAGGAAAGTCAAGTATTCCAATCAACATCAAAGCTTTACTCTACGTGCTGCATAATTCACAAGGATGACAAAGAAAACACCTGATGGTGTTTCACAGTTTCTGCTTTTGAATGTACGCTTAAATTCACTGTTAGCAAATAATCTTCTATGAGACTCTCTCCCTATTATAAGAATAGTTTTGTCAGTATGTTCCACACTAATAATCTTCTTCAGGTAACGTTAGGTGGGGTTGGGGACAATTGTCTAATACGAAAAGGATGAGCTCTTCTTTCAGTGCATAATACACCTTAAAAGAAGTCAAAAATCCCTCCCACAGGCATGTATCTCAACCTGAACAGATAGCTACAAGCCTGGACAACACATGCCGAAGGCTGTTTTGCCTTGGGCAAGTTAGGGATAACTGCTGCACTATGCTTTTTTTTCTTTCTTCTCCCTACCTTGAGATACTGGTGTATGATAACAACTCATGGGTGTTGTTGAAATTGATGTGTTTCTGCCTATTTCAGCTCTTTGAACCAGTAAGGCTAGTAAAAAAAATAGAAAATGTTTTAGCCCATTAAGTCACCTAGAAGTTCTGTTGAAGACAGATACATTCTTCATTTTTTTGTGAGTTGTAGTATTACGAACTGTGTGTGTTTTCAAATATCAAACATTGCCTTTGATGGTATTAATTTAGTTACAGCCTTAAGTGCCTACACAGCATATTCAAAGCAAAAGCTAAAACCCATGAAAAGTAAATTGCCCATCTAAACCACTCACAGGCCCCCAAATCCCCTCCTTCTTACAGTTACTAACCGTAAGGAAAGAATGCCAGATAATGCAAGTTATATAGTAAAATGTTACATGTCCATGTGGAAAATAACTCCTAAAGGATCCTGCCTTTGAGTCTGCCAGCAGGAATCTGGAGAGGAAAAAAAAATGTCTTCAGCTAAGATGTGAAATGTAACCTTTAGAAACTAAATACATTATCAGATTTGTTCTTACAGAGAGATGAATATGGCATCACTCTTCTGCAGACATAAAAAAAATAATCCCACGATGTAGAAAAGTTAAGGCATTTTGCTTGATGCCACGAAGAAGGAGGTGGCAGAGATGAAATCAGAAGTTCCAGATTATTACCTGTCTAGAAGAAACTCCTTTCTCTGGCAGGACACTTCTCCCTTAGAAGTTTGCACACAAGACCTGTGCAGTTTGACTTGAGGTCAGTCTCTATTCATCTTGTTGGACATCTGGACTCCAGAATCATCAAAACTTTTTTTTATTTGCTCTTTTAACTTCAAAAATAAATAGTTTTTATGGAAAACCCCTTTCAAAGATAATATGTAAATGTAATTGTTTTAACAGAAAAACTCTTTGTGCAACATTTTCAGCCAAACATCTCTTAAATGTATACACAGAAAAGAGAAGGTCTTGAAAACAGACCATGCCTAATGTGCTGAATCTGTTTACCTGACTGCCCTGCCTGGTAGGATTGCTCAGAAATAGTTTTTCCTTCTGTGACTCGGGGAGGGTCAGCCAATGAGGTAATGCATAAAAATACACTCTCTGATAGTGAGGACATGGTTTGTATAGAAGATAAACTGCTCCAAAAATACTTCCAGAGAGTGCTAAATTGTTGAATGGTATTGGATTTTTAATCGAAGTTGTACCTATGAGGAGTGACATCTAGTGTAGGTGTGGGGGTAAAAGAGAAACGCCCAGGCGCTGCACTATTGCATGCACTATCCGGTGTCAGGACGATTTATTTCAGTGAAACCTGAGGGGTAGGAAGCAAGAAAGGAAAAACAATGAATGGCCCTTTTGAATCCTGAAGATAAATTTCAGAAATGAAAACGAGCTACAGGAGACAGGTTGAAATACAAAATAGTACCAACATCTTGGAAACTCATGAGGACTGGAAAATCTCATCAACCTCTTAAATGCCAATGAGTCCCTGGCTTTGCTAATTGCTGGAAGAATTATCTTTTGCAAAAAAGTCCTGTGTTGGAATCAGCCTGAAGGGAAGCTCATATACCCTAGAGAACTGTAGCTGCATTTAAAGGGTCACCTCATTTGTCAGAAAGAAATGCTTAGTTGATTTCAAAATCTCTCTGAAGAGCAACAGCTCTTAAAGTAGAAATTACGTGCATACCTACATAGTGGGCATTGCAGATACAATGACTTTAGTGTCAGGTAAGAAATAATAACAGTAAAACCCCATTTACACTTGACTAGACTTTAGAAGTGTCCTTATTGTGTATATCATCCATCTGTTACGCTATTTGGATGCTTACCTGCCTCAAGAGGAGAACACCAGTTCTTATGAAAAAATGCCCACTGCAAAATTTGCCTTCAAAGAGGAAAATAGGCAGCTGAGGAAGTACGTAGCCTTTACATCTAATCTTTCCCTGGATCTCTGTTCAGATTTACATTTTCTCTTCCCTTCAAATCAGGATGTTCATTTGAATCTTTTCCTCGGGCAATACCTTTGGTTCCTTCACTAGCTTTTAAAATGCAGACATCCCTTGAAAAGGAGGAAGTAGATTAGCTCCAGTCTGCATGATTAACGAAACCTGTCAATGATCCCCAGTGCTTAATTAATTATAGGCATCAATAATTTAAACATTTAATTGCCTCCCAGAAAGTAGGTTTCATTTCTCTTTGTATATCTTGTACGTACATTGAATTTTAGAGTCCTTATACATACATGTGCACCTATACACAGACAAATAGACTTTAATCTTGGACAAATGTAGAACTATAATGCACAGGGTTCATTATGATCTCTATTCAAGAATACATAGGTTGGTTATGCTACAGGCTAATGAGCTAAATTTAAGGTTCAGTGACATTTTGGGAACTGGTAAATATGCAGATTTGTCATAAACACACTTCAGATTAGTGACTACTAAGAGTTACAGTTAAGTCTCTCAACCTCCCAGAGGCTGCAGTTATCCAGGAAGACTGCAAAGCAGTCTAACCACCTGCAGGGTGTGGCAATGGGGAGTCCAGTAAGCTTGTGGCTCTGCAGTCCCTTTGCATCCTGTCCTCTTGGTCAAAGGTGCTGAGTAGACTTAGGTTATCATGAAAAATCTACTTTAAGCATACAAAATAATAGGGTTAGGATTGTCTGCAGATCATTTGTTTTGGAAACACAACTGAATGGCACTAGTTCCACTCTGCTTGTGGCTTCCACTAGTCCATTGATTATACGCTGGTGTAACCACCTTGTTTTCAACTATTTACAGAGGCTGGACAACCAAATCATAGTTGAGCTAATGGTTCTGTTACTTTCTATGATATTTTGTTTGACTAATGTATTTTGAGCCTATTGGTGAAGCAAAAAGTTACTTTGATTCTGTTTCAATTCGGGAGAAAATTAACTAAGGCCAACAAATGCCTTTTTATTTCTGCCAACTTTAATATTTTTGCCTGCACATATGTTAAATTATGAAGGTACATTTCCTTCCCTCTCTCTTCAAGCATGACACATTTTGGAGTGAGAACATCTGTTCAGTGTAGCTTAGAGAGGGATATCCCCCGACACATAACAGGCACTGTACTTGGGCATTGACCTCTAACTCTAGTTTTGAGGCAACCCATGACTGACAGTTGAATTGAAAACAACTAATATTTATTTTCCATCATCTTTCTCAGCACGCTTGAAATTCACAGCCCAACAAAACTGCCAAACTCTTAATGATATTCCATGTCGGAGGAAGCCTGTCTTCTGGACACTGTGAATGAACTCAAGTTCAGTGCAAAAAAACCCCTATAGTAATAAAATATTAAATACAACTTTTACTATTTAATCCATCTAAACTGTTTCAGGATTTAACAAGGTATTTGTCATCCCAATACTTGTGTACAGCCATCCTGACAGAAATAGAATCTGCCAGAAGATATGCTATCTTACTTTGCTGCTTAATGACAGGTCCTCAAAGCATACTTGAGGGGGCATTTGATTGTGCAGCCCATGCTAAGCTGTTGGAAATACAACAGTGGCAAATTCCCAAGGCAGTATTGATTGCTTTCATAAGGTTTAGCAGCAGAGTATACAGTTAGACTATTACTGCATGAAGCACAGGGAAACTCCTTTACTTACGTGATTTACTGTGATGGAACAAAGGAGGAGGAGGAGGTAAATGTGGCAGTGATGGACTAAAGACAAAGGAGATGAGAGGTGTGTAGAAAGAGGTAATATCTTTTATTAGACTACCTGTTAATGTTGGAAACAAGCTCTCAGGCTCAGAATACCAAGAAATATTGCTTTTGGAGCAAGGTGTAATAGCACACCCTTGAACCAGCTTTCCAGTAACTAAGCAGTGCGGGTAACTAAACAAGTAGGTCTCGAACTTTGAAGAAAAGGACCTTTTTCCCCATCTTTCTCTGTCATAATACGGGTTTCTCCCTGTCCAGTCCTGTCCCACTCACTTTTTGTCCTCTCTCGAACCCTACCTGGTGAATGTAATTAGCAATATTGTTAATTTCTACCTGCAAAATAATCCCCAGTAGCACAAACTCCACCACCACTAATCCCAACATTGTACACCCAATGACACCCCCAAATCTGGCATTTCAACCCACAGTAGGGTCATCCACCCTACCCTCATGCTCTCCACTTTCTTTCTCTACACAAATTCAAAGTCCTTTACCAAACCTCTGTGCTTCTGGCAAGGATATTACATTGTCCTTCCTCCTCAGGACTGGGATTGACCCTGGGACATCCTGGCTGACTTTCTCCAGATGACAAGCTGGGCATCCCCAAGGAAGGAGCAGCATAGTCCCTGCATATTGGGTCTGCATATCTGTCAGAGTTCTTCTCCCCACCTACCTCACTTCCCCTTCAAACAGAGGGAGGGGAGAAGATGCGGAGGACAAGGGAAGCCCTGCCCAGCCAACCAACTGTTCCTGCATTCACACAAAAGCACTTCTTCCTGGAAGTCATAAATCACTTTGTATTTGTGCTGGCACAGAGACCAAGTGAGTATTTCACAGGAAGAAATTAATTTTTGTCACTTGCTCTCAGAACACCCTCCTCTCCTCATATTCATGAATCACAGCAGCTCCAAGGATGCACTACTGTCAGTGTAATTTGGGGGCTGCTTTGGCTCTGCACAGTGACAGTCCACAGTCTGCAAGGGCACAAATGATTCACCAGTGAGGGCACACTGCTTGCCCTCAGGAACGATTCAAGGCTGTTCCTAATTGCAGCATATTATGTAGCCAGTCAAAATACGAACTTCTTTGTCTGTGGTCAAGCAGTAGCTGCCTTCATTCCAGATCTGAAATACATAGTTTGGCACAGAGTGCAATACTTCAGAAAGAGGAATGTCTAATAACTATTTCTACCAATCATGTGTTGGGATTTAAGGGGCTGAAAGTGAGAGAAGGGAAAGGAAAAAAGATAGAAACTAGTCTGATGCTCAGTCTGACTTAAAACCACGTATAAAACGGAGGGGAAAGAGACCTCAGCAAATCTGATGTTTTTATGTTGGAATGTGGCTCACATTGTGAGGCAAAAATTGGTATGTGAAGGATCATTAAGATGAGAGGATGTGTATCTCTGCAGAAGACCATGTCAATGCGGTGAAAGTGCCTGGAGCATTGAAGGAGAACAACTCCTCAGATCTTGAGCACATTCTTCTTTCTTAATTGGACTGAAGATCTTACGGACAAGAGGCTCAAAAGTTCCTTAGGAAGTACCTGGAATATGCACCCTAAGGGGAAGGAAAGGAGAATCTCACAGGAATAATGTCAATACTCAAACGGATTAATAATCCACAGGGAAGGTATTTGTTAGATGAGAACAGAAAAGCTAACCAACCAACAAAGAAAACATATCGAAGAGGTCAGAAAATTTAAGGGAAGAATGAGACTAAATATAAGTCACTCCAAGTTGGTTTTTTTTTTTCAAAAAATAGAATAATAAAAGGTGCTATGGACATGCAAATAATACAGAAAAGCAATGGAAGAGGCATGCTAGGCTGTGATTATGTGTCTAAAAAAGATAATTACCCATCCTTTTTCTCTGAATTTAAGTAATAACAGGGATAGAGAAGAAGGAGAGCACAATAGAATTACAACGCTGTATTCAGGGTACATAAAAAAACCTCCAAACATCTATGGACAGAAACTGAAGAAAGAAAGTGATTGCCACTGAAGGAAATTCAGCATGTGCAGTTCCAAATCTGGTGGCGAGGACTGTTAGCATATGTGTCAAATCAAGAGTGATATTGTGTGCCTGCAGAACAGCAAAACTAAGGGAATGAGTGGGGAGGTGGAAAACATTGTGCACAAGTAGAAACACATTAGTCAGAATCTAGTAGTACATCATGATTTAAAATCCATTACAAAGTAACAAATAAATACCTAGAAATAAATGAAAAGCTAAATAAAACACAGCATGGACTTAGCAAAAATAAGTTCACTTTTTGATAACATTTCCTAGAAAATAAAAGTCGAGAAAATCTAACCCATTTGGACCTTATTAAAGCATCTGACACAGCCGTGGGAAAGTAACAGAAGTGCTGAAGGGATGGAGAAAAGTGAAATTGTGTAATGTAGATACAGAATCTGTGAGTGTGTAAAGAAACAAGAGGATATATTGGAAGAACAGCTATCAGGTTCCTGTTTCCAGACATTTATTTCTGCTACTGTTGAAATCAAGGGCTTCTCTAGGAGCCCATCATATTACTCTCAGGGATCTATTAATAGAGGAGGAGCTGCAGCAAGGAAACTTGAATTAGACACCCAGCCAGTCAATGTACTGTCAATGATTAAGAGCTGTGCAGGAAAGTTGGTGATCTTGAGGCCTGGAATAACAGAATTGCAATGCATTTAATAAATGCAGGGAAGATGTTTGTTTATTTTTGTAAATAATTTACCCCACGCTATGATAATCTGCAATAAATATATTCAGTGTGCTCAGGAGTGATGAGGCTTCCTCTAAGATTTTTTTTGTCCAGTCTGGGTCATCAAACTTAAAGAAAGATATGAAGTAGCCAAAAGAAAGGCAGAGGATATAAACAAGTAGAGTGAAAAATTGAATGAATGTGCTAATGGGGAAAAAATTAGAAATTATTAAGCTAAGCAAGTCAGGTTCAAGAGGTCAGATGGTAAGTATCCGGAAATATGGAAAAGACTCTCTGCTTTAAAGGAAAGTAGTGGTCTGTTTGCTATGCCTGCTGCTGATGGGACAATAAAAAATGAAGCAGCCTCAACCTGCAGCGGGAAGATTTAGTTTAAGCTTCATGAAAATCTTTTTTAATGAAAACGATAATTAAGCACTGGGGATAGATTGCTAAGGACAATGCAGAGTAGCCATCCCTAGAAGTTTTTATTGCGAAAATGTCTCTTAGGAATAATTTTGTTCTATTTATTCGTGGAGAAGAGCAATGGAGCAGTAAGTGAATATCACCTTTTCTAGAACCAGCTCCACTCACACCTTTTTTTTCTCCTTGTTTGTCCTCTTTCATCCTACATGGATGACCTTCCACTAATGAAAGGAACTAATGGTGCTGATGGTACTCTTGATGGTACCCAGGTAAACTAGTTGGCATCAGCTTTCTGATTTCTCAAGCAACATGTATTTAGGACTGCAAATGGCCTACATCCCTTAAGTGATGGTTCTTTGCTGAGACTTAATAGGGAAGTATTGTGGCCATCAGCTCCACAGGGCAGTGAAATGGGGGAAAGCTTCCTGGTGAGCAAGGGGTGAGCTTGCTGTGCTACCCACGAACATTTCTGTAGCAGAGCTGCAGGAAAAGCCTAAGGGCTAAAAGCATCCAAAATGTGGAACGGAGCTAGGCATTGGTTCAGGGCCTCAGTTCAGAGGCTTCAGGGCCTCAATTCTGCCCTGCAAAACAAGACTGGTAGTGGACACACCTGTGTCAGGGCTGTAGATACTGGCCAGGAATTTCACAGAACTGGAGTTACCCAGTATTGCACCTTTTTCAGCTCAGTGGGAAAGCAGAGCTGCGTATCATACCTCATGCTCACAAAACCCACTGTACCCACTATGTATGACCCTTGGCGAAGGGATTAAATCCCAGACAAGCCTGTGACTCCATGAAGCATAAAAATACCCTGAGTACAGGAGACCGGAGGCAGAGACTGTACTCTCAAAAACCATCGTCCACTGGCCCTGCAATTCTCCTGCTTTGTAGGCACTTGCCTCTGATAGTGGCAGATCTCCATATATTTCCATGATGACACAGTAAGACCAGTCTTATACTTCAGTAATGATCCTTCACCAATGAGGTCTAAGATTAGATGGCCTCTCCTAGTCTCTCCCTGCTCTATTGTCTGTTATTTGCTAGTCATGTTTGAGAGTTGAACAGAAAGCAAGCAGCCTACAGATAAATTCTCACATGTAGGCAACATGTAAATTTAAAAGCATGGGGAAATACAATACCTATTCAGGATTGCACCTTAAAGAGATAGAAAAGTCCCTTATGTGCAGCTGACATTACGGGATTTGCAGATGTATGATAACCTCGTGTGTCAAATGATTCATTCTTGTTAAAAATTAAAAAGTAGGAGCTCACCTGCACTCAGGGTCTGTTAGAGTATTGCCTTGCCTGCAACAAGCAGCTCCTGAAACTGCAGCTCTACTGTCACCCATGTGTTTACCCCCTCACTGTCCAGCTCTAACGAGAGCAGTGCCTAGTAAAGCAGGTGGCAGCTCCCTCTAGATCCCTACAAGAGTTCAGCAAGCAGCGGGAGAATTTCAGAAGAGGCTCATTATAAATGAAAGCCCAGTTGCTCAGTCACAAAGTGGTGATTGAAATCTTGAACCTTCACTCTCCCAAGTTAAATGAGCATTACTTTCCTCTGATCTGAAAGCTGTGCAGTCATTTACACAGCACAAAGGGTACCAGGTGAACCTGGAAAGGCTCCATGTCCGTTTTACATTGTAAGAATGCATACAAGTGCCAAAAGTGCAGGACAAAGGGGAACAAGCTAGATACCCTTAGTTTCATTTATGGAGGCAATACTCCTTATTTCCCCAATAATTTACCTTGTCTGCAAGCAATGAATTCTAAATTACAAAATATGATATTTGAAAGTTTATTGATTCAAGGAGTAGATTTGTGCTTGGATAGATGCCCTTAGATGGGACGCTCTTCTCAGAATACTCAGGGTTTATTTAATGCACAAATCTGGGAGAAGCCAGCTTTGTTTAAAATGGAAGATTTGATTTCCATTCTGTTAAAGATATGGTATATGGATGAGATACAATCTGAAGGAAATGGCTAGATGTGCGTGAGTTGTACTTAAGGGGGAATATGAAAATGCGTATGTTTGTTACAATAAGACGAACTCTTTGCAGCATAGGATCTCTAAGGAAGATGTTTTGAAGCATCAGCATCCCACTTACAGTCCATTGGACTTCTGTTCTCATAAATCCTGTGGAGAGTCTTGTAAGTCTTCTTACGCTCTTCTTGTATCTCTGTACAACTAGATCGGTGTGTGCTTTATCAGGAACAGATAATACTACACGATGTAGCAGTAGTGCTGGATGTATGCAAGGTTTTTACAGAGCTGTCATGGTTATCTCATTTTTCACTGAGGCCTGCCTCAGACCTGCAGGTGAATGAATGCTGCATGAGTCACTCCATGTTTTGACAGCAGAGATAACTACAATGCACCAGTACATATACATGTAGTTTTCTGAGTCAGATCTTGTACATACCTTTTAGAGGGATGAACTAGACTTTATTATAGGCATTGTTATAAACCCTGGTGTTCTAGTTATAGGTTCTGTGTAGGATATTCACAAAGTGACACTAAAACCAGGATTGTTCCTCTGCTCTCTTCTCCCCAAAAAAGAGAAAAGGTTGCCATATAAACATTAATGAAGGAGTACAAAGGAAATACAGCCACGCACTGCTATATTACAGATAGGTGATACACTTCACACATATGTATGCAGAAGTAACTTGCTTAAAAATAATGAAGAATAATAAAATTCCATAATCAAACATATCTTACTGTGTATCTTGCAAACATCGTGAAGAAAAGTTCTAGAGCAGATTTTCATTCTTTCTAGCTTGTTGAGTCATGTCATATGAAGCAAAGAATTTTGTTCCAAATATTCAAATATTAATAGTCCAAGGAATTTACTAGAAAAACACAGATCACGTAATACACTTTCTATAAAATACTTAAAACTGTCAATCAAAATCTAGAACAAGAACATTGTTCTCCATTAAATACCACAAATTGAATTGTGCTCTCAGTTCAGTCAAAATTGCATTGATTTCTGTGGGTCTGGAGTTACATCTTATTTATTGGTGACAAAATTCTATTAGAATATTACTACTATTGATTAATTTGGGTCATTTATTAAGTTAATTTGTATGGAAATATTTTTCAGTAGGCTTGGTTTCTTTACATTATTGCTTATCCTGGGTGCATGATCTTCTTATTAAAAATATTGTTTAGCTTGTTTTAATGTGAACTGTGAGAAAATAGTATCACTATTTATGTTCTTTATGCCTGTAAACTATGCTGTTATGAGTGGTTCTTAGCAAAAATACAGATCTGATTGTATGGAAAAATATGTATGTCACAGAGTCCTGTGGCAAGTAATCAACACAGTGTTTGTGATCTGTGCAATACTGAAAAACATTGCAAGCCACAAGGAGTTTGCAAGGGAATACAGCTGCTTTTAAAAAGAAGAGTGTGAATGAATTCAACTTATAGGGATTACAGAAGAAATACCAACTTTCATCAAAAGGTTAGTATTTAGAATGAATATCAAGCTATGTTTATTCTCTGAAATAAGGGACATTTTTCATATATTTTAGCTTACCCTCCTCTGCTGAATGAATTCTTCATGCAGCCCTCCTTTAAAGCTACAGTAAATCAATCCCTTATGAATGCTTTTTTTTTAAACCATTATTATCTTGTCTTTATTATCTCCTTCCCTGCAAGGACAAAAAAAATATCCAGCTGCGTAATTCCCCTCTGCTTTGCAACAGGCCAGAATTTTGCATGACAGTGGAACTTTAAGCCTTTTATTACGGTTCTATACATAAAATACAACCCAAAGCAAAACGATACACCCCAGTAATTCCAAGTTACTACTAAAATAATACTAAACCTTCACATTTCATGCACTCAAATTGTCCAAGCTGCCTCATCAGCCACAGCAGAGCCCACTGGGGGTAACTGTGGCTCCAAACCACGGCTGCAACAGCAGCAGTTACAGGGCAGAAGACAAAGGCAGCTTTCTAGCTGCCCTTTCATGCAGAAGCTGAAATCCATTCAGACAAATTAAATGCTTAAAAAAATAGGAAAAAGCAGGAGTCATCTAGACATACTGACTTTTGGAGTATGAGCTTTCCGTCTCCCTGTGCACATGCTCATTGTGAGTGGGGTAGTGGGTTGGTGCGGAGTATCCGTAGCTCCTGCTTTTCTCACAAAAATGACAAAAGCAACAGAATATGGCTCCGGCAGCAATGAGGCAGATGGCAGCTACCCAGCCCAGGTAGATGGCCTCTCCAAGCTCCCTTTTCTGTGCAACGTTGATCACGGGATTGTAGAAGTCACTGATGATGGTGTTGGCAACCCAGCAGACTGGAATAAGTTCGACGACACCCGAGAGGATGAAGAGAAGCCCAGCTGTCAGAATAATATAGCCCTTGGCTTGCCAGCTGCTCTGAGTGCACCGTATGCACTTCATCCCAATAATGGCAACCATGAAAGCCAGAAAGGAGAGCACCAACCCCGCACACATCAGCCCTCTGGATGCCTGCAGATCTGGTGAGAGAGCCAGCACGGAGTCGTAGACCTTGCACTGCATCCTGATGTTGGCTTGCCTGATGCAGTGCATCCACAAGCCTTCCCAAATGGTCTCAAACACGATGATGTTGGTCTCGATGAAGGCAGACACCCTCCACTGAGGCATGCCCGTGACAGCAAATGTTCCAATCATGCCGATGCCACCAACAAGCAGCCCCACAACCTGCAAAGCACTACTGCCCATGTTGCCTTCGCAAGGTGAGCACAACTTAGGTTCCCTGAGCCAGCTGGCAAAAAAAAATGAGCAACTTTGCTGAAAGTCGGTGTCCCTTGTGCAAAGAAAATTTCAGAACTAGTCTGCACTACTTTAAATCAGCTTCAGTCTGGCACGCATTACCTGGGACTTGACTACACCTTCATTGCTTTTATAATTCCCCTGCCACTACTGACTCAAAGAGGCAAACTGAGCAATCAAGTGGAACAACTTTTCAAAGCAAGAGAAAGGACAGGGTGTGTGTAGGCCAGAAAGAGCTACTTAGAATAAACGTACCTTCTGAGGAAAATGCTTTGCATTGAAGTTTCTTATTAAAAAAAAAAAAGAAGCCCTACCCTTAACTTGAGCTGCTGTCTGCAGGTTAGTCTGTGCTAAATAAATGGACAGGTCTCAGTAGGGAGACTCAGGTGTGCACTAGCATAGTTACTGAAACTGTTGCACTGAATAAGCAAGAGTATTCTGCCTCGACTTGGCTCCGTGGCACATTGCCAGGAGGAAAGCAGAGCTGCGCTCCCTGCCACAGGGCCTCTGCCCCAAAAGTACTTTTGTGCTGAAGCTTGAAGGAGAGCACTGTAGTGATAGGATCAAGGAACAAAGCAAATCAAAAGGATAAAGATAAAGTAACTCTGTACTTGAAACCGTTCTGCAGAGGATAATCAAAGCTGCAAAAGACCATTTAAGAGGTAGAAAGAACAATAAAAGACCTCAATCCTGCCAATACCTGTATATGTATATAGTTTAATGTCTTTTTGTTGCTCTATCAAGTGTTATCGGGATAGGCAGGCTTCTATGTCCACATGCTTAAATGATTGCAGAATCAGGTCTGCTACGTAGCAAATTGTTTTCCTGTGCAAAAGTGAACTCAGCAATTACCCTATGATAAGGTCTAATGCAATAGGAAGTATTGGCACTCCAAGTAAAGGTCTTTCAGAGATATTCACATACAAACAAATACCGTAGAAAAATATCATTTTTTAAAAAGTCTGATTTGAACATAATGATTAAGTAGAGCATGTGAACTGTTCATTCGAGAGCTCTTGTGTGATGCGGCCAGCAGACAGGTGAAGAAATCTGGGAAAGTCAGAGCAACAGAAAAGACAGTCAAAAACCCAGGAAAAAAAAAAACAGGCATGTAACCGTGGATTTTTTTACAAATTCCTATAGCTACAAATGCATGCATGAAATATTCATCCTGATCTCTGCATGTGCCTTAACAAGGATAATAAAAAAATCAGGCATGAACTAGGATTTTTTGTTAAGAAGTAATACTCCATTTATTAAGACAAGAACTAATTTCTTACACTGTAGAAGACCAATTTAGGATACCATTAGCTAGGCAGTGAAATACTAGTCTCATGCTATTCATTTGAACTTTCTTGCCTCTATTTCTTTTCTTGCCATTTACATATCTTCAGAAATAGAAAGTAAACGCGAAAAAACAAAACAGAGTACTGCACTGCTAAATGTGCCAGCTTGTTGGTATATCAAAGATAGAGACAAGATAAAAGTCCCACTTACGTGTAATATTTTATGCTTCCTAAGTGTATTTTTGTGCAAGTGTGTGGGCAGAAAACTGCGTTTAGGAGGCAAGGGAAAGTAAGAAGCACTCTACAAATATTTCCATTTTCAGCTTTGGCTTTCCTATCCACCCACTTTACCAATGTCGGCAGCAAGATGCTACTTATAAAGACACACTAAAATGATGAAGGCTGGTAACCTCTCCTTCTGTTTCTGGTCCCTTGAGCCCTGATTTGTGGCTAGGTAACTTTCCATTATACTCTTTTGGTTTCGTTTAAATCTCTGAAATCAAACCTGCTGTCTGCATGCCTTTCTTATTCCAACGGCACTGAGAGGCTCCTACTGCTGTGGTGCTCAGCAGTATCTGATCCCACTGCAGCTACTCTGCCTGCTCTGCGTTTCTCATGCCACACATTTGTATTTGCAGTTTTGGGTCCTGCTTGCCATCAAGGCCTGGCGGTTTGAGGTCTTTTGCCCTGTCTCTGAGCAAGCCAAAGGAGGGCTCATATAGCCTCCTGAGTTAGGGTTCATGGCTGCTGTGTGAGCTGAAGGCCCAGGTCATTTGACTGTGACTGGGCTTTACACTCTGCAGTGCCATGGCCCAGCGACTTGCTGCACTTCTGACCTTTGCTGGCACCCAAGCACAGGGGAGTGAGCAGTGCTCTCCTCCCGGAGGTGATGCTTCCCCTCTCCCAGAGCAGCTGGCGCTTCAGGTGCAAGAGCAGTGGGTATAATATCCTTCGTCCTGCTGAAAATCCTGACCTCTTGTGAAGAGTGTCATTTTCAGGACAGCAATAAAGGGTGACTGAATTCCTTTGGGCAGAATGTATATATTCCCAATGCATTGATTTGGAGAGGCCATACTCTTACTGTCTTGACATTGGAACTGTATAGACTGCTAGAGCATGAGAGAGTCTGCATCGGTATAACTGAAATCACACTTTGTTGCTTTGTGGGCTGCAAACCCATAAGTGATTCAGATCTGAATACAGGACTTTGGGAAAACTGAGTGGGGAAACCTTCAAGGATGACTGGACTCATAGATTCACAGAATAATTCAAGTCAGAAGGAGTCCCTGGATGTCATTGAATCCATCCCATGATGAAGCTGTGCCCCTCAGAGTCACAAGGCTAAGAACACAATCAGGTTCCTTTTCAGTCATCAAAATTCCTGAAGATTTATTGGGGAAAGAGTGGTAAAATCCTGTTTGCCCAAGGGTGAGACAAGGAGGATTTGGGGGAAAGGCTATAAATACACAATATTTCTGCTAAAATGGATTTGGCATATTAAATATACAATAATGTTATTATTGTATGGCTTTACAGCCCCATAGTTGCCACTTCAACAGCAAAAAAAAGCTACGAGCCTGCAGCAGAACAAATAAACAAGCATTTTAATAATATCCCAATAAGTAAACAAAAACGTGATACAAGCAGCAGGACTGATTTTTCTTAGTGACTACTGAACTTCTAATTTACAGGACATGCAAAATAATTAGCTGTGCAACTATAATTTGACTGCATTATTGATTAATTTATAAACCATTAAAGCTCCTGTATAAATTCATGGTAAGACTGTGTCTGCATCAAGGATTCAGTAATTGTGCGTTCTTAAAGGATTAAATTTGAGTGCCTTATCTTGCTTAAAACCTTTTTCAGAAGGAAATGTGGGGAAATCTTATTTAGTATTATGGATTGCATCTGCTTGTTTACAATTAAAACACAGAAAGGGAGCAAGTCAAGAATCTTATTATTTCTTCTTGTCTGTATTCAAGCATGCCATTTCATTACAGAGAAATATCAGAAACACCTGTGACTAGCTAATCATCTTTCACTGTTAGCCACAGGATCTTATTATTTTGTTATAAAACCAATATGCACATACATAATTTAACCTCTTCTCTTCTTCCTTTCCTTTCCTTTCCTTTCCTTTCCTTTCCTTTCCTTTCCTTTCCTTTCCTTTCCTTTCCTTTCCTTTCCTTTCCTTTCCTTTCCTTTCCTTTCCTTTCCTTTCCTTTCCTTTCCTTTCCTTTCCTTTCCTTTCCTTCCCTTCCCTTCCCTTCCCTTCCCTTCCCTTCCCTTCCCTTCCCTTCCCTTCCCTTCCCTTCCCTTCCCTTCCCTTCCCTTCCCTTCCCTTCCCTTCCCTTCCCTTCCCTTCCCTTCCCTTCCCTTCCCTTCCCTTCCCTTCCCTTCCCTTCCCTTCCCTTCCCTTCCCTTCCCTTCCCTTCCCTTCCCTTCCCTTCCCTTCCCTTCCCTTCCCTTCCCTTCCCTTCCCTTCCCTTCCCTTCCCCACTATGTTAAGGAAATAATATCAGCATCAAGATTTTCTGTAAGACCTGTGTATTTCCCTGCACAGAGTTCCCAGCTCTGCCCTCCTCCCGTCTCCTTTCCAGAGTTGATGAGTAAGTCAGCCGCACCCGTTGTTCTGTATTCTTGGTGAATAATGCGGACCTAAAGCAACTACAGCACTACCACAACAGAAAATAGGTAACGTCTCAGAACTGGTCTTGCCCAGCTTCCCTTGTAAGCTTCAAATGGGACCCCACAGCCAGGAAAATTTGCCTCCCTGTCTCTCTCACACTTCAGTAGCACCATTCACCAATGAATGGGGAGAGGGCAAAAAGGGATTTCTCCCCTTTCTTACGTGGCTTTTCTTCTGAATGCTGCTCACAGTTTGGGGAGGAGGCGATATGAGGAGCTGTGATTAGCTGGGCACCATTTCTCACAGCTTAGCACCATTTCTCACAGCTTTTCCCACTGCTCAGTACTTGAGTACAGCCCTACATGTACAAGTCCCTACCATGACCCATTTTCAGCCACTAAAGCTATTGTGGAAAAAATACGCCAGGAAAACATGATTTTCCCCTTGCTGAGCTTATAGCATTTTTTAATTCCATAGTTGTGAAATGTTAACAGCAATCACTGATGCTGAGGGGGAAGTGGGGAGAGGGGTAAGAAGTGGTTGCTCAACACCTCCAAAAATCTTATCCCACACCAGGAGCACATTGAAAAGAATCTTGGTTATTGATGTTCTTACGGAAAAACAGAGGAGTGTCGATGTCAAACAAGTTGTTCAGCATTCTCTTTCTTGGAAGGCTATTATTACTCTGTCAATGGATGTGCACTGCTGTACGGCTCACCCCAGGTACACCAAAACCTGGCATTTATTTTTCTCTATGATCTTTTACCTAAAGCGGCAGAACATGAAAAGCCAGTTCAACACACCTAGTGGAAGCAGAAAGGGTCACATACATTCATAATCAGCTTCATTGAAGAGCCACTCTTTTTAATTGAGGTAGCTTTTACTCCTCTACCTTCTCTCTCCATCACTTACCACTAACAAGAGACAACTGTCTAGACAGCAAATGACACCACGACAGAAGTGCAAAAAAAATAATCTTTGGCTGGTAATGCAACGGTGTTGCAGGTAATCGTTCTGTAAAACCTTTTGCCTAATAGCCCAAATAAATATTCATATTTGCTTCTCTTGCTCCCCCCACTCTTTAAATCCCATATATAAAATCCATGACAACGTGATGATGTTCCCCTCAGATTAATTTGTGGTGCAGAAATTTCAATTTCCTTGCTTTTAACTTCTGTTTGTTTTGTGAAGTATTAATGCAGAAAATTTGTCTAACCTGGTATAGGGACACACAGTTCAAAACCAGGGTTTCTGAAGATACGCAGTGGTTAAAGAGCACTAGAGGCAACACCTTCCTATGTCATCTGCCTCTATACAACTCAAGAGACAGCCAAAACGTCATGAAGAGCAGGATACCTGACCAAAGAAATGATCTATTATGTTGCTGAATCTTCATAAGAATTAATAGCAGGCAATGCTATGCTAAGGAAGGGATGGAAAGGTATTCACTTGCTGGTGTGAAAAACAGACTAGATTTCAGGGAATCATTCTTCACCAGGACCAGTTCACCCCGAGGAATTTATAGGACACATCTGGCCACAGATGCATGTGGGAGCCTCTGTCCTGGGGTTGTCCCTACAGTTTGGAAAGGGTCATATTGGGAAGCTAACTTTCAACTCCAGACACCTAGCTTATACTCACTGAAACCCACAGTCCCTCTGCTGTGAAATGAGTAGAAACATGAAGCATGTAGTATAGAGTCACTTTTTTCCTCACACAGAAAGAGAAGTGATCACTAACAGGAAGGTCTATTTCTTTGTTGTTTTAGGAAAAGTTGCATAATTGCTGTGTTTGAAAGAAAATTTAAATTGCAGTTTATCCCATTCAGGTGGTTGCCTCAGTATCATTCAATTAGCCTACAATTTAAATGCCAGACCTTCTTTAAAATGAAATATTGCCTAAACTGATTTGATTAGAAGTTTTTCATCTCCAGAAAAAACCTACCGTTTGTGGCATTTCTGCTCCAACCTACTTGAAGCATCACTGTATTACATTTAATTTTCTCTCCTAAAAGCTCCTCAGGCTTATAGTTTTCAAGTTCCTAACATTCTTGCTGTGAAGTGCTGCCCATCCTGAATCATAAGACTTTCACAAGTGTGACATGTTAGTTCATTAAAGATAAAAACAACTGGCCAATGCTTGTCTTCAGTTATACCCCAGATGCCTCAGTGACTGTGTCAGGACTTCACAGATAGAAATGAGAGCCAAACTTCAGTTTTATCTGCTTGCCTGAAAACCCTATTATGAGTTTTACAGAGGAAATGTTCGGAGAAGAAAAAGATTGGTTTTGATTCGATTAATAATGTTTAATATTTTGATGTAATGAGATTGTTGAGGTGACAAGGTTGATATCTTCGAAACAGTCAGGCATTTTTGAGGCATAAAGAGCAGGAATGAAAGAGAGTCTCAGACAAGGAAACCCGCAAATTCAAAAAATGTACTGTGCGAAGTCAGAAAAAGACTGAAGGAAGAGTGTTGTTTCTTTAGCACAGCAGCTAATCTGTAACACACAGAATGGACACATGCAAGCTTTAGGTGTAACGCTGTGGTGTCAAGACCTTACACAAATACAAACAGCATGTATTCCTTGCTTTTGGTTTTCTGCCCTCTTGATAGGATTCCCCACTCTTTTCCTTGATTTTTCTATTTTGTTCTGGCTAGAAAAAATCCAGGCTTGTATCCCAGAAGTTTCCTAACCTGCTTTTGCTTGTGCAATGGTGTACCTGGCTTTAGCACTAATGGTTTTTTGTAGCTGAGCAAAAGAACATCTTTAAAACCAGATCACCACAGCCTGGAATGATTTCTGGAAGAGGAACAGACAAATTAGTAATGCAATAAATATCCTCAAGCAGGCCAAAAGAAGCACTAGAGTTTTAGTCTTTGCATGGCAATCACTGTAATGTGATACACATTTTGTGCCAGAAGCCAGCAGCTGGCAGGCTTTTGGAGAGCTCCCACAAATCTTTCAAAGCACAGCCCAGCACTGCTAGCATCGCCACTCCTCCTCGGATGCAGCAGCATCAACTCATATTCAAATCTTATCTCGTTTTACGCGTTAAGCCCACCCAGGCAATGCTATAGGGAGAATAAGCCCTTCCCCTCCCTGTTGAGTCTCCACAGTGCATATTTGACAACAGGAGAGATGACATAAATATGCAAGCTCTTCTACAAAGAAAACCCCTTGAGCCTGAGATAACGTTGCAGAGCATGGAATCCACAGCTATGATGCGTGTGCTAATCACAGTCTTTCACTGGCCGTATCTCATAAATCGCCCTGAACTCTGGGATGAGAGGGATGAAGAAAGCAACTGCTGTTTGCAAATGTTTTTCACTCACTGCCTGCCCTGGCCAGGGTCCCATGTTCCAGAGGCAAGAAGGAAAAACCTGCCATTTCTACACATGGGAACTCATCACCTGCAAAATAGAAGTGCAGCAACTATTTTCTTTCTGTGACATGGACACAACACAGTAAGGAGATAGTCCAGCTCAGGAATCCAGGCTTAGGTACTTTTATGAGAGCACAGCTGGGGTTGTTTTGAGAGCTGGCCTAAGGGAAACAAACTTATACTCTAAATACTCTTTATATGTGACTGCAACCCCCTCAAAGGCACTCTGCAAAGCTCAAATGGGGCTAAGATTTCTCCTTGTAAACATTCTAATTGTTAGTGGCAATCTAGAGAAAAAGGTGTCTAAAGCAGGTATGTATAACTAGAAAGCCCTTGAAAACTGAAGGACGGATCAAAATATCATATAAAGGGGAATTTCAATGTTTTTTCCTTTAATCATTGTTTTTCCAATCTGATTGGGAATCTGTATGTCCTGGTTTGCTTCTGGGTTAAAACTTTTTCCTTTATTTCAAATTCTCCTTGTTTGTTGGCTTTCCACTGATGCATCCATCAGTAACATGGGCCAAGGGTAGATAGTATTCTTGTAGACCAAGTTTTCCCATGGTGGACTCCTCCCAAATCTTTTAGGAGACCCGCTCATGGAGTAACAGCAACACCAGCTCACTTATAATGCTAAAGTTTTCAAGATCAGGGCAAAGTGTTCCAGCTGCAGTCTTATTCACAGATCAATATGCAATCAAATTAGTTGGGGTGTTGCACAATAAGTGTTTAGAAACTTACCATTAAATACTTACATGACTAAATGAAACAGTCCTTAGATGAAACAGATGGGTGGAGGAAAGAAAAAGGAATAACTTTTCTTACTTTTCAGTATTATTCATAGTATTTAACCAAATATACAAGAAGTTTTTCTGAAAGATAGCCGAAGTGATCAAAGCAAAGTTGTTTGCCCACGAAAAGGCATAAAGTTTGGGGTTGGCAGAACAGCTGAAAAAAAAAGACAGAGAAGAGAAGAAAGAGAAGGTATCTGGGGAGGCTGGTCTGTGCTGATTTTTTTAGTTTTTCACTTGAACCACAACTGTAAATCATTGGCTTCCAGGAAGCCTCTCTTGGGGACTGCTTAGAAGCCCTGGCTCCTTGGGAGATGCAGTTTCTTGGATTTACAGTCTTACCTGTCCAAACTCTTTTCTCTTTCTAAGAAAACCCAATAATGTACCCAATCTCTGATTCTGCTCACTTGTGCTTTAATATACACCTGTTGCCCCTGTATTCCACATAGGTGTACTAGCTGCTCAATGATGAGAGCTCCTGATCTCCCTCATTCCTTGATCTGGCTGCTCTCTGTGTATCCAGGTGGAAAGGACATTCTGTCTGAGGTGAGAGCCTCTGCCCAGATTTGGTTTTGTTCCCTCTTGGAGTGAGTCAGACCTATGATATTACAGAGCACCTATGAACAGCACTTCAGTAATGCAGAATGTGTCTGCGCTGGTGGTGATGGGTTTTCTATTTGTCTGCAGCCTTCCCAACTGTGTCTTTTTGATCACCAACTTCTCCCATATTTATGCTAAAAGCTTATGCCAACAAACTCACATTTGAATTTGGTCTGTTAAAATGTAAACCATCAGATGGCACATATTCAGCTGAATATTCACATATTCACTCTTACTTTTCTGAAAGTACTGAACAAAAATATTTCTCAGAGACATAGCAATCATCCTGAAACATTATTAGTGCTATGACACTGCATCTCCTCTGATAAGTTACATTTATACTCATTGGGAAAATGTTCAATTTTCTCCAACATTTCTTTGTTCACTTCTGTGACCTGTTCTGCCAGAGTGTGAGACTGTGATGCACATATGGAATGCAAGAAGAGTCGGGTGCAATTTTTTCAAGGACAATATTTTTCAATCCAAGCAGGCTTTGGCTTTTAACAACAACATATGCTGCAGCAAATGTTCTTTTCTGTCAATGTAATTCATTACTAAATGAAATCTCCAAATGAAATATTTAAACAATGACAGAAATTCTAAATATTTAATTTAGAACCCTCAGCAGTGGAAGTAAGTTAAAAAAAGTTGTTAAATAAAAAGCCACTATTATTATCCATATGATCTATTTAAAAAGGCAAAACCTTTCTCTCTGCACATCACAAGAAGTATTATTGAATTGAATTTTATATGAAAATTCTCATAAAATACAAGAAAAAAACATTTTAAGGAAGGCAACTTCAAAAAATATCTTTCTCCACCTGTTTCTCAGAGATACATATCCTATTTTCAAAGAGGTAAGTAATTTGCCACACACAGTTCTTTTTCCCTCCTTCTAACACATAGACACACATGTAAGTTTTTTCCTTTAGAAAGGCAGGTTGTAGGAGCTGCTGTCCAGCTCTGGAATCTTCAGCACAAGACAGACATGGACCTGCAGGTCCAGAGGAAGGCCGCAAAAATGATCAGGGAGCTGGAACACCTCATCTATGAAGAAAGGTTGAGAGAATTGGAGCTGTTCAGCTTGGAGAAGAGATGGTTTTGTGAAAACCTTATTGCAACCTTTAAGTACTTAAAGTTGGCTTATAAGAAAGATGGGGACAGACTTTTAGTAGGGCCTGTTGCAATAGGACAAGGCTTAATGGTTTTAAACTAAATGATGGTCGATTTAGACTAGAGGTAAGGAGGTAATTTTTCACAATAAGGCTGGTGAAACACTGGAACAGCTTGCCCAGGGAGGTGGTAGACATCCCATTACTGGAAACATTCAAGGTCAGGTTGGACAGGGCTGTGAGTAATGTGGTTTAGTTAAAGATATCCCTGATTATTGCAGGGGGCTTGGAGTAGATGGCATTTAAAGGACACTTCCAATCCAAACTATTCTACGAGTCTATGATTGTTATGAATATTTTCAATTAAGTATAAAGCCAAAAGAAGGAAAAAATCTGCTAAAAATAAATGCTTTGAATATAGATCCAGTCACTCTCTGCAGCAACCCAAGTGAGAATAAGCAGTAGAGTTTCAATTAGGATATCAAATAATGTGTTACTGATGAGTTTTTACAAAAATTCTCCAATACCACGTGCCGCATGGGATCCTCCTTCCACCACTCTTGACGACGTATGCAAAACTGACATTGTCCTATTTGGATGCAAGTAGTCTCTACTTCCAAAAAAAGTGAAACAAAGGCCTCTCAAGTTCTGACCAGAGGACAGGCTGGATCATTTCTTGTCCTTGCACAACTTGCCTGGCTATTGTGGAGCTCTGTGGAAATAAGTGTGACAGTGACCCGTGAGAACTTCTCAAGCCCACCTGGGAAGAGCACACCAACATTGTCACCAAGGAGCAAATACAGAGCAGAGTCATTGCACCCACTTCAGCCCTCAGGACTCCTGCACTTGAATGCCCAAGGGTTATGCAGAAATGACTTCCAGCACAATGAAAGGGCAAGAAGGAGCTTCCTCCAACATGGTGAACCCATACCAAGAGCTGTCCAGGTGGATGCTTCATGCATCTATGCCTCCAGATGAAGAGAAAAGCCACCACAACATATGCACCAAGTGTTCTGCCACCATGTCCCTGATGGAGGAGAGCACCATAGTTACACGTTGGTAGAAACCAGATGCAGCTGCAGGTTTGAAGGTGCCTACAGAAGATATTTCAGTCCCAGCATGCTGATATTCTGGTGCTCACACCAACATACAGAGCAAAGGGCTGAATACACCTCGACCAATATTATTTTGATAAAGTGGACATATATCAAGCAATGTCCCAGGAAACGAAGGTGAAGGATCTAAATACATCAATTGCTGTCTGAGGAGTGTTCCTGCCCTGGTCCTGCCTGGATTCACTACCTCTCAGTCAGCTGCCATTTTCCCTCCCAGTCAGGGATAAAAGTTTGAAGCCTTAGGTTGCCACACAAGGTCTAGTGTTAGGATATCTCTGTACACACCCTACCACAGCACACAGTCAATGAAATTCCACATTACAACGGTGCCCCAGTAGCTCCAGGAGAACTGATTACTGTTATGACTTGGCTTCTTCCTTTGCTGAGCACACAAAATTATTTCTACACAGTCTGCCAATCCACAGGCTACGTGTGTGCTTTAGGATATGCGACCCTTCATATCTACCAGCAAATAAATAGAAGAGCCCATACAGTTTTGCAGGACTTAATTAATATGGAATTTCTCATACTCAGATCCATCTTGGAAACATGTAGAACAAGGGAGCTGTGTAAGGCGACAGCCAGTTATAGGTCACCCCCTGTAATCAATATTAAAGAAGAAAAACAGAGTTAATAGGCATAGATAGTCCCCTACGCAGTTCATCTATATTTAAGTGATAACAATCTGTCCAGCTGCTTCATACAGTTCTCATCTCAGTAGTATCTGAGCATCTTCCAGGCTACGGCTGTAATGTCAGTTACCCCTCAATAAGGTGTGACAGAATGTAGCACTTGTCAACAGTCCTTGTCAACTGGTAAGCATATTATAGTTATTAATTAAGCTTTGCAATACTCATCAGGTTGCTCAGTACAGTGTGGTTATCTCTGTTCAGTGACAAAAAGCCACTAATTCAGTTACAGATTTCCAGCCATCAGAAAATTATCTATGTGGTTCATGCCTCAAAATTTCAGTGTTCTGTTACGTTGTGGTAATCACCCTTCTCAAGGACTGAGAAGTCTCTTTTCTTCTGTGTTTTCTTGAAGTACATACCTGTACTGTCAGCATTTCCAGCTCTTTTTCCCTTCCCATTAAATCATCAGCAATTTAGAAGCCATTAGGATATAAAAATTGCTCACTGGCTGCCAGGTCTCTGAACGCATTTGTGAAACAGACTTTCAAGCCTATAGAAGAGGGTAGGGAACAAGGCCATGCTACTCTCAAAAGTTTCTATTAATTCAGGTTTAAAATGCTATATGGTGCCTGCAAACCTGAGTTAGTGGCTGCCGAGTTCTGTCCTCACACCCAGACATGGGGAGTGCACATAAAGAGTAGGAGGGCACACATCTGGAGGCAATAGCTAGCATCTTGCTAGCATCTCTTAAGAAAACTAATGGACCACAAAGTCTCCACACAAGTCAGCCAACAAACATGCAGTGTAACCCACTGGGAACATGCACTTCAGTAAGAGTCAAGTTGGTTTTGAATAAGGCATCCGACACAGCAAGTGCCAAGCAACGCAAACAATTCAGGGCAAGATCAGAGGCATCACTTGATTCCTGCCTTACTGCACAAAATCTTTGGTGGAATATACTGAGGGTCTGGGGCTGGGTGGTGGGGGGGGGGGGGGGTTCCATTTCTTTGGGTTTTGGGCAAAAGGGAAAAAATGTCTCAAGAACCATGTGCTGAAATGTCTCCACATTTGGATTACCTCCCCTATTCTGACTACTGAAAAGCCCCCCCCAGCATCCTCAGGGCAATACAAGGTCAGACACTCAAGTATTTAGAGAAGTCAATCTTGAAAAGAAGTAAGCCTTTATTTTTATTTAAGACAGAATAACATTCCCTTACAAGCCCAAAGACAGGAGACTGAAAAGCATGCCTGCAGCAGCAATTTAAGCTAACCTTTTGCCTTTGCTCTAGAGGAGCCTAGAAAAGATCACACAGTCACTTACAGCTGTTCCTGGCACCCTGCTGCAGCCTGAGATTCCCTTACCGAGAGAGAACGGGTTCCCACAAGCCTGTGAAGATGGAGCTGTGACTCTGCTACAAAGGAAGAGTGAGGTGAAGGGCAAAGCCATGAGAAAAACTCTGGGGAGCAAGTATGCCTGTTCCTGCTCCCTCCAGGCATGGGCAAACAGCCCAGCAGCTTCCTCCAGCTCTGGGACATGGAACTGCCAAAATCACTGTATGGTATTTGGCCAATCCCAACACCTCACTGATAGCCACTGCCGGTTCTGCCAAGGAATGACCTCCAGACAAAACATCCAGTGTTCTTTCTGTGAATGTCCAGGCAGCAAAAGCAATGCCTGCCATTCCCACCCCAGGCTTCCCCACTGATGTCTTCAACCCTCAGCCAGGAGCTGCCCTGTGCAGAGATGTATGGCTCGCAGGTGTGCTCAAGGGCTGCACTAGCTTGCCTGAGCTGACAGGGGTTGGGACCCTGCAAGCATTAATGGCCTGATTAAACACAGTGCTACTGGCTGTGGCTGAGTTGCTTTGCCAGCACAAATAATTAACCTGGTAAAAAAACCCTGGTAACTCAGTTACCACGTTCAGACCCTGTGTCTTTGAGAAAGATTGGCTTAAAACATGAGTAAATACTTCAATGGTCCACTCTATACTCATGGAACTACGTAGTATGCTCATGCCTGATAGTTTAAAGAAGATTTTTGCATCAGGTTTTTTTAATTGATTTTAGTTGATTAGTTCTAAAACCTCTAACAACTGCATACATTTGTATTTTATATACACAATCATTTAATATAAAATAAAACTTCTATTAGGGCTACTTGAAGATGTTACGATGAAAATTACTTAGTTTTAAAGTTGGACCATCAGATTAGTATCTTACAAATAACAACACCTATGGAATGTTATATCCCAAGTATTACAACTGTTTACTATCAAATAACAATGGTAATATCGCTACTGCTGGTAATACTAACAAAGAAATTCCATTCAAGTTACTGAAAAAAAGTACTACTCCTAAAATCATTTTCCTGAGCAATTAAAAAAAAATATATGTATTTGACCAAAAATCTTAGACAAAATCTGTAGTCTTGGCTTCCATCCACACATTAAAAATGCAATAGGCAATGACTGAAAAACATACTGAAAAGTTGCTTGGTTCCAGTGGCACTGAAGGCAAATTCTCAGCTATCTTGATTTTGAATTTCTACAGTAAATGTACGATACCCCTGTTGAATTTGCCATCTACAGGAAAGGACTGTGCAACTATGATTCTCTGGTTTTGGGAAAAATAAGTCAGCTCCGAATTGTTTGCAATTCTGCAGCCCTAAATGGCAAACACTATGATAGCTGTAAGGAGACTAAACAAACAAAAGTGACACAGATAGATGAAGGGGAATAAGAAATACAGGGAAGAATTCAGTATAATGACAAGCACACCTCTTTAGTTCTAATCCCTTCTCTTCCCTTCTCAGCAGTGTCTCAAATAATCCTTATCTAAATATTTTATTCTGAAACTATGTTTTCTCTTATCTTTTTACACCATGTTTTTGTATTTGATCTTAATCTTCTTCTATTTAATTTGTGTCAGCCTTTGGCCTTTTCACATTTAAACCTTTTCTTTCTGCAGAAATTTCCCATTAGAAGGAGAAGGAAAAAAATAGAGTATTTCTGTGGGAAAATAGGCATGTAGGATCTAAGGTTGTGTGCAGGGGGGGAAAGATGTGGACATTGTAGCATGAATTATTTTCCTATAAGTTAAAGAAAAGTCGCAAATTTTTTTTCTTACAATGATGTTTTCCATAGGATGAAGACATGTTGAAGGCAGTGCAGTGAAATTACACCAATTTGCAGTAAGAAATTTACACCAAAACAGATCTCCAGCCTGGTGTCTCTGGAATGTGCTTCTAGCTCTCATAAACAGCTCTGGAGTTCTTTGGAGAAAATATTTACTTTATAATATCACCACAAACTAGAAAGTCAACATCAGCTACAGTGTTGCTAAATTATTCCCTCCTCACAAAAGCATCCGTGAAAGAACATTATCATTACCGATCTCACTTTTTTTTTTGTGGTTACAGATTCTCATTTAAGCTTGTCAATGAATATTAATTCTCATGTGCATTCAGTCATAAATTCCTCATATGACAATCAAGACTTCATATTTTTCTATTGCCTCTTGAGTTTCTTCTTGTAGATGAGGAACTTCTTTTCAGAGTTGGAGTCTGAACATCAGTAGCGATTTATTGCTGTGCCTTTTGGAGCAGAATCAGAATCCTAGTTCTTGGGGTTTCCCCTTGTGTTGTAAGGCCATTGCCAAGAGAGCCTGAATATCCAACCAGCTTTCCTTTTCCTCACATATTTCACAGAAGGGTTGAGAAAAATAAATATAAGAATAAAAAAACCCTTGATTTAGCAACTATATATTTGCTCTGACCTTATCATGTTACACAAAAAAAAAAAAAAAAGCTGGACTTGGAAGATAGCTCCACTGCCACAAATCTGCAACTACAGAGCATGTGTGGTATGTATAGGCTCAGCAGGGACCTTGGATTCAGTTTTGGAGCTCATGCTGAAGCCCAAGGCACTGGTAGGCCATTACAGCTATTACTTATGCTACCTAAATAAAAAATCATGATGTGTCCTAGTGTTTTAATCACATTTTTATTTGAGTAGAGTTGGCAATAATTGTACGGAATTATCTGAAAAAGCTGTGGAAAACATTTACCATGAGTGATGAGTATGTTTCCAGGAACCTGGCCTCTGATTTACTGACTTCATAATTATAACAGAAACTTCCTCCCATTTAGCCACCCTCACACCATGCTGCCTGAAGTTTCCTAAACCCAGACAGCAATAGAAGACACCAAGGTCAGGTATAGCTGAGAGAAAAAAAAAAAAAGTGCTGTAATGAATTCAGCCTGGATATTTATTAGTTGTCCTCTTGTTAAACACTCGAACAAACCCACACAGGATGTTTGCTTCCAACCAATGCAGACTGCAGGGTTTAATTAGCTGAAAGCTCCACAAAATGAGCCCTGCTGAGTTGCAGTGCTGTGGTTATAACACAAGTTTTAAAGGAGACAGAAATGACCGCAGGATATCTAATCATGTCGTGGATCAAAGTGAAATGCTGAACATCTGAGTTCAGGTGATAATGTCATGAAATTTTATTTTTCAGTGCAATAAATACTGTCGTTGTTCTAGGGTCGCTTTGAACTGCTGAAGTGTTGAACTTCTGGAAAGTAGCACAAACACCCAGCTCATGCAGAAGTAAGCATTGAGCATATTCAAGGTGAGAGGGTGTGTCACATTCTTAAGACTTCGGTGGCTTTTTGAAAAATATGTATGGTCTTAGCAAACAGTGAACAACTGCTTTTGTTTTCTTTTCTCATTCAAAAAATAGATATGAAAGTCTCGGAATGAATAGGCTGTTTTAACAAGCAGATCTTCATCTTGTCAAACGTGGCTTGTAGGACTTAATGTCTCTTCTTTAGATTTAACATCATGGTTATTTTTACCAATCTGTTCTTAAAACACACAGTCACATACCAGTTCAGAGCAGGAGCACAATCCTGATCTCTTGTGAAAATCATTAAATCTTTCACCATTTTCTCATATGGAAAAGAAAAACTTAATCAACTTCACAGCATTGATTTTCCTGAAGCCAGACCTTGCAGGTAAGCCTACCTCCAAGAATCATTCCCTCTACTCACTGATTGCCTTGCTCTCTTCTCTCTGGAAAACAGTCTCAGATTTCCGTGTGTCACTCTCTGCAGTCCTGGATGCTTTGTCACTCTCAATGGTGCCTTGGGCTGAAGCCATGAGTGTAAAGGCTGCTGCTGCTATGAGAAAACTCTCTGAAAGTCATCCCTTCCCAGAAAAACAATACTCCCAGAGCCTATCTCAAAAGAAGCATGCTGCTTTGTTTATTTGTTTTTGCTCTTCTTGGCTTGGTTCCTTGGGGAGCCAACTTATAGGTTCTTAGCTCTCGGGAATCCAGCTGTCTGCTGACTACAATGCTGGCTATCTTCCTGCTATTCCAACGCACTCTTTGCCATCCCTCTGCTGCTTTGGACAACATCACCCCCTCCCCAGGTTTTTTTGCATAGAAGTTCAGTTCATGGAAGGAGAAATTCCCACCTGAGCCCTGAAAGAGTTGCTCCGGGAACTCCTGCTGCCAGAACTCACAATGTCACCTCTTTATTCCATTGTGACTTCATTACTTTGTGTGCTTACTATATATATTTGTTAATTATTCGTTATGTTTTGCCTTTAAAAAAGTCTTGATTTGGGAAAAATTTTTCAGCTCAGCCAAAGGTCAGAAAGCATAATTTACAAAGCTAAGCTAAGAACTGAGGAGTCCCTAGATTTCATAGAATCATAGAATCATCTGGTTGGAAAAGACCTCTGAGATCATCAAGTCCAACCGTACCTGTGCCCTTACTAAACCATGCCCTTAAGAAACTCATCTACCCACTTTTTAAACACCTCCAGAGATGGAGACTCAACCACCTCCCTGGGCAGCTGTGCCAACGTCTGACTACCCTTTCAGTGAAGAAATTTCTCCTGATGTCTAATGTGAACCTCCCCTGGCGCAACTTATGGCCATTTCCTCTGATCCTATCACCTGTCACTTGCGAGAACAGACCAACACCCACCTCACCACAGCCTCCTTTCAGGTAGTTGTAAACAGCAATGAGGTCTCCCCTCAGCCTTCTCTTCTCTGGGCTAAACAACCACAGTTCCCTCAGCCACTCCTCGTAAGGCTTGTTCTCCAGCCCCTTCACCAGCCTCGTTGCACTTCTCTGGACAAGTTCCAGCACCTCAATAAGGTGGTTTCAGACAGCACTGAGGTATAACCTGATTTGCTTTAGTGAAATCACTCAATTTGCATTGATGTAAGGTTAGCATAACATAAAGGAAAATTAGGTCCATGTTCTGGTCTGTACTATGTTTTTTTTAATACGCTGTTTTGACAAATTAGTGCCAGCAACAATTTATCCATTATTTCAGGATTTCAGGTCTTCCATTGCTTTGCATTTTGAGTACTCATAGCTATCTGTGTCGACTACATGTCACTTCTGTTCTGTCATCATCTAACACTCACTTTGCATAGACCTCAGCAGCTAGACAGAGGGATAGCAAGGAAGAGTAGTCCCTTTGAAAACAGCCCTCATTCCTGTCCCTCTGACACCAATAGGCTGAAGATCCTGGGTGACTGAAGCTTACACAGGCCTTGGAGGTAGGGGCAGAGTCGAGATGGTCCCTTCTCCAGTTTCATCCTTCCTATACTTGCAGGACCAGCAGCACTGGAGACAGCAGAGATTTTCGGTTCCCCATCTTCCTGAAAAACCTTCTCTCTCTCCAAAGGTGCCTTAACCAAAGCCCAGCCAAAGGCATCGAGCTGCGTCCACCCTCCTGAGCATCCAGTGACAATCATAGCAGGACAGAGAGGAAATCAGCACTCAACACAGCAGCAGATTCTGTTTTAGGCTGCAAAGGTTGAAGCTATGAGCAGAAAAATGCCTCCCTCCAGAGCAGAACAGGCTGGTGCACAGGCCTAGGCTACACAGACAATCACCTGTCAAACACTGGTTAGAAAAGCTGCCAGGAGAGGTTGTCTTGCTAGGAGGAGCTGTGGGGTAGAATAAAGGTGTATGTATGCTGGGAAGTTAAAAAAAAATTGAAGCCTAGTGACTGTTTCAGTGGTGACCTGGAGCTCACATGAAAGGGGACAAAGCACGCAGAATGTGCTCTCTGGTTGATTACCATCCACTGTGTAAAATAAAGCAAGTCAAAAAGATTGTTGGGCTCAGGGACCAAATCAGCCAAACAAATAATCCCACCACTTGTTGTTAACACATCCTAGAAACGTGAAACAAAAGGCAAAAGTGATGCGTTGCTCTCCTTTCTAATTTTAAAAGTGGTTTTATAGACAAGATGCTCCTTACTGCAAGTTCATTACAAAGCAACAACAGAGAGGCAAAGAGAAATACAAACTCCACATCTCCCTGGGGAAGTATAATCCATTTCTAACCACATTTTTTTTTGCTTTTGTGTAGACAACTGGCATTAGAGGTTAAGCAAACGTAACAGAACTACATGATATTGCCAAGCTGTGATTAGAAGAAAGGCTGATGTGAGGTTACACTATTCTCCAGTTTACAGTGGAAGAGAGGGAAAGAATGACAGCAGAGGTGGGAAGAATTGCCACTGCTTTCACAAAACATGGTCAATTCCTTCTCTGAACTATGGAAAGGTCCAGCTTAAATATAATAATTAACACAGAATAGCAATGGAAATTTCCTTCATAACAAATAGCAATTACTGAGGAGGCCTGGCTTTAGAAGCTGATGTGAGTTTGTAATGAATAGGGAACTATGGCATGGATGTACAGAAAGAAATTTAATTAGGCCTGTGGACATAAGGGGCTATGGTCAGCTCCAGTTGTCATGGTGGAATGTAAAACACATGTATTAAAATATCAGTAAAGGGAAGAATGAAGCTATTAAAAACATAGGCTAAGAGGTAGTCACTATATGTATTTCTCCAGACTGCATGCTGCCACCAAATCAAAAGCTATTCATTCCACTGACCTTAGAAGTCAAAATGAAAAGAAATGCATTGTCTAAATACAAGAAATACAGGGAGATCTGAAGTCCTTCATAAGGATGTTAGTTACCCAAAATTGCCCAGTGCTCCAGGTACGTGTTGGGGAGGCAGGAGCCACATATGATGCAGCTTCCGTACCTGCAACAGAAAAGAACAAAGAAAGAAAAACTTTACTGCTTCAGAAAAATCAGAAATGCAGGAATTTCTAAGGCAAGCAAAGGAAAAGAGGCAGTTACAGGAAGCCAGAACATGGGCAGGGAAGAGGCAAGGTTTTGCAGAAAGAGAGCAAGAGTTAAATCTTCAGGGGAAGAGCAGAATAACTTAGAAAGCAGCAAAAACCATAGTCCCACAGAGAGGGAGGAGGAGGGTGGTGCCCTCAAATGTTCCAAAACCCTGACACTGTGAATTAGTTTTGCCCTAAGATTTTTGGACTCAGACCAACTGTTTCTTAACATTATCAGCTATATATCATCTTCAAGCACCTGCAGGAACATTAACCCTTAACACTAGCCTTCTGAGGTAGATTTGTAATGTTATTGTCCTCACCTATAAATAGGACTGCAGAAAGATGAGAAATGAGACCAGGCAGAAGGTCTTAAACTGTGTCTAAACTACGTGTCAAGTGGTGTTTTAATTCATATTAAGCAATGCTGGGGAGTTTCTGCACCTTTTCTCCCCATAGGAACAAGTCCAGGAATGCCACACTTTCTCCTCTGTCTTCTCAGCATGAGCCGATGTGCAGACCAAAATCACAACTAACAGCTGAGAAGGAGGATCAGCCTTTTTAATATAAAGGTAAAGAGAGAAGTTAATGAAGTAGTATCAACCTGCCTGTGGGCACATACCAAAGAGGAGAGGAGAATGTCACGGCAGTGTCAGCAGTGTGTGAAGCTGATGCGTGCAAACCAAATCTTTTGCGAGGAAAGGGGGGAATTAGGATCCGTCCTTCAACCCCAAAGGGACATCTTTGCAATTCAATGCTTACCACAACATCGTTTATGCAGGAGCTGCTGATGAGGAATACTGACTTCCCTGCTAGCAGCTGAGTCGTGGGCAGCAGCGGAACCCATATTTCCACACAAATATTTTGCTGAATTTCCCACAAGTGCTTTTAATATCTCATCGTTTTCATTGTGACTTGATTTGATTTTCTTTTAGTGTTACCAGCTGCTCCACACACAAAAAAACCATTGGCTGTGAATTTCAAAGTTTAACACTAATTTTCACTGCAGTTTCACACTAAGGTTCCTACAGGAGAAGAAGGGAATGTAGCTTGTTAGGGATGCAGTTCCCTTCTGTCTGTCCTGGAAAGGTCCTCTTCAGATATAATACATTCTTCTGCATACATAACTACAGGAATAACTCATCAGAGCACAGGTCAACAGCCCTGCTTTCAAAGTAGCTAGTGGCTAAGCGATGTCATTGCGCAACAGTGTGTCAAGTGGTATTCTTCCTCAAAATATTCCCAGAAGCAGGGAAGAGAATATATTCCCAGAATATTCCTCGTGCAATTTTCTGCTTAGAGTCTTTTCAATATTTTTGTATTTAAAAGCCCTTGATGGACTATGCTCCTGGTCATTTGTCCCACAACATTGTGAACCAATATAACAGCTGTAATGCTGTGCAGCACACAGTGCCGCGTCTGAGCTGCACCCTGTGTGAAGGATGGTCTCCTGCAGCAAACTCCAGGGACGGCTCCCTCATTTGACCCCTTCCTAGCTCTTTTGTTGGAACAATCAGTAAACAGCCATTCCCTGTTCACCCTCTCCTTATCACTGGTGATTTAATGCACCTCTGCCATATCTCCTTGTTGTCATTTCCTTTCCAACCTGGAGAATCATTGCTCATGCAGAAACTATTCCATACGTTCAATTATCCGTGTTGTCCTTCTTCATATTTTTTCTGTGTCAGCTGCATCCTCTCTGAGCTGAGCACACCAGATGTGACTGCACATTTAGGACATAGGCACAGCATGAGTTTGTGTGATGGCGACATGCTGCTTTCTGTTTTGATCTTCATGCCTTCCCTAATAATTGCTAATTTTCAATGTGTTAGTGTGATCAATAACAAACACTGTGATGATGTTTTCACACAACAAATTAGAAACCTAAGAGCTCATTCTTGAGAAGTAGAAGCCAATGTTTTATATGTGAAATTAAGATTGTTTTTCCAATGTATATCACTTCATGTTTCCCTACAACGAATTTCACTGACCAATTCATCATCTCATCGTCCACTCTTATAACATCCTTCTGCTGTTCTCACAATCAGCCCTGCATTCACTGCTCCAAATAACTTAGCATGATCAGTGAATATTGTCACCTCATTTTTTCCATTTTCAGACCATTTAGGAACACATTGAAGAGCACAAGCTCCCCACAGAAATCCCCACAGGACTTCACTCATGACCTTCTTCGATTGTGAAATCTGGATGTTAATTTTTGTCTACTGTTTCCTTTTAATTATCCATGCACAGACCTTCCTCCTTACCCACAGCCATTACAACAGCAGACGATGTAAACAACATTGGAAAGTTATCAATTAAATTAATAACTCTGCAGTTATTTTAACATCTATATATCATAGCCTTCTTACTGTACTGAGAGCAGTCCATTAATTTTTTAATTAACTGATCAGTTTTATTTAACAAATCATGGGTTCATGTACTTTAACCAACTACTTCTTTGTATCTGTCTTCAGGCAAATCACAAGTAGAAGTAACACAGCAGGAAAGTACATAAGTAGAGGACCTGAACTAGTGTTTTGTGGTCCAAGCACTTTGAGGATTTTAAAACCAGTAGCTCTCAAACTCCATAGCCCAGCTTCTATCCCTTAGTTAAAGAGTGGAAAAGAAGCTTTTCTGCTTCTTGGAATTCCAGCTGGTTGCCATGTTTTGAGTGAACCAGGCATTGACCTGAACTAGCTGGATAAACTAAAAGGAAAAAAATAATCCTTCTACTGTCAGAAAGACTACTCCTGTCAGTGTTTATTTGGTACCTCAACGAGTCGGTAACCATCCACCAGTCTACCTTTTGTTCAAAACACTGGTACCAAAAATATGCTACTTTATATCACTGCCTTATAATCTAGTCTGACATTCTGAAATAGCTTATAGTTAAGGAACCAATTTCTGCAGTAGACATCAAATTACATCTACTGTGAAATCTCTAATATCGCATGCTTAGTGGATAAATCTTGCAATCTTGTGCGGGGAATGTTTCAGCAGTATGAAAAACTTTTGCAAAGCAAGAGAGGACCAAGGAGTGCAAAAAAGCTTTTTATATTCATCCATTGAAAAATAATCACTTCTGATATGGCAGTAGTTCTGTGTCCCCAGGACTGCTATCCCAGACTGTGCAGTATGAGGATTCCACAGGGCTGCAAATATCATAGAGAATATGGTTTGGTTAAACAAAGCATTTCTTCTCCTCCATGCAAACAGTTTGGCAGCAAGCCTGACCCCGTGGCTGCCAGCATGGCACATCTGGCTGAGGAGCAGGGTTGCACCACAGTAAGACCCATCAGATGCAGCCAAAGTGGGCTCACATATATCAAACGGGCATTTGCTTCCACAGCTCCTGCTATTAAGGCTCTCTTTATATCCAGTGAAACTGTTGTAAAACTGTTGCAATAGATAGCAGCAGACAAGCATACAAACTTTAAAGAAAACACAGAGAGTTGCTTCTCACTGCTTATCTCAGGCCAGAGAACATTTTAAAAATGCTCTTGCTTTAAACAGGTCCTGGGAAAGAGACCAGCAGAGGTGATGACTGAGCACAGAGTGCTCTCTGAGAAGTTTAACAACGTGCTGTCCCTCATGGTCCTCCACAACCGTATTTAGATATTTTATCTCTTTCCTGCACTCAGGATTATGTATTAGGAGAGGGAAGGAGGATCTGGAAGATTGTTTTCCTGTATTCTTGTTAAGCTTCTCTCTCTCAAGCCTGATGCCCATATGGCCGGTTAATAATGCAGCACCATAATTTAACACGGTTTGCCTTCAAATAAATCCCAAAGTAAGCATGGTCAGGGATAATGCTCACTTAATATAAAGTGCATGTCCCAAAGGGAACCGACAAGCAAACCAAATTATAAATGTGAAAAGATGGAGGAAAAATACGAGCTACCCCAAGCACTTCAAAAGTTTGTAGTGTTGTTATTATTTTGTTGAGCTTTCATCCTGTCAGCTTAAACGAAAAAGGATGATATTTTAATATTTTTCTGCAGTTCCAGTCACTTCTAGTAAGGTGCAAAGTTTTAATCAGAATGATCAAGGGGTTTTTTAGACAAAGCTTGTAGTTTCATTCTCATACAATCAGGGAGGGTGCTCCAAGGCAACTGGTGAAATATGATTTTTATCATTAAAAAAAAAGGAAAAAAAGAAAATTAAGGAATTGGATCAGAAGTTTAGCTTTGTGTTGCTAAAGGCAGGAGTGAGTAAAGATGATTTTAAGCAGAGATTATTACTGTGATATACATATATATAGGGAGAGTGTCACAGGGCTTACAGCTTTCAGGTAAACCGCTAGGAACAGGTACACTCCCTCGGTTGATATGTGTGCCACCCAGCAATGTGATGGCTGCCCTTTGAGTGACACAAATGGGAGGGAAGAGGAACACTTTGGGCAATGTTCAGGTGACAACCGTAACCTAAAGCATCGTTCCACATTTGCTATATCTTTGGGCTTTGAGACACAGCCATTATTTCTTCTTCAAAAAGCGTAAGGAACTATGACAAATAAAAGAGAAAGAGAGACATTTGGACTTGAGAAAGACTACATTATCTCCACTGTGGCTTGACTGTGAGTAAACTGTGACTTTTTTATTAGCAACCATAGCACTTATCCTCACAGGTTCTGCTTAAAGAGAACAAATAGAAAACAAAGAAATGGTGAGCCTACAGTTTGACCAGTACATTTAATTGTACTAAAACTCTGTAAATTATGTCCTGCAAAGTCAGAAGAGAGGCCTGAGCCAGAAGCTGGTGGAGGTCTATTAAGACAAAAGGAAGAATTTGTAGTCCTCATATGGTTATTTTTACTGCCAAGAGCTGGCCTGATCTGGACTGACTGGCAGGATAAGGGTAGCTCTCGTACAAAGGCATGTTTCCTCCAGAAGCCTTGCATCATCTGTGCTACTTGCTCTCACAGTTGGGCACAGTCACCCTTGTGATGCAGCCTTAGCTGAAGTCCATGGTGTTTAGCACACCAGGTCTCTCAAAAAGTCTCTACTTCTAAAAAACAATGAAGCAAAATGTTTTACTAAATGTGAAATTCTATTTACTTAATGTGTTTCCAGGGATTATTCAACAACAGTAATACCTTTTGTTTGATCTCTGCCCACAGCACCCCAGCTAACATAATGCTTAAGTATCCAGAGGAGACAAAAATAATTATGTAACTTTGTGATATCTAGGCAAAAATAATGAAAAAGTTCCACTTCTATTATAGTCATAGAAGAACAAGACCTATTACTAACATAACATTTAACTCACTTTCAACATGGCAGTGTAGTTCTTCTGTCTCAAAGCATTAATAAAAAGTAACTGCACTGCACATGCTGTTGAGAAAGAAGATTTCCACAGATTTACCAAAATATCTGAATCTTTCTGTTTAAGCACGAACAGGTAACTGAAATATTATTCCAACAATGAAGCTAATGGCTTTCAAGAAAACTCTTCCCGAAGTGCATAGGTGGCCAGAAAAAGCAATACATAAATACGAGGTTGGGAAATGTAATATGAGTTTCAGCTCCCATTCTAAAGAATTTGAGTCTTTTTTTTCCTCCACAAACTACAAGCATAAGGAAAATTGCCAGTTTTTTTCCCCCTCTAATTGCTGTCTTTATAAAGGGAGTTTCAAAATTGCAGAAGAAAGTACGCATCATATGGATCCTGGTCATGCGCATCATCAGGATCTGTCAAGTCACATTCTGCACTGGTTTGCGTGCCTGGAGCCCATAGTGTGGGCATATGCACAAACTGGAAAGGAAAGACGAAACACTCAGTGGAAAATACGGAGTTGCTGGCTACACAGGAAAGCTGGCTGCCAGAAAACATGACAAACCATTCACTAGTCAATAATGTGACTCTCTCACTGAAAGAGGAAATCTTCTCCTGGCATGGATTTATAGGATTGTTGTCATGAGACTTGAGAAGAAAATGATCATTTATATCTGTACTGGAGAGGCCTCAGCTATGCAGGAGTATGTATGTACCTTTGGGAACTGCACTCCAGGAGAGCTGCAGAAGAGATGATCTTGTAATAGGTCATTTGATCTACACGTCTTCATTAAGGAAACAGCAAAGGAACCACGTTTGGAAAATATTTTTTAAAAATTGATATCCATATACTCACACACACACATATACCACAAGTCTGTTCCCTAAGGAATAATTTTAAAAGTCAATAGGAGTACTACAAAGATCATCATTGGTGTCTTATGAGTCCCACAGAACAGCTTACATGTCAATGAAACAGACCACCTAACTGCAGATCTCTTGATCAACAATTTACTGTATTGATTTCATGACAAGCTACATAAACCCTACATTAGCTATCCACAGAAAAGCTTAGATTTTGGCTAAGGATTAATTTAAGAGGTTTTATGTGATGCAGGCAAATCTACTTTAGCTTTGCAAGACTATAACATTCCCAGGTTCAAGAGAATTTACTGTACAAAAATCTGCTTTTCCCCATACTTAAAGCGTACAAGAATATTATAAAGCATAATTCTTCATGATCTACTCAATGCTATGATGCCCCAGTTATACCAGCTTTTGTGGATTTTAATTTCGTAGTTCTATCACAGCCAATGGATGTATTTATTTCCGTTTCAAACATACCTAAAAAACTTATTCTCTAAGTTTTTATTTCTCTTTCAAAGTTTCTTTGAAAAGAAGAAATAGTAACACAACATCTAGACAGATGACTGGCGAAGGTAGTTGCCTGTGAACTCATATGAAGTATCTGCACCCTTAGTGTTGTCGTGACTGCTGACTTTAAAATCTTTGTGATGTTCACAGTTTAGACTTTTAACTCACTGAACTGGAAGAACATGGGTCATGATGGTTTGACACAAATCTATACGCAGTTTCAAATGGGACTGTATATCACAAAGTTTTCCTGCATTGCATCTTTACTAGAAAGCAGTTCAATCAACTTTAGGTGAAATAATGAAACACTTTTGAAGTACAAAGTACATTTCACACATGACAACAGATGCATATTTCTGTTAACTACATATGAATCCAGAAATGACTCACGGTTTGAAATATTTTTTTTTGGTATGTTTGTATTGGCATCTCATGACTGTAAGCAACAGAAGTTACACCACAGCTAGAAAAACCCTCAGTTCTGGAATACAACACCAATTCTGAGAGTTTCAGTAGATTCTTACCTACATGGGGCAGCTCTAGGCACCAATCCCTTGCCCTCTGCGGGTGGGCTACAGCTGCATCAGCACAGATCTCGCTAGCACTTATTCACTGCATCTGTTGTCCATCCTTCATTCAACAGCCCCCTCTGCTTTCCCCAAAGGCAATAAACATTTTCTCTGTGCAGTCATCCCATAGCTTGATCCAAAACCTTTAATACCTGATTAGGGCTAGCATATGAGAATAAGCTGTTCATACCTGTTTATCCAGTGCTAAGAGCCCAGAGGAAAGCAAGGAGATCATCCTCCTTATGGTAATTACTTTTACATTTCTTGTACACATCTTATTTGTGAAATTTCTACCAGCATCACTAGGGCATTTGAATAGCTGCCGTTTCAGGAAGTGTGCGTGAGGTACATTATGTCAGTTACCTTTAATTGTCTAAGCCAGAACCATAAGATGGTCACTTGTCAATGAGCCGCCTTTCAAACCGTGGGTGTCCTCATGGGTACTTCACTCAGGAAAGTAATGGGAGCAATGCTAGATGGTTTTTTCAGTGCACATGATCTCAATTTGTAGCAGAGCTTCCTAACAGAAGTTCAGCAAGATGTTTCCCAGTTCCTGCTATCCTTTTATCTATTCCAAGCCACAAATTCATGTGCGAATTATGGGTGGGTTTAGTTGGCTCCTGTGCATACAGGATTCTCAAAATGTATGGAAACTTTCTTAGTGGACATAAAGACACTTGTACTACAAGTTTAAAGTGAGTAGGTGCTGCACTGGTAATGCATCAGTTCATTTCTCTTTATGGAGCATTTAATTCAGGCCTCTAGTGTAGCGTTTCTGAAATACATTTCTCTTTTCAACGGGTATATTTGAAACAGCTATTTGCAAGTTTTCTGAAGGCTGGTTACATTGATGGTTATATATCCACAATAAATAGCACTGTATTTTGATTGGATTGAGGATGGTTGGGGTTTTTTTCATGTGAGGAAGCAAGCTTAATATACGACTTCGTTAAAGGCAAGGAAGCCAGAATATGTTGAGGATGGTACCAAATGCTTGTTTGCAGGTTAAATTGAGGCAAAGTACGTAGCAATAATAAAAAATATTTCCACGTATATGTACACCTGCAAAAAACTGCTGCTTCTCTCAGATCCCAACTGGCACACAGTATTGGTATGCAAGATCCAGTGATTTTACCACTCCTCACGACTCCAGGCTAATATTTTCTATTGTTCAGGGAATATCTCAGTTGCACTTACTTATAGTTTTGAACCAGCTAAAAAAAAATTATGGTTATGGGTTCCTGAAGTTTCTTTCTCCATGAGACACTAATGATTGGTTATTTATTCTACCCTTTTATTTTATTAAGCATAGTGCATGTAGGTTCTTATGCTCTTTCTTTCTTCTTTCTACACTGCTCTACAAAAATATAAAATCCTAATGCAAAGGAGATTAAATTAGATTTCGGAGATGCGAACGCCTCAAAAAGAAAACAAAGACTCCAGTCAGAGTATTGTGATCATGGAAGACATTCTAAAGAAATTTAATGCCATGTAACACATATCTAAAAGGCAGCTTTTTACAGTCGTACATTATTTTCCTGTTTGCTTATGCATGGTAACAAGTAGCACTGAGATACAAAATGCATTAGAAGACACCACACAGTACAGTCACCCACGGAAACAGCAAGTTAATTTAGCATCATCTTCTTTTGATTTTAGACAGACACAAATGGCAGATTCTAGTAGTACCAGACTAATGCAGCTGGTTGTATAATGTCCTTTCTCTTATTCAATTGAGATACCACCCTTGCAGCTGCTCTGCTTGGTTGTCGCTCTGCTGCATTACTTAGTTATCTGCACTTCTCTTCCTTTATGCTGAGAAAATAACCATTGTTATAGAACCTATCTTCGTGACAAGCCTATCTTCTGTGACAAGATTGGGGTGGAAAAGTAATTTTTTCCATGACTCAATTAACTCTTGCTGTTCATGGTTTTTAAGAGAGGACCAACCGAGAGCTAGTTCAACTGAAGGATGTTGGTGAAATAATTCTGCAGTGGCTGACCAAGTCTCACAGGTGCCTGTCTCAGTCAATGAACTCTCAACACAAATTGAGTCACACAAACTTCCTATTCAGCCTCAGGGAAAGAGCATGTATATTGCACTCAGATCTGTGGACATGCTTCCTAACAAAGGGTCAACCTAAGCACAATGATGCACTCTAGGATTCCACCTAATGTACCTGGCTGCTAATTGTTTCAGTTCATGGGACCAGGCTGATTATTTTGACATAGCTCTTCCAAAATGCATGTAGTGTGGATATCAAGTCCTCAGCACCAAGTGTTTTCAAACACACATCTTTTCCCACTGGACCACAATACTCACTGATGTAGACAAAAGCATCAGCATGATAATCCAAGCTGTTCAGCAACATTATTCTACCTCTGAGATTCAGAAACTTTGAGCTTCTTCCTACATGCTAATCTCTACTCATGAATCACCACAGATCTTATGCCACCTTTCTCCTAAACACCCCAGCAACTACTGGGCAAGCATAGGTACAGAGAAACTTTAAATCTCCCCAAAAAGAGAGCAAAGATTTTGAAGTTTCATTTTTATTGATTTGTGGATCTGTTTCCAATGCAGCAGTCTCCTTCTCTCTCTCCAAACCAGGCTTTCCCTTCTGTTGCTTAATACCTCCAATATGTGTTAAGTTCTGGGAGATGCTATGCTCTCCCCAAAAGATAAGAGCACTCTGCTCACAGTAAACAATATTTTGAAAGGAAGTTCAAGCTGTTTCTGAAACTGCAATTGAATGGATTTGAAATTCATCCAGTGAACTGCATTGTACTCTGCCTGCACAGTGCTTTGCCTCTAAATGGGTAAAAGACCATTCTAGAAACTCATTTCAGTCAATACATTCATTGTTAGTGAGAGCCATAAAGTCATGCTTTTGAAATTTTAAGAAATTCCATCAAATCACTTACTGATGCCAAATGCATAGAACAATTCAAATTAAGGTTAAAAAAAAAAAGACCATCATATGCAATCAGGATCCTATTATTACAAGAAAAAACCGTTATTCCAGTCACCCCACGCCCTTCATGAGAAGATACAAAATTGTTTCTGCTGACAGATGGAAAAATACTCTTTAATGGGTCACCTTTTGACAATAAAGAATGAAACCTTTCGGGATTTCAAGAACTCTAAAAGGTTTTAAAAATGTTTTAGTTTAAGACGGTTTAAGACTTAGACCTGTGTTACACATATTAGCTTTTTAAAGCAAAAGGGTGGAACTAAACGTGTAGGCTAGTGGTAAATATGGTTCTGCAGTACCTCTCTGAATTCATTTGATTGCAGCCAGAATAGACTGTTAGGGAAAATGTTGCACTCTGAAAATGTAAAACCACAATGAAACAAAGGGTGCTTCACCAGATATCAAATCAGATCTCACCAGACAAATTTTAGCCTTAGCTCTTGAAACCTTCACTTGAGAACACCTCAACAAATGTGTTGATGTAAGAGCACAGAAAACATGCATTTTATTTGCTGCTATGAAAAGAGATAAATCATTGTACTTATCCTTAACTAAAGCAGGAACAACTTCTGTGTTATTGGCTATGTTTCTTGTCATGTTGTGTAACTCTGTGTTACGAGAGGGAAACGATGCAGTGAACTGAGGTCCTAACAGTGCTTTCCTTCCCTGTTTGAACTCTAAATTTCTTTTCCTCAGGGAATGCGTGTATGGACAGTAACAAGGCAAATCAATGACTCCTGATAAATCTTCACATTTCAGCTCAAGCCAGATACAATTTTCTGGAGATGTGTGCCAACAGGATTTAACTGGCTCAAGAACCTGGGAGTCCCCTGGCCTTGGATGGCTATTCCCATGCAGTCAGTACTAATCATGAGAGACTATAAAATCACCCTCATGGCCTCAGTATGAAGTAGTGATTCATGGTTCCTGAAGGGCATATACCCACATGAGGAAGACCCTGGTCAGCACTGGGCATCCTTTGAGATGATATAGAGAACAGATAACTTACAGACTCCCATAACTGCAGCATTTCTCCTTTTTAAAAAAAAATTGTTATGTAATTTGCTTTGTCAATTGCAATATCTCACCATTATCTTTTTACACAATATCTTTTTGACTTAAAAGCAGCAATATTTACTTTTATGCCTTTTGTAGCAGCTATGCTTTCATGAACAAAAAGTAATGGCAATTTGATAAAACATATGAATCAAAGATGATGATTGTTTCCTCTTAAAAAAAAAGAGCTGAAGAAGCAACTGAGTCTCCTCCATGGTTCCAGCATACTGGAAACTCTCTTTCCTTCTACCGATCTGTAGATAACTAGCCAAAGGAGGCTGGCTGCATGAATTTCCTCTTTCATGGGGTGTCTGCTCAGAACACGGTGTCCGCTCCAAAACCTGATGAGATTTTGGAATTTTTCCCTTTGATTCAGTTGGTGTTTTCAAGAAGAATCTCTCTGCAGTTATACTTTGGCGTTTGGAAGTGACATTGTGTTGATTCTACAAAGTTCATAGAAAATAGTGAAACCTTTGAGTGACCCTTTGTGACTTTACTCAGTGCAGAGATTCCAAATGTGTTTGGGGAAAATATTCAAAATCACTAACATTTATAAATCTTTTCCAGTTCACCTCCCTGTTATCTATAGATGAGCCATCAAGAAAGTTTATTGGGTCAAATAACCTGTGTTAGACTCTTCTCGTACTCAGCATCTCAGCAATCAGTTCTCCAGGATGTGATTGAGAGCAGAGTTAGGATACTTGAGGCAGAATTTGACACTTTGCTATGTAGTCAGTGTTACAGATTTCTTTTGTTCATCCTTGAGTAAAGAACTTACTGTGACAAGTAACATTCCTGTTATATCACTTCTTGAGCATTTGTCCTACAATATTTTTGCTCATTTAAAGAGAAAATATTGAAGGATTCCACCATATGGGTATAAAAATATTAGCTCAGATGGCTTATTATTTTATAGCATCCTATTCCCTGTCTACAGGCAAGAAGACTGCATAAAATTGCACAATCTTCAGATCCTGTAGTGGTTGAATTTGCGAGGAACGAAAACATCGAGAAGGAGTTTGAAAAACTATGGGTAACAGCTGGTGGGGATGAAAATAAAATCCCCTCGATATGGGATGAGAGGTCCGTAATGCTAATAACGAGTCTAATTGGGGGAGACGAACCAAGCTCGGAATGGGAGGTATCCGCACCCAAGCTTGTTTATCCGAGACCATGTAATTGGAGAAAGAGGGAATTTGAAAACTGGACCAAATTATCGACTCAAGGAAAGGGAATTACCAACTTTGAGAATGACAACATCAGTAATAATTGGATTATGAAATACAGGGGCATTCCTCACAGAAAGATCATTACCGCCCTTCAATTACGAGCTAATGTCTACCCCACTCGTGAATTTCTATCTAGGGGTAGATCTGAGTCTACAATAAGATCCTGTAGACACTGCTCGGAAGAATGGGAAACCTGTGCCCACATAATCGGTTATTGTGAGAAGGTGAAGGATATGAGGATTAAAAGACATAACCGAATATGTGAAATACTATCAAGAGAGGCACGTGTCAAGAATTGGATGGTATTCCAAGAATTAAATATTAAAAATCAAAATAATGAACTTTTTAAACCAGATCTCATTTTAGTTAAAGATAATGCCGCATTAGTAATTGATGTAACAGTTCGATTTGAATCCAAAAATACTACTCTAAAGGAAGCGGCAGATGAAAAAATTAGGAAATACAAGCATCTGGAAGAACAAATCCAAGACTTGACAAATGTAACATCTGTTAAATTTTCAGGTTTCCCCCTTGGTGCACGTGGGAAATGGTACGCTGGGAACTTTGGAGTTTTAGAAGATATCGGGCTCTCAAAAACCCGGAGAGAACAACTGGCGCGCCACCTCTCAAATGTGGCTCTATTTTCATCTGTGGACATTATACACACATTCGCGAGTAAGTCCCGTTCAAATATAGAATGAATTACTTATCTATTTATATATTTATGCATGCTCAATATGTCTGTGTTTCGTTTGTAAATTCTTGCATGCCTGCCCACTTATTACTAATTCGGTTCTTTATTGTCACTATTTTTTGTATTGTTCCACTAAATTATTATTATTATTATTATTACTATTGCATGTTTACTGCATGTTTAATGATTTTAATGTTTTTAAATAATTTATAATAATAAAGTTTTGACTTTCCACTAACCCAATTCGGCCTAATTCGGACAAATTGGCAAACAGTGCGGAACTCTCGTGATGATTACCGCTAATCATGCAAGTGCCAACCATCGCACTTTGTCACTAATTGACCTGGCTTTGACTGATGGACGGGCCATCGCTAACCCGGAAAAGGGACACACGCGGGTGTGTTCAGTTCTAGCATCCTATTTCTCACACACAATATGAACTCTTACTTGCACACTACCCAAGCATTAGTTGCAACTACTTAACATTGACATCTGTCCATTAATGCTGTTCTCTTCTCCCTAAGGAACAGAGGTTATTATCCATCCGTCTGTCTGTCTGACACTTTCCCCAGCCCCCCCAAAACAAGTGATGGTTCTTGGCCAGTTGCAAAGACATTTGACAGAAACATTAAAACGAAAAATTAACAAGTTTCATGAAAATGGAAGTCAAGAAAAGGAGACAGGCCCAAATTACTGTCACCATTGTGAGAAAGGCAGGCAGAGCTGAGTCGTCCTCCAGCTGGCAGCAGCTACATCACCAATGTGCCAACATGTCCTCACCTGCCCATGGGCACAGCAGGGTCCCTGCCTAACCTTTGACCACAATGTTCCTTGCCCTTTGTGGTGGCATAAGAGTATATGCATGGAAAAGAGGTTATTATCACAGAGAAAAGGGCTTATGGATACAACCATGCATGAAAATTAGAGGTTTCATCAATTCTGCAACTAAAGGGGCAATCTCTTTCCTATTTATGTGGCAGCTCTGCCTAAAAGCCCCTTTTCTGTATCAGACCCCAATTTTATCAGCACTGTACAAATACATAATACAAAGACAGTCTCTCCTTCTTCCTGCCAAAGCTTTAGTGATTGTTATGGTAGTTTCTGTCTCCTGATTGTGTGTCAAAAAAAACCCAATAAAAACAATGAATTGTGGAATAAAGATAATACAGAGTGACAGGGAAAACACATGTGAAAAATATATAATGAAGCCAAACCATTGCTAGTGTAAAGTTCTGAGTACGATTAGCAACTTTGGATTTGTCACTAGATTTCTTTCTTATCCTCACTGGATAAGATTGTCTCTGGCAATATTTTCAAAGGGCCTGATTTCTCAGGCATAGTTGCTCCGTGCTGTGAAATAAAGTAAAATCTGTGTATGGGGTTCATGCAGTTGCTGATCCAATGTGAATGGCTGAAATTATTATTCCCTCAGCCAGAAGTTCCCTCCCTGTAGATGCTATGAGGTGAGTGAACTGCCCATATGCATGCTTCAAATCTTTTATAACGTGAAATAGAATGGGTAGCTTTTTTTAAATTTGGTCTATTTCTGGCTCCAGTAAATGAAAACAAATTTGTCCTTACACTTTAGCAGGCACGATTTTTCCCTCTCTTTCCTGGGCACTAATATTCTTTGACAAGAAAAGTACATTTTGTTTTAGGAAGGAAGGAGAAAATAAAAATCAAATTAATGAAATGTCTCAAAAATTCAGTCAACTGCATAATTCCAAAATACCCAGGGAGCAGCAAAGCCCTTTGCCCCTGGACACCAAAAAATTCCACACAGGGGAACCAGAAGGGCACACAGCCTGTGTTGAAGGACTACAGCAGCTCATTGGTAGCTACTGGACCCTTTCAGCTCTTCAGCTCTTTATCACAACAAAAGCAACCAACTCCAAAACATAAAAAAGAAAACAAAACAAAGCACTGCGTAAGGAAAGATACGTTTTACATAAGTGAAATAAATTAAGGTCATGACAGTTGGGTGTCTCCATTTTTTTTCTATATAGTAGCAGAGAAAATCATCTCCTAATCCAATGGTTATAGGGTTTTCAGTAGCACAGACTAATCTTGTCTTAGTCAAGAGGGTGAAACTCCTCCAAAACTTTTTTTGTCTTTTTTTTTTTGCCCTAATCCTCTCTGCTGAAGAAGACTGTTGTCTTAATCGAGTCATAATATCACCTTATACCAAAAAGCTCTATTTTTGAGGGAAAAGAAAATTCCATATTCTTATTTTTATTCTCAGTTTCTGCCAAAGTTATTTGCAGGCTCATTTTGTTGGTGAAGATGAAAAGCTCTTCCATTTACATGCAGTTACTTTGACTTGATTTCCTTCAATTTATTCCATTAGCTGCTGCAATTATTTCTCTTCACAGAAACTCTTTGCTGCCTGTTATCAAATCCCTGGCACTGTGAGGCTGAGTACCCTCAGCAATGCTTACAATTGGTGTCAATGCCAGAGCCAAAAGCGTCTTCTTCTGAAGGACAGATTTGTAAATGGGCTGACAGTGCAAGTGAGTCCAACTGGAAAAGAAAGGAAACACCATTCACGCATGTGTGGTGTATTCTGAAAGAAATTTTCAGGGAAAAAAAAAGGCAGCCAGTACAGAGAGAAAGAAACACGAGTTTCTACCACTCACTTTTGGCTGTAAAATGTAGTTTGCTGTTGCAATTATCCAGTGTGCTATTCTGTGGTATGTTTTCAAATTAACAAGGCATTGTGTTGTGGAAACACAAATTGAACTGCAAAGAAAAGAGCCTTCCCAGCAAACATTTGGTAACTCAGGTCAGTCTGTCATCAGCCTCAGCTGTCTGCAGGGTAGCTGACTCGACTACTGCAGGACTGGAGCACTGCTGCTGAATCCAGAAACAGAAACCCTTCTCCATTTCACACCATTTCTGGAGCTCCAATCTTCCAAAGCATTGAAATATGCATGATGCTTTTAGCCAGTGTTATTTCCCTGTCATCTACCCACACAAACCTTTTCTTCTCCAGCTTCCTCACGCCTTCACTACATATCTCAAATTCACTACTCACTGCCTACCTCTTTTGAGCAAACAGTGACTCTGTTTGTGATTTGAATGTACTGCTTCTGAGAAAACACACCTACTGAACAGGGTTTGATTGCTTTGATGGAACGCCCTATCCAGTGGTGATACTGTTCCTCCATGTGTGGTCTATGCCAGCTCAGGAATCGCTGACAGCAGAGCAGCTGGTTTTGTACACGTGTCCTCAGCTGCATCTACTGATTTTGTATGAACACAAAGGGTTTGGGGGCTACAGGAAAACTATTCTGCACTACCTACCCTCCTTTAAAGGAAGACAAGTTCTAACTGGGTTTAAGCACAAAGAAAAGTAGCAAAGTCATCTTCTTAACATTTCAAAATATTAACTTAGATTTAGAAAAAGAAAACAAATGACAATAGCTGTCTATCTGCTTTCTTAACTTTTCATTCTTTCTTTCTCTCACTCTTTTTCTAATCTTTTTGTCTCTTTTTTTTTCTCCTCTCGTCTTTGTGTTCCTTGGTCCTTGCACATCACCAACACCTCTCTCCAGCCTGCTTCCACCAAGGGCGGACAGAAGCCCAGAACTGTGGCAGGATAGTTCAGTGCAGGGCAAGGTTAAAATGGACAGGCTGTCCCCTACACATTACTTAGCACATGTACATAACTCATTCTCTTCTTGGACACAAGTGCAAAAGTGTGATGGTCCTTCGTAAACATAAAGATCCCAGTTCAGGCTGGGGAGTGCTGTCTGAAAGGCTGCAGCCCGGCACTGAAGGTGCACAACCTGTTTTCATTTGTTGATACAGATACAAATAGCTTGCACAGATAGACAAAAAAAAAAATTGGCTGAATTCTGTGTAAGCAGGTTTCATTTCCTGATCCAATAGAAATCCTCTGCATTGTGTACCTCATGCTTCTCGGCTGGATTTTATAGGCGGTTGATCACTAACAGTATTCATCGTTCTCTGCTCTATCTCCTTGCTTTGCTCCCAGGGATGTGGCAGCAGCAGTGACTGAGCAGACTAGGGCTAGTGTTGGCTTGGGCTGAATACTTTCCCTAATCACAAATCCTGATTGTAGGCAGATCTGACAGATTTTGGGGAAGACGGGTTTTACCTGTGCAAGCAGGGTCTGCGGGAGCATATGGTCTGTATCAGTAGTATCTTGCTCATCACAAAAAGCCACAGGAACTGTAAAACTTAATGTATTCTTTGTGTACTTCTTATGAGGACTAACGCCTCTGGGCTATAGACTCTTTGTTTTCCTTCATGTTCTCTTTTACACTCATGGCATTTTATCAGGTTGATAATTCAGCTATATAAGAGTCCCCTGATATCAGCATTAGTTTTGGAAAATCCCTTATCCACTGCATGAAAACAGACAGGCATTTTGTTGAAACAATAAATCCATTATGTCAACACAATTAATTCTGTTCACTGACTAAAACATTCTGTCGAGGAACAAAAGGCATTAAATTAATATCTTTATTTAGTTGTCAAAAAACCCAAATTAGTGTCTTTGATGTCATTGTGTTTTACGCCTAGGAAAATCCTTCCTATTGACACAACATTTTATCATCATTTTGTGGGGAGTCAGGATGCATGGGCTTTACCAGGGCTCTGCCAAGGGAAAGCTATTACTTCTGCTTTTGCCTGTATTTCCCTCTGCCTGTCTGGACTGGAACTTCTGCAGAGAACCATTTCTAATTACGTGCTTGTACCATGATGGTCTGTTCCCTGTGTCAGGGACCATCATTTCTCTGTATGTTTATTTTTATAACACAAAAGGAAAGGACTGGTTTCCGTCTCTGCTCTTGCAGCACCAACAATAAGTGTTTGATTTCTCTTGGCACTTCTTATTGCTATTATAGACTAAATCACTTTCAAAGTCATTAGTGAACACAAGGGATTTTGGGGCTCCAAGTTCCTAAACGAGATCTGCTGTCCATGCATGTCTCCATGTGTCTTAAGTAAAGTCACTCTCTTCTGACATATATGTTTTTTCCCAACTGCCGTTGAAAAATAGAGGGTCAATTGTTTCTTCAGGGAATTATTTCATTACAAAGAGACCTCAGGTCTCTGAAGCCCTTAACAGTGGACTGCATATGCACAGAAAAAGGAAATTCTGCACTGGGGTAATGCTCTTCTTTTCCCCTTTCTCCTCGTAAGAGGTGGTTTACATTATGAGATGAGTTTTTAAATCAGTGCAGTAGTCAGTACCGCTGCTCTGGAGGCTAAGATACAGCTGTGTTTTCCCTCAGCTCCTTCTGACTGGGACGGCTTCTCTGCAGTAGACCTAGCACTAGAAAGTATGACGACAGATGATGCAGACTCCAGGACAGCCTCCATGAGCTCAAATGGGGCTGGGAAGCAGACACAGGGGCAGGCCCATTGCTTATGCCACTGCAGCAATACCTTTACCATCTATGGATGGTAAAGCAGGACAGCAGCCCTTCTGGCCACAGGTGTAACCCTTATGCAGAAGTTCAAATTTGTTTTCCCATGGGCACAGGTTTTGTGCAGCATCTCCAACACCCCATTTGGCCACGCTGCAATAAAGTCAGGGGCTCCGCTGTTCACCCTCAAACGAAAGTCTTCCTTTAAAGATGCCCATTTTGGTTTGTGCTGACAGCTCTGTACACAAGCAAGCAGATCAGCATTGTCTTTTTGCTAAATGGAAAGGCTGTTATGGAAAGGATTCTGGATGAGATTTATAAAGTCAAAGCTAAATCTCTGATCTGCTAGAGAAAACCTGTGCATGTCCCAGCTTTCCTTTTCATCAGTGTCCATCTGGAAATGGCCATAGCAGCACTTCTGTTCCTCACAGTGAGACTAAAGATACCTCTTGAGGTCAAAGAGAGTTGTGAAGTGCTACTGCGTGCAGTAATCTGAATTAGAACTAAGCACAAATATACTTTCAGATATTTCACAGTGGTCATTTGGCAGTTCACTCCAGCTTCCTTATCTGCCCTGAAAGTAGCAGGACACCGTGAGTCTCTAAAGTGCTGTAGGTCCCACACACAAGACTTCAAACATAGGTCATGGGGTCATGCGAGATTCATTTTAGGTACTTGCTTGCTAAGAAGCTACACTTGCCCTATCTATAGGACTAACATTTGGGAACAGATTTAAGAGGTTCATTTTAAAAGAAAAAATAGAAAAAAATTAAAAGATGCTTTCAATAAATATTCAAGGAAAATTCTCAAATTATACTTGATCATATCTAAACTCCTTCGTACTGTATGCCTGCCTTTCTTTTTCAAACTACCAGGAGCTATGCTTTTTCTCCTTACACTGTCTAAAAGGCAACAGTGTATCTCTGTGCAATGCAGATAGAATGACTGTGAATGTTGTGGCTATCAATAGATTCCTGATTAACAATTTTTCTTCCATTTATGCCTGCTGTGATTAAGCAACATGCAGTTCCTTATTTATGCTTTAAGAAAAGGGGTTTTTTTCCATTCTGATAGAAAATGAGTTATTTTGGTTGATCTGTGATTTGGTCCTCTGCTGTGGTTTTAGTGTAGCTTGTGGATCGCAGTTGTGAGCTGAATTTCTAATATACTTATGCATATGCTTACCTTTAAGCTGTCAAGTGATCCTTGCAAGATCAATATTGCTATATTTAAGTATGTGCTTAGGGGCTTTGCAGGACTGAGACCAAAGTGCTCAGAATCTACAAAGCTGAATTCCTGTTGGATAGGTGCTGTAATCTTTAGATTTGTTACAGTTTTAATTTAATAGCCAATGCTTTCTCATTTAGTTGCTGTCCCCTGAGCATATTTGTTATGCCATTTTTTTGAATGATCATGTCAACATTGCCAAAGACCTCATCTGTTGTATCAGCTAAGGTAGACCATACTCTAAATTTCAGAGGTAGTACAGACGTTATCAGCAGGATCAAATGATGAGATAGCTATTTTTCTAATTTGGGTGATGAGATGTTTTTCCAGTGTGAGACAGATGTTACCTATAGAGACAGATACAGAAATAAACCTAGATCTCTGGAAATAAAACTACTTTCTTTGGGAAATGTTCTGCTCAACATACTTGCAAATGCTCGCGGGAAGCCATTCTGTTTTACCTCGCTGAACTGAGATAACTGGCTAGGGATTTTCTGTCTCCAGTTTCAAACTTTCCTGATATTATCTGGAATGCTTCAATACTCAATCTCTGAGGTTTTGCTGTGTTTCCTAAGCTATGGTTACTGAAAACAGCTGCAAACACTTATTGAAACATTGCTTGAAAGCATTTCATGGTCAAAGCCGATCTGTCTAATGTATGTCATAATATTTTAGATAACATTTGTACAGAGGTCCTTTAAAAAGGAGTAGTCTTAATTGTGTATTGTTCCTCTGTTATGTTTTTCCACTTATTTACCCAGTATATTAAATCTGCTGTAGACAAATCATTCTTCCTACACAGAAAAAATTAAGCTAAACATTCAAAATATTTCCCTTCCAGGGATAGAATCACCTCTTGCTTTGTAGCAAATAAAATAAAACAAAAGTATGCAAATACTTATGGTCTGGACAGAACCAAAAGGCGACAACACCACATTGTGCTGCTATTAATGTGTGTTACTGAGAGAAGAAACACAGACTCATTGAATCACAGGAGAATTTCCGAAGCTGGAAGTGACCTCTAGAGACTGCCTCAGAGCAGGGTCACACACATCAGGTCACCCAGGGCTGTCTCCAGCTGGGTTTTGCATATCTCTAATGACGGAGAGTCCACAACTTCTCTGGGCAGCTAGTTCCAGTGTTGATTGATCTCAAGGTAAAAAAAAATATATATATATTTTTCCTATTTTCTAAACAGAATACTGCACAATGGAAAAATACGCAGCTGCAGTCTTTCATAGAGGGCATCAGAATTGCCCTCAGGGCACATCAAGTCAGCAAAATGGTGACAGTCCCAAATGGAGTGTCACACGAGGGTATCAGAATGAGAGACACTGAAATTGTAGGGAATTAAGATGGTGTTGAGGGTTTCTTTGCCATAGACAAACATAATCAAAGAAACAAGCTGTTGCTACAGTATTAGTACATGGCCCTGCATAATGTTCACCCAGCCTTTGGCACATCAGTTCTGGCAAATCTCTTGTCAGTACCTCAAGATACTTCCACACCAGTTGTCCCCGGCTGTGGGACGCTTGCCTCAGAGCAGATGGCCAAGTGGGCTGTCCCACTGCCTCACAGTGGGGGAGACTCAGGAAACCTTCTTTCTTCTGTAGCTTACACTAAGATGGAGGAGGAAGGAGCTGCAGACAAATACTCCCCACTGCTGAATCTGAAGTCACTGTGCCCAAGCAGATAGACCAAAGAGTGACAGGAGTAGCATTTTAAAGCCATTTAGAAAATATGACCAGGGCTTGCCTGTCAAATCCCGTATTTAAAATGACATCACAGATGGAAGATTGCATAGTGCAGCCTCAGTAAGCCACATGTAGGATGAGAAGGGACAGTGCATTTGTGAAAGGATATAAGTGACATAAAACAAAGTTTGGGCTTGGTGAGAGGCTCTCAGTTGCTCAATAAAAATGCATGATGTGGGGGCTGAGAAGGAAGGTAAAGAAATTACTTTCTCTGTGTCCTTGTGCTGCCCTGGTCAGTCAGAGGTCCTGGGCATGGAAGTGTGTTTGGACCCCATAGTCCCAGGGACGTTGATGGGGAAATGTAAAACGCAGAGGGGCACAAACAAGGCACAAGATGTTACTACAAATTTATCTTTGCCAGACGGCATTTTAAGAGGCCGTACTTGCATTCATGAAGGCAACTGTTGCCTGCTGAAAACTCATGATTTCCCTACGCCCCCCAGTCAGTAGCTAATCATCCTGGGATGGCACATTCACCACGTGTTTGACACAGGTATCCACAGCATTCCTCCAAACTTTCTAGTTTGGACTAAGTGACTAGCAAATGCCAACAAAATCATCTAAGCCTTCACTTTCCAGGGGTTCCAAAACTTGAATTAGCTGTGATTACATAGACCACGCACATAGCACTTGTCCCACCAGTCCTATAGCAGATGTTAGGTGGAGCATGCCACCAGCCCCTCTTATTGAGGACACAGCGTGAAGGGTTGGAAGCAGCACTGCAAACAGTACTCTGTGCATGTCTTATGAACCTTTCCATCTTGACTAGAGCAGCAAGGACTGGGTTTCTTTGGCAGCCACTTGCTTTGCCTTCCATCTGCAGTTTGTAATCAGGCCACCCACACCTTGGCTGCCACCAGAAGGCAGCACAGCTGTGCTAGGTGCACAAGGAGGGATGGCTCGTGTGAGGACACAAAATCCTCTGCAGGGTAACAAATGTCAGAGGGTGACTGAAAAGCACCAGGTGGCTTATCAGGTTTATCTTTTCACCCTCTTTTCTTGCTCTCCAGTAGCATTTGATCATCATATCTTCTGGGCTAGCAGGCCCAGGAATGCAGCTCAGTCAAGAGAAGGCATGGTCTAGCCTTAGGGGCAGTGCACCCTTCCCATCCCTCCTCCTTCATAATGTAGGAGGCTTAGAGCAAAATCTGAAGTTCTATTTGGCCTTTTTATTTCCTGAGAAGTACTTCAAGAGCACAGTGTAGCCTCCTGGTGTGTGTTGAGCTTCTGTTAGTACATGCATGCACAGCAAGTCATGCAGGTCTCAACAACTGCATGACCAGGTCATCAGTTCAGACCTTGATGTCCCCATTTGAGGCCAGAGTGCATGAGGTGTGCTCCTGGAGCAGATCTTTCAGTCTCTCTTAACTCAAATAGGCAGCAGAATCTCCCTGCACTTTGAACCGAGGCAGGGTCAGTGGGAGAGATTGAGACATTGGCTTGGAAAGAACATTTAGCTAAAATGCTAGTGGAAACATGCGCTGAGAGCTCTGCTCTGCATCAGTTTCTGACTCATCCTGTATACCAGCTTTGAAGTGAAATAGGACTTCTATACTGATCATTAGAGTGGTGTAGAAGCTTTTCATACATGTTTGAAACTCAGAGCTGAGTCAAAGTCCAGAGGAAAAGTGGAAAAGGAAAGAAAGAAAAAAAAATTTTAAACAACTTTTTCATGTTAACCACTTGAGGCCAAGCTTTTCAGAGATGAATGCCTTACATTTGACTATAAAACCTGTTGTCACACACCAGAGTTAGAAGCCACCGATTGTTCTGTTGAAAATAGCATAAATGAACACTGCAAGACTCGTTATCCTAACTTAATACTCAGTGCAGTGCCACAGCATAGAGAAAAGAGTCAGGATGAAAATGCTAAAATCCACTAATGTAGCACAGTGAGCCACATGGAAGTGTGGTATGATGTGCCATAAGCTGCAGGGCTTTGTGTTCTGTATTGAATAGCTCATACATAGGCACCGTTGTGATAACAAGACTTTTTCTCCTTTGTTCCTGTTGTATTAGCAACACACAGAGCCATGGTGCCACCAGGAGAACTGATGTGGAAACGCCTCCATTAGCAGGAGATAGAGATATTCAAAGGGTGCAGAGCTTACTGCCAAGTAGGTACATCTATGACTCTTTAATAAGCAGTAATAGGAAACAAATGCAATCCAGGTCCCATTTTATCTGAAGGCACAACAAGACTTCCCCAGAACTTCAGATCATATCATATAACTGTGGACTGAGCCACATTCAGCTGAGCTGTAGATAGTTCCTATGTTTCCACTGATGTTTCTCTGCAAGAAGGGAAAGTTAAATCTAGGATGAGGAAAGACAAATCTGTATTATGAGAAATCAGTAATTTCCATAAGCACCAAACCAGACAAAAAACTCAAATCCCCTACCACACTAAAAAAAATGTATTGTTGAAAAAGTAATCTCATGTCAAGTGTAATGCATCACTTTTTGTCTTTAAAGGAGAAAAGTAAGCCTATTTTCTCTCTGCATTGAAGAGACTTTCACATTCCAGTTCCCAAGCCAGTCCCATGCAGATGAACACCTTCTTACTTAAACAGGATAAATTTATTTATGCTTTTAGTGAAGGAGTTACAGTGGGAAGAACTTTCACCAGCCATGAGTAGGTCTGAGGAAACTGAGCTGCTATCAAGTGTCATTTGATTTTCATTTACCCCTTTTTAAATTGAGGATGACAGGGACATATTGAGCCTGCTGACTTTTAATGGTGTTTTCCAGCTTCTGCCACAATGGTGTGACAGTAGTTTTCACACTGCAATAGGCTAGAGTGCCCCCATCAACAGTATCACCCTTGCACCACGTGGGAATTGCAGCAACAAAGAAAGTGCGAGCATACCCAGGGGAACTGGGCTTAGCTTCAGGAGAACCAGCTGAAAGCAACTAATGCAAAACTTCCTCATTGCCTTAAACCCCATCACTGCTCCTGGAATGGTTCTTCTGCTGTCCCCAAAACAACAGAAAGCCACCCATAGAAATGGTTATTATAGGCTTCTACCATCCAACGCCTGAGCACGACGCGTGTTTATATAGGCAAAAGATATTTTTAGCAGCATTTCTGTCTTGTCCTTACACTGTGCTGTATTAACAGCCCCTTCAGGCTCAAATTCAGTTACATTTAATTATATTAGCAAAGCAACATTGTCCCTATGCATGACTAACATCAGTGGTTTTCAGAAACACATATTCCATACCGTGTCTCAAGGATGTTCAATTAATGGCCAGTAAGTGAGGCTGGCTCTAGTTGCTCAGTGCTGAAGGAGTTGTAGTAAAAAAATTGTCCATCAAAACCAGACGTCGCTGATGCATCCTCAAGTTTGTGTAACTACTCTTTTTACCTCCAAACAAGTCCAGTTTTTTATGAAAACGGAGAGATACCCCCTCCCAGCTGTAAAAGCAACATAGGTAGTTAAATTTTTGGCTGATCCTTCCTCATGTCTTCTTTATTTAATTGTTTTCAGGACAAGAAAGCACGAATCCAAAATAAAGTTTAACCAGTACTCTATACTTCCCATAAACAGATCTGTTTTGCCACACCAGGTGTAACTTCGATTAATGATAACAGGAGGAATGTTTGGCAGGTGGTAGGACTGGTCAGAGGTCAGTATTGCATACAGATGCTGCAGATTTTACACACAGCTGTGGGGATTACTTGTCTATGTCACAATACTACCCTAAACTTCTGTGTGGTTGAGATCAAGGATTTATTGTTCTGCAAGTTTCTTCCTCATTCTCCAGTATTTGTGGACTGATGAAGTTCTTGGGATAATAATTTTGTGAAGTGTTAATTCCTTTCACTCATGCTAAGCACACCCTTTGCATACTGCTGCTATACGTTTTATATTTATTAGTGCAGAGCCATAACGCAGAATTTTAAATTGTGCACAGTTTTAAAAAGCAGATATAGGTGTAGAGGCAGGGAACTTCTACCCAGCTGGTACCACAATATGTTATTTTTTTACAGCCCAGTCATAAAACAATCCAGGTGAAAGCAACAGTGTCCCTGTGGATTTTCAATATCAGAATAAGCAGAGATCTGGCCCTGCGCTGCAGAACTCAGCCTAATGCAGGGTTAAAATGTGTGAGAAACTGGTGTAGCAAGCAGGAAAATCAAAAGCCCTTCTGGAGAAGGTGAGCCCCCTTGTCAGCATAGTCCAGCTCTGTATGGGAGAGGTGTCTGCTGCCACGCCCCACAGCCCTCACTACATAACAGGGCAGTGCTCCACAGGTTCATGCTATTCAGCCTAAACAAAAATGTCCTCCCACGTATTAACTATCCCACAGCTGGAAGTGCAGATTTCACCGGTTTTCCCCTTTTCCTGAAATTCTCTCTTCAGTTCCAAATGACACTGTCTCACTGTCCCCCCTCCCCCATCCCAGATCTTAAGTCTCCATTCTGCTATTTATGACCTTCCAAACCCAGCTCTTGCCCCAACATACTGAAACTTCCTCTTGTGCTGCCTACAAAAATGCCATCGCATCTCACTGCTAAGTACATCTCCTTGACATCAGCTTTTGCAGCTCCCTGGGGAAATGCAGAGAGCTGAGTCTCACAGCTCCAATTTGCCTTTACCACAGTGGGGTCAATCTACCCAGACCCACCTACTGTTTTCAAAATGCATTTCCTGTGTAAATACATAATTCTTATGCTAACATTCTCATTTTTATTTGACTTTTAACAACAGCTCTTTCTTTACTTTTTAAATGGCAGGCAGAGAAGAAGGGTCATTTAAAGATCATTTAATTACCAGCCATTCATTTTCTCATGCTTTGTGCAGTTTTGAGGGGGCAGAGGATTGGATTTTCTAATCTTTTTAAGTTACTTTTTTTGCTATCTTTATCTCCTTTTCCTGGAGTATTCCGGTGTATAATTCAACTAATCGCCTGCAATTGCAGTGACCTCAAAGAAAGCTGATACTCTTCCTCTAGTTGAGTCTTTTAGTTTCTTACTGGAGATCAAAAGGGCTTTTTTTAATGCTTTATTAGCAATCTGTGAGAGATGATGAAGTAGATTCTTCTGAACTGCATGCCTACCGAAGTTTGCTTCCACATCCTTCTCCAACAGTAGGGATTTTTCATTTTTCCCAAAACTCTCTAGTATCATGCAGAGCTCTTGAAAGCTTTTCACTTGCCATTTTTAAATACAGTGCTGCAGTTCTCAAAGCAATCTTCAGTGATGCTAGGCGCTTGCCTTGACCTATCCAGCCACTGCCCATGCTGGGAGTACAAATCTATAAATGGTCTTGGTGAATGGTTGCTGGCTCCCACAGTGCCTTGCAGATCCTGCAAAAGCAACAGGGGAAGAGGGATATTTTGCTATTTTCAAGATCTGCAGGTACAAAATCCGTTTCTCCTTTATGAAAAATTTGCCTATCATCTAAAGCACTTGACACAGACTTCATGTTGGTGCTGAGCCGCTGGCCGTATTCAACAATGGTGCCTGTTAGGAGGTGTTATCCCCAACCTGTACCTCCTTTCTAAATCCTTGATGTGGTCTCTTTGTCTTTTTGGAAACCTAGTACAAAACAGTAGACAAGATTGAGGGTAGATACCCACTGATCAGAAGCATCAGTGCCAGTGTCATTGAACAAGTACAAAGATACTAAACCTTCTAATATCTCTTGAGGAGTTAATCGGAGGGGCTTAATCTCTGCTGAGAGGAAGTGAATCTGAATCTATCCCTGGAAATTACTTTCTCTAATGACATAAAACCCATCTAGCACCCTGCACTAGGTCAACAGCCACCCTGCAACAGCAAGGGATGCCTTGCATAATGCGAGCAAAGAATCATAGAATGGTTTTGGGTTGGAAGTGACCTTAAAGATCATCTAGTTCAAATCACCCTACCATGGACAGGGACACCTTGGATTAGACCAGGTTGTTCAAAGCCTCATCCAACCTTCACCCTGAAAACCTCCGGGGATCGGGCAACCACGGCTTCCCTGGGCAACCTGTTCCAACCACCCTCACAGGAAAACATTTTTTCCTAATCTGAATCACCTCTCTTTCAGCTTAAAACCCCCTTTTCCTGTCACTGTACTCCCTGATAAAGAGTCCTTCCTCAGCTTTCCTATAGGCCCCCTTTGGGTCTCCCTGGAGCTCCAGGCTGAACAACCTCAGCTCTCTCAGCTGTTCCTCACATGGGAGATGCTCTGATCATCTTGTGGCCTCCTCTGCACCTGCTCTAACAGATCCATGTCCTTCCTGAGCTGAGGACTCCAGAACTGAATGCAATACTTCAGGTGGGATCTCAGGAGAGCAGAGTAGAGGGAGAGAAGATGCAGCCCAGGATATGCTTGGCTTTCTGGGCTGCAAGCACACTTTGCCGGGTCACGTTGAGCTTCTTATCCAACACCACCCCCAAGTCCTTCTCTTCAGGGCTACTCTCAGTCCATGAAAGCCTCCACAGAGGATGCTGCTTGACTGCCGCCAGAGCACCAATGCCTTCAGTTTATTTTCTGTTCATTTGTTTTACTAAAGCAGAAATGCCCCGGCTGGATAACCCGGGCTGCTCGGCAGCGAAATACTGCGCTATTTGCAGGGGAAGAGTGACCCCCGCTGGCCACGGCCTGGAAAGGAGCCCTCGGTGCAGGGGCCAGCGCTCAGTACCGGTGTCCTGCTCTGCCCTCTCCCCGTGCTTCCCTGCAGAGAAGCCGCCGGGGGTTCGTGCCTCTGTGTGATCACCGCATCGCCCCGCAGGCAGAGCGGTCATTCCCACGGCAGCCTGAGGGATTTTGGGCAGCTGAGAGTGACCACGAGTTTTACGTTGGGAAAGCACCGGGTGGGCTACCGCCGTTGCCCCCTCTGCAGAAACATCTCTTTCCTGTAGAGCGTGAGGAGCCCAGGCGCTTGCTAGCAGGGATGCTGCGCTGCCCAGAGGGCAGAGGCACAGAAATCAGCTGGAGTTCTGGCTCCACGCTGAAGCTGATGTTGGAGCTAACCGTCTCCCGGACAGTCAGCCCTGATCACAGTATCACAAGGTTGGAAAAGACCTTTGAGCTCATCGAGTCCAACCTATGACCCAACACCAACACCTGATCATCAGCAAGAGACAAGGATGATATTGTTCTCAACCGTTATCAGTCGCTCCAGCAAGCAGGCCATGGGCTCCTGCTCAGCTTCCCACGAGCTGGCCATCACAAAACACCTGCAGAACATTAGGGATGGTGGAGGTATCTAAGCTGAAGCACCAGCCTGGTGTGCCGTACTGCGTGCTGCCTTGGCTGAGCGAGGCAAAGCCTTCAGCATGCCTGGGGAAACCACGGAGGGTTGCCCCGTACAGTGGAAGGGTAGCCCCAAGGCTCACTTAATTTCCATGGATGAAATCCGAGGAGCAATGACTCACACTGGACTGACCCAGCAACTATGCAAAGCAATAGGTGTTTTTTCTAGGAACTGAAAGAAAGCGACACCAGTAAGTCCCGCGGGTTGCGCACGTGGCGAGAGGGGAAAAAAAGAGCTTCCCGAGCCAGGGAAAAGTGTTGCACCTCTGAACGCTCAGCTGGGAACCGAAAGCCCCTACTGCTGCCGTGAGGGGGCGTTCCTGGAAGGAACCGCAGGGGATTTAAACGGCCTCCATGGGAGCCCCGCGAACAAGGGCGGGGCTCGGCAGATGAGCGGGGTCCGGCAGATGGGCGGGGCTTGTTAGATGGGCGGGGCTTGTTAGATGGGCGGGGCTTGTCAGTTTGCTAAAACAACCCAAGGGGTACACGCTGTCGGGTACCAGGTACCAAGTTGCAAGACGAGCCCCCCTCCTGCGCTGGTACCGGATGCCAGTGGTGAAGTCACCTGTCGGGGATATGCTCGAGTAGAGCTGAGGACTATCAGGGAATGTGAGAGCAAGATTGACTACTGGAAAAACTTACTACGCTCCCCCGTCACAGCCCCAAGAGGCAGACGAGCCCATATCCACTCAACTAAGGTAAGTAATTTAGGAGGTGGAGCAGAATAGCAACAGTTTTCTGCTCGTCACAATCTACTAACAAGGCCCTGCAGGTTCCATTGCAAGGGCCAACAACTCACGCTGCCTGGAAACATCCTTGGGTTAAGTAAACCAAAGCCACCAATTAAGACAACTTCTGTAAAGAAGAAGAGGAGGGTCGTTGTCATTGGGGACTCCCTCTTGAAAGGTTCGGAGGGTCCAATATGCAGACCGGACCCATTGCGTAGAGAAGTCTGTTGCCTACCTGGGGCCTCACGTGGTGACGTGGCAAGACAACTTCCAAAACTTGTCAAGTCCACAGATTATTACCCACTACTCATTTTCCAGGTGTGTAATAATGAAAAAACAACTAGAAACATCAAAGCAATTAAAAAGGGATCAGGTGCACGGGTAGTATTCTCCTCTCTCATAGCGAATGGTGAGAGAAGGAATGGGAGGAGCCAGAATTGAATTACTGACTCCGAACAGGGTGTGAAGAACAAAGCTTCGGGTTCTTCGACAATGGGTTGGCCTACACGCCAGGCCTGTTGGCAAACAACAGGGCACACCTGTCCCATAAGGAAACTCTTCAAGAAGTTGGTTGGACTAATCAAGAGGGCTTTAAACTAGATTGGAAGGGAGAGGGGGACATCACTTGGCTCAATAGATTAAAGCATGGGAAAGGCACCTCAGGCTCTGAGGAGTGATCTACTGGTGAGAGCCCCTGGTCTGCCACCTTAGTGGAAGTGGAGAATAGCATTCCAGGTGGCAACCAGAATTCAAAGGTTATCGGTGGGTTACAAACCACTGCTAGTAGACAGTCAGGACTTAAACCTATTCCACTTAGAATAGGAGTGGAAATAACAGCCCAACTGAAGTGCACTTACACTAATGCATCCAGCATAGGCAATAAACAAGGGGAGCTGGAAGCCATTGCTAGGCTAGAAAACTATGATGTAATTATTTCCATCATGGAAACATGGTGGGATGATTTACACAACTGGAGTGCTGCCATGGGTGGCTATAAACTCTTCAGGTGGGACAGGCTAGGAAAGAGAGGCGGTGGGTTTGCCCTCTATGTTAGAGAAGGTTTTGATTGTGTAGAACTAAAATATGCTAACGATAGGGTTGAGTGCTTGTGGGTTAAAATCAGTGGAACACACAGTAAGTCAGACATAATGGTGGGAGTCTGTTATCAGCCACCCAGCCAGGACAGGAAACTGATGAGCAATTCTACAAGCAACTGGGAGAAGTCTCGCAATCACTGGCCCTCGTTCTTGTGGGAGACTTCAACCTTCCAGATGTCTGGAAAGGAAACAGTCTAGAAGGTTCATCGAGTGTATGGAAGATAACTTCCTAACACAACTGGTGAGTGAACCCACTGGAGAAAGTGCCCCACTGGATCTGCTGTTTGTGAACAGAGAGGGTCTTGTGGGGGAGGTGACTGTTGGAAGACACCTGGGGCTCAGTGATCACGAGATGATAGAATTCTCAGTTCTTGGACCAGTAAGGAGGGGGGTCAGCAGAACTGTCACCTTGGGCTTCCAGAGGGCAGACTTCAAATTGTTTAGAAGGCTGCTTGATAAAGTCCAGTGGGAGACGGTTCTGAATGACAAAGGAGCCCAAGAGAGCTGGATGCTCCTCAAGAAGGAAATCCTGGCGGCACAAGAGCAGGTCATCCCCGTGTGCCGAAAAATGAGTCAGTGGGGAAGAAGGCCAGCTTAGCTTAACAGAGACCTCTGTGTCGGTCTCAGAAAAAAGAGGAAAATATTGGAAGAGGGGGAAGGCATCTCAGGACGACAGGTGAGATCATGTAGGCAAAAAATTAGAAGGGCTAAAGCCCAACTGGAACTTCAACTGACCAGTTCAGTGAAAGACAATAAGAAATGTTTCTTCAAGTATATTAACAAGAACAGGAGGACCAAGGAGAATCTCCCTCCTCTACTGGATGGAAAGGGAATGGTAGTAACAAACGATGAGGACAAGGCAGAGACACTTAACGCCTTTTTTGCCTTGGTCTTTAATAGTAAGGTAAGATGTTCTGTGGGCTCCAAGTCTCCTGAGCCAGAAGACTGTGAAAGTGAACTCTCAATGTTCCAAGAAGACTTGGTTAGAGACCTGCTCAGCCAATTAGAAGTTCACAAGCCTATGGGGCTGGATGGGATACACACAAGGGTATTAAGGGAGCTGGCAGATGTCCTTGCCAAACTTCTTTCCCTATCTATCAACAGTCCTGGCTGACTGGGGAAGTACCGCTTGACTGGAGACTGGCGAACCTAACTCCCATTTACAAGAAGGGTCAGAGGGAGGATCTGGGGAATTATAGGCCTGTCAGCTTGACCTTGGTACTGGAGAAGGTCATGGAACAGACCGTATTGAATGCTATTACACAGCACACGCAGGACAGCCAGGTGATCAGACCCAGTCAACATGGGTTTATGAAAAGCAGGTCCTGCCAGACCAACCCGATCTCCTTTGATGACAAGGTTACCTGGTTAATAGATGAGGGGAAGGCTGTGGATGTTGTGTACATGGACTATCGTAAAGCTTTTGACACCGTTTCTCACAGTATTCTGCTTGAGAAACTGGCTGCCATTGGCCTGGACAGGCACACCTTCTGCTGGGTAAAAAAAAACTGGCTGGATGGCTGGGCCCAAAGAGTTGTGGTAAATGGAGTTAAATCCAGTTGGAAGCCGGTCACAAGTGGTGACAAGGCTGGTGAAGGGGCTGGAGAACAAGTCCTACAAGGAATGGCTGAGGGAACTGGGGTTATTTAGCTTGGAGAAGAGGAGGCTGAGGGGAGACCTCATCGCTGTCTACGGCTGCCTGAAAGGAGGCTGTGGGAGAGCGAGTGTTGATCTCTTCTCACAAGTGATAGGTGATAGGACAAGGGGAAACGGCCATAAGTTGCACCAGGGGAGGTTCAGACTTAATATTAGGAAGAATTTCTTTACTGAAAGGGTGGTCAGGCACTGGCACAGCTGCCCAGGGAGGTGGTTGAGTCACCATCCCTGGAGGTGTTTAAAAAACAGGTAGATGAGTTTTTGAAGGACACGGTTTAGCGAAAGACAGGTATGGTGGGACTTGATGAACTCAAAGGTTTTTTCCAACCAGAAGATTCTATGATTCTGTCAAAAGCTATGGGAACTATGTCTTTGTGGTTACATTTAAAATGTAGCACCGGAGACTGCTCTGGCAATGGCAACAGCTGATCTAGAACAGCCTGTGTCTGTGCTAGGTAGTTCCTTTAGTCTCCTCAACAACATGGCCACAAGTAAAATATTCTTGTGGCCATGTGCTACCCTATGAGTTAACATGTGGGAGCCTAGGGGCCTGAGAAGCTGGAGAGCATCTGGTGCAAGATCGTGTCTAGAGCAGGGATGTCAAATTCACAGCTCCCGCCATTCTCCTGCTCCTGCAGTGTAACGCGCATCACACGCTGCACACGTGACTGGCGCTGGCAGGAGCACAGGGGCGGGGAGCTCGGCGCTGCCGCCAGGTAGAAACAAGGTGCTGGGCACAATAAAACAAGGTGGAGGGCCGGATTCGGCCCATGGGCCATGAGTTTGATGCCCCTGATCTAGAGTAATTCTTGTAGGTACAGTGACTGCAAATGTTTGTACAGTGCTTTTTTTGAAGTGCCACGTAACACAGAGCTGTTTGTTGGCCCTTGGTCATGGAGGAACACTTGGCTCTTCCCTCACCACGATTCAAGTGCCCCAGTCAGGTCTTGATTTGGAGCCCACTCTCCTTTCAGAGACAGTGTAGCACATACTTAGTATTCTATTCATGCCTCTCTGCAGCTTTATGAGTCTCAGTTTCTGGCTTTCATCTGGTTCCTGCAAGACTAATTAATTTCAGGCCCTCTTGCTCCCTCTTTTTTTTTGATATGCTATTTCTAATTATTTCTTATTTCCTCAGGTTACCTATTTCATTTCAAATAATTTTTCCCTGAGAGAAGATTACTTGGCTGTTGTAACAATGTGTGCTTGTGTATGGGTCATCAGCTAATTGCATGGATGTGACACAGGGATTCGGCACCCCTCTCCAGCACACAGTCTGCTAGTCTGTTCTAGCACTCAGAAACAGTGTCAGTATTCACCTCTCCAAACTACAGCAGGAATTTTCCCTCTGTCTTCCTCTATTTCACACGGAGACCATTGACTCGAAGATTTAAAGCCGAAGCAGTGGGAAAGATGTCAGATCTGGTGTGGGGAAGTGCACAGTGAACTGACATACGTGAGACACTTGTAACTGCTTGTATGCATACTCTTCTAGTTGTGTGCTGCTTTCTGCTTGATACCCTGACTCTCTTTCTTCATTTCACCACTTCAAAGACTTCCTGAAGGTTTCGGATTAGTCTGGTAGTATTACAAGCTGAAAATAATCCTACCTTAAGTAGCAAACCTTAACTTCCTACAGCATTTCCTACTGCTGCAGTAACTGCTGCAGTAACTGCTGCATACACCATACCCCATTCTCATGCCATTTCCTTTCTATGCCTTTCATTGTCATCCCCTAGAGAGACAGAAAACTCTGCAACATTTAACCAGACTCACTGGCAACATATTCAAGATGTTTAATTTCTACTTCCTTTCAGTGTCATACCTTCATACATTTTATTATCTTTTGTTGGGGGAAAAAATCCAGTGGCATCTATGAGCAGGATTCATGGCTCTTTAAGTATCAGAAAGGGCTCAATCTGGACAAAAGAGCTGACTAATGAGGAATATGACAGAGATTTCCAAAGTTATGGATGTTGTGAAAATTAGTAGAGATTGACTCTTCACAGTTTCCTCCCATGTAAAAAGTTGGTGGGGATCAAATGAAATGAGTGGTATCAACATTTAAAATGAGCAAAAGAAGGTGGCACATCCCTGCCCAAGTACCTCTCAGGTGACCAGTTACAGAACTAGAGGGCATGGACTCAAGCTTCGTCAGGGGAGGTTTAGGCTTGATCTTAGGAAAAAGTTCTTCACTGAAAGGGTGATTGGCCATTGGAATGCGCTGCCCAGGGAGGTGGTGGAGTCGCCAGCCCTGGAGGTGTTTAAGGGGAGACTGGATGAGGCACTGAGTGCCATGGTTTAGATGATGGGTTGGTGTTAGTGTTGGGTTATAGGTTGGACTTGATGATCTCAGAGGTCCTTTCCAACCTTGTGATACTGTGATACCAGACCTCTAAAATTCCTTGGGAAAGGATCTCTGGATGAAAAAATCTTACTTGGATTCCGGGGCACACTGGAAAGCCTCCTGGAGCAGAAGTCATTGAAGAGCTAGTAAACCCACAGGGTAGGATTCAGCTGCCTTTACTTCCATCTGAACTGCCCCAGGATTCCCCATCATACTTGAGCTGTCTGTTCAGAAGAGCATAGCTCAGCTGCAACGCCCGTGTCCTCCTGCACCCCCACGCATTTAGATGTCTTGAATCTCTCAGACTTATAAGGGAAGTGTTAGTATTCACTACATGTGGGCAGCTGAAATGACCTTGGGCTCTTCTGAAGAATCTTAAGGAGCTACACCTTAAGCACACAGCACGACGTTACTGTGTTTAGGAGCTGGGGTCATAGTGGAACCAATATCACAAATGATTGCTTTGTTCTTCACTATGACATGTCTGTGGGTACTGTTTTGAGGCAGGACACTGGGCTTATCTGTAGGGGAGCCCAGTGGCATACCCTAATCTCCACCACCCTTGCAGTCAACATCTCACAAGAGATGCCTCCTTCAGAATAGCTGCATTTTGGATAGGATGCTGACCACAAACACCTACCAGGCTCTGAGAGGAGGGGCAGTAGTACCTTTAGCTCTGATGTGCCAAAACAGAGGATCAAGGGGAGATTTTCTCGTTTCAAATATTTTACTTCAACTGGGAGAAGACGGGGGAACAGAAAACATGATTTTGTGTACCCAAACACAGTTTGGACAGAAGTCCAGTGATGTTTTTGCAGCAAGGATCCAAGGTTTACTGGTAAACAGGCACTTCTGCTATTTACTGTGTTTAGCAGACCTGGTAAATCCCAGGAGATGTATCTATATCTGCACCAAACTCTGCTCACTGCAAGTGAGAGGATCAGGAGAAAGTGACTAATGGCCTGTTCAGTTGTCCCACCCCTACAGTAAATCTGTGCTCCTAGTGTTTCCTATGGAATATCGTCACCCAGCTTTATCTCCTTGGAGTTTGCCTATTCAGTTTCATTGCAATATTTTCGTATTTTGATACAAAACTCAAGATATGTTTTGCAGTTTGTTTCTGAATGGAAAGAAAGAAAAAAACAACAAAGAAACTGAAACAACTTCTGTGTGACTGGGTGTAGAGGGGTGTGCAGGAGGAATCACAGGATAACGCAAGTGGGAAGGGCCCTCAGTAAAGCCTCTGGTCCAATCCCCTGCCCCAAGCAGGACCGGCTCAAGGATCAGACCAGGCTCCTCAGGGCTTTCTCCACACAGTTCCCGAAACCCCCAAGGAAGGAGCCTGCGCAAGCTCTACAGGAAACTTGTTCTCCTTTCAAGCACACTCCCTCGAGGCTGTGTACAGTCAGCATCACCTGTAACATCAGTGCCTGGAGGTGAACAGCCACAGAAACCACGGCCAAATGGAAAATATGTCATTGATTATAATTATTCCCTGACACATCACCGTCTCTCCCCCTGATATTAAATTGATTGGAAACACAGAATTGAAAGAGGAAGGCAAACTCAATACCACAGCTGTACGTTATGGACAAACAAATCCTTGCTGACCAGGCAGTCTGTGTGACTTTTCTGATCACTTTATTACTCTGCCAGAAGAAAAGATTCCTTACTGCAGCTAATTACTTCCTCACATTAACAGAAGAGAAACATCATCCAGACTAATAGCTAAACAGCCTTCTGTAAGCCTACTGCTGGTACCACAAGCTTGCTGCATGACCTTGTGTATATTTCTCCACCTGCCTTCATTTGTCAAGCTTAAAATGGGAACAATTTACCCAGGCCCTAAGGCTGCTATAAGATTTCATTATTGTAAAAAGCCACTCAAGCTCAGGCCCGTGTACGATGCAGAAGTACGATGGATTATTAACAGGATGTGGCCGAAGGAAAAAAAGAAACAGAAGCAGCATTTTTTCAAAGGGTTTCTTTCCTCAGAATAAGGCAGAGCCACAGCAAGCTTCCTAAAATGCTGACTGGATTCATCCAGTAACAGTGACACCATTGACACTCCTCAATCAATATGCACAACAGCTCTTGCACTTGAAAGGATTTAAAAAAGAAAAGTCTACTGTTCAGAAGTACTTCAGCGACTGTTCAAAATAAAATTAAAAGGAGAGGAAAGCAAGTTGTAGAGAAGCTGAAGACATTGGGAGGGGGAACACGAGTTGTGGGAAGAGGCATTGCTGTTTGTTGTTTCCGCGATTATCAGGCCACATTTGAAATAGACACATATACAAGGAGCGGGGGGGTCACATTCTTGACACGGTATTTGCAGAGACAATAGCCTCAGAAACAAAATACTTCCTGTGTTGTCTTGAAGGTGGTGCAAGCAAAGCAAGTCTGCTAGGGAAGACAATCAAAAAACATCTGACAGGTAAAACTAGAGTTAAAAAAGTACTTCCTAAAACTCAGTGCTACAAGGTGGCCATGGACTTCCCATGGAAGGCTGCTGCTGCTCTACTGCAGGTAATCCCAAGGGGCTGTGCAAGGCTCTCCTCACAGCACTGGCGATAACACCTTGCTTTCTGACAGACCAGTTCCCTGATGTTCACAAGCCCACCTTTTAAGGGCAGTCTGCCAGGATCCATGCACATAACCAAACTGCCAGTACAGGAGTAGTCAGAGTCTCACCCAGAGCAAACAAAAAAGCAACACACAGTGCGCTATTTACATACGGACTAAAATTCAGCACCCCAAAGACACGGGGTTTGGCCAAAAAAAGGGCCACAGTGAAACTGGAGAGCTCTTCCAACACAATTGAAATTCTGGAATTTGCTATTTCTTCCTCTCTCTTAAAATACACACTTAGCGTTCCTTGTGACCAGCACAGAACAAGAAACAGGCATGACTGGTTACAGAAGTAATAAGGAAAATGGCAACTCTCACTTCTGCAAAATATGAGCCCAGAGGGCTCTTTCCTAAGCTACAGTGAGTGGTAGGTGAGAATACAAGAACTGCTCCATAGTTTTGCACTTTCCACCTACCACACCTTCTGTGTAAGGCTCGATATGTGACAGATGAGCTACATAATACAAATTTTTAATGCAAGGCATGTTATTGCAGGCTTTTTAAACAGCTTCCTACATAATCTGAAAGCTGAAGTCAGTTGCCAGAAACATTGCAGTAGCTAATAAGAACTAAACTGTGGAAGAGATGAACACGTAAGCATCTCTAAAAAAAGGCTGTGGCATCTAAAATAGAAGTCCATGCCTGTTCACATTTGTTCTCTGCTGAGCACACAAGCAAGTATTAGCGCACTTTGGACTCATGTTTCAGTAGAGGTTGATGCAGTTTCAGGGATTTTGAAGATTTTTTTTATTGGTTAAAGACTTTAATATACCATTTTAAAGTTAGCAGTGTCACTAACTGGGATAGCTGCATTTTGTGCCGAGGTGTATGTCAAATAGGCACACTGTGGGCAGGCGCTTGCATCCAGCATTTGATCTTCCTATCTCATTTTCCATCCTTTAACTGGAAAGGCTTCAAGCTTGGTCCTTTCCTTGGGGAAATAAATAAATACAAATGAGGTTTCCACGGGAGACAAGGGAGGTCAACCATCTCACCGCAGCCTTTCAGTCGGGGCAGACTGAAGCTCAGCACACACTGGCCAAAGAAGCCATTATTTACTCCATAGCTCAGACACCGCCCAAACCCAAGAGCCATGGGCTCTGCTGAAAGCTGCATCAGGCTGAACTCATTCTAAGGGAGTATCTGCACATGACACAGAACACACACTGTTAAGGGCAGAAAGCTTAATAGTAAGCAGAATCCCTACAGGTTATTAAAGCCAGGAGAGTGACCTGACAGTTTCATCTACTGCAGGATTCGCTTCCTGCTTGCCTGTACTGAGAAAGGCACCTGTCTCAGAGCACACATGTACACAGACCACTCTCTTGCATTTTTTCCAGTATTTTATTTTTGACAGGCATTTACAACGTTCCATTCATAGAACTAAAAACATAAAAATAGACCTTCTTTCAGCTTATAAAAGAAATATATAAGAACCTTTGACATAGACGTGTCATGACATTATGTACAAGAACAACGATACCTTCCCAGTACCAGCCTTCCAATATTTCAGCGCTGACAGTATTCCGCTGGCTACAGCATAGGACAGCTAAAACCTCCGTGTCTCTAATACGCTGGGACACAACTGACAGGTAGATGATATAAAACAATGATGTGATAATACAAAGGGTATAGAAACCTTTCTAAAGCTTTTACGAAAAGAAACCAGAAGATAGCAAAAAGTTATAGAGAAAGCTTTCATAAGATCAAGTATAGTGCACCAGAAACCAGAAAGGAGGAGGAGTGAGGGGGGAGATGCTAGCTGGGACACAAAGACAGTGATAGATTTGGGGTGGGGAATAATTTTTGTTATGTTTTAAAATATAGTCAGAGTGGATTTTATAAAATATAATCCTAAAGCTATTATAAAATTTCAGGTTTTCAAAGTACCTATTAATGTGTCAAACATCAATAGATACCCCCACAAGAAAAAAATTCATATAATCTTCCTTTTTTTCCTAAAGGTGAAACTGAAATGGGCAAAGCTATATAAATCTTAAAAAAAAGTGCTATTTTGTGTTTTGTATTTGGAAGTCTACTTAAAAACCACAAGATTTTAGTTACATTTTACCCTGTTTTAGATGTTTAAATAAAAGATTTCAAATGTTGAAGAGAATTGCTTGTGTAGAACTTGTTCATACTCTATTGCAGTGGAAAAGCTTCTATAAAGGAATTAAAATACACTAGTTTCACCCACAGTAGGAGAGTGGATGAGGTCAGTTTTTTGGCCATGAATTCCCTGTCCCTTAAGCCCAAACTCTGCCAGAGAGAGTGGACCAAATGGATCTGTGATGTTGCTATGCGGGCTCTAGCGAGGTGACACCATGGATCAGTTTGGTCCACTATAATTCAGTCATGTCCTTTTATTTTATTCTTTTTATTATCTAACTAAACTCCAGTCTTAAACATATACAATATTCATTTTTCCTGAAGAAAGTTATACCTAAATAAGATTTTCCAGTTCATATTTTAATATAAACCCACCATTCCTAACCCTCTGCAAAAAAGCTAGCCTCGTATCCTAGATGTGGAGCTATGCTAATGCTGTAAAACTCTTATCCCTTTGTGCCCCTGCATCTCAGGTAAAATACAAAAAATATTTCTTCAAGTGTTAAATTTGGATCTCTTTTACGAGAGTTTGGCATCTTTAGAATTATATGTAAAACTAGAACTTCCAACACTGACATTAAATTAGACCAGCCACAGACCAAGAGGACCTAACACAACATAAATCCCAAAGCTTTCCTCACACATTCCTAAAATACATGTATGTTCTCTTACATTTAAAGAGGAAAAAGTAATAAGAATACTGCAACTGTACATGTTAAAAAGGCAGTTTCCTCATTAAGGAGATGAACCTACGACTGGTGTTCTACGGCTATAAAACCCTCTGTTCGTTGTGCTATTGTTTAAGCTAGTTTGCTGCACGTAGGTTAAGACATCCAGAGTAATTTGTTTTCCAGTGATGATATTCTCCCCATAATTAATTTCAGCCCCTGATTATTTTAGAATAAATAAAATAGTGTGAAAGCCCTTTGTAACGTAAGACAGGACCTTAAGCTTATTCTGTTCCAGGCTTTGAGCGTTTTACAGTTGCCTAAAGTGTGGCCGCATGGCTTTGGACCAATTCAGCTGCCGAAATGGTGTGTGCAAGTGTGCAATCTATCGGGGGGATCTGCCCTCCGCAGGGTGCGGGGGTTGGAGGGAGGAAGGGATGGAGGGAGGGAGGGAGGGAGGGTTGGGACCGGGAAACCTACGCATCCAGGCGGGAATGGGGACCGGTTTAGAGCTCTGTATTCAGTTTCCTGCTGGGGACAAAGTCTTCACGCCTAACCCAGATGACCTCCTCGCCGTGGCCCTCCATGTCACCATTGATGCCGGACAGGGCTGCCTGCTTCTTCAGCTGAGTCATCCTGGAGGCGTGCGTGTCCGTGGCCGGGCGCAGGCGGTCTCCCCGGCACGGCTGGCTGCTTGTGATGGAGGCTGCCTGCAGCCGCTCCCGGAGCTCTCGGTCAGCCATGGCGCCTCTCATGGCCTCGCAGTACTCATCGTCATCGCTGAGGATGTCTGTTTCCTTGATGTCCTCCTGCTCCTCATACTGAGCAAGGTCAAACTGTTCCTCTACCCAGCGGTCAGTGTCCCCACTGTGCGTGGGCTGCGGGGGCTCTTTTTCAGGGCTGCTCATGTAGACGGCATCTGAGTCAATGGTAAATCTGTTTCGGGCCAGCCGCCGCCTCCTCCTCCCAAGAGACTTGCTTGGGGCTGACACTGCACACACACAAAGATAAAACCCCACAGGCTTTTTACACAGGGTACAACTCTCTTTGAAAAGTTAGTCTTCCAGAGGCCCTCTATTTAACACCGCTAGGCACAAAGCAGTCATTCAGCATCCTCCCTGCAGGCAAGTCACACTTCACTCAGCTCCTCAGCACAGGTCTCTCTGCAGCTGAAAAAGGAGTTTCTGCTACTCAGATCCACAGTTGGGATAATGGCCCACAACTACTGTTCCTCCTAAGCGGTAGGCAGCCAGCCAGCCAGCACAAAGTGCATCTGTTCAGCTCAGCTTCTCACACGCAGTGCCTTGCTGTCAGCACACTGTGAAAACCAACTAGCCTGCTTTGTATGGGGTAGGAGCAACGCTATAGGTTTCCAAGTAGCTACCTCAGTGCTGAAGATGCTGCAACTGTTGCATTATTTATGTGGAAGTAAGTTACCGTCCAGGCTCTTCTACTCCCTTTCCTGCTCCCTCCCTATTGGGGAAATAAAAAAAAAGCCTCAAAAACAGAAAAACTTTCATAAGTTCATTACTCAGCATCAGCTGGTCTACTAGCCTTTGCTTTCTGCTTTTGCCCTATTAGCAAATTCACATCTTCCATGTTGGAACATGAGAGGCTTGTGATGCAAAAGCAGGGGATGAATCCTGCAGCTGAAGAACCTACAGGCGTCCCAGCACTTTGCAGGCACACACACACAGCTCCATTGCATGCAGGATAACTCTGAGATTATAGTTTGTCTCCCTCCACTAAAAAGCACCTTAGCACGTTCAGTGAGCACTTATTAAACCCTAGCAGCTTCGGGGCAGGGATTATATTTTAATATTCCTGAGCCTAAAAACAAGCATTAAGTACAACAGCTCAGCACTTGCAAATTTTACCTGTAGTGAGAGGTCTGAATTCTAAGAGGAGATTTTAATCTTTGTAGAATTCATCATGCAAATACACCATGACCCAAAGTGAAATAAGGTTTAGCATCTCCAGTAGATCAGTCCCACAGGCTGACTGAAGAAGCACTGTGGTAAAACCACTGCGTTTTGGCCCTTCTTTGACTCTTCTTCCTTACTATGTGAAGTGTCTCTGAGGCAGATGGCTAGCAACACCCCGAGTGAGAAGCCATGCTGCGAATGTTATTGGTCTGGCCTGCCCAGTACAGAAGAGGAACAGAAAGCCTGATTGTCTACATTGCTGGATCTAATGAGCAGAAAGAAAAATAAACAACAGACCAGAACAAAATACGCAGCGGTGCCATGTACTTTTCAGTTGGAAGCAAGTGTTTCTTCCCTCCATCATCTAGTGTTCTGAAAATGAAAACCTGCTTTTCCCTGGAATTTTCTCATTGCTTTTGCCTGAAGTCAACTGAAAAGGAAAATCCATGGTTTAGGACAGACCATTACAAAAATTATAGCATCAAGTGCATGCTTCTCAAAATCTGAGAAGCAGCAGCATGTGCCCTTTAGCAATAGAGCTGAAAAGTCTAAGATGGAGGACATCCAAAGCTATCTCTTCAAACTAAGCCACTCACTCGGGGGAGCCGATTTTTCTTGCACATTTTAGTTTAAAAGTGCCAAGGTTAGCTCAAAATTCTGTACATGCTTTTAAGATATATGCAGCAGGCTTCTGCTTTGTTCAGCTGAAACCCGTTTTCAGATTAAAGTGCACAGCCAATCGGTATTGACAGGAATCCCATTTCTTCCTCCCATGCCAGAAGGACTGCCCTGAAGCTGAGCCTTGAGTGCAAAGCAAGGTAAATAGAGGCAATTTAAGGCTCTCAAGAAGCTGAAGCATGGAAAACCAGCAGTTTTTACATACACAGGAGAGAATGCTAATCCTAATATACAAGTAACAGATACCACCACATGTCCTACAACGGTGCTGGGGTTACTGGGATCTTGAAAGTCTGTAGCCCTACAGTACCTGCCCTGTTCATGGCTGGCCTTGCACCTTTTAGAGCACACAATCTTTTTCCACCAAAAGGAACATATTGCTGGGATGAGGGCAAACTTTCGGTTTTAAGAAGCTGTCTTCTGTGTTTGTCCCGCAGAATCGAGTGCACTGCCTTCAGAAAGTCCTTCCTGTGTTCTGGTGAACTGAAAAATAGGTAAGAACACAAAAAGGCAGTGTTACCTCTTGGAAACTGCTAAAAGCTTGCTGTAAATGAGATAAATAATGACCAGTTCTGTAATTTAAGACAGTGCAAACAAACTGGCATGTATTTCCCCCACAGAAGACTCAATTTAATACAGTGCTTTCAAAGTAAAGCTAAATCTATAATCATTGCAATGGACATCCAAGGAAACAAATACACTGTTCAATAACAAAACATTTAGCCATCTGCTCCTTTTAAGGTCTCCTTTTCCTACGATACCAACCACTCACTTCTCTTTGTCCGATAAACATCAAGTTGACCTATGATGGCTAAGTAAATCTCAGTTTGTCTGCTGTAAACACACACTAAGCAGAAATCATGCAACTCTCTACTACCTAGGATTACAAATTACCTTGGTATCAGCTCTGTTAGATGCTGGTGAATTTGCGCACCAAGTTCTTATTTGAACTCTAAAAAACATCAGGGCAACCACCACAACAAAGACAGGTTTAGTTAAGGAAAGCGCGATGTCCTAAGAGCAGAGCTTAGAATTTGATGTCATGAAACATCCCATCTGAACATATAAGCAGCTACCTGGCATAAAGATGCAATCCTGGAGATTAACTGGATGTAAGTTTGTGAAAGGAAAATCGTAATAAGGACATTCCCATAAAGGTGCAAGGCTGATCAAATATATACCTCTATTTTAACACATTTTACAAAGTTCTTCCTTCCAGAATTAACACCTTCTCCTCACTTCCCCTACTGGCTGTTCCTAGACTGCCTTAAAAGGAAAGGCATGGGCAAGCTGGGATCCAGTAGCGTAGCTGCAACTGAAAATATGGAAAAGCACTTACCTACAGCAAAGATGAAACGTTCTTTCTGGCCTGCCTTCAGACTCAGATTTAACGTGGACAATCTCACATACAGAATTGGTCTCTGCATCTAAAGTGAAAAGCAAGCACCACTTCATACAACGGCCTCTCATATTTAACCTCGATTAGAGTACTTATTCCATAATTATAAAAAACGTTTTAAGACCATTTGGGCCAACAGACAATGCATTGCAAATAAAATTAACTTATGGCTGAAAGGCAGCAGTGGGCAAGTGACAAATGAAGCAACACAAGCTTAAACTAGCCAGAATCTAGTAGTATTTTATATGCACTCAGTCCCATAAAAATACAAAAAAACCTCCCAGCTTTTCAGGTATTACCTGGAGTATTGTCCCATTTTACAGCTACCTCCTACACTCTTTCCACTTTCACTTAGGAAAAGTGGAAAGGGAGCAAACTGTTTAAACTTCAAAATTTTTAATCTAATAAGCTTCACATGAATGTAATAATAATAAATTAATATAATAACATATTTAATAATAAATAAAAATGTAATAAATAACAATTTTAATATAATAACCTTCACATTACCCACAAGAACAAAAATTCACTCACAACTGCAAGACTGCCTTCTCGTCACCAGCAGAGGAACAGAGTCAACCAAAATCAACAACTTGGTCTGTTTTTTCCGGAACCCTGACAAGCTTCAGAAAAGTGCTGACAAGCTAGAGATACACAACTGGAGCTTCTGCCCCTTTGTTCCTCTGCAAGGTTATTATAGGTTTTGGGTTCCTTTCTGAGGACCCAGAAACTGCACACACATGTAGTGATGACAAACACTGACCAGTGAAAGCCCCTAGCCCAGGCATTAAGAACCCTGCCAAATTCCTGCAGCCACAACATTACCTGCACTTGCCAATGCGCGAACCTGCAGCGCTTCTAAAGGTATCATATGGCGGAAGCGGAACGGATCCCAGTCTTCATAAATTGAGGCTCTATGTGATCCTCCCTGGAAAAATTTCAAAATACTGTTAGGAAACAAGACTCCTTGGGATAATCAGACACTAAGGTCTCAGTGCTTTGCACTGAGAACGTCCAGCTAGAGACTTCTTGCAACTTGTTTTTTCTCTACAACATCTTAGCAACCAGTGCCACTGAAGAGCCTGTCTATGAAGTTCTTACTAAAATCTAGACAAAAGCAACCATTAGGCCAATCAATTCTTATCAACACCTTCAAAAGTCATTTGAGATCAATGCTGCAATCTCTCCTCCAAGTGCACACACAGACACATTAGTTTTGCTTTCTTCACTCTGAAGTTATCCTGTGGACAGTTGACTTTACAAAACAACCATATAAGCATTTCAGATCACCCTTTGATTTATGCTGTTAAGTGGGAAACAAAAAATCTTTTGTAATACTATGAACTGTGTTCCCTGTTGTAGCAAGGCATATGTTTACTGTAAAGCTTAGTTCTACCTTGTAATCCCCGACTCTAGTAGTATCACCCAATAGAGTGTAGATATGCCTAATTTAGGTAAAAGCAGTTCTGGCATGCAACAGCCAGAACTGAAATGGGGGAACTGTGTTTCACAAAAATAAAATTAAAAAGTTGGCAGTCGTCAGCTTTCATATTTGATTCATATACACAAATCAAAGAGCCAAGAGACACAGTCAAGTGTCCACAGAAGTCCACATCCAGCATGGAATGGATGTGGCAGGCAATATAAATGACTAGTCCAGTAGAGAGCACAGATGCTGGTGAACAAGGCTGGACAGCAGGCCACTCAGTTACCTAGAAAACTCAGTTGTGTGGACGAGCATAAGCATCACACATGCCAAAGCACACTCGAACAGCACAGTTTCGCAGAAAGCAAATCTTGATCACAGAACCAAAAATGCACACAGTATCACTGTAATAATCCATGAAACTTACAAGTTTCTTCTTCTGTTTGGAACCATCCTTGTATACAAGGACCACAGCAGTTTTGAACACTAGAGGAGAAAGCAAGAACAAAAGCCATGTAGTCAACGAGGGTGGGAATGGGTCTCCCCTACACCCACAGAGCACTCAGCTGAGTCAGGGAGGGAAGCTGGGACCAAACCTACCAACCTCCTGGTATATTCTTCCCCAGAAAAACTGAGCTTAACCACTTTTAGCACACAAAATCAGGTTACTTCAAACTCACTTGAAACTTGAAGAGTGAACAACTATTCAAGCATATATTCAACTATAAAATGCTGGGAAACTTTAATCCTCCTGGCTAACTTCACCTCAGACAAACAAGCAGCGTCCAGCTGCACGCCACCAGTCAGCAGATGAGAATGTGCTTAGATAGAATTGGAACCTCTCGCAGGTGGGACAGTGGTCTATGCTAATTAAAAAGGGAGCACTACTGGCAGGCAGACGTGTAATCTGATTCTTGGACTTTGTCTTTCAAGACTCCAGTTTTCCTTGTGATCTCTTTCTTTGGGCCTCAAAGGCACCCTTTGTTTTAGGATTAAATTGCATGGACACTTAATTCTGGACATTTTAAGAAACCAATGTAAAGCTTTTTGGAGTAATTAAGAGTTGCTGCGCATTCCTAGCAGTTTTCGTGAGGCCCCTCAGCTTCAGGGTATGACCAGACGCTTTCCCAACTTGCAGAAAAGCAGTCAATTTTTACATGCTTTTCCACAGCAAAGCTGAAAGAATCCTCATTCAGTATGTGTTTTTTTATCGCTGTCTTCCTAACCAGCATCACCTTCCGGAAACAAGGAAACAGCCCATTGTGTGTAAAGAAATTTAGGAATAAATGAAGAAAACCTAGCACACTGTGCATTTCTTGATATAATTCTGAAAGTGAGATGTTATTTAGCAAATATAAAGCAATCATATACATTTCCGAGGTACACTAGACCATACTCCAATGCAGTGGAAAGACCTTGAGTTCTATGCCAACAGCAGTTTCAAATTCTAGTTTGGCCACCCAAGATAGACTACTTGAGACAGCAACTCACTGGCTGTCCTGGCTTAGCTTTTAATCACTTTTTAAAGCTTAGTTATACAAGTCCTTTCTGGCAAAAGGCACAGAGAAAAAAGGCAAAGCCTCCTCAAGCCCCCAACCTCATCCTACAGAATGTGAAGTACAGTTACTTGGCATCAATTAGACTACCAAACTATATCTTTTCAGAGACAAATACCTTCCCATATAGCTCTCAATTCATAGACTCGGATATAGGTTTAAGAAACTCTTGCACTAATACAGCAGTCATCTCCAAATTCTTCACCAAATTTAGATCAACACAGAAAAGAATTTGACCCTTGTAGTAAAGGGGTTAAATAGGGTTTTAGGTTCCAGCCAATCTTGTGGAAAGCAATGCTCAAACACCTTCAACAAATATCTGCTAAGACCCAGTCTTTCAGGCATCCGAAATAAAATTACTAGGATACAAACCAAATGCTGCCAGCTCAGGTTCCTTCTTCCATTTCCCCAGTGAAGCAGGAGGATTCAGCCATATCACTGTATTATGCAAGAGCAAATCCCCCATCGAAAGGTCTGCAACCTGTCAACATAAACACATGCACAAAGATACAATGCGTAATCAGTTCAAGAAAGCTTACTTGATTTTTCAGTTCAAGAAAACTTGCTTGAACTTTATTCTTAAACAAACAAATGCCTCACAAGCAAACTTTTGGATATTTATAATCAGATGACTGCAAGCACATGCAAACAGCCTGTGACAGTTGGCAACAGATGCATGTAAATCCTTAATCGGTGAGCATAAATTAGAAGTCAAACTCAGAGAGTCCAGCTCTTGTCATCTGGTGAGCAGTCAGGGCAAAACCCACATGTTTTCTTTGCAGTTTTTTTTTTCTCCTTTGTCCATCTTTCTCCCTACCAGTTTCTTTCTGTTTTCTTTGAAAATTTAAGCATTTCCTCTCTCACACGCAGTTTGGAGACAGCACCATGTGACGCAGCTGAAGCACCTACAGTTGCTACAGCCCTTGATTTCACCCAAAGGCTCACCTGCAAAAACCACATTGTTGGAAATGGACAAATAAAGAGATCATAACAACTACAGGAAGAGTCTACTAATACTGCAGCAACCAGATCTTTGACTTATGGTCTCCCAGAGTGACAAATTAAGGGGTATCCCCAGTTAGGGGCCATCTTATCCTGCTCCTTCACAGTCCTCTCAGCGAAGTCTGGCTTTTGCTAAAGGATCCCATCAATACAACAACGTGAGGTCTCCCCAGTCACAAGAGCAACACTAAGATATGCATTTACTGTCTTTTCTCCCAAATTAACACCAAACCATGACTGCTCGTCCAATAGACATCCTGACACACTCTCTGCACCACTGCTTGCCAGCACTAATCCTAGTCTCCGCCCTTTACTCACCATGCGGTCCTCCATCCCTGCTTCTGCTATCTAGCTTTCACATCCAAAGCTTCCTCAACACCACTCAATCCCATATACCCTTTGACATGTAGCCCAATGCCTCTTTTGTTCTTCATTCTGGCTGTTGGCAAAACCCCATTACCATTACTTCATACAGTCATGTCTGTCTCCAGCCTTCACCCACACCACTTCTCATATTGGTCTTTCAGTATGTTTTTCCTTCTTCCTCGAGTCCCCCTTGACCTTACTCTGTTGCCTCCTTACTGCCCACCAATCTCCTTCCCTGTGCTGTTGGACTGCAGGTCTACATTTTATCAGCAAACGGAGAGTTGAGGTTTCAGTCTGAAATTTTAAGACACCTTCCACGGCTTTCTGAGATGGTCAGCCAGGAGTGAGCCACACTCAATCTTCACAGGTTTCCATCTGAGTTGTATGAGAGCTCTGGACCAAAGCCCAAGGCTCTCTCATATATCAAGCCCACTAACACACTTTCTTCAAGGGGAACAGCAGTTTCGCATACACTGCACCTCACACTTTGATTCTTGAAGGAGATTAAAGAGCTAAGTACAGACTTGCCTCAGCATAACAATCCACTCAGACTAGCAGGGCATAAGTATTCATGTGAAATGAGAAGAGCCAGGATAAGGACATCAAAACAGTATAGTGCATGTTGGACTGGGATTTTGACTCAAGCACAATGTTCAAGGTGAATTAATCCCCTGCTTCTTTACATCGGTCCCACTCATCGAACAGTACGTGGAAAAGCAGATTTGATTTGGACTGGGATTGGTATGTTTGTACCAGGATCCACTTAAATGACACAGCAAGAAAGGTAAATTGCAGCAAACATTTAACATACACACTATAGGCACCAAAATAACACCTTTATCTCTTAAAATCTGATGATCTGTTACCTCCTTTTTCTCCCCTGTTTGTTCTGCTATGAGTTGGTCAAACACTGCCCCATATTCTTCATGGATTTTCTGCATTTCATTAATGTGGCTGGCAACTTTGTTCATTGTTTTTATGGCCACTAGAAGAAAGACAGAGATAAAGGAAGAAACAAAATTATTTTTAAAGCTCTGAAATGAAGGGGGAGGAGCAGGGTTTCATATCAGAGGTTAAACAGGGAAAAGCAACATAGCTTAGCTTCTTACCATCGAGGTGATAATGTTCTTCACTCTCTACGTCAGTCAGAGCAAAGAGCTCCTTCAGTAGAAGAGGGTATTTCAGTATCCGCTGGATGGGTTTGATGAGGTAAGACTCCAGTGTGGAGGAGTGCTGCCGTCGGGGATTCTGAGCATCCAGAAATGCCTTGAAAGCGGTGTCTGTCTTGGCTGGAAGATTAAAATGAAGTAATTTGATAAATCAAAAAAAACATAACAGCTGCCTTCACAAACTGACTTTTCCAGCTCTAAATTCATTTATCCAGAGACATTTTGCAAAGAAGGGAAGATTTATAGACTTATCAGGTCCACGGTACTAGACTTATGCACTTCAGATTTTGAGTTACTGTCACTTTGCCACAGATATGCTATTTATCATTTAACATCAGGCACCCACCTGCTGTAACAAAACACACTGTTTTTAATTTCACAATCCACAGCATTTCTGGCCTTGCAACTATTTTGCAGCAGCATAAATTGTTTTAACCATTCTTTTCCATGAAGAAAAGGCTCAAATTGGATATTTCTAAGAAGTCACTGCTCATGAGTCTAGTCTGACAGGCACACCTATAATATTGGCGAGTCTAGCTACTGTTACCTTATTAAACCTTAACGTGCAGTACTGAACAACAACATCATCAAGAGCTAGTAAGGAGGCAGGAAGCAGTAAACTTAAGATAGTACACCATATTTTGAGAGCACAGGCAGACTAGCCACCCGATTGCTATCATGTTTTTCACCTGACTGCTATGGAACTTAAAAATACCATTTTCTCTGTTGCTCCCTTTACTAGAACATAAATTTGTACGGGGAGGAAAGAACGGAGAAGATGGCATTTTCAGATATAGAAGTTATTCAGTACAGGAACAATTCCACGCAATTGCTTTTATTAGAACCATGTCCCCTACCAAGGTTTGTTGGGTTTTTGCAGACAGTCACTTGATTTCAATAAAGCAACATCATTTTCAAATTCAAAAGCCACCTGCACCTCAGTTGAGGACACCAAATTACAATTGAAATACACTCCCAGGTTTTTAAAGACATTTATCACTGGAATAAAATTTTAAGTTCCGTTTGTGCCATAATTCAAGCACAACCATTTCTCATTTATAAATGCAGTCAGCAACGAAAAAGCAAACCAAAACAACCAGATCTACCTAGACCACAGTCTTAACATTGAGAGCTAAGAAAATGATGCTGAAAGAAAGCATTGATGTGATTAACAACAAATCATTTATTCATGTACTCCACAGCGCTGCCAAGTATTCTTTGCAGCATGGCAAATAAGAGTTTACAAATAGAAATGAAAAAAAAAAATGTGCACAGCAAGAAAAACCCAAACAGAAAAAAAATGAACCAAGAATCAAAAAAACTCCAAACTTTTGACTGGGAGTATCCAGATGTTCTTTAAAAAATGAGAGCTCCTCCCTTAATGGCATTGTTCCTAAAACTGGAAACGTTTGTTTATTTAATGTCTTGGCTAAAAATAAATTTCATGAAGCATTGCTAACTCTAAGAGATTAACACTTTCACAGGGGAAAATCCATCACTCCAAGGGAAGGAAACCCACGAGTATTTACAAGCCAGACCATAGTTCATTTATCTCCATTTCAGCAAGCCAGTCTCTGTTAGAAATTTGTACATGGAAACTTCTCAGGCAAATTGGAATGAAGAGAGGAAGAAGAGAGCAGAGAGAGAGCACAGTGAAGTTAAAATATTTAGACAGCTTCCATAAAACATTCTCCCAGGCTGATCCTTTCCTAGTGGCTGTCAGCATTCAATCACATTGGCCAGAGCTTCAATGGCATTGCCACTAACAAGGATTCACAGCACAAACTTTAGGAGGATCCAGAGGTCACTACAAGCTTCACCACTCCTAGTTCCAAAGTACACAGTGATCCATTAGCACACACCACATCACCCATTTATGAAATCTTTCCATTACCCACATGACTGAAAGGAAACTGAACATGTCAAGGAAAAACAAACTAAGTGTGTGGGGGGGAAACTACATGTGAGGTTAAGGACTTCTTGTAATGAGCTACTCGGCTGTCATTACATCGATGGTGGTCCAAGAACACCAATAGCACAATCTCTGAGAGACTCTCAGGCCAGATGGACTTACTTCCCTACTGCAAAGGCTCCTAGAGATCAACCAGGCACACATGTGTACCCTTATTCCTCCGCAACAACTTGCCCTGCATAGTCTGGGGTGAACTGGCCACCTTTCATCATCCACAAGGACAACCTGTGCCAGTCCAAACCAACTCGTCGCTGCGACATCTCTCTCTGCATGCCCAGGTCTGTTTGTCCAGTACACAGTTCTTACCTTTCACCAGTACTTTGGGTACTTTTGTGTGGCTGGCACAGAAGGCACTGTAGAGCTTGAACCGGTCAGCATAGTAAAGAAAGGATCCACCCAAGGAAAACAACACTTTCTAGGATTTAAAAAAAATTTTAAAATGGCATTAGGAAAAAAAAAATCACATGAAAGCTAGTTCATTATTTTCTCTTATGCCAGGTCACCTGAAGTTTCCGACTAGCTTTTGCATGGCAGAACACTGCATTTTCAGAGTGTTTTCACACCATCTAGCAAGAGACAGTCCCAGACCTTGTGCCTAGATTGAGGCTTTGTGATTATCATCATTAGCCAAGCTCCTGTTAGGACAATGTGTATACACCACTGACTATAGCGGGAAGTAGGTTTACAGCTCCAGAACTGTATTTAAATGAGCTTAACAGTAATGCTCTAAGTAATGACCAGAGGCCACAGGAAGAACTGGATATATCTGACTTTGTAATGGATCAAGAGACTAAGGAGTGCAAGTGAGACTAGCATCCCTCTGCACAAACACAAGGTTTTCACTTCCTTGAAGATGAGTTTGTTTTAAGGGTCAAACACAATCCTTCCTTAAAACGTCTATGCCACAGTCAAGCATTTGCTTAGTTCCACTTAGGAACAAGACAACACTGGGAGGTGTTGGGAGGGAATACACAGGCAGCTTGCCTGCAGTCAGCAGAAAGAAACAAAATGCAAAACAAATGATGAAGCCCTGAAGTCCCATTTTGCACACTGCTTCCAGACTATGCCCATAGGACAGAAGTGAAATTGATGTACATTTTACGGAAAGAGAAGGAAGCAGCAGCACTCAGAAGCCAGTTCTTTCTGTAAGGAGGCTTCTCCCCCACACCTCTCAGAGCTCAGAGCACACAGTGGCTACAGAAGTTTCCTCCACTAAAAAAGTGGCTCTGTGCTCTCTATTGAGGGCACATTTCCTACAAAACAGAAGCTGTGTTATAGTTACACGAGGGCAGTGTTCAGAATTTAGGCATATTTTAAACAAGCACCTGATAGCAAAGTCACACACACAAAGACAACTTCTTTCAGCATTTCTTTCAGGGCTGTGGATTAGCTGAAGAGAAATCCCAGTGGAATTATTATTATTCATCAAGACATTCTGACCTCTATCAAGGTAAGTCCTCAAAGCAAGAGTAAAATACTCCAAAGACTAAACACTGTATTAGCAACTTGCCTTTATGCAGTACATGACCGCATTAGGAATAAAACAAAGTATCTGTTTCCACATTTTCCTGTTGCTTTTTTAAATGATGTTTATATATCTTTAATTTACATTTCTACTTCTGGTGCACATCTGCTGATAGTTGCAAGTATTTGCCATACAGTTCTCCTATGCATCAAAAGCCCAAATACAGTATTCGATCTACAGTTCTAATTTGTAGCCCTAGTGGGCTTCTGAACTACTATGTTAAAACTGACAAAGATTTTATGTAACTTTCCATTTCTAGCTTTTCCTGACAGCCTGAGACAAAAAATCTGTCAGAAGGGCAAGAATAGCAACTATAAGCACATGGTGTTACAGATTTCTAGTGCTCTATATGACTACATTTAGCCTAAATTACAATTGTAGCAGGATGTTTTTCAAACTGTTCCAGTATTAGCTAACAATTAATCTCGAGTATAAGGAGATGCAAGTTTTTACATGAACAGTAACAGCAGTCAGAAAAATAGGGCTAAAGGACTACTCTGAACGTAAACAATAAGATTACCTTAAATTGCTCAACTTTTTCAAGCTTTTCCAGGTCTGGAACCAGCCTTACTCCATCTTCAAGAGTTTTCAAGAATTCTACCTGGAATGCTACCATTTCAGTCAGATTCCCAAACAGAACATCCAGCTAATAAGAGAAAAAAAAGCAAGATGCTGAAAATATCATTTTGCAGATGGATCACGTTGTCTAGAACTTTAGTAATTCTCAACCCAATTGTATAATCAATGTGATGCCAGTAAAAAAACCCTATAGACCACACATTATTAAGCAGTACTTTTATACTCTACTCAATAAACTATTTTAAAAGAAAATTAATTCAAAATTTCTCCATAGCCCTCCCTCAAACAAGCAAGTCCAGTTGTGAAGTGAGGGGTGTGGAGGAGTGCGCGTAAGATATCTAGCAAAAAGATTAGCAACAGTTAACATACCTCATCTGGTGTGAGGAACGTTTCTTTCTGTAGAGGCTTCAGGTATCGCTCCATTAGACAATTCAAGTCCTAAAAATTCAGAAAAATATTCCCATCTTGGTTCCACAAATTGCCTCTGAATATTCATTGAAGTGGGAAAGATCATCATTTACCTCATCTATGAATTTGTCTCTTTCACACATAAGACAAAACATTTGAACTTCACAGGATTTAAGATAGTAAAAGGAAACATTTACACAAATTTACTTACAAAATCAATGCTGGAACTCATTCAGCACTGTTCCTCTGCACAGCAGCCAAGTAATTTCAAAATGACAGATAAGAATTTGGAAAGCCTACCTATTTCAGAGGTTTAAGTTACTATTCTAGGGACAGACTGTAAAACCAAATGTAAATTAACAAAGATACATGCATAAAACATAAGTATTAGAGAAAAAACTAACAAAATTCTCCAGAAGAAGGAGAAATATTAGTAGACTGAAACAACACATTGGGACTCCTTACTTTGACGTAGGTGCGTTCTGTCTCAAGAAGTTCACAGATAACCTTTCGCAGTTTATCTGCATCTGTGAGTTGTCTCATGGTGGCCAACTGGGGTCCTGTAAATTCCTGAGGATGAGCACTTGAATCAGAAGGGTTCATTTCATGCAGACTGCGACAGAAAGCAGCGACCTGCTCTGTACTCTTTTAAAAGAGGAAGAGGAAAGACCAGAGGTAACATTTTAGGTAAAAGCTCTAGGAACAATGGAGCTGAGAAAGCTTTGCAGTTAAGCAGTTGCATCTTGGGGGCTTTTTATCAGGCACCGAAGTCCAGAAGTGCATCCATAATTTCATATACCTGTCTATCCTATCTCTCAGTGACTGGGGATAAGGCAAGTGAAGAGTGAGGAAAGAGCTGCACAATTCAAGTTAATTGAAGTGCTGTTCAAAAACATTTTTGGTTTCAGATACGCATGAACTTTAATTACAATAGGTTTGCCCAGCATTTAAGACTGGAAAACAAACAAACAAAAAGGCCCAAGAATGGGAACTAAAAATGACTGTGCAAACAAAACAAACACCTCAACCCTCTGCCAGTTCCCTAATCTAGTTTGCAAGAGTTCTGTGAATAGCTGTGTCAACACAGCCAAGGAGACAACACGGAGACAGAAACCATTTAAGCTGTTTTTCGGGGAAGCAGAGCAATCTGAGGAGCCAAAGCCTTTCACGCTTCAAATGCAGGTTCTTCGGAAAAGCAACTGTATATGCGTTCTGTGTCTGGAAACATGCCTTGCAGGGCAAATTTCCTCCTGGTAAATCAGGTTTTCCAGAGCTGCGACATCTAGCTGGTTTCTTTAATGTTTAATCAGCTGTCTATATAATAAGACAGTTATCCTCTCTTCACCTCCTCATATTAGATCATCTTCTAACATCTTTCATTACACTGAAAAGTTTGGAGCAAGTGCAGTCTCTGGTGTCAATGACAACAGCCTCAGGCTTCTAGGGTTGCCAAAGCAGAGGCGTGCTCTGTCTCCATCCCTCCTAGAGACACAGACAGAGCACAGGAGGGAAAGAGTTGCTGTGTCTGATCGCACCTCTCCAGCCTTCAACATCTAATCCTGCCATGGTATCTTAATCCAGATTTAGTGGCTTTCGAGCACCGTTTCTATAGCACTCCAGCCCATACTAAAACAACTCACCCAAAATTACCCTATTCAAACAGAGAATATGCAAGGAGAGCAGAGGAGGAGGAAAAAAATAAAAGGAAAAAAAAATAGAAAAAAGCACATTATCACCTTGTAATTTGGAGCCCTGCCCTTGGGATATAATTTCACTTCCACCAGCCAGTAGCAGCAACATCATCCAGAGCCTGCATTACTCCATACCTTTGTGATGACCCAGTGTTGAAAAATATTGTATTTGTTAAGCTGCTCATACATGGCCATTTTCCCCTCTCAGTGCACCTACAGTGCTACATATCCATGAAAACCAAGAGGAGCATCAACCATGCTAGTGACAAGTAAGGAATTTCCTTTCATAGTATCGTTGCTTTCCCTAAAGGTAACTTATGGCTGCAAATGGTCACCCGAGTGTACCACTGCAACACATATTAATAAAGATGCTTGTTATGCTAAGGATAATTCTCTTCAGGACACAAGGGTAAGTAACAAACTAATTGTAACTGACTGCCTATACAAAAATGGCTCTTGGACACGCTTTATTATAGGAAAACTATTAATCTTCAGTATCTGAGGTTTAACTCCTATGAGAAAGAAAGGAAAGGGGTTGTAAGTTGAGAGCAGGGAGAAGCAGTAAGTTAAAGCAGTTCATTTTCGACTAACTTAGCTTCTGGTGATGGCACATGCCACAGAGTTGGACATATTAGTCAAAGATTCATAGAATTACTCAAGTTGGAAGCGACCCAAAAGGATCATCAAGCCAACTCCTGTCCCTACATAAGACAATCCCAACATTCACACCACGTGATTGAGGGCATTGTCCAAATGCTTCTTGAATGCTGGCAGACTCCTCAGTCCCATGACCGATTCCCTGGGGAGCTGTTCCAGTGCTCCACCACTCGCTGGGTGAAGAACCTCTTCCTAATATCCAATCTCAATCTAAACCTCCCCTGGCATATCTTCCTGCCATTACCTCTAGTTATATCATAGGCTGCAAGAGGGAAGAGATCAGGACCTGTTTCACCTTCCTCCCTTGTGAGAAGGCAGTGAACAGCTATGAGATCCCCCCTCAGTCTCCTCTTCTCCAGGCTGAACAGACCAAGTGACTTCAGCCATTACGCATACGACTTCCCCTTTCGACCCTTCATCAGCCTTGTGGCCTCCTCTGGACACTCTCCGGTAGTTTTATGTCCTTTTTATACTGCGGCACCCAAAACTGCACATGGTAGTCGAGGTGGGGCTGCACCAGTGCAGAGTAGAGCAGGACAATCACCTCCCTTGACTGGCTGGCAGTGCTGTGCTTGATGTACCCCAGGACACGGTTGGCCCTCTTGGCTGCCAGGGCACACTCTTGGCTCATGTTCAACTTGCCATCAACCGGAACCAGAGAGGCCCTCTCCTCAGGGGCTGCTCTCCACCCTCTCAGACCCCAGTCTGTACAAGTATCCAGGGTTGCCATGTCCCAGGCGCAGAACCCAGCACTTGCCCTTGTTAAATTTCATGCTGTTGGTGATTGTCCAGCTCTCCAATCTGTCAAGATCCTTCTGCAGGTCTTCTGCCCCCAAGAGTGTCAAAAGCTCCGCCTGGTTTTGTGTCATTGGCAAACTTTGTCAATAAACCTCCAAGTTCTTCGCCCAGGTCATTTATGAAGATATTGAAAAACACTGGCCCCAGGATGGACCCCTATGTGTAGTCAAAGTAATTCCTTTTATTTCTCAGCAAGGTTCCATCTATATTCACTGTACTCTTAAGTATATCCAAAGTAAACCCAAACTTTTAGGTTAAGTTTGCTTTAGACTTCAACAGGTGTGATCTCGATCCCAACAGCCCCAAACCCACAAAGCGCAGTAGATGAAAGCTTGGCTTCAGCATAGGCAAAAAAACCTGCCCAAGTTACCTGCTCTACAGGAAAGGGACAAAGAACTGACAATTAATGGATGTCGATATGAGCCTGCAGAGACCCAGGATAGGCAGGGTTTTCCTCATAAACATTTGGCCTTATTAAGACCATTCTGTGAACAAATATTTGAGGAAGGCATATCCAGTGACAGTTTGCTGTAAGAGCTGAAAACACAATTAAAAATAGTTATAATGTATAAAGCAAGTATGGACTCAAACTCTAAAAATAAATCAAGTGTTTTAAGCAGCTCACGTTTGATGCCCTGCAGACAGTTCACCATCCCGTGCATACACTTGCTACAAGTTGCAGAGAAAGATGGGTCACCCAGAAAGAGAGCGCGATAATCCACTTACACCATGAAACACCAGCTAAGCACTAACAAGTAGCTGAAAATTGGATAACTGTCATACAGGCATGCTGTCTGCTCCAGAAGGAATAGTTACACCCATATGCCAAAAAGGAAGCATAGAAGGCTTTTAAAGGCCTTATCTCCGCTTGCGCACAGTTAACAAACCACTCGCTGACTTCAGCCATGCCCAGCTCGACCCAGCAGCAGGGCTGAGCTCTGCCTTGCCACTGCCCTGCCTCACATATTTTATGTATTTCCCAAGCATCAGTCACCTGATACTCTTTGGACAGGACAAAATATTCAAGCACAATAATGTTCACAAATCTGTTTTATTGCTTGTTCATTGAAAAAAACTGTCTTGATTCTTTCCTGAACTTAATCCTTTCTATGTTATATTTACTCAAAAAAAAAATCAATTTCTAGACAGAAAACAGATGGATATTGCACTCAGGGAGGTTCATAACTCAAATACTTTGCTGATAACTCTCAAACTATTAATGAAAGCCTCTCTGACCCCGTTTTCCTAAAGAAGTGGATAGACTAGGTAAGATCTGGAACAGAATCACATCCCTTTATCTCCCAACACCAGTTCTGTTTGCCAGCTGCTACAATGATAGCACTGAACCAGGATTTCTCTAGGGGAATTACGACATCACACTTCAGGCACATTTCTGCAAGCAACCTTAAAATGAGATGAAGGGCTGGAACAACCAGCCTGTAAAGTTTACTTTGCAAATACATTAACCCCTTTCTCTGCAGGGGACTCAGCAGAGAAGCTAAGCTCACATCCTTCCCATGCAGGAGGAACAAGTCCTTAAACTCATGAAGCATGTTGATGCTGCCCATAGCAGGGAGTTTTGGCTGGCTGCCTTGCAGTTATAGTGCCATTTCTTCTCATGCTCACTGTATAAAGACATATGGGTGCCTGGGCATTAGGCAGATTGCGTCCCTGGAGAGCATGCAGGACCCCTCTTCCTCCACAGGCAGAAAACTCTAATCAGTATTAATCTCCCAAACAAAACTCAGGCAAAATACATCCTTTCACGCATTGCCAAGACTGCTAATGACATTGCACAATAACAAAAGCCTCTACAGGTTATATATGTTACAGCTCACCCTTGAATTTATAACCTGAAAATTAAAACAGCATGAAAATTAATTTAACTGCTAATTACTTAGACTAGCTGCACAGTAGATCTGCTCACCAAATACAGCATACGGTACAGAGAGTCGCCAGCTCTCCCAGCGCTTTCGTTCTTGAGTTTACGGTTAACTCTCCAAAGAGCCGACATCGCTGGAAAGACAGTATGGACAGTACTGCCAGAGCTGCCACTTAACTAGGAGGAAAATCCCAGTTCTCCATATATTCAGCTGATCCGAAAGGCTTTCCCACTCCAGACCGATACTCCGTGCTGGTTACTTGGCACACAACACAGAAGACAGCTGCATTTTAATAAGGAAGGGCAGTGACCACATTTCTCTAAGCAAAGCCTTTCCGCATGTGTCATTTGCCGCCAGCCTTGTTTGCTCACCACATCAGCTGGAATCAGGAGCCAGCTACCAGTCGAAGCTGAGAACTCACTGCTTATCATAGACTCGTTAAGAGGAGAACTTCGGCAGAGAGACTGAAATGCAGCAAAGCAGAGGTGAGGACAGCCTAGGAATATAAATGTCTGTTGCCTGTGGCTAAGCACAAGCCGATTGGCTAAGAACAGCACCGCCGAAGAATATTAAACATCTGAAGGGACAGAGGGACAGAATTAAAAAAACTTTAAAAAGCCAGTTATGCTTACTGAAAAACCTACCCCTCAAATCCCTTTTTTAATCCTTTCACTTTTATTCCAACATGATGAAGGTTTTGAGACTTAATTCTGGTCTTTAATAATGATGCAGAGAGTAGACGACCTATTTTCTCCAAAAAAATACCTCTAAATGGTGTAAGCATGTACACACACAGCCCATTACAGCATGCTCCCCTAAGCACAACTGCTGCAAGGTAATTAGCTTTCATTTCAGTAGACAGATGCCTTTAATTAGAAACAGGGAGAAATGAGTGTCCTGCAGTATTTTAACTGATGACAGCGTTTAAAACACATTCTTAGTCAAATTCAAAGGACCATTACGGGAAAAAATATCCACAAAGACTGATCTTGAGATGCAACACAACACCTATCTTAGCCTTCAGTAAACTGCAACACTAAGCACTCACACATCTAATCAGCTTTCAGGGTACCTCCTATAAACCTTAATTTATTCTACAATATTTAAATGACCAAAACAGTCAGCACACCACAGAGGCAAGTAACCATTTAAGAATTTACTCTGGTATGAAATGTCCCTGATATTCTATTGAATTGGAGACTGACAGAGCGGCATTACCCAGATTTCATAAACAGCCTGAAATCTGAATCCGCATGCTAGATGAAAACAAACCTGAAGAGGTGGCGGAGAGCAGGCTTTCCTTTCTAGCTCTCTCCACCTCTTGGCTCCCACACAAAATGCAGAGAGAAGGGAAAGTCAGGAGCCTACCCCGGAGCAGAATCAAGTGGGAGCACAACTCAGATGACTGCCAGTTGTATGACTTAAAAGAAAAGAGCTGTACCCAGAAAGCGTACCTGCTTGCTACTGTTTACAGATTTCAACCCAAGAGATACCAAAGCCAAGAGGGCTGGTTGACAGAGGAAAGGCATAATGAAATTAGATAGGGAGCAAATCCACAGAACAACAGTTATCCCACACCACTGCATTGCAGATGCCCAAAGCCGCCTTGGAAACAGGTTTCTAATATTTTATCAGAATAGATCTGCAGACATCCTATTTTTGCTTATTATTATGATTCCTTTCACAAGAGTAGTGTTGGAGAAGAATACTCCACATTATCAGGTCTTTAGGATATACAGAAGATAAGATTTTCAGAAAAGGGAGGAATTCACAGAGCTGCTAGTGTACCCTTCAAATCCTTCAACACCATCAACAGCTTGGAGGCTTTTGCAGATTAAGAAACAAATGCACCTCTACTAAGGAAACACACACCCACGTGCACACATGCTGGGCTGGGGGAAGGGAAAGACACTGGGAGGGAGGAGGAGAAGGGAAGATACATTCTAGTACCTCCTGTGCAATACATCCATCTATCACCTACACATAAAAGCTACAGGTAAGTCAGAAGGGACCCAAGCCCAGCTTTTGGCAGGATTTCACACAGCTTACCTTCTTAAAAAGCCTACCCAGCCTGTGCTACAAAAGCAGATGAGGGAGAGCTGCGGCACTGTATTCCTCTCCTTTTCCCATGAATTATTAACTCTCCCCTAGGATCGCTTTGCTGGCTGGAGAGCTGGGAAGTTTCCCTGGAGAAGCTTAGAGCTCTCCTTCTCTGCAGCACTCTGTGAGCATCAGCAGACCGCCAACACCACGGCACGGAGCAGTGGCGTTTGCAGGACTAAGCCCTGCCTCAGGATCATGCTATCGCAAGGCAAAAGACAACCCAAACGCTATTTTTGGACCTTCAGCTGTTAATGCTGCATCCGCGCTGAAAGAAGAGGAACTCTGCACTTAGGTGGGAGGCTCCAACACAGCTAAACTGGATTTCCTCTGCTGCCCAGCAGCCAATGGATAAAAGTGCTCCTGCTATGCTTTTGTCATGAAGCTCCTCTGAGCTCCATCTTCCAAAGGTCAAAGGGGAACATGCCTCTCCTGGTGGTACAAGAGCAGTGTTTCATTTCCCATGTACAAAAATAACCTGTGTAAAACAGTGCTGAGGACATCAGCTTAATCTTCTGCACCATAATCCTAGGAGCATGGAAAGGTGCCGGCAGTGCAAGGACAGGAAAACACCTTTGCTTTTTCCCTCATTGTACCAGTGGTGTGGTGACTTTCCATGGAAAAACACGTGTTGTAGACTCCTTACTTCCCACGCAGATTGCACTATATGTACAAGTGTGCCTCTTCTTTTTTTATGGAAGACCATTTCAAGCAGTTTGTCCCACAGCAAACAGAATGTGAAGTAAAATGCCTCACTCCCCTCTATAGCACACAAACAAAACATGACATATTTCTGAATTTTAAAAGAAAACATGTACTGATGTCAACATTTCATTTGCAGAAAGCCAGATTTTCAACTTGCTGGAAACCAAGCCTTGTTAGTTACAAGTTACCATTCCAATATAAGAATATCAAGTATTAGTGCTGCTAACACACATTTCTCAGTTTAACTAAATCAGCTGAGCCACGCGGCTAATCATGTAATCCTTACGCCTTGCTGCAGGCAATTACAGCTCTGAAGATCCAGGAGGCAAGAAACAAAACGGAACCCCACAGCCTCTCCTGCAATTCAGAAATAGAAAGCTACAGAAAACACAGCAAGAACGTTTATTCCACAAGTAGCTATGTGTTATGCTCGGTGCTCTTCCACAGCTTCAGCATTTAACAGAAAGGTTCCTTTCAGAGTATATGAAAATCCCACATATTTACAGTTAAAAAATCCCAACGTATCAACAAACGCTTCCACTTTATTCAAGAAAAAAAATGTTTGTACTTACAAGAAAAAGCCCTGTAATAAAACCTGGAAACAAACTGTTAAGAGTAATCACCCTCTCTTCATGCAAGCTCTGCATATATTTCACGCATAGGAACATTTCCTCTTTTCCTCTTATCTGACTTCCACTGTCTGGCTATCAAAGACAAAACGACAGGCTAGCATGACATAAGAGATCAGGAAACAAGAGGCCAGGGTCTTTTCCTTCCTTTTGCTAGAATAACAAATAGAATAGCACAGGGACCAGCTCAGAGCTCACTGTAACGCATTTTCGCTAAAACACGAGCTGAGAAAAACACACCTATACTTAAGCACAGACTGAGATCTGATACTCATTAGACCATGAATTCTGTAGAAAAATACCTGCAAGCCCTCACCACCACCTATGCAAAAAATATGTAAAAGCAATCAGTGCCTTCAAAATAATCTGACTTGATTTTGCCACAAAAGCCACTAATCATCACATCTTACGTTGCATAAACCTGCACAGCACCAGATCGAGTGCAAAATACCAACCACTGCGAAACCTATCCTTTAATAGACACCAATTAGCCATCCATTTGCACAACCTCTTAAGTATAATTGGAGAGTTTTTCTTCAATTTAAGGTAGATTGGCTATAATTAGTTTGCATTTGAAAACTAGCATGTGTGCTACACTATTGATTTAAGGAAATACTTTTTAACTTACATTCCACCTATGCCCAGAAATCAAGAAAGAATAAGAAATCATAATGATCCACCTGATCTTTTGGTTTAACTGACCTGCTTTGGTGAAGGAGGTGATAAACCAAGCCCATTTAAAAATTATGTGGGAGTATTATCACAAGATATTGAAGGTGTGAATCAACCCTGGAAAAAGTGTACAAGTCTTGCTTAAGAGGCAGCGATATGTCGTAATCAAAGCTGTAATTTGTTACATTCAAAATAATCTGTAAACTCCTTAAAAATAAGATGAACATTTTCCCAGGAAAGGTGCTCTAATTGTGTGCAGCTGTGAAGTCAGCACATCAGCTGGGAGTGTACTTGAACTTTCAATCCTTGTCGCGTGAAAATGAAACTTTCTCACCTTGTTCATCTTATCGGCCTCATCAGATGACTCCAAGTCTTGCGCTTCTGCCTCCTCTGGAGCTGCCTCAACAGAGCTGTCCGGGTCGCCGCAAAGCGAGTGCCCTGCTGAAATTGAAATGTGTGTGAAAACTCAATCACCATAATTTCCAAAAATTCAAAAAGCTGGGCACGACAGACATGGAGGTCCTATGAAAGGCCAGGCCCCATCCTGTGCACAAGTACATGCCAACAAGATGTTACGCCAGAGGCACTCAATGACCTCCAAGGACTGCCTCAGTTTACAGCAGGGGCCAGGTTTAACTATAAGGGTAAAAATAAACAAGTTATGGCCAGACACATTACGTAGCTGGAAACATGAAAGCTGATTTACAGATAAAGCTAAAATGCCACATTGAAATTCTTAAGTTTATTATTAGTTTCTTGGCTGGCGAGCAATTACCTATCTTTATACTTCAGTGGTTTCACATGGAAATTGCAGTATGCGATGGGTAGGCCGTGTCAAGAAGCAAGCCTTGTTAGCCTCTCCTCTGAGTTAAGTCAAACGTGATGATCTTAAATTGCTTGCGGTTTTAGCCTAACACACCCACTACTGAGTTTTGATCTTGATGTTTAAGGAAATAAATTCAGTTTTAGCAGTTTTCAACAGCCTATTACATTAACTCAAAACTAAATTTCATTTCCATCAGCATGTGGCAACAACTATGCACCCCTATGCCTGAGCACTCTTCTGGAGGCTATGTTGTTGATACAGCTAATAACTCTTTTGTGACTTCTTGTAAGTAAATGATGAGTTACCTGCAAGTGACGAAAGAGCAGAACTAATCCCAGTCTGAGAGCTCTGTGCACAGATAGGTTTTTTGGGAATCTCATTCTCTGACTCCAATAGCTATAAGAAGCAATATTAGCCAGCCTTCACAGAAAACTAGATTTCATTCAGCTTCTAGCTATGGCAAATGATAATGACCAGTGATGGAATGAACTCTGCCAAGAAACTCCTGTGTGCCTCAGTTGAGCTTCAAGCAGCATAAAGAGATGGTTTACAGCAGCTAAGTCTAGATGCTGATTGCTTTTACCTCTCCCATCTCCTCAACCCCATAAGGAAGTATTTTTTTCTGCAGTGCCATTCCCGCGGCTGGATGGGGAAGGGTGGTTTCTGAGCATGCTTTCCTGCTCACGTCCTGCCACATGAATAGGACAGTGAATGTCCCACTAGGGATTGTACCTTTTATTCCATTAAGCTTATTCTTCAGGTAATACAGAAAAACAGAATCAAAGTTCAATGGATGCAGTAGCACAGAATATCTCTGCTTTATAAAACCCAAGACTCAACAGCCTTTATTAGGTTTGGTTGTGTTGTTAGCAAGCAGCATTTAAACGTTTTGGTGGAAAACTGACTGGAAAATTTTTGAAACCAGTGGTTTTTTTCATTAGCTAGCCCTACGAATGCAAGCAGCCCAACACCACACTATCATCAGCACCCAGTGCTCCAGCAGCCATACTCTCCTATTCACTACTTGACTGAAACATGAACATTTTCCAAAGATTAACGGTGATATAGCACATCAGATGCAGCACAATTTTTATGTTAGTCCCAGATGCTGACTCTCATGTTACTTGCTATTTTTCAATTAGACATTTCAATTTAGTCACTTATATTTGTCTATGAGAAGCATTTGGCTAGATAGCAGTGCTGTGAGTAAAAAGGCCATAGTGATGATAACACACATCTGTCATATTGATATATTTCAGTATGGCCAAAAAGGCTATAATAGCATGGACGGTCCTTTTAATTCAGATAAAATCGCAGGTTGCTTTCAAAATCGAGATCTGGGGGGGGAAAGTGATCACACACATCAAGTATATTTTTTTGTATCTATACTGGACTGAAATACGTCTCCTGATAAAGAAATTATAGTCTCTAAGAAATGTGTTTTCCAAATGAATAAGAAAATTATATTTTGCTGCCCCTTCTCTGTAATTGAAAAGGCACTGCTCTTCTTTCAAAGAGTATATATACGTATAATGTTGGTTCGCAAACACATCCTAGGTAAGGTTCTCTACAGCAAGACCAAGGGCAGAGATCCAGTACCCAACTTTCAGAGGCTGTTCCTGCAAGCTTTCAGCCACAATTACCGAAAACAATTTGCATGCGTGTACAGGATTTTCACTTTGTTGAGTCTGGAAATAATCTGGAAAAATTGGAATTCAGAAATCTGGAAATAAATTCAGAATATATTCTGCATACTGGGATGGAGCCACACTGGACATAAAATGAAATTAAAAGGACACAAAAGTACTTCATAGCTGAGCTTCCAGAAGACATGTCTCTTTTCTGAAAAGATACAATTTACTTTTTAAAAAGATGTGCCTGCAGAGTTGTTTACTAGCAGAAAATCTATTCAAAAAGTGTTTTCTTGGCAAGAAATCAGGTTTTCTGAGCCTTGTCTACATTTTATCAACCTCAACTATCATGCTTCTGGTCTCTCTATTAATGTGTGAAAAAATTCTTAAAACCTTTAAGCTATTCATTAAAAAATAAGTGAAAAAATGTAGTATGTGTCATAATTTTTTGGGCAGTCTGTGTTTTTTCACTGCAATTAACTTCCTGTTATAAGCTGTATGAAATGCATCCTACAGCTGTTTCTCACCCAAGCCAAGGCAAATAATGTTTGTTTCGGGGTTTTGGTTTCTGCTTTTAAGCTACCACTTCTTCTTTTCCTGTCTATTAAAACACCATTTAATCTGTTTTCTGCAGAATAAACACTTTTACCCAGTAGACAGCAATCTTTCACTTACACCTTAATGTGCAGGCACATAGTACATGTGATCAGGGTATTTCTAATGTCTTAAGCTGCCAAAGCCAGTCGACTTTAGCTGGCTTATCTGTCAGTTATTAAACGCAGGCAATCAGTTCAATAATGCCGCATGTTGCTGCCTTTTAATACCTTCCAGTTACCGTCCCATTTCTGTCAGGTTCATTACATCATTTTATTTTTTGCCCTGTAAATTTTTATTTAGCTCTGCAAGGAGCACTTAGGACAATGTGCTCATTTCCTTCTGCAGCACCTGAACGCTGCCCAACCACTACCAGTTGCGAGGGATGATAATGCACAGGCTTCACTAGACATCAAGGAATTAGAAAGGAAAATCCAAAAACCAGCAAGAAAAAGGGGTCAAATCCATGTGGCCATCAGCACAGATGGAGGTCACATGAGTCCTGAAAATGCATCAGCAGTGTGATATCCATGACATTACAACTATCAAATAGCTCCTACTTATGGCTAGAACTAACAAAATAAAAGGAAGTCTTATATCACTGGAGCAAAGGTGCTGGGGCTTAAAGGCCTGGAGAATCACGTAAAGGTTAAGCACCATGCCAATACTTGGCTAAAATTTTCCATGGCTGCTGCTTCCAATTTGCAGGGTTGCTGTCGTTCAAGATTTTAATGAGGCTTCCATGATACTTGGTACTGCTATTAAAGCCTGCTTCTTGGTACCAGGTTATTTTTTTTTTAAGGCAATGGAAGTAAATATTCAGAGCCAAGCTCTGTCAGCTGTGGTGCGAAGCTCAGAAATGTGCATACAATTAGCACAAAAAGCAGCAGACAAATCAGGAAACGCCGCATCTCAATGCCTTATTCCCAAATACGAGGAGTGGGCAATATTGAATTTAGTCCTCTCAGTGGCAGCAACAGGAAAGCGCTGGCAAGGGCAGCCATTTGCCAGCATGTTACGCTCTGAGGGCCAGAAGCAACGACAGGCTTGGTTAGTTGAAAGCTTTAGTTTGTAATTTCAAGGTGCCTCAGTTTCCTAGGCAGGTTGTTTTACACATCTCAGTGTCCCACACACCTTGCTATGTGACTGAGGCAGAGGTCTGGGACTGCTGCAGCCAACGAGCAAGTGTCAGAGACCACAGGGCTCAGCCTGGTGTCACTCCTTGCCCATCTGCCATTGCTCACTTCCTGCAAAAGGTGTGTTGTGCTTCTCCATGATACTTTCACCAACTTGGCGATACTGGAAGTCAAATACAGTGATTGTTTAATCCTGCTCAGCTGGAAATAAGGAGTGACCTCCATTCGAGCTAAAACCACAGAAGAAATATGGACCAGGCAGAATGTGACTACCCCAGCTGAATCCCAACCAAGACACTCAGGTGTCTGTACTCCTATAAGTGCTGCAAAGGTTACAGTGGCCCAGTGCTTTCAGTGGTTCGTGTTTGATTATAGTCTTAAAAGAGTTATCACTTACTTGGGCAGTTCAACAGCAACTTCCTTAAAGAGAAAAGTGTAATTTCTAAATGCTGCTGGGCAACAGCCCTGTTATAACAACAGAGTATCTTTCAAAAGAGAATCTGTCATAAATGGAACAATTTTAATCCAAGTTGCTAGGGAACTGCCTCTCAGATTAAATTTTTATTTAAGACAAAATTTCACCTATAAATCTACAACGAAAAAGCTAAGGATGTATTTTTTTCTTTCTTGAAAGACTTCTGGTTAGCTTTGAAACACTGAAATATAAAAGAAGAAAGTATCTTTTTTACACTGGGGTATTCTGTCCCATCGGGAAGACCCACAGAATTGATAGGCGTCTCCAAAGACCTGCAAAACTCAGCTACAACTACCACAGTTACAGCCAACTGAGCGACCAAAGAACAGTATAGGAATGAACTGGGAAATTCTGCCTTTCCTGGAGAGCTACAGAACAAGCCCCATAATCCTCTTTCCCTGACAGAAATCTGATTTCTTCTCTTTCCATTTCTAGGAAATAAACTAGGTAATAAATTGCACAAATATAGAAAAATCTATGTTAAATATCATTCAGTTAATTCACTCCTCTCGGGAAAAATGCAGATTCAATGAAAACTTCCCAGAATCAACTGTACCACGGTCACTTTTAACCCTCCCCAGGCCAGGAGCCTAGCCAAACACTTGTAATATGCTTGAGTAGCCCCTTTGGAATAAACAGGAGTTTTCATAGATGTAAAACTTAAGCATCCTGCTCATGGACCTTGGAAAGCAGGGACACTGAGATCAGAAAAAGCAGCTTTCCCTCCTAAAGTACCACGCTGCACGCTTGGGCTTGCAGAGCCGGCAGGGGGAGCAGCAACACTGTAAGAATATTAAGATTAGAAATCCGAGGGCAAGGGAGCAGGTATGCTTACTGCAGCTAAATGGGAAGGGTCAGAAACCCAAAGCCACAATGCAGAAACTAACGTGCTAATAGCCAGGCTGATTATTTCAGCAGCAGCTCGAGCAGACTTTTGAAAAGCCAGAAATGAGACCTCTGAACACAATTCTGACTGAGGCAACATGCTTCAGCTTTGGCTTTTGATCTTTTAGAAAACAGATCTTATTAACAACAGTTCTACATGTCTCTAGTTATATACAAGGCCCTCGGATTGCTACTGCAGTAAATGTTCCTGGAATTGTTAAATCAAGCACTGAATGATAACAATAATTTTTAACATGCTACAACTGGTATTAAATTAGTTGTCTACCTTAGGAAAATAACCCCAAAGAAATTAAGGTTACTTTTAGTCTCTGCTTGTTCTGCAATCCAAATTACTTAGCCTAAGAGGAGCTGTGACAGGATGAGGATGGAATGAAAAATAGCAGCCACTCTTACAGCGCAATGAAAGTTTGTTTCCATTTTATATCATAGTCTTTACAGTGCGTGTTAACTTAAACCTCTGGTTCTCCTGCTTTTTGAAGGACAAAATAATAGACTCCTTAAAATACCTGCCTGCTTCATATCTAGAAGATTAATATACCCATTCAAAACAGTGGTATACTTTCTTTTTTATCATTTATACATTCTGTATGGTGATTTATATGGCTCAGAATTACCCCTGCAGAACGATCATCCCTCATGCTAGAGGTCTCCAAAATGCAAGGGGGCACACAAAGCCTAAACCTCAGAAACTGTACCACAGGTAAAAAAAGGCTGTGAACACAAACAAACATGGATAACAGCTTCCCACTCCCAAATCTCCAGTGCTCTTCTCATAACAAAATTTTCTTTATGGTTTTGAGAATGTGGGAGAGGCATTTCCAGCTTTCAGCCCCTCATTGCCTGGATTCAGCGGAGCAGAATAAGTAGACAAAACACTCCTCATGGGGAGAGGAAACAGCTCTCACTGATTCTTTCAGGCAATAAGGAAACATGGTGTGCGGCTCCAGACAGAAGGAGAGCTAGTCCTCCTCAACCAGATTTATGCAGGCTGCGTTAGGAAGGAGAGAAGACTGCAAGCCAGGAAAAACAATAATAGATGAAAAGAACAAAACTTGTGGCTCTGCAAGCCTGATGCAGTGCAAATTCCTAAGGGAAACAAATATATCATACCCAAGATGCCATTTTTCACATCAATTAGATATATAAAATCCAAGACCATTTCAAGAAAAACCTGTTAAGTAAACACAATGAAGTAACTGCTGCCACAGAGCTGATTTGCAGCTTTAGCCCCAACCTCAGTATATACAAGGTAGTTCCAGATAATGAGACATCGTATTTAACAGAAGCACTGGCAGCCACTTCAGGGAGGTCGACTCCCAGAAACAGCCCCACTTTGCTCCTGGAAGACCTCCCACTGTGTAATAAGGCATTAGGAAGGCTTCGTTAAAGAAAATGTAACACACCATCTTTCTGTTGAAAACACACCATATCATTTGCAAACAATCTACCCTTTGTTGCCTTCATAGCAGATGAAGCATTGCTGTGAAGAAGATAATGATAGGACATCAGTATGATCAGTCAACCAGACCCTCAATTTCTGGAGAATGATGTGCCTACAGGTGATTTATACCTGCTGGCTTTCTGTCCTACCAATGCTTCACCCCCCCTGTTGAAAGGAGGGCTACACTACCTCAAGATTGAAGAAAAAATCTGCATTCTATAAATAAAGCATATAACAGAAATCACTGAGCTGATTTGCCTATCCAGTCAAACTGCCAGTAATCAACAAGGACACAAATAAATAGGTCAGTGGGTATTTCATACTTGACTGCTCTCTACAAGAAGCTGTGGAACCAAGACCAAAAATCTAAGATACAGCCTCAATCTCACAAATAAAAGCACATACCCCTTTTTAAAATTTCACATGAACCCCATTTTAGGTAACAAATCCCTGCAAAAGCACAGAGCCAGAAGAAGAAAGGCTTCAGTAAAACACTGTGTTCTACAAACACCTAATAGAGAGAAATTAATTGGTAAGATCAAAACACCTGCTTCCCAATTGCACACTTGGGTGCAGATCCTTGATTTCACTCCCACCTCAGGCTAAGCCATCCCAAATTAGAGCATTGGCACTGTTTAGCATTAAACACCATCTTCATGTCATTCTTCAGAGGCATATTTCATATGGCAACTGCCGGCACTTTCAGAAGCTTCCAGCGACACCTGCACATCTGCTGATGAGCTATTGTGTTGCTTCTATTGGTTAAAGAAGTACTTCTCTCCCTTTGAGGAGGAATGAAGGTGATTCCCACCTCAACATTTGCTTCTATTTTGAAGGAAAGCAAGAGCTCTAGCTCCTGTGTTGCCTCTCACCTGAAAGAGAGAGCAAAGGAGCTGACTACATCACACCAAAAGTGAAGGGCAGCTGTACCAAGAAAAATCTGAAGGAAAAGGAAGTCCTGAAGCTTATCCCTGGTCCTAGGGACCCACCAAGAGAATTCATACACTCAACACTAGACATGGAAAAACAAGCAGCCATTCCAGACCACTGCGATGACCACAAAAACCCAGCTTTGGAGAACCTTACAAAGGAGGACAGACATGTCTCGAACTGGAAGCAGCACAAAGGAAGTTGTGTCTACCAAACAGCAGAGGCAGGAGTCCTGATTTTGCTGTGACATGTTCATCAGCCATGTCCTAGGTCTTTGTTTCACATGGGGCATGCAGGGTTATTGCTCGCCAATGTCAAAAGGCAAATGCTAGGCTCTTCATGCACATTTGGCAAACCATGCACTAACTCACCCTCAGCAAAGAAAAGGACCCCTTGAAGACCCTCAAAATAATGATGCAGAGAACAGGCAGTGGCAAAGAAACAGTTTGCTGAGACCAGCTGTTGAGACTCTGTGTTATGAAATGTGACTTCTCTGCCTTAGAAATCACTACATTGCACAAGTACAGAAGTTCCTGTTCCCAATTCTTTGCACCCAGGGTAGACCCTCACTTCAGTGAAAACTTGGGAGTATGAGGACTCAGCACTCTGTCTTTCAGTGAAAAAGCACAGGCAAGGACAAAAGGATGGGGCCCATGAGCTGGTGTTAAGTAGGAAATGGGGGCATCTTGTGGCCAGCTATAAAACTGTACAAGATGAGGTTGATTCTTCAGCACAAAAGCCTAACTGGGAAAACTTCAATGAAAATTAAAAGGGGAAAATGTCCTTCTGAAAGTATTTCATTTTGGAGGTTTATCCCAGAGTTTACACGAGGCCCCCTCACTGGTATTTGTAATAAGCTGTTTTTAAGCTTTCTTGTTCACGCTATTCCACTTGCTATAAATATCATACTCCCCAAAGTCAGACCGCCTCTCTCTTTCCCAACTGTGTATTTGTGTCACCTGAACAATGACATTTTCAGTAAATATTTTCAGTAAAACCATAAATGCTGAAAGGCAGGCTGTACCTCCTTGACTCTTTGCAGGTAGAGATGAGTCAGCTTGGTCCTGAGCCCAAGCAAACTGTCTTTCACTGTGGCTCATTTGCTTCAGCTCAGCACCATGCTAATGTTCTTGGGTTAGCTCCAGTGTGTACCCAGACTCATCTGAGAAGCAGTGATTACAGCAGTTACACAGGCATGTCCTGTGAGAGGGCTGACTTTCAACCTGGTGAAAGTGCATTAACAGCTCTCCTTCCGCTCCAGCTTTTCATTCCAAATGCCCAAGACAAAACAATTCCACAGTCGTCAAAACAATTATTTTTGACATTTCTGAAACCTTTACTTTGGGAAGAAAACAAAGAATCTTCACATATTCAGACACCATTTACTTTTGACTGGAAGCCAAAATTTACATCAGCTCAGAATAGCTTTGATTATTTAGAAACTACTTCTGTTTGGCCATTCCATTCTTTTTTTTCCTGTATTTTAAATTATTCCAAAAAACTAAAGCAAGTATCTAGTATCCTTTTCTGGTTTTGAGTATCAGAGGTGTTCTGAACTGTCCTTGTGAGTTATTTATGCATCTCATCAAGCACACAGGGCTCCTCTGCTTCTGGCTAATCTCAGAGAGGGTTAACACATCCCCTCTTCCTTCCCTGCCATAAAGTATATCCTGTGGACAAATCCAGAACTAAAAGCACCTCCTAAGCAGCCCAGAAGTAAGGCATCAGCTCTGCAACTCACTGAAGGCACTGAAGCTAGATGATGTGACATGCATTTGGTGATGACATACGTTTCACAGCCTAACCATGTACAGTCATCTTTCATTGGTATCACAGATGATACCTTACAGCTTCCAGAGCTCCCATATACTATCTGCCCAGCACACTCAGACTGCAATTTCTCTCACTTCCACCATGGAAGTTAAATGCAGGGATCAATAAGATTACACCAGCATATTGTAAGCGTGAATCCTCCTCCTTGGTAATTTGTAAATTGAACCCAATACCTTGGTTGCTCCCAGTAAATGCCAGTGTGCTGTCACTCAAGTCAGATGCGTTTTCCAAGCGACGTGGTGGTGGCTGCATTAGTTTCTGCCCTTCTTCTATCTCAGGATAGGTGCGCACAGTAAGATACAGTGAAGGCTGAACAAGGGCATCTTTCAGCAAAGCTGAGTCCAGATCCTCAGCAGCTTTCTTGTTAATCTCCACAATTTCATCACCAGCTTTTAGACCTGCAACACAGAAAGGAACAGGTAAGACTTGCACAGTAATGTTTCTGCTACCCACAGACATCAAGGAGCTCAGCTGGGTGTTTATGAGGTGCCAGACAGTCTTATGTCTAGACATAAAGTCAACATTTATGACTGCAAATGATACTGAAATTTGACAGACTTCTGCGAGATCTGTTGTCAGACTGGTACTTCAGTACCACCCCTAAGACAGCGGTGCCCAGGAAGTCCCTCATAATATACCAGCAACAAGATAACACCTTTTTCTTCGCCTCACTCTGCAAGGGAACAGCTGCTGTACAGCATGCCCCCCACACAACCCATTCCTCATAAACAGATATATACTACAGGACAGAATCAGACTGCTGAGATGCTGAACACGGGACAGGGGAAAGCTGGAGCAGCTGGGCAGGGTTGATTCTTGCTTTTAACTTTCCATACGAGTGATGGCTTTTTATTGGAAATGGTCACCTACCCAAACCCCTAGGAGGAGAGATGTTCCCCACTCAGCTGGGGTGTATGATGTAGGACTTCAGAGACTCTTCTCTCTGGCCCTGTCTGACTTATATGTCCTAGCACACACATCTTCAAAAGACACATTTTAGTGCTTGGTAAATTGTCATATTTCTTTCCAGTCTAATTTCAGGAGCTATTTATAGCACCAGCGCCCAAGGGAAAAGGGGATCTGCAGAGGCAACAGCTCACTCCCACTTGCATCAGGGGCAACACAGCAATGCTGACAGACAACGTGCAGCCCCACGAGGTGCCAGAGGAAACCTGACCTTCCCGAGCCAGCCAGGCCTGCTCTCTAACTAACAACAGCAAGCAGAACCACGTTTTAATTCCAAATACTCCTTAGAGTCAGGCAGGCAGCAGCACACCAGAGCACACCAATGCTGACAGCCCTAGTCGTTGGGGCTGCTCCTGCCTCTGCAGCTTTTGTCTCGACTTGAGGATGATCCTTGCGGTGAGTGTGTCCACTGGGCATGGCCGGTGGGAAAGCATACTCTGCAATAGCCACCAATCTGCCAACAGTATCCCAACATCTACAGTGGTGAACGCTGGAATTTACAGGGTTGAAAGAGCTGCTCTGTGGGAATGACCTGCCCTCCTGCCATGGGGTCCTCTGACTGGGTCATTACACAGCGGATGAGTCTTGCCACCACCCATAAGCCCAGATGAAAGGTCTGACCCAACAAGCCTGAGCTGTGAGCAGAGCTCAGCTCCATCCTCCAGGAGACAAATTGCCTCCTTGCATTCGAGAAAGAAACGTGGAAGGGAGGAGGCTAAAGAGCTTCAGTGATTTTTAGGAAAATTGAGATTTTCTAATTGTGTTCAGAAACTGCAGTGTGGCATGCAGTTTCAGGGAGAATAAAATGAACTAGATTGAATAGCTGCGAAGTAAATGGACCATAAAATCATATTTGAAATAAGGACAAAACAAAGCAAGTCAAGCATTTCACATTATTTCATTTATTCTACTTAGTGATGCTATGTCATAATAGTAGCACATTAATATGCCTGCAACCATAAACACTGTATCTGGGACTTCATTTACTCTTTGTAATCCCTCTTTTGAATCATTTGGGATAAAGCACCATGCCTATCTCAGTACAATCAAGCACCTCAAATTCCAACAATGGCCTAGCAAACACAGACAAACAGAAAAAAAAAAGAGGATAACTCATAAAGATTGTTAGGAGAAAATAAAATCTAAGAGATTTCTAACTGGAGAAAAGATTGAAAAAGAAATACTGTTTCTTATCTGGTTAGATGTTATATTGAAAGTGCAGCCAAATGCAAACACAAATGTAAACAATGGGAGGAAAAGAGAATTTTCCTCCCTGCTTTCTGCTAACACTGGGTATCTTGTAACAACATCTTGCCATATATTGTTCAAATAGAAGTGGCTTTTTGTATCAACTACGAAAAGCAACACATCGCTGAAAACATGCTTTAGCGTTCCAGCCCCACAGGAGGCAGTATGAGTTCATGCATTCATTTAAATTGCTGTTCAAATATTTCCTAAAAGCAAAATAAGGAGGCCCTGCTGAAATCCTCCCCCCTCCCCCCATATTCTCTTTGCTCACCACAGGAAGCCCACAGGTTTTTATTTCTCTGTGGCTGTCTGGCAGAGAGCTGACCCCCAGCCCCGTTCAGGGCTTTTGGCAGAATACCCATCCTGTCAAAAAGGGAATCACATGGGGCTGAGGTAGAGTGAGTGAGGAGGGACAGGAAAGAGAACGATGGTCTTCTCAAGCTTAATAGCTGTATGTGGTAGCCTCCAGAGCCACCTATGCGGTTTTATCAAGTTAGGGTTAGAGACTACAGCTGAGTGGAATTCCAGGTTTCCTGCATCCAAAACTGCTGCCTCTTCCCTATCCCCTGCTTCTTCTCTGCCAGTTTCTGTTTGCTTAGTCCCATTCCTCCACTGTGCCACTTCTGCCACTCGCTTCACTGCAACAGAAGCAAACTCCATTTGCTAGTGGGTCAGAAATCCAGCCACGCATTTCTGCGACGGCAGTTTTCTATCAAGACTGTGAGCTGAATCGGCTCAGCAGAATGCCAGAGTCAGCACAGAGCAAAGGACTGGAACAGTTAGGTGGGGATCAGCCCCCCCTTCCAGCAACAGCTAACTGTTGAATAAGCTCTGCAAGACCATACAACCAGTCTCCAAGAAAAATCTGGAGGTGTTTTTAAGGACTCTGCATACAGTGATGGGTTGTGAGGAGATGAGATACTTCTCACTCTTCACGCCTCTCATGTTATATATCAAAATTTGTTTAGGTTTCAGCTGCCCAGCTTCCTGCCCAGCCCATTCTGCAACTGCTCGTGCCGGCACTTTGGAAAGAGCAATGAATGGGAAAGGCAATAAGGGCATGGGAGCATCAGAACTGATCTCAGCTTGGGTAAGCTGCAGTTAAACCATATCCTGCTCTGCTGCAGGACGAGCGTGGCAGCCTAGTTATCTCTACTGGTTTCTTGTCCAAGCGCTGTCACGCTTCCTGCAAAGGCTGGAAGCAAAACTACAGGCAGTAATCCCAGCCACAGAGAGCACTATGATGACTTCTACTCTACGTGTTTATCTTGCAGTGACTGACTTGAGACAGAGCACACTCCTTTCTAGCTCTAAGCGACATGCTGACTCTGCTGCATATGAGGTCCAACACAAAAAAAACCGAGACCAACCCTATAGCTCAGGAGCCAAGAGTGGGAGGGAAGAGACAAAGAGATGGTTATAGAACAGGTTCTAACCTGTTACAGAGAATCAAGGCTTAACTCGATCACTTTACTCAGTATGAGTGGACACATGTTCAAATATAGATGTTTTCTTACCCTCTGTCAGAAAATACCAGTGTGGTCCAGCCCCCGACACTTTGTGAAGCACTTTTTAGCTAATCACACCATCACTGTGCTTAGCACCCAACTTATTCAACAGACCTGGCTCCCAGCAATTTCTACCTCTTCCCAAAGATCAAGTCATTGCTCAAAGGAACTCATTTTTTGTTGGTAGAAGATGTGACAAACTGATGGAAACCCTCAATAACCTTTCAGAAAATAATCTGTGGAGTTGCTGGCAGAATGGTATGCAGTTCTGTGTCAATTCAGAAGGGAACTACTTTGAAGGTGATCATAGTTGATTTTCTTAATTTGTTAAATAAAAAGAGTTACAGGCACAGTCTCAGGGGGGGGGTTGTGTCAAACCTCATACATAGCAACTCAAAATTAAAAGAGGTTGACTGTATATAGCATAGTTGATTCCAAAAAGCGAAACAGTCATGCATTCATTACCTCAAATTCTTCCCAAAAGACCATGATCTCTTCTGGACTGGGACTCTGTTTTAGCATGTTTGTAAAGCTCCCATTCCAACAAGTTCATGGCCTATACCAGGACTAAACAAACAACAACAAAAGTACTTAAAAAAGTCTTTTACCTTTCTTGAAAGCTAGGCCTGTCTCTTTGACGCCATTCACATACAGCCGACGAATCCCTTCTTCTTCCACAGAGGACAGAGAGAAACCTAGGGAGATATCCAGTGAGACAGTTAAAAGAAGCCAACAACCTCCAGTGTGTGCTAACAACTGTATTCATTGGAGGTAAGGCTTTGTTGTCCCTGCAGAGAGAGTCAGGAATTCGTCCCTTCTCTATTCCCATAAACCTTTACAAATATAAAGGGAAAGTTGAAAAATTAAAATGGCTTTAACAAAAAGCCATATTGAATTTTGAGTTTACATGTAAGTTATTTAAAGCATAATTTGAGGATACTACAGCTGCAAAATGTTGGAACAGATTGTAACTCTCTTGCCACAAAAGGTTACTTTAAGAAGTTTTGCTCTTTGCAGACAAAAGCTGCACAGAGATGTGGTTTGTGACCCAAACTGACAAAAGCCAGGAAACGGAGAGCTATGGCTGACATGACATCCTCAGCTCAGACAAGGCATAACAGCATCTAATAAGGCAGAACAGCAACTTTTACTTTTTTAAATTCCTGGACTGAAAAGTTTGTAAAAATATGACTTCCCCTTCCCCCCTTTTTATTCTCAGCTGCTCCTGGCATGACCTGTTAATTGCTAAGTCTCAGCTCAGTGCCATTTTATAGCCATGTTAGAGACCCACAGACCAGCCTTATAATGGAAGCACCGACACAGCCTTAATTTAAACAGTGCAAATGGTACTGTTACATTTGGGTTTGGTGACTCTCCTGCCATTTGTGTTTGACACCGTGTAAGATAACAATGTGTAAAGGAAATACATTGCGGTTAGTTAAATAGGGTTTATTTACTTACTGTTGAGAGTTATCTAAAGCAGAACATTTGCCTTTCTGAAACTTCATTACTCCCTAAATGGGTGCAGGCAACCATTTTCTCTCTTTTTTTTCCAATTAGAAAAACATTTACAAACCTCTGGGGGGAGATGTTTGTTTGACATGGAATCAGCCACCAGCCAAGAGGAAGCAGATGTGCTGTGAGTCTATTCCACCTTTAGCACTACCTTCAAGTTGATGCTTATGGATGAGAAGTTATTTTTCATCTATCATTTAAAAAGAAAGAAAGGGGGGGAAGACTGGCAACCTAGAAGTGAGAAGCATATGGCCCATCGTGACTTACTGAGCTACCTGGAATCTGTAAGCGAGCTCAGCCTGAATCAAATGAAATTCGTGAAGCTCACTCAATGCAGCAACTTCGGCAGAGGGAAAATCTCTTGACTAAAGAAAAGAGCAGCTGTAAAAAAAAGTAGCTATTTGATGTCATCACTGCAAAGCCTACCTGGAAAACCCATCACCAGCACAGTAGAACATGTCCAACACTGCAATTTGAGTCAGCACAAATTATCAGTTACTAATACCATCACCCTTTTGCAACTGAAATGCTGTTTCGCAGCAAACTACCATACAGTTAAAACAAGACTGAGTCGCATCTCGAGTTGTCACTGTGGCTAACTATGAGGAGATTAGCACATGGAAGTAGTCCAGTGCTCTCATTCTCATCCATGAGAAGATCTCTGCCTCCTCCAATCTGCCAGGGCTAAGCGAATTTATAGTTGCTTTTTAATTCAGCTTTCATTAAAAAAAAATATCCAGAGTGGAATGGGTGTAAGGAACAATTACACATTGTCATCACCTTTAAGAGATGAGAGATGGGCAATTGGCAACAGCCTTGAAATGATCATCTCACAAATATACTCAGTCCCTCCACAGACAGGGTATGTGACCTTACCCCACGTATGGATAAACTGTTTTATTTCTACAGTTGTGATGTGGCTGGATCAGGTAAACAATTTGAAGCAGCATTTCTGTCCCAGTGCAGTGCCGGTGCCAATGCTGTCACTGCCATGCAGCAAAGCAGAGGAGGGAACTCATCCAGATGGGAAATATCTCAGCCAAATATGTGCATACGTGTGTGTAGACACATGTACATATATACACACTCATTTGCATACATACATAAACATGTATGTGTAGTTTGTATACACACATGTACACTATACATGCACAGTTTCTATCAGGCTGAATTCTACAGGTGCTCCACAAACACGTGTAGTAGCATTGCATGAGAGGAAAGGCAAGAGTGGGTGGAAAGGACAGTTGATTGCATAAGCTGGCATCACTGCCAAAAAGATTATTATCAAACTGTGCATGGACTCTGAAACACAGGTGTGAAGAGATGGGTAGTGACCCAGACAGAACCTTTTCTTCACTGCAAAGTTTTGATGACAGGAGAACAAAAGTCTGCATCTATGACTGCACATGGCCTCACCGACCCGGCACAAATGGGCCTCTGAGATAGACAGTTGCTAACAAAAATGCCAGTATGTTCCTGGTAAACACAGGAGCTGGAAGCATTAGGTTCTTACTGCTTGTGCACCCTGATTCCTGCCCACACAGCCTTTGCAAAGAGGTACCAGTGAAAAACACAGTAATGTATGTGCCCAGGCATCAGCAACAGCATCACATTGACAGATTTAACAGTGGTAAGGTTCAACAGTGGCCAGACAGTCTAAGAGTGCCTATTACCACATGCAAGGTAAGAGTAGAAAAACTATGAAAAGTTCCCAGGTGAGCTTTCCCTGAAACACTGCACTGTCCTCTACACCACTTGAGCTCATACTGTGTTCAGGCATGCATGATGGCAAAGCTGCTTCAAAAGCCTGCTAATGTCCAAAGGGGCAGCTCTGTCTCCCTCCCAGTACTGGGAGCTCTTAGCTGGCCCAAAAAAGCCAGCAGAGAGCTATTAATTTTTTTATTATCTTACCTTTCTGCCAGGCTAGTGAGCTGAACTGGCCTGTCTAATTGCACCCTCAGTGAAAGTGTTTCACCTCCCTATCTTTGATACCACGTCTGTTAAATGGACATAACAGCACTAAGTCTATATTATTAGGATTAATGAATAGCTGCTTGTGAGGTATCTTGAAAATTCAAGGTGATTTACAGGTATTATTATTCCTATGGCAGGCATACAAGCAATAGCAACAGCTAATGTCACTAATTATTTTCATAATCCCATCCATTTTCAAAATGATGACCTTTCCAATTTTTCTAGAGGAGTCAAGGCACAGGGAATTTGGACATATGTTCTTAAAATAAGGAAGAAGTATGAGGCTTGAACAAAGCTGCACAGAAAAAAACAAGTAATCATCTGAATAAGAAGTCCCTCAGCACTCTAGACATTTGGTTTCAGTGCTGACTCCTGATCCTCTTCCCAGGACTTGTAAAAGTGCCTGTGAGGGGCTGAGCCTCCAGCACTACCCAGCTGACTGAACCAATCTCAAAGACAACCCTGCTCAGACAAAGACTTTTGCAGGTGCTTAGATGGTCGGAGACTGTCCGGTCATGCTACTGAAACAGTTTCTTTTCCAAAACAAAACCAGCAGCAAGAACCCTTAAGCAACCCTATTAAAAAGACTCTATGCCAAAATTTTAAAGCCCTGATCTTTGTTTTGCCATAGCTTGTGATCGTGTTGTAACTTTCCCTTTGGATTTTAAAAGTATGTATTGACAATGCTAATTCTGTAGAGAGACTGAAAGAACTAAAAACTCAAATGTACTTAACATACAGGATGGGAAAGGATCTCAGGAGGAATCCTAGTCTTCCTTCCCCAGCACCAACATGAGATCAACGTTTCACTTCTGCTCCCCTGCATATAAGTATTTCAGCACACGCTTGTCACTGTATGAACATACACAGTACTGTTCCTATGAGACACATTGAGACTACAGACATTCTGCTGACATGTAAGGTCAAAGTAAGTTTTGCCATCTTCTTTCAAACAGAGCAAAGCAAGTTTTTTTGGGGTGTATTTAGCATTCACCCCCTGCAGGGCAGGAGTCACTGAATAGATACATCCCAGTTCTCACACAGCTGATCTCATTTCACAGGACATGACAGAGCATTTCACGGTCTTTTCCGTTTATCACTTTAAAAAAGAGAAGGAAAAGAAATAAGTAGATAATGCCATGATATCCCTAACTCTTGCAGTGCTTTCAGGCACAACATAATTATTGAACCTGGGGCCATAGCTGTGCTGGTTAATATTACTCTCTTAGGCCTTCAATATTCAAATCACAGTCACTAACACTGCTTTGTAGCAGAGCTCAATATTCAAATTGCCTGTGGCTGTATAGTAAGCAGTTTGGTGCTCAGAATTATTCTAGTCATTAAAACAGAATATTTAGATAAACAGTAAAAAGATGCAGATTGGCTTCCCGCAGGGCAGGTTGCACAAATAACTTTAAAATACACTACAGAACTGTACTTGCCAGACCAAAGGGCAAAGTCGCCACACTGGAGGTCTGTAACTTGAAATAATTGAAAGCTAAGAAATACAACCATCTCCCATGTAAAGACTGAGGATTTTGCTGAGATCACACAGGAAGAACTTCCCCTGTTTTATCTTTTAAGCACAGATCTGTATCACTTGTTAGATTCTAGCTCCAGGAGTCCACAGGCCATCCTCGATGACCAGGTGTGCACCAGGACCAGGTTCCCTTAGCCTTGGGAACTGTAGTGCAAGGCAGGGATCAGCAGTGCAAGACAGGCATCAGCCTTGTGTGCCCACAGCACAGGGGGAAAGAAGCCAAGCAGCCTCTCCTGGGACAGCTGCCTAGCTGCAGACCTTGAGATGCCTCGTACCCAAAGCAACGCTCCTGGTAGCATCCCCACGATCGTGCTTGGAGGAATGGGTGAGGAGGGGCAGAGTCTGATATCCTGCTAGCAGCCCTCTCCCAAGTCCCTACGCAGGGCCCCTGTGAACATCATCATTGGTGTAAGGTGTGACAACTGGAAAAGGGTGCTATTTTCCGCCAGCACACAACTGCATACCCTCTGTAGGTGATGTTTTCAGAAACTACAAGAACAAGAAAACATTTGTCCTTCCTGCCACCATAGCTCTTATCAAAAAGTGCATAGACTACAGTTTGAGCAACAGGAAACGCAGAGTTCAGTGCACTACAAATAAAACCATCCTGCTCCAGGGCAGGGGAGCCAGCTTTCTGCGGATGGCACGGAAACCAGATGCACTTTTCTTACTGTGTTCAACAGGCCTTTCAAGTATATCACTGAATAGCAAGCAAGAACCTGCTCATACTAGAATTGACTTGGCAGAAAAGTAAAAACAAATCAAGGAGAAACTCACCATAAATATCAGAGGATGCATCAGACTTCTCTATTTGAATGTGCTGTGTAATTTTCTGACAGATTTCTATTTCTTTGTACAGCTGAATAGAAAAAAACCCACAAAAAACGTGTTACAGTGGGAGAACACATTAATTGCAATAATTTTGAACAGATTTTTTTAGTTACAGGCAGAAGACATGGACTGTGGTCATTATTTATCAAATAGTTTTTCTCCATGTGTGTGAGATGTATTAGTAGTGTCACTAAGCTTTACTGTCAGGACACAGCTGAAGAGGAGGAAGCAGTGTTTTACTACCACCATTGTAAAAGCAAGGATACATCTACTTCACTCAGTCAATACAATTTTGAATGCACAAGAAACAGAGTTTTATTCCTGGTTATGTATTTTATGGGTAGTCATCATTTAACGTTTTTACATTATTTTGATTGAGAAATTGCAGGAATTCAATTATTCAATACTATGAAAATCAAAAGGAGGGATCTGATTTCTTACATACATTTCTTAATTGTTAGAAGACTTAATATGCAGCTCTTTCTTAGCATGAAATTTCACCTTTAACATGTTTATTTGTACTGAGAAAAGCCCCCAAGTCTTTGAAATGGTCATTAACATCCTTTCTGGGAGACTGGCACTAATTCACACCTAGGTAATAACCCATAAGTCTGTGCACGCTGGTGCAATTCAGTCTGCCTTTCAAGAGCCAAGCGACCTCTCAGCAGGGCTACACCTCTCCACCACAGCTCACACATTTTGTCCTTTTAAATCACTTACATTCTCCTGTCTTGTGTGGCTGGTATTGTACCGAGGTCCTGCCCCAAGCTCCAAACAAAGGGGCTTGTATCTGGGGCTTGTCACCCCACCCGAGGAAGGGAGATCCCTTTTTTCCAGATAGAGTCAGATATTTAGAGGCTCTCAACTGTCATCTTTGGGAGTAAGCGCTGACCTACTCCTTTTAAGACAGCCTTGAGACACTGGAAATCTCTGGCTCAGCACAGGCTTGAAGGTGTTTTTTCTGTAGCACAGACCAGCACTTAAGTAACAAACCATCCTTTTGTATTTGGAAAAAATACCCACAGGTGAATGAGAGCCCACAGGTAAATACTAATTTCATTTATATACTGGTATGAGACTGTAAAAAAGCAATTCACAATAACTAGCATTTTGAAACTAAGTGACATGAGTGTTTGGACTGAAGTATTTAAAACATTTCTTTAAAAAAGAAGAGTAACTCATTCATAAAGAGTATCCTTAACAAAAATATAATTTTATCTCCTGCTAATATAGCCCTTATGCATGTTTTTAATTGAAAATATTAGGTATTACAGAATAGTTATATGCCCATTTAAATGGTTGTACATAGTAAAATAAAATGTAAAATTAAACGAGGATGCCATGCTAGCAATATTTTTAAAATGCAGTTTTCAAATATAGGAACGCATTAGTCAGAACCTGAAACAGAGTCAAAAGACATTTACAAAAATCTCAGTTAGATTTTGGAAAGGGTTTTAAAAAGGGGAACAAGAAAAAAAGGAGCCAAAATTGCAGCATTTTCATAACAAAACTTGTGTCTGATTCATGTAGTCACCTAAATTGAGGGTGCAGGAGCAGAACCAAGGAGGACAGCACACGTGTTCTTGCAGTGATATGGGAGCCACACGCAGCCTGCATCCCAAAGCGCCTTTTCAAGCACCAGTCTCTACTGAATGGGAGGCAAATAATTGGGATGTGCAGAATGCAGCTGAGCTACTCAAACCAGAGAGCTGGTCTGATAGCAGTCCTGAGGTGCTGCTTTCATTTCTGTGCCCCATGGACCCTTCTGTCCCGACACCAAAGGTAGGCAGCATATTTAGGGTACAGCAACTCAAGCCATGAAGCTGCTGGCCTTGCATCTACTACAGGCTCATGGAGGAAACCCCCTCCAGATCCAGCACAGCACCCAAGACTTGGCAAGGAGAGGTTTGTGAACGATACTGGGAACATCCCAGGGGGTTTGCTAGGCACCAGGGAGTGCCTCGGGACAGGCTTTATTCCTGACAGCAGCACTGCCCCTTTGAGCTGCTCCAGTCCCTCGCAGTGTTTCTCATAGCAGCTTTGGGTTGTTGTTGTTATTTAATTAATAATTAAATATCAATCAATTAAATAATTAATCAATTGTAACGATAATAATTTTTTCTCAAGATTTTCTCTTCCTTGCCCTTTTTTCCTTTACCACTTTTGGTCTAGTCCCAGCACCTCTTTCCAGGGTATGTTTTATAGTAGCATAAATGCCTTCTCCCCAGCCTCATGCTACCTGCAAGATTTTCAGGGATGCCTCTGGTCTCCTGCTTCCTTCTAAAAGTGCCATCTTACTCAAAATAAAAAGTCTGGTACATCAAGCTTCAGCCAAAACACTCCAACACTGAGTTTACAATAAAAGGTGCTTAAAAGTTTAACTGCCTGGTACAGCACCTAATGCTAAATATTCTTCCCTGAACCCTTAGTAATATTTTTAACTCATAATAAACCCAGCTTGTGAATTTTTGAAAGACTGTGTCAAAGCACAAAATGTAACCATTAATGTTTTGGAGAGGAATGGAATGTAGATATTTAATCTCCATTTCTTATTTAAATACATCTGATTGATACACTCTGCAAGAAAAAGAAAAGGAATATCATCCTAAGAAATTATGTTTACCTTTTCTACAGAAATGTATACATGTAAAAGCTTTTTAGTAGATGGAAGATATCTCTAGCAAGGTGACATCAACATCAGACAATATTATAAACAGCTATTCAGGAAACTACAAAAATAGAGGCTTTGGTTTTATCATATTGCACCAGTATCATTTAAACACATTTACACACCAGTATCAATTAAACACTTAAATAAAGTAACTCAAATTTTCTCATAGAACAGGCACACACAAGCAAACATACAAATGTGTGTTGTTTTAATGTTACTACATTAGATATAACACCGCTGCACATCTTAATATTATAATCTTTCAGCATGTACATAGTCCCACTGACTACACGGAGTTTTGGTTTAATTTCAGTTTTTCATAATAAACGATAACTTATGTCTATGTCAATCCTACATCTTCTCACTATAAGACAAGTTACCAAGGTCCTGTCAGGCAAAGAAAACTAAAATCTGTCTCCTCTGAGTTTTAATTTTTCCCAACTATATTCCACTTCCCAGTCTTAGTAGTCCACTAGCACTTTCTCACTCTTTTTAGTTGTTGTTGTTGACAGTGTTAATGGCACATCCCACAACTTCTTTACTAAATGAACAAAAGCATCTAAAAGCGGCAAAGTTTTACTTTTTATAAATAAAATAGCCACCAAGGTAAAGGGCTTTAAAATGCTTACGTAAAATCATAGCTAAATCATGACACAAATTCTGTTTGGTCGTTTTTTTAGTCTCTCATTTCAAAATTCCTTTGAAGTCTGCTTTCGAGGTGAATGATATGAAAACATCCAACTGAAGCAATTAGGAAAGTACATTCTCACACACAACTCCCAAGCTGTTTAAGCTCAAAGTTTACCTTCCCATTTAGGAAAAAAAACTTGAATAAACAACCAAAAAAACTCCAACTACTTGTGCATTTTCCCCCTTTGAAAATCAGACAAAGTGATACAAACAAGAAATATTCAGGCCTCAACACCATGTCTTTAGAACCATCATAGACAATATGAACAACAGGAAAAGGCAAGCTTGGGAGAAGTTAAGCGTAAATGTACGTTACAGTGACCTTCACATATTACCTGTGCCTGTTTCTCCTCTCTCTCTTCCACACAGACACATGTATGCACAGACATAAGCTAAACACCAGCTCTCTCCTCAAGATGAAATGTTTGGAGAGATTACTTTACTGAAGGCCAATTTGCTATGGTCTGCAAAGCACTATAATTGCAAGTTAAAAAGCATAACTCTGCATAGTATAAATGCCAGATAAACACTAATTAATAGTGTCCAACAAAGTGCCATTTAATTTTGCTCAGTAAGTAGCATTACCAGTTCATAGATATCCTCTTCTAGCTTTGGTACATAAAACTGAATCTGGTTTTCAATCAGGAATTTAAGACGCAGGTAGTGGGCAGAGTGATCCAGCTGGTGTGTCTGCAAGAAATGGAGAAGAGGCTTTAGAAAAGAAAAGCAATGGCTCACATCATCTATACGTAGGGAATGTCCTGACACTCACAGGGAGAAAAAGATGGGGATGCCCCAGCACCATCTTTCCCAAGAGGCACATGATTTCCTAACCTGAACGAGAAACTGAACCTCCTCCTTTTCCTCAGGAGTAAGGTTTCCTTTAACCACTGACCAGGATGTCAAGGGCAGTGCTAATACTCTAACCACCCTCTTCAGTTCTGCTTATCTAGCAATTCTGCTTCATTCCATGCTACTGCAGAAACAAGCAAACACTACAGCAGAAGGCTCAGAGTATACTTTTGTATACAGATTTAAAATCACAAGGAGAAAAAAAATGTTTGGCTAACAGAAAAAAACGTAACGGGAATAGTTGTTTTCTGTTTGTTTTGTGTTTTTTAGCATCTTCATAACTTAGTAAGTACTATGTAGTAAATTTCAAGCAATGTTAATATAAAAAAACCTCTGTCCTCTAAATTCAAACCAGTTCAGGATACATTTGCTTTACATGGCTAAAAGAAGCCAAAAGTTGCATATTGGATTACATCCCAGTGGAAACAGGTCACATAATTTTAATGAATTAGTTATAATTAGCTGAGGATGCGGCATTTGGTCTGGGAGATGTTAACGACCTTTTCTCAGCATGATGAATAAGTTTGAATTAAGCAGAGGTTAATGCAGTGTGTAATCAAAACACATTAGAATTATGATAAACACGAAGGATGTCATTCAAAAGTTACTTTCAAAGTTTGTAAATTGTTGACTAAAGCTAATGAAAACCCCCAAAATGATTCACAAACACAGGAGGTAAATTCTCCTCACTGTCACTTTTGAAATCCCATTATTATATGCTTTTATACATTGGCCTTTTCATCTTATACGTGCAAATTATCAAAAGTTCCTAGGTTGCACTAAAAACAATGGCTCATATTAAAATTCATGCCAGAACATCACTCTTGCCTATTTATCATGTTTTTTGAAGGCCCACTTATCCAGTTCAAGCCGCAATGATGATACACCGGGACTCGGCTGACTGATCACACAGCACAGATTATGAGTAATGTACACCAAGTGACCTGTGGAAAAGATCACATACTGACCTAGCAAACCCTTCAGCAAATGGTCAGAGAACAGCGGCCGTTTTTGAAAGTCTAGGTTTGTTCAGGAATAAAATAGAGCTATCAATAAGAATAATAATAAAAAAGCAAGTAATCTATTGCTGCACTCCACGTAGCGCTGCATTCAAATATGTCCAATTCAAACTATCCTTATATGAAACTGAGTATCTGAAATAGGATAACCTCTGTAATCCAGGCAAATACCTAGTTAATTAAATAAGGAATTTGAAATCTATCAAAGGCCAAAATAAAAAAAGCTGAATAGGGAGATCCTCAAGCTTTCCCCTCTTTTTTCTTTTTTGATAAACACTTTGCACACTTGGCTCATTGTTTCCTGACAGTTTTCACTACTTCTCTCTCTTACATGCACACATATACAAACACCCCAGAAATTAAATGGAAGCAGAATCAGTTTTAATTGTTCGACAATGATCAATAGAAGTCCTAGATTAGTTTCTGGCCAGATTAGTTTACTATCCCTGGACACAAACTGAAGAGCACATTAATCACAAACACACAAGAGAAGACCTAAACCCACAGACTGCAGACTCCATGTCCAGAGGGAGAAGCCCATCATAAGTCTCTCTGAAAGTGTGGAACATGCTTGAGTCATTTCCAGTAAAGCCAGTGGTGAAAAAATTCTATGCAGAAAAACTAACCAGCAGAAAAGAGAGCCAGGTAACCTGGCAGCATCCTCTTGCCACCACAGATTATCTTCCTGTGGTCTCCTGCGCCAAAGCTCTCATACATGTGCTGTATTTCATGCAGCATCAGGCACTGCCACTGCACAAATGCTGGTCAGCCAGAGATATGCTAACAAGCCACCTGACACTGACTAAAGCCCAGGGTTGGGCAAGAGCCCTGTCTGCAGCTGGGTATTTATGCCTCTTCCAACAGCAACTTCAAACATCCTCCCGCTGCAGAGGAGACCCAAAGGGATGTTTTCCAGTCTTCCCCAGGCCAGCAGAAATCATAACCTTTTGTAAAGGGACATTAATTTGTCCAGGGTGGGGCTTGAAGCCATTGGTGCAGGCTAAGGAGCTGCCTTAGCTGCACTGGCAGGGCAGGGAGCTCATGCTCAGCCACCTCAGGCTCCCTGAGGGGATGGGGGCACCCCACCACCACAAGTGCAGAGCCACCCCCTGCCCTGGAGCAGGGTGCACTCACACCTGCCAGCAACCACCTCTGCATCCTGTACCCTGACAGCATCTTAAAAGAGCAACCATCCCCACAGGTGGTAGCCTGATCTACCACTCCAGCCTCAATGACAAGGCTTCTGCCTGCTTTGATATGGGCAGCGCATCAAGCTTGGAGGTGACTGCTGACACCTCCATTTTCACACCTGTTTTTGCAGGGAGATTTGCTTATGAGAAAATCGTGTGCTGGCCATTTTAGAGAGCAGGATGGGGCCAAACACAAGATGACCAATGCTCCACTGAAGACCTGAGCTTTGCCAGAGCTCAGTATCATCTAAAGAGGTCACTGAATAAAACTCACATCAATTTTGAGCCACTGATTCCTTGCAAAAAGCACCATCAGCCCGGGGTGGATGTCATTCATCCACTACACTGCAATCTCATTCAAATCCAGCAATGAGAGTCATCACCATTAAAGCTGTGAAGGTGCAGCACATGAGCCATCTCATTTAGTTAATTAACATTTGTATAGCTGCCCAAGGCTTTGTCTACCTCAAAATTTTACATTAGTTAAACTGTTTCAAAAAGGGGCATGATTTTCTACTGAAGTGAAAGGAAAAGGCCCTCTTAAAGTGGACATAGCCAGACAGCCCTAAGAGCCATACCATTAACCCACTTTTTTTGTTGCTGGTCTAGTTGCATCTGTATGTGGGGAGGTGGGAGCAGAAACAGGGCAGCTTTAATGATATTAATATCCTTTCCAGACCACCCAAAATACCTTTTGGCAGTCCAAATACGCTTCTTGGTTTATTTATTTCTCTCCTAATAACGCTGGCTATGTCTGGACTAAATTAAGCAGCTAACCCAATTTAAAGCACAACCCGACAGCTTAACCAAAGTGCTCTTGAAGAAGAATTTACAGCCTGGGGTGTGATCCCATTCAACAAGCTCCACTTGGTGTAGTAGGTCAGCACACAACCCAAACTATTCATCCATTTCAGGTCCCTTTTAGTTAAAGCGAGGGACGGGCATATTCTTTCAGCTTGGTGGGGGAGACCTTCATTAGTGCTGAAATGACAGCATCACAGAAATATGCTCACCATACCACCGTATTACTTCTGCTTCACACTTGTGTGGCCCAAGCTTTTTCAGAGACCAGCTCAAAATCGAAGTAAGACCGCAGAGCATCAGGATTTAGCAACTTCTTGAGACTTTGAACAGAGTCCCAGAGACCCGGGGGAAATCTGCTTCTTGCCCCTCACGCAGGTTTAGTTGAAAAATGCAAAATATGAGAAAACAGAACCGTTCAGTCACAAGACTAAACGGTTGTTCTTTGGTCTTTCCATACTGGCTCTGTCTAAATCCACATGCACTATGTGTGTGTTTCTACTCAATTTTAAGACATGCCATTATGCAAATGTTAGTAATACGCATACACACGTTCACACTGATCAGTATTATCCATAGGAAACGATTTAATGCATATACAATGACTTTTCCTGCCTTCCAAGTGATGTTATTAGTTAAATCTTAGAAGAAATCTTAGAGAAACCACTTTAAAATATGCTTTAAACTCTCCTCCCACCAATCTTGAATCATAAAAATGTCACAAAGCAGCTTCCAAAACTTAACTCACTGTATAATAACAAGCAGCAATGTTAGTATAAGAACATAGTCTCTACAATGACTTGAGTGCACTTAATGTTCTCCAACAGAATAATCAAGCTCAGTTTAATATAACAGATAGATATAACCACATCTACAAACATGAAGAGGTTTATATGAAATGTAGATCTTGAATTGTTTACTATACCAGAACGTGACTGGTTCTCAGATGGCAGATGGTAAACTGATGTGAAATGATGTGGATCAGATATTAAAGGGGAAAAAATGAGCTGAATGCAAGAGACAGAAGAAAGAGATTGATTATTAAATGCTACAGAAAAGAAAGCATCCATCAGTGTTTTACAGACTGAAAAGTCTTACAGAAAGCAGAGAAACAGATAATAGCTCTTCAAAAAACAAACTCTCACCCACCTCCCCTTCTCCTTATGCACCACCACCCATAACAATCAAACACACAGTAAGGGACCAGATTCTCAGCAGACACCTATTGAAACTGGTGGAGCTACACCAATTTACTTCAGCTAAAGATCTGGCCCACTGAGTTAATCATTTGTACCTAAAGGAAAATATAAATCTAAAAAATAAATCATTACTAATAAAATGTCATCCAGTTTCTGTATTATGTCTCTCCAAAAATGTCATCTTTTCCTGAATACAATGAAGAGCTTTCACAAGCTGCAGCTCTCTTTAATAGTGCACCTGGCAGAGAGACGAGCGTACTGCATAATTATTGCAAACAAATGCCTTTCTCTCACCTTCCCTCTCTTTGGAAGCACATGCAACATGTTCTAAAAGTCCCAAAGTTAAGCTCTTAAGAGGAAAAAATATTTTCTCTTGCTGCTGTTGTTGTGTAAAAGAGGACTCACTTTTTAGAACAGCATGTGACACAAGTTGGGTCCAGTTTGCAGTCAGTCGGTTAGCAGAAAACATACATTATGTAGCTGCCAGAACTGAAAGCTTGTATTTAATTTGTCAAAGCTTTCAACTTCTCTGCTGAGATGTAACTCTTTTTAATAGCCAAATGTCTCTGATACTTCATCTGGCAAAGAAATCCAGGTGGTTTTTCTTCCACCCCCCACAATTGCAGATAAAAGCTTTCCCCTCTCTTCCCTCCTGCCACCTACACGAGGTGAGTCTGACTCCGCAATGCAGACAGCAAACACAGGAACCTTCTCCTACACCTGGTATTGCTGTTCTCTCCGTGCCTTCCTCCCCCACACCAGTCAGAGTGGAGGAAGTGGCAGGGGGAAGAAAGGAGGAATGGCACCTGGAAACAGGACAGCCTGGCACCTGGAAAAGGGTAAGACCATCCGGCTTGCCTGGCGGAGGAGGGAACAGGCCATAGGAGGGCTTAGCAGAGGTGTGGGCACCTGGCTGGTCAGGCGAGGACAGAGCAACTGCACTACCATGCTATGGGGTATCCAGCAAAAGGAAGTGGGCTGAGGGCCAGGATGCTGGAGGGCAGATGGGGAGAGAAGGGTCCTGCACACAGTTTGATCTCCAGTGGAGGGGGAGTGGGTGAGTGTGTATGTGAGAGGTGGCAGCAGAGGCAGAGTCAGGGTGTGAAGGCACTTTAGAGGCTCACGCATGGTAGCCAGAGCGGAAAAGGCAAAAACTGATTTGCCTTCCTCTCCCTATACCCATGCCAAGTTTAGCTCCAGCAGCAGGAATTTTTCTTCTGTGGTGTTAGCATGAAAATTTCAGCATAACTCATGTTTTTCACCTACCATACCACTGATCCCCCAACACAGTGTAGTCTGAGCACTGGCATATGAGAAAGTCACTATGAGGTTCAACTGGAATGGTTCAGGGTTGTAGACACTTCACACTGCTCCCAGACATGCTTGTAGCCTTTACCTTGCAAATCATTTCCAGCACATCTCGAGTGGTGTCCCCGGGACGGATGACTGTCAGAGCAGGCTGGTTGTTCGGCAGGCAGAACCAAGACGGCGTAAAATACTCGTGGACCCAAATATCACAGTCAGGATTGTGCTGATGGACACTGCTCAGTGCCACTTCTTTTTCCCTCTAAATACACAAAATCCACTGTGACTCTACGAGCCAAATACAATCTACTTCTTCACCAACAACAAGTATAAGGAACATTATATGCTGTACCAAAAATCCCTTTTATAGAGAAAATATTTCATTCATAAGCCTAGATTGAAGGCTTGTCTGGACAGGAAACTGCAGTTTTACCTGAGCACTATAAAGTGTGCCTTCCCATGCCACCCACACAGTTACACTGGCACAAAGTGCTTTTCCTGGGATTTCACCCTATGGCTATTTGAAATGCTAGGAATGCAACAAAAAACAACAGTGATGAAAAGAGATTTAAAATTAAAACTTGGATGCACTGTGTTTCTGGGTAAACCAATCTAAGGCCAACAAACCTGCCATAGAGGTCACAGATTCTATACCTAGAAATGGCAAAATACCAAATCTTAGCACTTATTTTGAATTTACTGTCTTTTATGTATCTGAGTTGCACTCCAGGCTAAAAAGCCCCAGGAAGTGATGAAGCTCCAGAATCCCTATTTGTTGCAAGTGGGCTCATGCAACTAAACTGATATTTACTACATGAATAATGTGCCTCTTCACACTGTCTTAATGCTTTTTTATTTCTGACTTACTCAGGAGAAAGAGAATGCAGTTGTAAATGTGGCTGCAAATGCAGAAGCCCACAGAAGCACATGAGAACAAAAAGGAGAAAAGGCCTGCACTACATAGTTGTGCCAACTCTAAATTATGAAAACCACATGTGGCTGCCACAAGGAGACACCTTCCAGAACCAGTGGCGTCCAGGTCCTTCTGTGGGCAGGCTTTCCCTGGCATGCAATGCTAACACTCTTCCAGGTATTGCGCGTCCAGCCGTACTGAGGATGGCACACACCATGAGCCCTTTCAACTGCGGGCAATCAGCTCAAACCCTCCCAGAGCAACTACAAGCCCTACAGCACACAGAGGGGTTTCTCTTCTCCCAGGGTCTCCACATCCCCTCTTGTGTCTGAGAGTCAGCGTTGCATTTAGGCCAGCTGCAACAAGAGGTGAAGGAGGCAGCTGGAGACCTGGTGTTTTACCTTGCCGTCTGGGACCGTATCGTCAAAGATTCCTTCAAGAGATTTCTTTACTGAATCAACTCCTTCACCAAACACCTGAGGAAAAATAAAGCAACTCTGCTTTAAAACATAAGTGCACCACCACGTCATCTGTGGCACATGCTAAGGGGAGAACAGTGTATCTAACATCTGGAATGGAAATCAATCTGAAAAATATAAACATTCATCTCAAAACACAGAAAAGGAAAATCACAGCTTGTTAAAAGGGAAGGAGGAGCTGGTGATGGGCACCACGCTGAAAGATTAGAGGCCAGTTCTTTTTAGTAATCTGTCATCAACTTGGTGGAACTGGACAAATTTTTACCTCCTTTTGTGCTCAGTTTCTCCACCTGCAAAGGGGGGAATTGAATGTTTCTCCACCTCTGCTAAAGCTGAGAAACCAGCAGGGCTCCACTTCTGGCCGTTTTTGCAACAAACCAGCTTCCAAAAAGTACTTAACAAACATTCAAGTACCTCAAATCACAGCGTAACCCTTCTCTAATGAATTAAAAGCTGGTAACCCAGTATGAGCCAGAGAGCCAAAATCAACAGGACTCTGAGCAGGAGCAATGACTGAATGGGAATATTCACAGGATCCACCCCAAATCAGCAAAGGACTGCATCAGATGGGCAAACTAGGTTGTTACTGCAGCAGAAGCTGCAGAACTAAAACTGAAAAGTTAAGTTTTATAGCTCTGCATCAGCACAGCTTTATGATCAAGTTGCTGGGTTCGGCTGTTAACTGTTCTCTACTTAAAATGAAGCAGGGACCACGTACGATGGGAGAGGTCACTGCCCCTTAGGGATTTACAGTTTACTACTTCAACTTGGCAAAAATTTGCATGCCTCTACTCAAGAGCACGGAAAATGTGTTCAGGCACTACATTTAGACATTCTGCCACTTTCTCAAAACTTTACCTTTTCTTTGACTCTCTCCAATATGACTTTTCTTTAACCTGGAACAAAATCCCTTTTCACGCCTGTGCTTATTGAGGAGTGAGGGGGGTAGGGATGGCGCTTGGGGGAGGAAGCGTGAAGAATGCATTTATCCCCACTGACAGGAAAAAAAGGGTGAGTTCAGGAAAAAACACAAGTCTGAAGACACAGCATGAGCAGGATCCTAGCTTGGGACAAGGGACTGCACTTGATTTAGGAAGATAAGTACAAGGCAACACGGATGCCACAGCACCAGTGTGAAGAATTGGGAATGCACTCACGGAGGCATCTGCTGCTTCCCAGCAAACCCCTGAGTTTTTGCTTAGCCAACTAAACGTTAGGCAAACTTTTGATGTCTCACTAAAAACAAGCTAAACAATTTTGCAGCATTCATCCTCTGCTAAGCAAACAAAACAAACACCCACTGCTGCTTTATCAGAAGGAAAAAGAAATCACAGGGCACAGAACAACATGTGTCCCATGCCTTTCTCCCCACAAAAACTGAAAGGAGAAAGAAAATAAACCTACATTTCCTGCAATTAGATGAGGTATGGCTCTCAAAAACTGAAAGCTATAATTAGGGATGTTCGGAAAGAATAACAGCGAAGCACCTTCCTACCACACTGAAGTAAGTTTTCTAGAGAAAAATCTAGGCAGTAACTGGGTGTAAACTTTTCAGCTTTTGTTTGTTTAAAAAAATGTGAAGCAAAACAGGGACTGTCCCTATGAAATGCAAAGCTTCTTATTAATTTAAGAATTTTTCCCAAACTCAATTACATTAAAAGTGTTCTAGAAACTCATAGTTTTAATTTAAAGAAAAAAAAATAAGTCTGCACATTTTTTCCTTCCAAAGTTGTATGTTTTACACTGCTATTTTGTTCCTCCTGAGTTTAGCAAAAGCACCTCCAAACAAAAGCACAAGCAGCAGAAATGCAACAACAGTCAAAATGCAACTAATTCGGCTAAAGAAGGTGCGAACTCCAAGCCTTGTTTGATAGGAGCTACTTATCTATAATTACAGCCACGGATTTTTGGAGAGGATGTGGAATAAGATGACTATACACTGTGAAAGATTAAACAAGCAAGGTTAAGTGACTCTCGCAGCATGAGCTGCATTCTGCACACTAACAAACAAGCCTTGAATATAACACTATCATCACAAACTTCCACACACTTACCTGATTAATGCTTGGCCTCCCTTGCTTTTTCTTCGAGGTAGTATCCAGCCCCCAAAGAGAAGAAAACCTGCTTCTCCGTTTACTGGCAGATCTGGACATTGCCTGTGTCCTTCTCCTCACTCCAGACTCCCCTGTGCGAGCTGCCACCTGTCAATGACACATGGTTTTCAAATCAAAAGTCGCAGCATCCCACCATACCATGGCTTACATTACCTAACAAACAGTGGATTCAGGTTTGAAAAAAAAAAGGTAAATACTAGGGCAACAATGTTTATTCACAACAGGGACAATGGTGATGCTGCCAGGCTACTTCCTTCTCATTACAATTTAACTCACTCCTTTCCAACATCAAACACCAAAAATTAAAATGGACAGTACCACACCTCCAGTTTTTGGCATTCAATCTGAGATATTTTGTAGCAGCCTAATTAACACAGAGAAAAGCCTCAGCACCAGTGAAGGGTTAGGGATTTTCTTCAGGTTTTTTTCTTAATCAGGTTTCAAAGCTGGCCACATGAAACCTGAGACTTCCAAACTTCTCTGTTGTTCCCAAACAGGCCAGTCTTTCCCTTGGTCTTTTCTGTGGACACTCTGGGAATCCTGGATCTGACTCATTACCGCTAAAAGGCCAGATAAAGGCTTGCAAATAGGTCAAGGTATTTAAAACCTGCACTTCCTTACAGATGGCAACATTTGAAGGAGCCGGCAAAACACAGGAAGAACAGAAGTGAGCTGAAATGACCCTTTCAATTACCACAGTGTTAACTGCTTGGGTACTTGAAAAATGGCCTGCAGCAACCCCTTTGGAACAAAAAGACATTTGCTTTTACTGAGACCAAATATCTGAGGACCATTTCCCAAAAGAGGAAGCTCTGGTAAAAATTAGTGCAACATTAGTCAGAGGTGAAGTGTCTAGGCCGAAGTTAAAGCCGATTTCCCATGCGGAGGTGGCCTCAGGAGAGCGAGCTCCTCTCCTGAGAAAAAAGGAGTGGCAGGAGATGGCAGGTATGAATGGGAGTGCAAGGCAAAGCTAGACAGACACACAGACCCACCCTGCCGACTTGGCTGTACACTTCCTCGAAAACCTTTGTACTGGATTCCCACAGTCGAAACTAGCAAAATGTCGTTTGGCAACCCCAGCAGGAACACCTGAATCTCTCACACTTGGGGAGTGACGCCCCAAGCTATGGAGCTGAGAAACTGGTTGTTTAGGTGCAGCAGATACAAAACTCCATATAAAGACAGAACAAACAGAAGGCTGGCTCAGGTACCCAGGGAACCATTGCTATGTAAGTCATGGTGATTCTCCTTGGGAAAAATGGAGAAGATAAGGAAAAGGAGAACTTAAACACTGCTGCAAGTATCGCCACAGTCTGGACTTATGTGATATTTCTTAGCTTTACCGAGGACATTTGTGCAGAGGCACCTGGGAAAGTCAGCACACCATCTGACTAATACCCTGAGCAACACCTTCAGGAGAGTTAGAGATGTCATGCTATCACCAAGTGCCACCCAGCTCAAGTCTAAGACCCACTGCACCACCTTCACGCTATTGAGGGCAAAGGAGGATACAAGAGTTTGCTTAAATGAGAAGAAAGCAACACAACATATTCAAAACATGTTTTCCTCGCTTGGCTCTCAAGAGACACCAGCATGAAGAGGCAGACTGTTTTTCAGGCTGATGCTCAGTGCTTTGCTAGATGCAAAAAAATAAGCACAAATGCAAATTACAGCCCGCCACTTAAAAAAAGATATAAATCCACCAGCAATTATCAGGATGATGATGATAGTCTTTTCATATATAAAAGAATAAAAACGTCCCTGACTGAATCACAGCTCTGGATCCAATTTGAAGAGTACAGCTGACATCTACAAGACAACAGTGGAGCTCAGCTATTTCCGTGAAGTTCCAGAAGTCCAAGATGAAACAACAGCAACTTGATTTAAATTCATTAAAAACCCACCACTTTGCAATACATTTCCCTGTATTTTTAAGAGCTGGGTTGTTACATTATTTAAATTTAAACAACCATTTTAAACATTATTTGCTACCCCATAAGTAGCAGAGACAACCATTTCCCTTCCCTTGTTGAGCAACATGAGCTGATCACTGGAGACCGGATATTAGACTAATTGGTCAGGAGTTTCATCCATATGGTAGAAAGAAAGCCATGTCTGAGAAGCTCTAAGCCAACACACACTGAGTGCCTCGGAAAGACTCCCATTGACTTCACAGGACCTCTGGTTCAAGCTCATGTAGACAGACATTAGAGATGAGTCTGCTCTTGTAACTGGAAGATCTGTTTATAGAAAGCATGCTTATAGTGCAGATCTGTAAATTCATAATTACATGTTTAGGAGAAACACAGGTCTTCCATTTCCACCATGCCATGGCTTGCAAGCATCTGCTTTTTAATCTACACCCAGGACACCCCTTTCAGGAAGCAGAATATTGTGCATACTAAGGTAAGGGCTCACCTCCCAAGAACAGACTGCTGTTTGTCAACATGATCTCTGCGTTGGATGCATAAAGCTATTTGCAGGTTGGCAAAGGTAACCCCTGGCCTCTGTTCAAACTTACCAGTGCATGAAACGATGAGACTGAAAAGATTCCAAGACGGCCCATCGCAACTTTCGTTGGACGGCTGGCAAACGCAAGCAGTCTTTTAGGGTTTGGGAGCTCCCCTCCTTGGAGACTAGCCAAGTAACAGCGGTACCGAAATAGGTCCATCTGGAACTGTTCAAGGTTTTGTTCCCAAACGAAGATCTGCGTACAGCAAAAATTGAGAGGTGAGGCACATGAGAAGAAAAGGGGAGAAGAGGATGAACAGAATGGTAAACACCTTGAGAAAATTCCACTGTTCCCAGTAATACTCCTCTTTCACGAATGCTAATCTCATTTAAGAAAATTTGATTTCCCTTCTTTCTCGCTCTCTGCTACTACTAATAAGAAAGTTTTAATTAGATGGAAAACAACTTCTTCATGTTCATGGTAGAAGTCTTCTCCTGGGACAACCACTCTTTTGATACAATGTTAATTAATAGGATTAAAATTACATTTTTAATTTTCTTTGTATTTCAGGATTCTCTTCTGAATAGTCCCTTAAGAGGCTTCTTTCATGCATCAAGAGCATCTGAGAAACAAGAAAACCAAACCCACCAAATTCCACATACAGAGCACCCCGAATCAGCAGCCACAACAGCAGCATTGCTGTAAGCATCAACAGAGCTTGCCATACTTTAAAAAGTGTAGGACACTGGGGATAATTAATCTTATCCAGCAGAAGAGCACTATAATCAGCCTATATAAGAACTTATTTAAATAATTCAAATTGCTGATAGGAAACAGTTTCAAAGCATTTTGCAAAACTCAGTTACATAAAGAGAGAGACTGCTATGTCCTCTCACTGTGATTGACTGCCTTTGAGTGGAGATCTTTTCACACAGAGGAGAGCATCTCCTCTCTCTCTCCCCCTTTTTTACAGACTTCCAGGGGTAGGAAATCTCTTTAGCTTAGTGCATTAAGGCCCTGGCGCTCCCTATGTTTTGCACTACAGGCTTATTTGGCAGCCGTGGTGAAAGAGCTACAAACTAATGAAGCAAGAGCCATATGTTAGATTCCTAAAATAAGGTGCCACTGTGGCAGCGAGACAGACATCTGCTCTAGGCTCTCTGTTTCTGAAACGCAAATACGCTGTCCACTTGAAGTCAGAAGGAGTGGTCCTGAGGGGCAACCAGAGCTGCAGCTATGAGGTCAAGACAGGCCCTTGCAACAAGTGAAAATCAGGGATGGCTTCTTCATCCCATCTGCTGGCACGAAGAACGAGTCTCTTGCACTCTTGAGACAACAGCAACAGCAGTCTTTGTCAGTTTATGACCAGCTCTTCCCTAAGGCATCCTGCTGTTGTGGCCCAGTAACATCTTCACTCCCCTAAAGCCCTCACTCAACACATAGCAGGCAGCCAAACCCCTCACGTGAAGGCCAGGAGAAGACAGCCCATGCTGTAACTAAGTGCACACTGTTTAGAGAAATGGTGCAACTAGAGCAGCTGGCACAGCTCTCCTGCCAACACACATCCTGCCTGCTCTGTGGAGCTCTGCCTGTGCACACACAGAGCACAGTGGGAGCAGCAGAGGTACTGCTAATCTGAAGAATGCCTTAAATATTTGCTAGGGGCCTATTTCACATAAGCAAGTGAGATTACTTGATCCAGAATGGTCTTTTTCTTTTTGGAATCTGTCACTGAGGACAGCTGCATTTCACCCATTTTCTTCATCTTCTCATCCATATCAATCTTCTGCTCCAGCTTTTTTATCTCTGTTTTCAGGAGCTTGACAGTGTCCTCTTTGTGATGCTGCCTTGCCACCGCAGTTGCACAAGCTGAATGGATTGCAGTGATCCAGTTCTCCAGTTCAGTCTGGCTAGAGGTCTGAAGAGAAGGAAAGAGGGGGAAAAGAAGTCAGGATCCTCTTCAAAATCGATTGCAGATTAACAAACGCAATTCCAAGGAGTTTCCTTTCCATTTGATCTTAAGATTCAAAGATTTAAATCCACTTACAAGAGAAGTAACAAAAAGCCCCATCATTCTTAAGCAGGCCATTTTTAAGTCAGCACTAGGCATTCCACACTTAGAAATACACCTATAGCGGTGCTTTGCAGCTGTATAGCGTTTCCCAGCAAGGTCTCAGGAATTACCTTCCTTGTTCAATGCAACACTGCCGTAATTTGTAGCTCAATGTTATATGACACTTTCTAAACTCCCAGTTCCTTAAGACATGGAATGCACTGGTCCCGGTGCTCTTCACAGTACAGTTTTCCTGGTGCGCAACACAGCTACAAATTAATGGCATAAAACGTGACCATGATATCTATGGGTAACTATTACAACTCATCGATAAACAAGCTTTCAACTTCTGAAGGTCTCAAAGCATCTGCAAGACAGCCCTGTTATCATTAAATGTAATTTTTACAGCTCTGGTACTGTCCCTTCTCAAACATGCACGTGACAGTTTGAAAAAAGGGAACAACTGCCCTCCCTGGAAGTGTTCAAGGGCAGGCTGGATAAGGCTTCCAGCAGCCTGATCTAGTGGAAGGTATCCCTGCCCGTGGCAGGGGGGCAGAACTAGATTATCTTTAAGGTCCCTTCCAACACAAAACCATTCTATGATTTTTTGAGATATGAGGCTGGGGCATGAGACACCAGTACATTTTTCTGGAAGAGTACTATTCTGAGAGGCTTTTGACACAGAAAGGATAATATTTCAAAGAGTTCCTTTTCCAGACTTTCAAAATAAAAAGTAAATCTTCTTAGCCATCTTACTAAACTTCATTCCTTTTTACAGTAGGTTGTAAAACACAACCAAGTCAGGGTTACAGCAGACTTTCTCTTGAGTGTCAGTCTTTAGCAGTAATCACAATGGTATTTGGCTTGTGGCTGAAAAAGTAGCAAGGTGCCAAACCACCTTGTTCTAATTAAACTTTCTGATGATACCTGATCTATTAATAGACAGCACCGTATTACTTCTGCAGTTGCTAGCATAGATGAAGAAGGTCATCCTCACTGCTCTCCTGGCAGTGACAACTAATAGCAAAGGACATGGCTTACTGAAGTCAAGCAGAGATTCTCACAGAAGCCTGATGCTGGAAATCATGTATGAACAGGCTGATGCTCCCAAGACTTCTGTGGGACTGAAGCTGGCAAAGCCCACGTGTCCCAGAATGACATCACTTTCCCTAGTTCAGGTTAGAAGTCCTAAGCAGAAGACAGGGCTCGCACTGGAAAGACCAGTCTCTTACTCCCAATTTTATTGTCTTGAGCTAACACTGGTACAAAGTACATTGCTTAAATTGGAGATGTTCCCTGCCCAGATACGAGTGTGCTAAAAAGCTCTCATTCATAAATGGGGCTTACAATGTCTTACTGCCACTGCTGAAGACATGTTGAGCTCCCCTTGATGAGGAGTTTTTGCTGAAAATAGAAAAATATCTGCAGAACAGAAGACACTTGCTGACAGTCAGGGGATAAAACCTAGCCCCCACTGCAGAAGAGAGCACCATGAGACTTATGAGATGGCACGTTTTGTTAATTCCTAGGAAAATCATAACTACAAGACATCACATTTTGATCTTATTCAATTTTAAAATTTTATCTGTATAACATTAGATTCAGTTTCCAGTTTTCTTTTTTGTTTCCTGGGGAGAAGGAGGGAGAAAAAATCTGGAAAGGATTTTAGGAGCTGAAGACTCTTCCAGTAGATGAGTAGGCAAGGGGAATCACTCATCTTCCCAACGGAAAGAACTACATAAACAAGCTGCAAACACCTGATACATAAGTATGTGGTGTCACAAGTTGCTCTGAGCTCCTGGAAAATGCATGTGACATCTGCAAGTAATGGATTTGTGTAGGCATGATAAGAACTGACTGAGCACAGAATCACTGTGTAGGAGGTATGTGATGTCTCTAGGTGCAATGCACTGGGAAGTTTCGTTACAAGATGTCCAATATCTGTAAGCATTACAAAGCAACCTTATTTTTCTCCCTAAGTACACAGTCTCCACAGGGCAGAACTAGTGTTCTGCAGGACTGTGGTTCCTTCTCACCAAAACCTACTACAGCACTCTGTTATGTGTGGATGGACGTGTATGACATGAGCAGTTAAGTAACACTGCTGAATAACCTTACACATGCTTCAGCTGCTCTACACAGCAGACCAAGCCCTACAGCACATTCACTCACACACTACTTCCACCACAGCAGCTGGTCTCCCTCCCTTCTCTCTAAACCCATTCCTTTTTTCTCTTCTGCTTCTGCTTTGCTAGCCATGCATGGGTTCTGTGGCAGAAGGGACACATCAAAGAAAAGCTCTGCAAGGCAATATAAGTGATTGGTTTTCATTTGAAAAGGCTTGGTTTTGCTTTTTCCCACAAAGTTACATGAAAATCTACCCATGGCATAATGACACGGGGCTTTTACTGAATAAGGTCTGCGTTGCCACAAAAGAAACATACTGAATACGACCTTTTCCAATCCACTGGTATTAATTTTACAAGAATGAAGTATTTCCCTTAGAAAAATGCACGGGAAAGATTTTAGAGCTCCTATCAGTATATCAAGAGGAGGCGGTGTTCCACAACCTTGCAAACACATGTTGAGACCATAAGCACCACATTTACCTCCTGGATGAGGCTCTCCAGGTGACAAAATACGTGTACCCTGCCAAGGTAAGGAAGTAGGAAGGGGCAGTGCAGTATGAGCTACTATGAGCTGAGGAAAAATCAGACCGAGGTGGCAGAGAAGCTAGTGTGCAAAAAAATTATTTTTTCAGTGTGCAATCACACACTCAGCCTCTTCAAAACACAAAGCAGCATCACTTTCTTTGAGACAGTAAAGCTTTTTCATTTTGCACTTGTTTGAGAATCTAGCCCTTTGCTTAGGACCGCTGCAAGCACCTAAGAGACAGTGTAATTTTAAAGATTTCCTCCAGGTACAGGGGAGTGACGACGCAGGGGCACACTTACTATAGAGTAGTTTCTGGTTTAAGAAGGCAAGAAACTCTGAATACATTGTCACTGGAAAGGGAAATAAATAAGGGATTTCTCTGGTGAAGAAAACTGAATCAAAAGAGAAGGAAACTGCAACACCTCAGCACAGGCTGGCAATTACAAATAAAGGAGTGTCACACCTTGACTAGAGACAACTCGCAATAAGAAAGTGGAATGTGAATCTAAAATCACTTGAGGAAGCAGCAGTTACCAAAATACAGAAATCTTTTTCAGTGAAACACATCAACTAATGTATCATCTTCAATACTGAAGTACTGTGGGTTTTTTAAAACATACCCTGTGAAATTCAGACATTTCTGATTAAAAAAACTAAACATGACCTTTAAGTCTTCTCTTGGGCCACAGCAAGATGATGACTAAGGTGTGTATGAACAAAGGGCAACTGGATTCTGCAGCAACAGTGCAAGAGCACCTGGAAGTCCAGGTACTCCCCTTCACTTGAAGTTCCTCTTGGTCTTGTAAATCCCTTGTGCCTCTCCTTAAGGTCCCATCTTTGATACATGTCTCTTATGAGAGGCAGATAATGTTACAGCACATTTAACACACTACTGTATGTCCTATATGGTAAATGGCCAGGTCTGTGTGTTATAAACACACTGTCAAACCACACAAAATACACAGTTTTTACAGGATGTAAGAAGATTTCATAATTCTTACTATGTTCAAACCATCTATACAAAGAGAGTTTGGTCAGTCAATAAAACCAGCAGATCTGACAGTGATTCACATATGGTGGTGGGCCTCTTGAATGGCATTTAGTGAATATATTGTGTCCTTCCTCTCGCGTTGCCAGAGGAAAATCCAAACCTACTGGAGTCAGCAGGATTTTTCCATCACTTTCAACCAGAGATTAGATTTTCTTCTTGGTCAGAGACAGTAAAAGAGAACAACTTTGTAAAACCCTCAAGCTGGACCAACCTGAAAGAGGAAAGCGTCTCCAAGGGAGTTGCTCAGACAGAAGACAAAGTCCTTCTTGGGGTGTTCAGGCACTGCTTGCACTATGCTGTTTTCCACCCAGACAGCGTGCTTCGGGATGCTGTTGTGGTCAATGCCAGATCTGCCATCAGTCTCATAAAAAAACAGTGTGCATCCTAAAAGAGAAAATCATATATTAGCAAGCAACACATCTAAATGCAACGGCTGCCCTACATCTATCCAGCACTAATACTCGGGACTATAACCCATCTGTAAAGCTGTCACGGGGATGAGGATTTGCCAGGGCCTGTTCAGGTTTTGAGCCCCACAGCAGAAAGCATGAGGAACAGCCTAGTTTTCAGCCCAAGAAAGTGGTGGTTTCCACATGGTAGGAACACACCTCATCCATTCCCAGTGGGACATTTTGTTCACCCTCGGATTGCTAAAACAGAGCTGCAGACGCAAGCCAAGAAAGTCACGGGCAGCAAAATACAGCCCCAGATATTATTACTGTAAGTCCCAAAGTGGGGGTCTTCCACGGCCATTCCATCCCACTGCGGGGACCAAAAGGAAGACACAGGCTTGAGAATGCATCTACCCTGGCATGCTGGACAGCTGTGAGCCAGTTCTGCCGAGCAGACAGGTCCCCAGGCAAACCTCCACGGTCTTGCCTCAGCCTCCTGCAGCTGCAACAGTTACTGCAAGGCAAAGATCAAGTGATCTCATTACTGGATGCAGATGGGTAACTGGAAGAAAAATGGACTGGAAAGAGCTGTGTTCACTGAAAGACTGATGTACAAAACCTACCACCAAGCAAAGAAAAAGCATAAACCAAATCTTTATTCCACTATAATGTTTCAGCTCTGACTCATGGTGATGTGGCCAAAAACAAAACCGCATTTTAGCTGGGGACAGCAAACAACCTGCTTGGTTGAACAAAATAATCTTTACAATTCTCTGAGGAGAAGGAAAAAAAGGCATAGCAATCCGGCAGTTTGGGAGACACCCCCCCCCCCCCAGAAAGGTCTCCTTTTCTCACTGCTACCTTCCCACATAATTTACAGCTGTTTGAAACTAAAACTGACACAGTTTCTCTGCTGCTGGAAACAGCCCTCTTGGTGCAAAGGGGTGCCCTGTTACCCTGCCTCTCAGAGAACTATTTGCAGCCAAACAATAGCAGCTGTTAACTTCAAAGCCTCATTTAAACACTGGCATTATTAAGGCACAGCAATCTAAGAAGCAAACACTTCACTGGAGTTGAAGCACTTTAAAATAACATTGCCTCCATGCTCATCCTTCCCCTTTTTCCTACCAGATGGCCCTTTGTTTGCCCGTTCCTCACAGCAAGACCTTCCTGCCACAGGGCCCTCCACCCAGGAGATCAGGGCTCCCTCCTGCCCCTGAGCCCTCCCTCTCTCCTCTTTCATTTCCCCAATCTCTCTAACCACCCCAAGGAAGAGCTGCCACCTAACTTTGCTGTTGGTGTTAAAATAATGGTGTACATTTTTAAAAAATAACCTTTAAATAACATGCTCTGCAGGCAGGACAGGGATTTAACTGTACTGAGATTTTTGGTAATCCCACCTACAGCAGGAGACTGTAGGCTCTGCCCCCCCCCCCCCCCCAGCTCACAGACAAGGCTGGTGGCAGCGTAGGAGAACAAGGCCACTCTCAAAAACCCTGCAAGAATTGCTTTCCGTTTTGCTGCAGATGCAACCACATGAAGATTAATTAGAGGACGCTTTAGCAGGCCAGCTCCTGGGTTGCACTGTTCCATTAACATTTATGTACATTTATAAGCAGTCAGATCCCGAATAGGGCAGGAGCACCCTCCAAGCAGGAACTGAAAAAATTTAGAGAGAAAAAAGGTTTGAGCAGCCTGGTCTGGTGGGAGGTGCTCCTGCCCATGGCAGGGTGGTTGGAACTGGATGGGCTCTAAGGTTCCTTCCGATGCAAACCATTCTATGATTCTATGGCCTGAGCATCTTAGGAGGCCAGCAGGATGGCCAAGTGCCGGAGGCTGCCCACTGTGAGACAGGTGACGCAGCCAGAGCCAACATCTCCCAAATCACAATCCAGCCTCAATGATCAAGTCATAGGTTCCTGTCCACACTACAAATATATTGCAACTCACTGAGTGTTAATCCATGGGAAGCACATCCCAGAGAAGGAGAGGCCAACAGCACTAAGCACAAGAGGAATGCACACAAAGACAGAGCCCCTTTTGGAACACGTGCCTGCAGCCAGCACCATCACTAGCAAACTCCCACTGTCACGTGCCTGTGGCTGCACACGTGTTTAGTTTGTCAGCAAGCCACAGACATGCTTCTTAAAGGAAAGATCCAGTGCTCAAAGAAGCCACCCTAGATGGCGCCTGCAGGACTAGAAGCAGGGTATGAACCCCACTTCAGTGCAGCACAGTCATGTGTCTCAGACTACAGGTATTCCATATGTAAGCACATCAACAACCATCAAATAAAACCTCCCTCTGAAAACCATCAAGACCACCTCCTGTTAATTTCACTGAAGTTAACGGCAGCTTTTGTTAAGAGTCTAGAATATTGGTTTCTTTATCTGCAACAATACACAACCAAGAGAACACCGTGGATGCCCATCTGAGTATATCCTTTCACACTTGCTCTGTACCTTTCAGGGAAACCCAGTAGTGCTTCCATTTTCTGCGTGTAGCTGACTCCACTTTCTTGTTCTTTTTGTGCACCAGGAAATTTTTCACTGCCAGAGCACCAGCTTTCCGTACCGTGCCCTGGGCAGCCGTCAGGAGGATGTCGGACTGCCCTGGGGAGCTGAGGGTGCCACTGCTCTGCTCATCACTGAGGGCAGAGCCGGCCTCCTCCAGGTTCTCACTGTTGGCGGTGCTCATCTCCAGCTCCCGGCGGAAGTTCTCATACACACCCTGTCGAAGCCCATCACCCGTTGAGCTGCTCCCGCTGTCACTGCCAATGAAAGCCCGACTGGCTGTCGGGGAGTAACTTGAGTTGGTAGCATTGGAGCGTCTAGAAAGGAGGTCAGTGTCGGTGGCTGCTCCCTCGATCCCACTGTCAGTGAACTCGCTCCCCTCGCCTGCGTTGACGTCCTAGTTGCGAGAGAGAGACAGCGTGAGATGAAAAGCTTGGCCGAGCCTGGCCTTCTGGAGACACCAACAGAATCTGAAACACCCAAGTAGCACCACATTTCTTCACACCCCCATTTCATCTGGCACTGGAAATCCCTCATCTGTTTTTCTTCTGAAGACAAACAACTGGAAGAAAGAGTGGGGCAGGCAGAACTTCCAGCAAAGTTTAGGAAAGACACTCACACAGGCACAATTTCAGGTGGTGCTTCTACAGCCTTAGCATTTTGGAACATAAGACACAGCATTGTCTGTTTACATTAAGCTAAGTTAACAGTGCTAAAGGTTTTGCAAAAGGAGAACATATGGTAGCAAAAACTGGCAGCGTCAAGAAAAGCAGCAAAGAACCCACGCATTTTGAAAAGAAAACATTGATTATCGTACATTTACACCTACAGTTGAAGATACATTTTAGACAGCCCAAGATTGTCATGTACAAATTATGTAACTTAAAAGGTACAGTTTTTTCCTTAGAAGTCAATGTATTTGATATTATTTCTGTTTTGTGTCACTTCTACATCACAAACCCTAACGATGGGCCTTAATCCTATGGTGGCAGAATTTGCAAAAATACTGTAACAACAGAAGACCCCTCCCAATCCCCAGGAACTTGCAGTTGAAGGATCAGAGGAGACCAGAATATGGCCAGCTCGAGCAAGGCATGAAGCAACACAACCAAATTCAGGTTTCGAAGGCTTAGTGACTCAGCTTGCTCCTTACAACAAGACTAGTGCCCAAGGAGGGTTAACCACTACCATCTCAGCACCCAAAGGCATCTGTGGCAGTTTTTGAAGGAGGAAAAATAAAGGCTAAGCCCTGTATGTGGAAACAAATATCTTATGTAAGATACTTGGAAGACGAGGGAGACAGGGAAGAAAATGCAAAGAGGTGAGAAATATGGCCAAAACAACAGGAATTTCAGCCTCTATCTCTCCTGCAAGAGCAGATGGTACTTGATTTACAAGTCTAAAAAAAACCGAGGAGACTCTGAGAAGAGGTGGCACAATGCAGTATTTATTTTGAGAGAAAACAAGCTCCAAGGTGTTGACTGTGCATCCAGAGCATAGAAAGAGCAGCTCTGCAGAAACTGAGAAACCCTCCGCTGACCTCTGTTAGAAACCTTCCTCTGGTGGAGCAATAGCTGGATGAGGAAACCTTAGGGGGAGGGGTGTTGCTGAATTTGACTAAGTTTTAAGGCATTAATTTGTAACGGACGGGGTCGTTCTTTATAAATGCTACCTCTCAAGGGATACTTGGAGTCCAGCTGGAAGAATAAGCACTTCCTTTCCTGCTCAATGAGCACAGTAATCCTAGTCAGTCTGGTTATTTAATGCAATACATAGTGATAGATAAGTTGCTAAGGACAGGCCAATATTCCTCTTCCCCCACCATATGTGAATAAGCTGAACAGAGCTTCCTGTAAGTACAGTCATCTACCCGTCCAGAGCAGTTTTCACAACCACATATTTTCTCCTGTATGTTCCAATACACTGTTTTTTGGAAGCCAATTATCTTCCTGTTTCTTGCAGCACTGCAAAGGAGGGATATCTGGAGAGGCGAATCAGTGCTGCTCAGAAACCGGTGTTTACAAAACACTGCCATGAGTGAGCTTTTGCATTCCATCAAGAAAAGCTGGATGGTGCGACTTCTGATGACAACACTCCATCTGAGACCCTGTGCGTCAGGCAGCCAGGACTGGCATGGCTGCTTGACACTCAAAACCCCCAGGCATTGCCTCTCTGCCAACACAGCTACAGTGGAGTAAAACCAGAGCACCAAAAAACTGAACCAACTGCCCTGTGTTCACTGGAATAATTATTCCCATTGAATGATCGGGGTTTGCATTTGGTTTTTGGGCCCTTCTTCTTTTGTAACTTTTTCAAAGTGAAAAAGTGTGCCACTCATTAGCATAAACAAATCTGCATTCTGCAGTGAACACTGCATAAGAGTGGCAATAAAAATTGAGATATTGAGATTTTTATTTTACGTTAATGATTTAATAAATATACAAGCTGTGTCTCATAATTATTTTATCCATGCTACACAAAAAGTATAGAGTTAATTCCAAAATTTTAGCTGATGCAACTTTTAGGAAGCATTATCTCATACTTTATCTAGAATCAGTTGGTTCAAAAATTTAAAGAACTACTGAAGCAGACAACCAACTTGAGGGAGAAAGAATTTGTAATTTTGCCACACAGTGTATGCATAAAAATTTCTTGGTGCTTTTTAGTAGATGGACTATTTTTTCAAATTCAGAAGTGCGCCCAGAAGTGTTCAAGCACAGTGCTGCACTGCAGGATCACAAGGTTCCTCATATCCACTGTGACACATCCTTCTCGCATAACCTTGGTGAGATACAGCATTAATCACCTCGGTTTTGCTATCCATAAATAAGGACTATGCTCCATAACTGATATACGAGCATAATGGCTTATTATTTACAAAAAAAAGAAAGGATGGAAAACTCAGAGTGAATGCTACATATGCCCATGAGCTTAAACTGCAGCACCTTTTGCAAATATCTTTATAATATTTACCACAATTGATAGGCTGGGCAGGTCAAAAGACGTTTTCAGCATAATGTTGCAGCCCTGCCCCTAACCTCCCTTTCCTCCCTGCACTCCCTTTTCCTCTCCTAAGTACCCCATATCAAAGACTTCTTGCCAACCGATGCAAGGCCTCTGGTAGAAGGGTGTGAGCATACAAAGGTCAGAACAGTTCAAAACCTACAGCCTGCTAATATTGTTCATGCTCATGAATTATGAAGCGTTGCATTGAGTGAGCTTAGCACTTTCGGAAGTCTGCTGTATGAGAAGATTGGTCTTGGGGTTAGTAGGGTTAAGAGCATGCATTGCACAGGTCTCTGACTTCTGATTTCCTGTTGCAATGTTAGCTCATTCTCATTGGAGGGCAAGAAAAGCTCTCAAGAAGGAACCAGCATCTGCTCTGGCCATATTACAATGCTATAACTCACATACTTACATGTATTAAATTAAGAATTTGGTAGAAAGTACAGAGGCTTAGTATTGTGCTTCCGCAGAAATGAGCTGAGGTCAAAAGGGCAGCACTCCCAAGTCAAGCAACAAAACATGGCAAAGTTTGACAAACACATCACTGGGGCACAGAACTACTCCTGCAAATTTTCAAACAAGGATGCTGAAAATTAAGCATCCCAGCTCACATTGTGAACAGCACAGCTGTGCACTGACAAGATTGATGCGGATACGCGGGCTCTTAGCTTTGGAGTTCGGCATTCACAGAATCACTGACATAGCCACCACAGGCTACTGCCCAGATGCAAAGTGAATGTTGCGTAACCTTGATGAGTGCTATTTAAAAATTACTCACGTTTCCTGCTCAAGTTCTCAAATAGCCCCATGGGCAACAGCAACATCTCTCTCCTCTGAGGAAGACCTATTACTGTCCCAGGTCCATGACGGAATGCTCCACAGAGGCTTGCTAATGAAACAGGCATTTCACTCCTTGGCAGAAGGAGTTCCCAGACAAAGACTCTTGAGGACAGGAGTGAACAGCTCAGCCTTCACTGCTTACCCCTCTGACTCCTGTCCATCATCCCTGCGGCTCTCCACCAGGATGCTGATGGCATGTGCTAGGCACACTGTGGAAGCTGGGAGACAGACACCTGAAGACTGCAGAATGCATATTCCTGAAGCCTGCAGTTCTGGACATTATGCACACATTATAACAAATCACCAGCACATTACTCTGGACTTGTAACTGCTATTATCAAGGGACCCTGTTTTATTTCACTGATTAAAAAGCTCTTAAGCTTCATTCAGCTCTGTGTAAGATTCAGGACACTGCACCTGGTATTTTGCACCCTGCCAGAGATCTTATATTTTGTATTTTCAGGCTGGCAAACAGCTGTCTCCACAGAGAGGAATATTTTTGCCTGGAGAGACCATTCCAAATACAAGACTGGAACTAAAATCTGCGCTGCCCTGCTTAGCAGGGTGTTTAGCTAGCTTCAGGCCTGGGAGGACAAGAGGACAAAGTAAGAGGGAGGTGGAAATCATTAAATTGGTCACACCAAGTAGAAAGCATGTAGCAAAGAAAAGAAAGCGCATTTCCTCTAAGACAGAGAGGTGAGGGAAGTCATGGGAATACCAGTTCTTGGCATTTTGCAAAAGTGACAGTCCTAGTCCACAGAGAAAACAAACTGAATAAGCAGGGGACTTTGCCCCTTCAATTTAATTTTGTTCAACGGAAAGCAGGGAGAAAATCGCACGAAGACCACTGGCTGAAGAAGGGAACTAAACAAGCTCTAGTGACTGTGCTGCACTATGCAAGTGCTTTGATGGGGAGGCAGTAAGTAGCAGCACAGCTTCCACCAGGGTCCATGATCCCTGCTGCTGCTGAACACGATGGAGGAGCGGCACCGTTTCTTACACTGGCAGTGCTACCATATCAGTTGTAAATGCTCTGGGTTTATGAAAAGAGGTTCAGCAGACAGTAATGGAGGGAAAGAGGCCCTACTCCAGAGAGATGCACCACAGAATGAGAAACCAGAGATGGACTGAATGGTGCCCTTGTTACCAACAAGAATACAGCAAGCAGGCCACGTGCCAGGACAGCTATAAAAGCCCTTGTAACACTCAAGCGTAATGAACAGGAATTATCACAGCCTCATCAAACTCTGAGAACAATTTAACTGATAAACCGATCGAGTGAAATATTAGTGAAAGTATTAGCAACCCACTTAACAAAACGCTTTTCCTCACATGAACACTGGGTTTCACTCAAAGCAAGTTGGAGGGGAATAAAACTGCAAGGCAGGCTACATCAAGCTAATACATTTGGTGCTGTAATTTCTGCATATTCACATGATACTCATACCTTTGTATATCCACTACAGCCACATTTGTTTAAAAATTCTTGCTAGATTTAGAGGTTATACCAAAAAAACCCCTTTTCATTTCAGCAAAAAGGTCTACTTTCAGCTAGTGAGGGTCAGGCAAAAAGTTTCTGAGCAGGTTCCAAGTGTCTTTGTCCCCTTGTGGAACACTTTTGGTACTGGCCTCTGCTAGCCAAGAGACCATTGGACGCGATAAGCCTTGCACAACTTTCCAGCTCATTAGTGGACATATTCAGTGCTTGCAGTAACGATGCACTTACCAAATTTCCCACCAACAGCACTGTTACAGACACTATTAAAATGGCTTGATGAATCACTTTCTCCTGCTTGACTGGCAGCAGTGATTCATGGACATTTTAGGCACATGGGACTGATTTATTAGGAAAACTCTTACTTCCCTAATACAAACAGTTCCTTATGTGCTTAATACTTCTTTCTAAATTAACCATTAGATTTAAAGTGCTTGTTAGTAAAAGGCGACTCAGTGGGCTTTTTTTCTTGGAAGGGTCTCCCTCCAAGAGAATGCAAACACTCTGTTCCCTGTCCTGTTTAGCAACAGAGCAATAAGGCGCTCACATTCAGCAACAGCCTGTAATTGCACATAACCTGTTTGGTTGCTAGTTAGGCAAGCACCACAGAACACATGTAAAATAGATGGATAAGCAGCCTGATGGCTTGCATGCCTTTATGTGTCTGATGTCTCTTTGAAGCTCCTCTCCTATGTAGAAAAAGATTGGCCTGATAAGTGTTTTTCCTTTCTTTCCAGTACTGACTCTACCACCATTTGATGGTCCAGGTGGTCTGTTAAGGTATGACTTGCTCCAAATCAAAATGAAATCTTTTCTTCAGCTTAACTTGAACACCTGGTAATGAATGCAATAGATTTATCTGTCTTGAAAACAGTAAAAAAATTCCAATAAACAAAGATAAATCTTAAATTGCAACTGAAATATAAGTGGGAGAATTGGTTTTAAACCTGCAATGGAGAAACACAAAACCAACCCCATAGCTTGTTGTGGCTGGAGTTTTGAATACTGTTATAAACATACTGAATTGTGTCCACATAACTCACTGTAAAGCCAGAGCGATTATAATAATGACATGAAGGTCATCTGCCACCATAGCAACAAAGCCCCTCAACCAGATGTTTGGAGTTAATATGAAAGAAGGTTTTGAAGATATGTGCAGGCCTGCATAGAACAGGACATTACTATATGAGAACTAGCCAGGATGCACTGGATTTTCTGGCAGCCTTTGGAGAACTAAACTGACAGCCACAATCCAACTTGGGTCAACTGCCATTTTCTGTTAGATTGTCTGCATCTTGTTCAGGTCCAGTCCCAAGTCCAGTGAGGTACAGTTACAAGCCAACTGCAATTTGTACGTGGATACCAGACCGAGATGCTGTGTTTATTACCTTTGGGAATTCAAAGAGATTGAATACTGATATGAATAAGCAGCTTTGCTTCCTACTTTTGTGCACTGACTGCACTAATGCAACAGTTCTTTAAATGTCTGAAAGGGTAGAAATTAAAAAAAAAATGAAACACCTTGTATGCAGTATTAAAGCTGCTCAGAGTGGTTTAACAAGCAAGTAGGGCTTGGCCGTTGTTCTCTGAGATCAAATTTATTCTCAACAAAAAAAGGAACTAGCCCAAACCTCGAGGTATTTCTGCTAGCAGTAGAGTTCACTTTTATTATGAAAGGATGAATCACAGTCACAGGTTTCTGGGCAATAATCCCTGGAAGAGTCTTAAGGCGTGTATTTCAATGGATTTTGGTTCCCGAATTCCTTTGTGAACTTGCCTTGGTGAATGCTATGCAGTGCAATTTGGCACCTTGGAAAGACAGACAAGGTACTGGGTGCCAGGCACCCAGAAGATACTCATATTTAGGAAGGAGGTGTGCATCCACTTTGCTCCGGTGGAACAGGAAAGCAGCAAACACCAATTTATCAAGCATCCATCAATCTCATTTCATTTGGAGGCAACTCTGACTGATTGCACCCTTCACTCCATGCTGAGCTATGATGTTAGCTTGGTGTCGTTAACACAGAGTTTGGGAACATTTTTGGTTCACTGACTCCCAAGATATTTTCCAGCTATACAGGCCTTTCCAGAAAAATCATCTTGGTAGACCACCATGCTTCCCTAAGGAACTCAGTTTCCTTAGCCAACTTAGATACCTTGAAGGCAAATCGTGGACACACAGGGACTCCTGCAGCAGACAGTAAAGTACAGTCCTGGAGGACTTGTCAGCTGTGAGACAGAAAATGTTGAAAATGAAACTGTCCTCTATAAAGCTACAGGGAAATTACCAGGACAGCTTTACCCTTCTCTCCAAGGTATTGTGCAGAGCTCTTCACTGACTCAGGACAGTTACAGCTGCTCAGATTTCAAAAGCTAGTTTTGCATCACTAAAAAGCTAAAGTATTGGGTAAAGGGAAGTAGAAGGATGTTTTGATTTTGCTTTTTAATGATATGAGAGAAATCAAAGTTTGTGAGAGAACACACAAAATACAACAGGGTCCTAAGCAGGAAACAGCACAAAGCACCACCATGGGATATGAGCACATCACCTCTTCCCTGGATTTAGCACTAACTTTTAAGAGGTGATAAAGGATATAATATCATGAATGACAACCAAGCCATACTCCAGTAAAGCCTCTTGCAGTGTGGTCCCTGCACACAGCTTCTGACATCCGCGCAGATCCAGGGTGGATGCCCACTTTCCACCCCTGGGAGGAAAGTCTCAGTGGGAGAAAGTGGGAGGAAGTCTCAGTTCTTGAGCATGAGTGTTTAATCCCTCTGTTCCCAAATGATATGCTGAGGATGCCGCAAAACTTACCTTGCTTTCATCCCAATGGACCACCCAGAGGAAGAAGTTTCTAAAGGGTGTGGGCTAACCATAAACTAATGTAAGCAGCCTAATCGTGCTGGAGTTAACTAAACAAATGGCAGCATGCCCAACCAAAATCCTCCAAGTAAAATACAGGGTTAGGCTAGTTTTTGTTCACTCGGTGCCAAGAAGAGGCAATTCTTTTTGAGAAATAGAGTGGGGAGAAGTGAGGATGGGGGAAAGCTGCAAGAACCACAGCTTGAAATCAAAACACATCATCTGGGAGGTGTTCACCTGAACAGTCACCTAACTTAAGGAAGCAGGGAAATGTCTGCCATCTGGGATGATGACTAGTCACAGGATCACATGCTGAAGGTCTCTGAAAAGAAATGTTTCAATGGAGCACTTCACTGGAAAGGATCACTAATGCAAACTGCATCCATCTAAGTAAACACAGCCCAGCAAACAAGCAGCTGGAGCAACCTGTCTGTGATTTTTAAGGGGAAAATACTTGAAACTAAAAACATGCAGTGTGTATAGCTTTACAGAGAATACAATTATTGCCAATGGAACAAGCACTTCAGATGTATAAATGAAAAAGTCCTACTGTTTAAAAAAAAATGCCTGAATGGAGATATATCAGATATCAGGACTGCTAATTTGCTTTCCATTGGCTTCAGACCAAAAGTGAAGGAGGAAAAACAAATTAAAATCTTAGAAAGAGTATCACAATATTTGCTAGTGGAGACCAAAACACTCATTTTCACATGCTTTGGTAATATTGGGGCAAAGTTGCGTGCTCTGAAGGGAGTGACTGCTATTTGCTTTAAATTATCATGCACAGGCAATAGCTGATCTAATATCCATCGATGAAGGGCAGCCTAGTGACAGAGCAGGGAAGACCTCCAAGCTCAGGTCTGAAGCCCTCTATTCAAGTTTTCCTCCAGGCTCAAACTGAATCAGCTTCCAGCCAGACAGCCTAAAATCAGCTCATTTGCTCTAGCCATTAAATAGGTTGGTCATTCAGACCCACTGAGAACCACCACAGTGGTAGCCAGCAGGACCCAAGATGTGGATTCACAAGCAGTTTGGTGCAACCTTGGGCTGCCAGTAAAACAAGTTGTTACTCCTTGCCCCCAAGCCCTCTTCCACCCCTTCCTTTAACTTGGTGCCCTATGGCTAGTAGCTGAAAGCTGAGATGTTTGATTTTAAAAGGTTTGTTTGCTTAGAGGTTCAGCACAGCTGATCTGTGCTCTCCAGTGGGATTCTACCCCTCAAGTCACCAGAGCCAAACCGCCTGACTCAAGGATCTCTGTTTTTTGGCGATTCTGAGCATAGCTCAGGCTATATCAGAGACTCTGGGAGCGACCTGTCTGAAAGGCACTATGGGACTGCATGACTGCTCACATCTGCGGCACCTGCAGAACGGTCAAGAGATCAGGCCCAGCCAGCATGGGTTTAGGAGGGGTAGGTCCTGCCTGACCAACCTGATCTCCTTTTATGACCATGTGACTCGCCTGGTGGATCAGAGGAAGGCTGTGGATGTGGTATACCTGGACTTTAGCAAGGCCTTTGACACTGTCCCCCACAGTAGACTCCTAGGGAAAATGGCAGCCTGTGGCTTAGATGGGAGCACTCTGTGCTGGGTTAGGAATTGGCTGGATGGCCGAGCCCAGAGAGTGGTGGTGAATGGTGTCTCATCCAGTTGGCGGCCGGTCACCAGTGGTGTCCCCCAGGGATCAGTGTTGGGTCCGGTCCTGTTTAATATCTTTATTGATGATCTGGATGAGGGGATTGAGTCCATCATCAGCAAGTTTGCAGATGATACCAAGTTGGGAAGAAGGGTTGATCTGTTAGAGGGTAGGATGGCCCTGCAGAGGGACCTGGACAGATTGGAGAGATGGGCCGATTCTAATGGGATGATGTTTAATAAGTCCAAATGTCGGGTACTTCATTTTGGACACAACAATCCCATGCATAGCTATAGACTGGGGACAGAGTGGCTGGAGAGTAGTCAGGCAGAAAAGGACCTGGGAGTGCTGGTTGACAGGAAGCTCAACATGAGCCAGCAGTGTGCCCAGGTGGCCAAGAAGGCCAATGGCATTCTGGCCTGCATCAGGAATAGTGTAGTCAGCAGAACCAGAGAAGTTATTGTCCCCCTGTACTCGGCACTAGTCAGGCCTCATCTGGAATATTGTGTACAGTTCTGGGCCCCCCAGTTTGGGAAAGATGTTAGGCTACTGGAATGTGTTCAGAGGAGGGCAACGAAGATGGTGAAGGGGCTGGAGCATAAGCCCTACGAGGAGCAACTGAGGGAGTTGGGGCTGTTTAGTCTAAAGAAGAGGAGGCTCAGGGGAGACCTCATTGCTTTCTACAACTACCTAAAAGGAGGTTGTAGTCGGGCAGGGGTTGGTCTCTTCTCTCAGGTGACCAGTGACAGAACTAGAGGGCATGGACTCAAGCTTCGTCAGGGAAAGTTTAGGCTTGATGTGAGGAAGAAGTTCTTCACTGAAAGGGTGATTGGAATGCGTTGCCCAGGGAAGTGGTGGAGTCGCCGACCTTGGAGGTGTTTAAGGGGAGATTGGATGTGGCACTGAGTGCCATGGTTTAGATGATGGTTGGTGTTAGTGTTGGGTTATAGGTTGGACTTGATGATCTCAGAGGTCCTTTCCAACCTTGTGATACTGTGATACTGTGTGATACTGTGATTAGTGAGATGCAGAAAACCAGTAACATCTTACTTTCAGGGGCTTAGTACACTATGTGTCATTTATTACAACCTAATTATACACACCTTTGTCTTTGTTCTTTTCCTTGATTTCATACAGAGTCAAACAACTAAGATTAAAGATTTAGGTCAATATGAATAAGAATCGTATTTAGGTTGAAAACAGCTATGTTTTCCAATTTACAAACTGAGATATACAGAATTACTTTAATAGCAGCAGAGCTTCAGCTGCTGAAGATGCTCTGCCTTGAAAAGTGATGACTGAGAAGTAAGGCTGTAAGGTCACAAGTGTTATGTAGAGAGTGAACAGGATGCAAGGGAAGCCAGAAGGAGAAAATTATTTCAGAAAAGAGAATTCATGGGGGACAGGTCATCCCAGCACTCTTGGATGCATTCCTCACTCAGGAAGACTCAAATCACTAACTTTCTGGGATTCGGAAAAATGTCCTAAAGAAAAGTTCACCCTGTACTCTCCCATTTTCTTTCTTTATTTTCCTGAGCACTTGGTATTTGGGGAACAAGGTACTGGGCTGGATGGTGCTTTCTTGTCTGACCCAGTGTGGTCCTTTTACATTTTGAGGTTACATTCTCCATGCCACAAAACCCTTTGTGATAAAGTTTTATTCAACTCAGCTCTTTGGAGTTTCGCCATCCCACAGAACGTAATGAAACACTATAACCTGTTATAAAATTCCCTGAGATAGTAAAAAAATAATATCGAGTGGAAACCTATTCTAATTTTAGACTGTTTTTTTCTGTACACTCTGATCTAATTCCCACAAAACCTCTGGGTTTATCTCCTGCATATTCTGCAAAATTTTTATATACAGGACTTTTTTTTTCTTAAGGCTTGAGATCCCAAATTCCTTCAGGCTACTACAGAGGCCTAAAAATAGTAATAAACTTGAAAATCACACAAAAGGGGATTTAAGATGCCAAGAACATAGTCTGGGCTGGAGCTGAAGGAGGCGCAGTTTCCAAGTCAGGCAGGCAGGGAGCTTCTTCAATCTCCCCCAGCTCAGCTCCACAACAAACACTTGACAGAAGATACTGTAAAAAAACCTTTGCTTCCCCTGCAGAGCTGAGGGACATCATATCACTGCTCCTTCTCAAAAGTTAAACAAAGAAGTTGGACTGCACCATTGTAACACTAATGCTGGAATGGAGCTTTCCAGAAGAAACCACAAATTGGGCTATAAAGCTCAGAGAGGAATAAGCCACCCTTCTTGTATATGAGTAGTTGACCACGCAGAAATCCTTTGGCCACCATGTCTCCTAGGATTTTAATGCACACAGGAGTCACATCATGCTCTAAATACTGCTCCCTTAGAAAAAATAGGCCCCCCCTCAACTTCATGCTTACCAGGAAAGATTCAGAAATGTCTTCCCTCACAAAGTAAATACCAGCCCTGTAAGCCCATGGAGGTCTCTGGATTCAATGGTCACTGCCATCACCTGCTCAACCACCATGAAAAACAGAGGGGAAGGAGTGGGACCTGCAGGGCCAGAAGCAGCAGCAGGTAGGACTGGCTCATGCCAATCTACAGCAGACACCCATGAAAAGACACACTGCTGGCACCACAACCTGGCATGCAGATTTTGCCACATGACCAGAATATCTTCTGTATGTGTAGGATGTCTCCACTTGACTGTGCCTGTTGCAGAATTTAAAATAGTCAAAAGAGGTTCATGTCCTAAACAAAGCTGTATTCATTTGATGGTCTTGAGAAAAGAGCAGTCAGAAATTATCCACAGAGGGGGAACATGGAATAAGGAGGTGGCAAGACGAGACGGGAAGTGACACAAAACCATATCTCAAGGTTTCCGTTCCCAAATTCCCCTCTTGAAACTCCAGTTAGGTCTCATAACAGCAGGGGAGCATGAGGTTACATTTGTCTCTGAACATCCACCAGGAGGAGGAGGAGGGAATCTCCCGTAGGCAGATGTTTAGCTGCAAGCAGAACACAACAGGGCCATCTGGATCCCAACAAGCAGGTTGTAGGATCCTGGGGATCTCACAGCTTACAGTCAGAACAAGCTGTATCCAACCAGAGTTTGTCTCCCTTCAAGCATAAATGGGTGAAAATGTCAGCTAATTAAGCTTTCTCCACCTACATCATATCAGCTCCAAAAGCCAAACAGGATCCCAGCAGAGCTCTCTGGGAAGTTTCGCTTCAGCAGATCTGAACCCTTAATGTTAAAATGGTACAAAAACCCGAACTGCTGCGTGGGTGCCCCAAAGCCACCCTGTGAATATTAATCACTTGTGCATATTGAATATAATTGTCTCTCCAGTATTAAAAAGCTCTCCTCGATTAGTGGAAACTGACTCCCACAGTTCAATTTAAGGTTAAAATTTGGAAAGCAGAGAATTTCTTTTCTTTCTGTTTTATTTAATGTAATTCACATACATGTAAAGAATCCTTGGATAAGGCATTATAACAAAATACATACAGCTGTGATTCCAGCATCTCGTTTGACACATGCAGGGATGCATTTTACCACTAGCAGTGGTCACCACACCACAAAAATCAGAGCTGCTGACAGCACTTATAATAAATTTAGCCTGTATAGAAAATAAGATGATGCACATATAAATAAAGGTGACGTATGTAACATGCATGTAACTGTGGCTGGATTCAAGAATAGAATGGAAGCACACAAACCCACTGTCATGGTCACAGCCTTACCCTGTGCTCGGATTCTCTGCTTTCAAGGACTTATTTGGGAACTAATCAAAAGCTACCTACTACTGTCCATTGGGATTTCTACCAGCAGGGCAAGTGAGACTGAAAAATCATGCAAATACCCTTGCTACAACTTTCTAAAAACTGAAAAAAAACCCCTGGCAAGTACAAACGCAAATTCTTGTGAGGATGGGCAAGAGTGATCCGGGCAGAAACTTCACTTGTGGCTATAAGGCTCAATTAGGTGACTCTGAACGAAGGAGCTACTACCTTTGCACTGTTTAATAACACAGAAACAGTAACAGGTCATTGGGCTGGAAGTCAAGAGGAAAAACTGTGGCCAACACCATATTACACTTGGCCATAGGTTAACTTTGTCCAGTGCTTCTGTGGCCCTAAGAAATAACTACTATTTTGTGGGATCGGGATGGGGGAAGGCAGTTCAAAAGGTTGGAAAAAAACATGAAAGTTTTGCCTCAGTCCAATAAACTGTTTTTATAGCATGAAAAGTTTTACAGCATGAGGACTGGAGACACATACAGCAAGCTCTGGAGCAAAGCTTAAGACGGTCATCAAGAGTGTAAAGCCCATTGAGAAAGTGTTGAAAGACTGGGAAGGACAGAGAGAAACAAAGTTCCCCAAACTGTGACCACGTACTGGCTGTCACAGGTCAACACAGTGCCAAGGAGCATAGTAGCAGCAAAACAGTAAGGCCACCAGCTCTACATCTCAGCTTCCACCATCTCAGATATGGTAACCATCACACTCCACAACAGGGGAGTGAAGATGAGCAAAGTACTGAGACATCATTGAACTGGGGACCTGGTATGGAGACAGGTTGGCAGTTTCCTTCCTCTCACCCTATCCAAAGCCACCTAACCAGGTTCACCAAGGAACTGGTCCTTTTACTTTATGTGCAAATTTGGATTTCCTTTTCGCTCTAGCTATCAAACACATAATGACAACCACTTCCCTAAGCTTGCTAAAGGTAGGCTTGGGCTAACATGACTTCATTGCTGAAAAGTATCTTATACTTACTGTATAGGATTAAAGACCTGGAAGGAAATTTTACCGTTCCAAAGCTTTAATTTTCTTGATTTTTTACATGGTAATAACCACTGCTGAGACTCCTTATAGCCACCATCTCCAAGCTCGGGAGATACACCTAGTGAAAACAACCCCACAAAGTGATTACCCTGGGTATAGTTGAGTCTCACAGATTGCTATACAAATTTGTGACTTTCACTAAGTGCCTTAGAGAATCTTCTTAAGATAGGCACCAAGAAGAAAAATATGCGTTGTTGTTCATCAGCGGCACCGGTTTCTTTTTCTTAAATACACTTGAAAGAGTGCTGGAGGCAGCAGTTGCACCTAACAATCTTCATGAAAGCAGCTGTTAGGATCAAGGCTGCCAAAAAACATCCTTTTTTTTTTTGGTTGTTGTTCTCTTGCTTTTTATCCTGCACTGCCTTGATGGAGCACCAAAGGGCTTCTGCACTTGCACCATAAAAATACCTACAAAAATAAAGAGCTGATTTTGGAGCACAAAGTTGTTGTTGTAGGACGCTGCAAGATCTGTTTAAGCATGTCATTTTTATATTTAGAAGCAGTGCATCTCCACAGATCAAGCACAGCCGGTAAGTCACTCAGCAACCCCTTCCCATCAGCTCTCACAAGTCAGTGCCAAACAGTGGAAGACATGCTCCTTCTGCCCTCCAACAGCCCTGCACATCTCCGCATCCCAGCAGCTCCACTGCAGCATGCTACAACGTGCCTGACTCACACTGCCCAGTCTGGTATCTCTAATGCTGGTGTCCTGCCAACAGCGCAGCCCAGCAGCAGGTCACGAGCATGCTGGCCTCCAACCTTGATGCAAAGTGCTGATTTTTTTTCTTTTTCTGGGTCACGTGATATGCTGTGTGTACACTGCATGGCATATGTAGGAGAAACCGTGCAATAAAATCAGGGGAGCCACTGAAGCATGCAATCTGGTGCACAGCTCTGACCTGCACCGTCAGACTGTTTGTCTGTGTCCCCTAGCCATGTTTCTAAGCCAGTGCCCAAAGCTAGAAAACAGTGCATATAAAAAATGCCACAGCCAGCCTCTTCCATTAAGCATCTGGACCACTGCTCTGAGAAGGGCAAGCCAGCCAAATGAACTTAAACTGAGCACAATATACCCACAACGAGTATGACACACATGGCTTGTACAGATGGGCAGAATTTGTAGCTCTTTCCCCTCTCTCTAAGAGCAGACTGCCACTTAACTGCATGGCAAATTGCTCTTTGCAGCACAAGGCAGTGCAGCGTAACTCGATCAAGCAGAACAAAGCCAAGAAAAGCAAGGCAAAACATAATAAAGACCCAACAGCAGCCGTCAAAGCAAAGGTCATAGAAACGGTGTTTTGAGTGCAGAAGGGGCACCAGATAGAAAAGGTCATCTTGGCTCTGTGCTGACTGTTAGAAGGTTGAAGGGTATGATGTCCTCCCTCTCTAGAAGAAGCAGCATCTTCTCCGTACACATACAATCCCTCTATCATTTTTCAGTTTACAGCAGATGACTGCCACAGCTTGCAGGGCTGCCAGTCTCCTGCAAGGGGACAGCATGGTTTCTGGATGATGTTTTGCACAGACATGAGTGCCAGCTAACTGGAAGAGTGAAATTTCAGCGTAGCGAGTGTTTATGATGCAGAGAAGGGGAAACACTTGCAGGTTTTTTATTTTGCTTCCAGCCACAAGAGCCAAGGACTGGTTGCACGCGTGTGGAGGGTGACAGGGCAGGGAGGGCAGAGAGGAAAGACACAAACAACACGGGCAAGCTCCACCAGCAGAGTGATCAGATTTGGCAGCTGCCCTGGGAAAACTGGCACCGTCAGCACTGCAAAACACGCAGGAAAATCTTAAGTTGGCAAATGCAGATCTACTCCAGAGGCACTTACGAGTGGAAAAGACCCAGAGCTGCAGATAAGGAAGGGAGCAGTGATGGGATCAAGCCAGCTCCAGAGACCAGTTATTTCAGGTCTCTCCTGGACATAGTCCTTTTACTCGAAATGGAGTGTTGAAGGAAAACAGCACCTGGAAGAACCTGGAATAGCTTTATCTACAGACACAGCTTAGCAAACGCTACATGCTTTCATTTTACACAGAAGAAAACTGCCTTACCTGAGTAGTTTTCGCCCTTCTGCCTTGCATGCTGTTACTATGGCTAATTTGTGGGTTGGTGGCCCCTTCAGAAAGGCAGTGGGATTTCCTGCAGGGCAATGTATTGTAATTACTGTAGGAAGGTGCATCCTCAGCAGTAACTGATGACATCTTATGGCTCCCAATATCCGGGATGTCAGACAGTAAATTCCGGCAGTACCCTCCAAAGGCATTTCGTGGCCCTCCGTTGACGGCAGCGCTTGGGGCTTTAGGCGAATACAAGTCGCTCATAGAGTTGGCACGCTGGCAGGTGACCAGCGGCTGGGGGCTGCCGCTGGTCTCTGTCCCCTGGGTATTGTCGGCATCCTTCTCCTCAGCCAAGCCCAGGATTTCCTCATTGCTTGTTAAATGCTCCTGGCTGAGGTCAGAAAGTGAAAACTCCAAGCTGTCCTCGCGCCAGATGTCGGCTGATTTGGAGCGTTTCTTCTTGAAGCTGGCTGTCTCCATGAAGTTTGCCCCATTGGCCACGTATCGATGTGACCTCCCATCGCTCTCTGCCAGGAATGGCGGCTCATCCCCGTAAAGTCTGCTCTCCTCTGAGTCAGGCATGCTCTGCACAGAGGCGGCGGTGAGGACGGTACTGCTGTCCACGCTGGGGGTGACAGAGGAGTCAGTGTGGTAGGAAACAGGCCGCAAACCCATGTCCATGCGGTCCACCCAGACGGGGCTTCCAAAGTCTTCTAGGTTGGCCTCCTGGGTGAAGGGCTCCAGGCCGTTCTCCGCCAGGGACTGAGGGATGCTGGGGGTGCTGCTAGAGCGGGTGCTCACTTCTGAGTTACGGTGGATAATTTTTCCAGAAGAAGCATGCCGCGTCCGGCGAGAGGCTTTATTGGAGAGGCGAAGTGAGCGGGAAGTGTGCTTGCGGCCCAGGCTGGTGTGTTTGTCTCCATAGAAAGCGTGCTCTACGCTCTGGCTCTCTGCATTTCCCATGGCGTCACAGTCTGCAAGGGGAGAGAGAGAGGGCTGTTAAAGGCAGCAATCAAACACGCAGGTAAGAAGACACCCAGATACCCCAGAACACCCAAAGGAGTTGTTTTTTTTTAATAACCTGTCCCAAAACGTACAACACAGTTTCCCCTGGGTCTCGCAGGACGTGCTTTAACAGTGGCAACTAATCCCACAGAATTAATTAAGGGAGCCAGCCACTGTACCAGCAAATTTATAATACAACTCAGTTAAAACAGTATGTAGGAAAAAGCCAGACCATAACTCTCCTGGTGTAAATGGAGAGTGTAGAAGACAGAAGGACTGAACCTTGAAGCTTGATCTGAGCTGAAGCCAGTTTACCACCAAAGTGCACTGGCAATTGCTGCTATGCACATATTCACTTGACTCCTAGCATTACTTAATCCTTCACAGTCCCAGTCAGCCCTACAAACTCAAAAAATAAACAGCTATTGTTTACTACATGTAGAGATGCCAAAAAGTAGATGGATATATGCCTTTATCTGATGTTCCACCGTTTTTTTGCTAGGAACTGTGAACTGAAGCACCAAATAGCAAAGTACAAATTCAACTGTTCAGCAGAGAGTTAATGATAGGTTTGGTTTCTGGAACAAAAAAACAGTGCAACATGAAGCAGGTACAGAGAGCCACACACAAAAAAGCCATATTATGAAAAATAAATTAGCATGAGTGATTCACACTATACAAAAATAACCTTTTCCTCCTACTCACTCTGAAGCAGATAGCTAGATATAAGTGCTTTGATCTAGCAAAGGGAAAACTGATCTGGAACACAGGGACTGGGTTTCTGCCCTCATCTCTGTACCTAGCCTCCTGCATTATTCAGTCGCACACATCCTGCCATGAAAGAGGTTTCCCTTTCAGATGATAGGAGTGATAATCTGGATTCAACCTTGGAAAACACTTTAAGGTCTGTGATCTTATTCAACAAATGTCAGAAATATTTTATCAGTAGTATTGGTTCCTGCTGGCCAAAGAGGAAGACAAAGAGCAAGAAAAGTAAATGTTAAATTACATGGCCATTCAAAATTAAATAGGAGTCCTGAATTACACGCAAGACAATTACATCTAGATAAATAGTCCATAAATCTTGGACAGAAATTCCAAGGCAAAACTTCCTTGTCTGGAGGTATTTCTATTAGTCTTGGTTGAAAAAAGAAAAATGCTGCCCTGACAGTAAGATAATCCACAATTTTCAATTTCTTGGGGCAATTTCCTCTCCTTTAGCGGGACGGGCTGATGGGTATTAAACCAGATGCTGACAAAATGAAAGTGATCACGTGTTTCACCTCGCTATCTAAAGACACACTATTGATGCTGCACAGAACTGTATTACCCCTACACAAATTATGCAGAAAGTGAGGAATCGATTGCACTAAACACAGGTGCAGCAGTTCTGCTGTAGGTAGCCCAGGATGCATATGGTGGGACTGAATTTCTGCAAAGACACTTGCGACCACAGTCCAAGGACTGCATTTCTTTATTTTTCTACCCAGCTAAGTAGGTCATGTCTGAGACTAAAAAACTGTTCAGTGCTGGAGCTATGGGCTTGTCCGTAAATATCTGGAAAACTCTGCATCTAAAACAAATATAATGTCAAGTAAACTATACCAGGAAATACCCTACGTCTACTGAAATTAATGGCTGAACTTCCATTGACTGTCATGAGATTTGGTTATCATGCATCGTTTAGAAAAATAAATGCACTGAACAGAGGGCAGGATGTAATCTAAAAAAACCTGACAGCATTATAAATCCCTAGATAGGGTTTATTATTCCTTAAAAGCTACAGCCCTTTGATATGGGTTGGACTGAAAAACTAACGTCAGCTAGTTTTTGCTTCTAAAACATTTTATAGCACAAAACCTGCATTTTGTCTTCCACACTGATGTCTAAAACCAGATCTCAACATTCCCCATCTTGCAAAATAAACCCTCTTGGGGTAGCGCTTTTAGCTGCTTTGATTTTGAGATTCTTGCTAACCACACTTCCATTTGATGGGATTTCCACTGGCTGCAAAACCCATCAGAGCATGCAACCATTTATCCCCAGTCTCCAGACATGCAGCCATCACTTCAGTATCTACCTAAAGGAGAAAAAGCAGTTTTAAAGTCCTCTTGAAACCCTGAACAATTGTAAAGTAGCTCTTTACCTTCAGAAACAGAGCTGACAAAGGGCAGGCGTGTCCCTCGCACACCACGCGCCAAGGCACACTTGCTGATGAAAATGCCTGTACCACCACTTCGACGTAGTCTTCCTGCACACCAGGCACAATTTCACCCAGCCAAAAAGTAAGAGAACCTCAAATGACTTGGTGAGGAAAACAGTAGCAGCTCTGGCTGCATCGTGATGAAATAACAACACTACAAACACTCTCCTGGAAGGAGGAAAGTCTTTTCTCTTCAGACAGCAGCAGGAATGTTTACTGAGTGATTTCACACAATGAGAAGTATCTGCTAGATACCAGCAAGAAGTGTCAGACTTCAAAGTAAAGAGCTGTCCCTTTTTAATTCTGTGGATTGGCACTTTAGGTGAGGACCTATTTGCAAATTCCAAAGACTACTATCTATCCTGCCGTTAGCCCATACCTCACTCCTAAACCCAGAAAGAGGCCTTACCCTAATCCCACTGATTTCCCTGGAACTACATTGGTAGTGCAAGCTCCTAGGAATGCTGTGTGGTGGGTACCAAAGGGCTGCAGGTAGACTTGGTGCAGCTGATCCAGCTGCAGTGATCAGTGACAGTGCCATTCCAGAGCTTTGTCACCATCCTCCGGCAGAGGCCATCTTCCCTGAGGGGTGCAGGACACAACTGCCTGAGGTCACCTCAGGTGGGTACACTCAACCCTGCTGGGTCAAGCGGAGGTTGACTGCTTGTGGGGTGCCCAAGACCTGGAAGGGACACCCACCCTACCTTTTCAGCCCCATTTTTGCCTCCCATCTACATTCCTGGCTGTGCATTTCCACTAGTTACCCTGAACCAATTAAGGTGTTCATGCAGCAAGTCCACTAAAATAGCAGAAAATAAATCCAGGGCAGAAACAAAGAATATTATATTAGTTTATTTTTGCTGAGACAGTGAGTTGAACTGGCATGTGCCAGAGGCAGCACACGGGTGACCGTTCAGGGACACAGCAGGGTGAGGATAGAACAGCACAGTTGGAGGGCAAGGTAGGAGCCAGGGAAGAGGGGACAGTGAGTGGCACCTCCCCCTTTTTTTGGCAACAGGGAGCTGTTAGGTCAGCTCACACAGATGTTGAAAGGCAGCCCTGAAACTTGTGAATTTGCACTGAAGCAGATGCCGACATCCTCAGCTAGTAGGACCAGGCACTGGGCAGGGGAGGGGAGCCCCAGCCTCCCCCTCCCAAGAGCAGCAGCAGACACCCTAGGGCAGAAATGTCTTAAACTGCTCCAGCTACAACTGCCAGATGCTGCCTGTCTACAGCTTAACTGAATTTAGCACAGTCAATGAAAAAAATCTGAATCAAATTAAGAAAATGAGTAATGTTAATGCGAGTTGCACACAAATGTTGGTAAGACAAAGGCTCTCCCTGTTAGCTCACCCCCCAAATCCAAAGGTGACCATTAAAGACCTATCAAGGTACCACCAGGATACAACATAAATCAAGTGTGACATGTCTTGATGTTTTAAACAGTTCTGTTCTACTCCACAAAGGACTGTGACATGTCAAAAATCTGTTCTGAATTATTCTCTGCAGCTAGCAAAGACTTGCACACACAGACCGTGCACTGCAAGCAGAAGTAGTTGGAAATTTTTCAGCAGAAAATGTTGGTTCATCAAAACCCAAACTTTTCACGGGACTAGACTGCTTTTGATGAAAGGCTCCTTCGCTCCAAGAGGAAGAGATTTGAAAACTGAGGCAGGGACACAGGCACGTCTCCTGGAAGAGGCACAAGCAGAGTGACTCAGTTGCTTACTGATGATGAGGAAGATCAAGATTCATATCAGCAGCCCAAGCCAGGCAAAGGAGGGGTGACAACTTGTTCCTCCACATCGTCATGAGGAGGTCTGACCATGAAGCTATCAGCTGCTCTGGGAAAAGGCTCTCTTTCCCAGAAGATCTGCTCTTCCCTGGTTCAGAGCAGGGAAAACATCAAAATTGTGGAAGTCTTCAAGGGATCAGGAAAGTCACCTTTTAGCCAGTTTGCATGTCAAGAGACAGTAGAGGGGTTTGAATTGTTTTGTTTTTAAAAAAACAGTACTTAAGATCAATATCAACATTAGGATATTAGCAAAGAGAATACAAATTCTGCAGAAAATCTTTGGAAAAACAGTGTTTCCTACATTAGCTACCCTAGACAAGCAGCCTGACCTCTAGCTGAACTGCTGAGATTTTGCTGGATGAGTCTTACATGAAAAGGTTACATATAGAGATGACCACGTTTTATATGAATGCCGATGAAGGCTCCCTCAAAGAATGCAATTTTGTTTGAAAACAGTAATTTCTTTCTCTTCCTTTACCCTCATTATTAAATATTTCTTAATATAATTACAAAACATAAACACTCATTTCAATTAAACCTAAGTTACTAACTATCAAACTTGCAAAAAGTTAGGCCGTTGGATTCCAGAAGAAAATCTGAAATATATTAACTTTCCAACCAAATCTGAAGCACCTCGCAAGACAACAGATTGCAAATTTAAAATTAGATTCTAGTGGGAGGCCCTGGTGACAAATCTGTATTTTTTTCCTGGAGCAGCGCTTGAAGGCTGTGAGAACCAGAACAATGATTAAATCCACAGTGAGCACTGAGCCTACAGAAACAAACTTTTGCTAAAATCTGCCAGCCAACAACAAAGATTTTTACTGAACTCACAAGAACCACGTAGAAAAATGTACAAGACTAATAACAAAGTGTGAATATACACATTTTATTGTAATTAAAATGTGCTTTTTTCAAAACAGTCGAGAGGCTGAAATTCCACAGTAAGCCTTTGAGTTTCTCCGAAACTCCAGCAGCATGTTTAACTGTTTTCAAATCAGAACCTTTTAACCAGACATTTCTTTTTTTGTAAGCCTCTCTTGCATATGTTAAAGCATGGGATGGACTCCAAAAACGCCCTGCAGGCAATTCAAATAAGAGGAGGAGAGAGGGAGGAAGGGATGTCATCAGTAGCTGCTTGATAGCCATTCAAACGCTAAATGGGTGTAACCGTAACCGCAGGCATCTTATCCCCTTTTTCCCCTCCCTCGAACAATTACCCAACACAACAAAGTCCTAAAGAAAAATATATGGACACACATGTACCTTCCGAGGCAGTACTGGTATCCAGCGCAACCTTCCCCAAGAGAGATGTGGCATTTAGAGGTATAGAATTGCAAATGATACCAAAATGAACAGTTACTGGGACTGCAGAAGCTCTCAGCACCTGCCACTCAGCGACTCCATTACTCTCGCGTCAGAGTCTATGACTACATGCCAAAAACCTGGGGAGAAAGAGGGGAGAAAAAATATATCAGACAAAGGGTTAGCAGGAATGGCTATACACCAGGACATCTTCTGCCAGGCCCCGTTACCATCATCACTTACCTAAGAAATACCGTGCAATACAGCATGCGAATGCTGTGCTTAAATTCAAATTGATGAAATCTGATGATGGCAAAATGAAAACCTCAATCAAGCACCGTCAGCCCAAACTACAGAAGACAGAGAGTTCCTCTTCCCACCACCTTGCACAATAAAAATCCCCACAGACATTAACATGAGGACAGTCTGTCTCAGGCAGGGCTAGAAAACCTCAGGTCCAAAAAAAAAGCCTGCATCTGAAGACGATCACCAAGAAAGGCACCTTCCAATAAACAAGGGTTTAACTTCTGCCAGCAAGTGAGGACCCGACCGCCCAAGGAACAGGCCCGAAACTTGAAGACCTCAGAGGGTATTTCTCTGCACAGACCGTCTAACTTACAAAAAGGGCAGTTATCCAAGTAGGGGTTTCATTAACATTTTTCAAGGGCGAAACAGACACATAGGACAGAGCATTTGCCTGCATTTTTGTGCACAGTGAAAGGACTGTCGGGTTAATTGCATACACTATGTTGCAGATACAAGAGACCAGCCTGCACTTATTTAGACCCAAATCACAAGAACAGTCCTCAAGTTATATATATGTATGCACTTGCGTGGGTACTAAATCTTAGCCCTTTCTTGTCCTCATATCACTGGCAAGCCCCCTTGCAAGTGCACTAGCTCAAGCTCCAGTCCTATGAGTTACCAAGAACCACAAACTCACCAGAAGGTTGGATGCACTGCCCAAGCCAGCTCTGAAGTCACCCAACTCCTTCTCTCAGCTGAATAGTGAAACATGAACTCAACACTGCATGCAGGGTTTTGAGAGTTATAAAATTTCCGAAAGTCTCAAGGAAGAAAAACTTTGAGAGATATTACTGATGCCCTTCATGTTATTAGAGCTGCCTGGTGGGGAAACTGTGATCTTCACTCCTGGTTAGATTCTCAAAAGAAATGAGAATCATTGGCTCTCATTTCTAAATTAAAAACATTCTCATTTTGTTTCTCCTCCTTCATGTTCCTCTCTCTGCTCCCCACCCCCCCCTCTTCCCCCAAGCTGTTGGTTGAGATCTGAAAAGCAGTTCATGAATTGCTCAGGAGCTGGCAGAAATTAATAAAATGACGCTCATTTATATTGAAATGGACTCATTACCATGCCAGCTGTCAATAATTTGCAAGATGAGAATCTTGCTGACAAACGAGGTCCTACAGGCAAGAGGCTTCCCACCTGCATCCACCACAGGACAAGCAACCCTGCAACGTGGGTTCTTCTTCAAAGAAAATGGCATTACGACCATCTTTTTTCAGACCCACCTTCTACTGCCCCAGAAAACTTGTCCAAAAGAACTAAAAAACAGACACAGCCGAGCATTATCAAATTTTCCATCCAGAAGCGGCTGTTGAGGAGTTTGTATCTGCTTTGGGCTGAAGTGAACTGTGGTCACTTCTATGAGAAATCAGCTACAACATCTCCCACTCCACGTGTGCTCCTCTGACAAAACTCATTCTCCTCTTGCACTCATTTGTTGAAATGGAGGGAAGATCCAAAGTAGATGTTTACAATGGGATACTGGATTATCCAAAACCTCATTACACTCCAGTACATCTGAAGGGCTGGCAACATCCCTTGCCACAAACAGATGAGTATTGTGCACGCATGGTTCCTCCAGAAGAGAAGGATTTATGATTATGTGCAGATTCTTTCCTGAAAAATTTTGTTCCTATTAACTTTTACAACTTGGAGAGTCCTTCCCAAATGAAATCAAGCCATACTTTTCAAGAAGAACATCAGCTTTTCATACTTCTCCTTGTCTTTCACTAACATGCATTGGAACAGTCCTTACCTTCATGCTTCCTGATCCATCCCAATAGCCCACGCTCTGCTGCAGCAGAAATTCTGAGTGCTTTAGCAGCCTCAGACAAGGACTTCCCTCCAACAAGGTCTTGGCAAAAGGGCATGCCTGTGATCCTCCATTAGAAGGAAAGGCAGAAGCAAACACAAGTACAGCCTCATGGCTTGTTTCTCAGCACAGAGCCCTTCCCCTGACAGGGTGGGCACTTACTCTGCCAGGGGAGTCTGACCAAGGGAGAAGCTGACCACATGTTCAGACCATTGGTAACTCACCAGTAACTGTTCTCAGGCCAGAAGGATAGTTGTAAAGAGTCACACATGGGACAGTTCACGTAATAAAAACGTTTAAACTTCTATGCTTAAGACAAAACACTCAGCCTTCCAAGCTGACTCCTGCAAGCATGCATACGCACGCATACATACATACACACACACCCGTGAGACATGTATGCATGCCTCTGTGCCAACGTCTACAAACATTGATGTTACTCCACTTGTTCTTTGAAGGTTTGGAAGTTGCACAGCTGTATTTATTTCATAGCCACAAAAGAGTGGCTACGAAAAATCAGGCTAAGAAGTTCCCACAGGGCTCATCACACAGTAACTTAAGTCAATCCAAATGGAGGAAGCTTGCAGCAAACCACCACGAATGGATTAAATGAATATATAGTAGGGAAGCAGAATATATTAAAGGAGCACCTCGTTATTCATCCTATCTGCTACTGTGATTCTCCGTACAGCAAAGTGAGATTTGATTTTCACATGCTGGGAGGAGTTTGCAACGCCAAGAGATTTGGGGAAAAAAACAGCACACCTGTTTTCTTTTTGCTTGTGGACAGTTGACGTGAACGTTAATGGATGAAAAACATGGAAGCTGCAGCTTTCTAAAAGCCTCCTTTTGAAAGCAGAACACTTACTTTAGAGCAAGGAGCAATCTGTATGCAAGAATCCTCTTGTCCGGTGAACATTAAAAGTTGGCTAAAAGGACAATAGCTCTCTTTCAATTCTATTTTTACTTTTTTATTTTATGATGCATCATTTTTGTCAGATTCCAACTGCAACTGCAGATGTGAGATCAGTTGGTCATTAAGCAAATCTTCATTCAGGTTTGAGAAGCCCTCAGTCATTTCACCAGAAACCATCAGGATACATATATATAGACAGAAAGCAATAGTCATTTCATACAGCAACTGTTACATATTAATCAGTAGCTCTGGGCTATATTCCCCTCCCACGATCCCAGTTCCATGCTATTGTGACTCCAGTGTTCAATCCTACCTCCTGAAATGGAGAACCAGTACCTTTATTTGTAACTGGAGGCCACATTTTGTTAGCCTTTATCACCTCTAGTTAACATGAATTGCTGCTAAAATCAATCTATCAAATCACCTACCCTGGGAAGGTAAATGCTCTAGTATGCTCCAGGGTCCTGGTGCCCTGACAACTCTGGTCTTCTCCATACCCCTGGGTCGCCCTTCACAAAGTGAAAAAACGCAACCCACAAGACATGGATGGATGGATGGATGGATGGATGGATGGATGGATGGATGGAAGCTGCTCTATGCCCAAATCTTTGTCTGAGAAGGCTTTCCATGACAGGGCTGGGTGAACACATACGTTCAGAAATGTAATTCAGAAATGCTCCAAGCTTCCCTATTCTCCCTGTAGTCACTGAAACCATGTATAACACCGAGCTCTGAGACCAACTCCAGTGGATTTCAGCTGACTCTAAAACCAGTGAAAATAAATGACATTTTCCTTTTTGTATTTTCTTTCTATGACATACAAAATGTCATAGAAACCTTTAATTTGTGAGGAAAACAAATTTTAAACTAACCACAGCTTATACTACCTGTCAAAGAGAATAGATGCTCCTGAAACTGAAGTCTGACAAAAACGATCATCTAGACAAGGCTGGGGGGACCATCTGCAGATCTGCAAGAATTGGCCTGCAGAGCTGGAATTGCAAAACCTTGTAGCAACCACCTCTGTATCACACAACCTCCATGTCTCTCACAGTTAGGAGAACAATGCTGGATGATCACTCCAAATGAAGAGGAGGGGAAAGAAAAATAAACCCACGTTCACTCCGCGGAGAACTCATACAGGAAAGATGTGGGAAGCCTTGTTCCTCCAGCTATAGCACCACACTAATGAGAATTTCTAAGGGAGGGAAGAAAGGGCAAAAAGAGAGGGAAGGAGGAAGGTCCGTCAGGAAACCTAAAATCTCCATATAACCAACAGTCAATCACCCCCAAATCACAGCTAAAGAAAGCAAAACCAGAAACACAACACCGGCAAAGCCCCATGAGCCCTTGGTAATAAATTAATGGAAAAGAATAGCAGGTAGCCCAAGGGAAAGCCCCCTTTTCAGGGTTTCTATATTTATACAAGGGGATGTGAATAAATGACACAGTTGTGGGTTTGTTTTTGTGTTTGGTTTGGGGGTTTTTTATTTATTTCATTTTTACAGGTATGTTGAACATGTTTTAAGTCTTTCTCCTTCCCTTCCCTTTTATTTTCAATGGTGGGAAAATCCCCTTTTCTTCCCTAGGGGAAATCTGCAAGGTTTTACACGTTTACAGAAAAGGGCAAAGCAGAGAAAGGATTTTAATATCAGATCATTAGACATAAGCAAATCTATGGGAAGACATGAGGGCAACTCCCTGGAGCCTGTGGGACAGACAAACAGCAGCTTGCATGCTGCATCCTGGGAAGCAGAGGGGTTTTATAACCCATTCCAGGGAGCTACAGCCAGTGCTAAGCCACAGGGAAGAAGCAGCCCACTTGAACTCCATGGAGGACAAGAATGAGAAAGGTAGCTACAAGAAATGTATGTGCATTTACTTACTTAAAAAAAAAAATGAAAAGAATGCCCCAAATGCAGCTGAAATAAAAATAAGGTGTGGTTTGTTTATTTACCTTTAGGTTATACATTACTGTTAATACACTTCACTTGAAAGGAGCTTTCTGCTTGAGCCAAATGAGCATAGAACTGATATACAATAAGGATGGGAAGTGCCAAAAGCACTGAAAAAACCCCTTTATTCAGAAGTAACAAGAAAGTGTTCAGAGCAGGAGACAGAGCCCTGGATGGATACATCCTTGTGCAGCCGTGGACAGGCAGCACCAGCGCTGCTGGGAGGAAGGCGGCTGGAGGAAGGAGGAGGGTGAAGCAGAATGGGACACGGCGGGCCATGCATGGGCCGAAAAACCACCCAGCACCACGGTTGCCAGCCATAAAAGCTGAAATTCTCAACTTGAGTGACCAGGGAGCCACTGCAGGCAGGATGTGAAGGATTAAAATGCTGCAGGAAAAATTTAAGGCAAATAACTGGGGGAAGGGGAATTGTAGAGGAAGTGTTTAATGTATATCCTCATTTAAGCACAGAGGTAAGTAATCTGATTTTCAAGCAATGCCAGAGACCTCACACAGATCATTAAGATGGTGCCTGAGATATGAAGACAAGTATCTAATTTTAGATACCCTGACTTAAGCACCAGGGAGGGATTCCAGAGGTCTATGGAATTAAACTCAGGCGAACGCACGATCAGAGTAGCTTTCATATTTTGGCTGTACTCTCCCTGATGGACAGAAGCATTACAAGGTATGCTATATAATTAGTAGAAAGGACGTCTAACTAACAACAACTTCTGCGATGAGGCCACAAGGGAAGCATAATAAGGAAAAGCATTGAGACAGAGCATGTCCTTGTACCTTTATAGCATGCCTGGAGGAAGTTTTGGTACTAGTATTTTTCTCTGTGAGCTCCTACTTTTAAATCAGTACCTCACAAGACTCAGCCTTGCCTGAAAATGTTTGCCAGGGCTGCTGTGCCTGGCTATGATGCCAGTGGCTGCAGCCCTGAGCTAGTCAAGCAGGGCTTGACTTATGCCACCTTGGGCAAGCCAGGGAGGCTCCCCATAGCTCCTTTCTTCTCTGCAAAGCATGAATTTAGCATTCTCATCCACTGCAGAAAGACCCAAGACCTATCCCCAGTTTCAAATGGCACTGGTTGACTCCAAGGAGGAAAGCCAACTGTTTAACTAGCAAAAAGTACACATTAAACATCCTATGCTTCCAGAAAATAAGAAAGTTTACTGCCTGGTCTGTCGGCAATGCCATAGCTGGGTTGCTCTGGCAGAACAGGGCCAGGTGGAGATGCTTGAGACAAGCAGTTCACCCAGGGCAAAAAATAGGACTACCAACATTAACACCAGCCTCTGCCTGCACTGAGCGCTCCCGCCAGGACTGCTGGAGAGGATGCAAAAAACAAAAAGGAGCCCCAGGTGAAGAGGCAGCCATGCTTCACAAAACCCAGCACTGGGAATTATAACTACTGTTTATCCAGAGCCTGGTAGGAGAGGCAAGCATATGACCAAGTGGCTGCTGTTTTCAGCTATTGGGATGATACCAACTGCAACAGAGCAGGTTTCTCAGCCTGGCATTACCATAGTGTAAACCCTTGCCATTTCTCCAGCACGGAGGAAAAAAGAAAACATTCATGCAAAACTCGGCTGGTCTGTACCAGCTTGCCACTGTCAAAGTTAAATTAAGCACTCAGATTTTGTCTTGCACGTCCTGTCAGAACCTGATCTCTCAAACACCGTCGCAGAGATGTATCCACACCGCAGTTAAGTTTATCTGGGTTTACCGGTTTTAGTCACAACTTGTACATCATGTCTCCTGATACAGCTTCTGCTGATAGCTCTTCCCCCGCAGGAAGAACACACAACACCGAAGGCCACACGTTGGGTGTTGTTTCTTTAATTAAGAGGGGGCAAAACCCATGAGGGATGGTAATCCCAGGCGAAGACATCCTCAAAGCTCAGAGGGTGAGCCCCTACCTGGGAAGAGGCACGCCCTGGGAAGGAGCACAGAGCCCTGCTACAGAGTGGGAAAAGGGACCAATCAGCAAACATTTTTCAGAGGAAAGCCAAAACTATCAAAAGTCAGCCTAAGGTAGCTTTGTGATGGAAAGCTGAAACCCGTAAGCTCTGAGCGTGGCCTCAAAATAAAACGAATGCTTTGCCTGCATTTTCAGTAAGGGCACCAGAGAGCTAGGCATGTGCATCACCACATCTGAGGTATCTGAGGAGCAAAATTCAAAGAGTTTAAAATGTTTCAGTCAGCAGGAGTTTTGAATCTGCATTCCCAAAAATATGAGAGAAGCAGTGCAAGCAACCACAGAGATACGGACAAGAATTTTTATATTAAAACTTGCTGATCAGGATCCTGCCTGGGACTGAAGAACAAGTGAGCCCAGCAATGACATACCCATCTGTCTGGCTTCAATGGCACATGAGGCTGAAGAGCACATCTGAGAGATGGAACAGGGAATGACAGGGGAAGAAATAGGAAACTGAATAAAATGCAATATGGATTGTGGCACGCAGCTCTGATTTCACTCTCCAACAAGATGACCCACTTTCCAGGGGGGGAAAATGCAGAAGATATCTTTCCAGGAAACTTCTAGTTAAGTTGAAGATGATGAAAACTGACATAGGAATTATTATATGCATAACAAACTTTGCAAAGAGGGTGTGCTGAAAGGAGAATTATCTGGCTCAAGGGATCATTTTTTTAATGTTTTCAATTATGACAAAAGAAAAAAATGTACCACTATTTCTTCTTGGCAAAGAAAAAAATGTACCAGTGACTTTTGCTAATGATACAAAGCTAGAAAAAGTCACAGTACAGAAGAGACCTTTTGCCTCATATTGATCCCAGAGGACAATAAGCTCCCAACGTGATAAAAGTGACAAAAAAAGCAAATGTAATCAAAAGATGCACCAAGCAAGCTTTGCTGAGCAGAAAGAGGAGTGAATGCAGCCACAGATGACATTGACCTCATCTGAACAACATGCACAATCCTCGTCATCTGTGGCAAAGGTTAACACAGGTCAGATTACCTTTAAGAAAAGCAAGGCAGACACAATGGAGTACAGAGGTTCTGAGAGGAGCAAACAACAGGACCATCTCATGTGGCAAAACAAGAGGCTGCAAAAGGACATGATTTAAGTTCACAGATAGAAAAGGGTAGGTTAAAAAAAATCATAAATTCAAGTAGGTGTATTCATAGTAATTTCATCCTAACAAATAAAGCAAGGCAAGGTTAAACCAGACTGTGCCTTCCTCCGGCTCTCTTTCCCCCTCGCAAATGGTCTCAGGACAGGCAGCAGTCCCTGGAACTTGGCTCAAGCAGGGAGACCTGCCTAAAAGCAATCAGGCCTCAGCATGTGCTTGGGATCTCGAAGTATCACTGGTGCTGATCCCAGGGAGCTGAAGAAGCAACCCAGAGTGATCTCTCTCTCAGAAATGTTTCAGTGGACAAGGACTGAAGACTATACAAGTTTTGTACAATAATTTCACTTGGATAGATTAAACATTGCCTCTAGAATAACAAAATTGAAGTCAAATGGGATATGAGTGTAGCAGAGAGGCAGCTTTTTGAACTAGCAACCCCAGTGGATCCAGCTGGCTTGCTCAGGAGATGATTACTGCCATGGATCCCTTAGTGGGATTCATGGACAGCAGTTGCATCAAGGGAGAGAGCTCGTGCTTTCAAAAGATGTGAAACCCAAGCTGTTCCTGAGCAACATGAAAAAAGTAATATTTGCTGGACTAATCCTCCATAGTTTGGCAGGCACAGCAGTTGGTTAGAGTTCTCCTCTGGCTTTGCAAACCCTGGTCAATAAAAGTCAAAATGTTGCTGCTGGCGCACATAAACTACCTGCAACCCATGCAAAGCCAGCACTGCCAGATGGCCAGCTGTGGAGTTTGCACCTTTGAGCTCCCAACATCCCAAAAAGCAGACTGCCAAAAAGAGCTTCAGCTTTCCTCTTCTTTTGAAAAGGATTCCAAAAGTATCGCCAGAGAAGGAGCAAGAAGAGGTGTTCCAAAACCTAGGTGGGAATTTTCCAGCATCAGGTTCTCAATTTCTCTTAATGCCTCAATATTCAAATAATATATGAAAGGCATAAGCAACTAATTACAATACAAAATGAAGACAGCTGTTCCAGGAACATCCAATAATGCAGTAATTCAAGAAAGTCTCTTATGAAGATATCTCCCACAGGAGAGATGGAAAATCAAGATTTTAGGTTCACCAGACAGAGGACTTTCATCTGGACCTCCTTGGTTTTAGAGGAGTGACATTCTCTTGGGTATAGGATGCAACAGAGCACACAGGTGCTTGCACACGTGCAGGAGTGAGTGTGGGGAAGCCACTCTTTCTCTGTCTAGAAAATGAAGTCTTCAGTTGAAAATACTGGGTGAGTTTAAAACATACCTGCAGCTGTAGCAATCACTAAGAGCTTCGGATCCTGCCACACGTCTGCCTCATCCTGCCTGCGTGCTCCAACAACACAGTATCACTTGACTGTGGCCCTCCACAGCTTATAACTGGCTTCAGTTTCTTAGCTGTGCTAAACTCTCAAACCACATTTCAGTGAATAAACCATTCACCAGAAAAGAAGAATTGATTGCCTAGCCCGAAGTGAAACATTACTGGAAAGTCACTCCATAGAGCTATTATATTTATTAGAGAGAGCGCTACAGATGTCGCCTGGCTAAAGCAGAACCAGAGTGTTGGTGGAAAACTGCTTACTGTCAGCTCTGGTTCAATGCCTTTTTCATAAAAGAAGGTCACTAATAAAATGTTCTGCCTTAATATTTATGAGAAGAATATTTTTCTTACCTGTAGCAGTTACTGCAGAGTATAGTCACATAAATGAAACATTATACAGTGCTAAAGTATTGAGTTGGGGTTTTTTAAGGAATTCTAAAGAATGTATTAGAAATGAAAACTTCTCACAAAACAATAGCTGTACCACTTAAAAAATGTTGGCTTGGTGAAATATCAAGCACCCTATCAAACAAAAACACAGTAAATCTACACAACACTTGATATTTTCAGCACTAGTGTCATTCTATCATGTCAAGACTTCACATTGGTATGTGGCCCAAAAATAGCCCTAGAAGAAAATAACGAGTTTCCTCTTTAGATTTAAACAGTGGTAGATGATTTTAGTAGCTGAGAAAGCTACTGATATTTTCTGTGGCATCATTCCCAGCCCAAACGAAAACAAAAATTGCAGTAAATGTACACATGGTGCATTTGCAGGCACACTGACCGTATTCACCTATGCCCACGTTACAAGGGAATTATTCAGCCTACTTGAGCTCATGACAGTTCCTGAATTCACATGAATGGCATCTGTCTGACAAAGAGAGCAATCTCCAAGCTGCAGGAAAGTCCACACTTTCCCAACAATTTCCCAGCAGTGTTTTCGTTCGTATTGCACACAGCCCCCACTGTGTTCCCGGATAAAGTGATTTGTTCTCAAATGGGTGTTAAAAAGAATACCAGGGAGCCTGAATTTCAGTCTTCCTGAAAGTCAAGTTTCCTCCCTCCAGTGCCAAAGCCATCTAGAGAGGTGACTCCCCAGTGCCTTCCAGTACACCAGCATGCACAGTCTCATTATATCTCCACACTGATGCTAGAGACCTGGGGCAGAAGGAGTTACTTTTTTTTTTGCAGCAGGTAGATATACTGTAAAGACAAAGAAGAGACAACTGCCATTTTGAAAGAGGATTTTAAAGGAAACCCTTTTAAAGGGGCACCAGAAGAGAACAACTGAGCTAAATGAAGGCTCCTTGGTTTCGCAGTGCTGCACCAGTTTATGCACCTCTTTTTGGAAGACAATATTCTTTGTACCAGTTCAGAGGTCTTTACTGTTGAAATTTTCCAATTGTTAGTACAGAGTCTGCCCTACAGATGCCCTGGTAATCTCCGGACATTTTGCCATCAGAGAAAGTCTTTGTATGTTAAAAGATCACCTTGTCATAGAATCACAGAATCACAGAATTATCTGGTTGGAAAAGACCTCTGAGATCATCGAGTTCAACCATACCTAATGTCCCTAATCACAGAACCATAGAATCTTCCGGTTGGAAAAGACCTTGGAGATCATCGAGTCCAGCCGTACCCAACATCCACTAAACCATGTCTCTCAAAAACTCATCTACCCGGTTTTTAAACACCTCCAGGGATGGTGACTCAACCACCTCCCTGGGCAGCTGTGCCAGTGCCTGACCACCCTTTCAGTAAAGAAATTCTTCCTAATATCCAGTCTGAACCTTGCCTGGCGCAACTGACGGCCATTTCCCCTTGTCCTATCACCTGTCACTTGTGAGAAGAGATCAACACTTGCTCTCCCACAGCCTCCTTTCAGGCAGCCGTAGACAGCGATCAACACTTGCTCTCCCCTCAGCCTCCTCTTCTCCAAGCTAAACAAACCCAGTTCCCTCAGCCGCTCCTCGTAGGACTTGTTCTTCAGCCCCTTCACCAGCCTTGTCACCCTTCTCTGGATGTGCTCCAACACCTCAATGTCCTTCTTATACTGAGGGGCCCAGAACTGAACACAGTACTCGAGGTGTGGCCTCACCAGTGCCGAGTACAGGGGCACAATCACCTCCCTTGTCCTGCTGGCCACACTGTTTTTGATACAGGCCAAGATGCCATTGGCCTTCTTGGCCACCGGGGCACACTGCTGGCTCATATTCAGCCGGTTGTCAACCAACACCCTCAGCTCCTTCTCTTCCAGGCAGCTCTCCAGCCATTCTTCCCCAAGCCTGTAACACTGCATGGTTTTTGTGCCCCAAGTGCACAGCATTTGGTCTTGTTAAACCTCATCCCGTTGGTCTCAGCCCATCAATTCAGCCTGTTCAGATCCCTCTGCAGAGCCTCCCTTCCTTCAAGCAGATCAACACTGCCACCCAGCTTGGTGTCATCTGCAAACTTGCTATGGGTGCATTCAATCCCTTCATCCACATCATTAATAAAGATATTGAAAAGGACTGGACCCAGCACTGAACCCTAGGGAACACCACTCGTGACCGGCCTCCAACCGGATTTAACTTCATTTACCACCAATTTTTGGGTGGTGAAAGAAACTCATCTACCCACCTTTTAAATACCTCCAGGGATAGTGACTCAACCACTTCCGTGGGCAGCCTCTTCCAGTAACTGACAGCCCATTCAGTGAAGAAATTTTTCCTAAGGTTTAGTGTGAACCTCCTCTGGCGCAACTTGCAGCCATTCCCTCTCTTCCTATCACTTGCCACTTGCGAGAAGAGACCAGCGCCCACCTCACCATAACCTCCTTTCAGGCAGTTGTAGACAGTGATGAGGTCTCCCCTTAGCCTCCTCTTCTCTAAGCTAAAAAAACCACTTCCCTCAGCCAGTCCTTGTAAGGCTTGCACTCCAGCCTCTTCACCAGCCTCATTGCCCTTCTCTGGACATGCCCCAGCACCTCAATGTCCTTGTACTGTCATCCCACATTGATGGCCTGCACAGACCTTCAAGTCACCCATGAGGGAAACCAAAGTATTTCAAACGCAGGTCCCACCTCCTCTTGTTTACTTGTTTTTTTCCACCACCCTTCAGAGCTAACATACCTAAATGAAAAGGGCATGAGGGGCGAAGGGGAAGCCAATATTTTGCACTTTATCATTTACCACTTTCAAGCAATTCAAACTCTAGAAAATCTTTGCCAAAGTTATCCCCTATACTTTAAAGGAGGAGAGACAGATCTGTGCAGTGCAGAAATCTAAGCACTGTCTCAAGACTGAGGCCAGATCTACCTTACAAATCTTTGCCAGCACAGCTATGTCAGTCACCAAGTTGATGGAGCATGACCTCTGATTATGCTTGCAGAGGCCACTGCAATTCAGTTACAGGAGCAAAACTGTCACATGGCTTACAGTAACACTTTTCCTTTTCCCAAAGAAAAACAAGCTTAGAGTAAGCACTTCCAACAAAAATGCTGTTCTGCTGGTGTAAGCGTCAGCTGCATGAAGGCTTTGTACCACTGCACCACAGCAATGATGTGCTCTGTTAACATGTATCTGGCCATGCTGCACCCTACTCCTGTGCCTGCCCTCAGTGATGCGATGACTTTCTTCATTCCTCCAGCAGCCCTGCTGCTCTCCGCTTGCTAGGAGGGGAAAGGAACTTGTTTCTCCGGCAGTCTTTACACAAAACCTGGGCTGCTGCAAGCAGTCTCCAGTGACTGCAACACACAGCAATGCAGACGCTCTCCTTTCTGTGGCAGTGGCTGATTACTGCTAGTCTTCAAGGCAGCAGCTTCTGGCTGCGCCGAGGGTGGGCAGAAACATCAGGTCTGTCAGAGGAAGAAAAAGTGTCTCCCTTCACAGTGCTGACACCATCCTTTTCTTCAAAAGAAAGCTGTTGAGCTTATGCATATAGGTCTCACTCAGAACAAGTTGCCACATGAGCGATCCAGCAAGTCCGTAGAAAGCAGCAGCTCTCTTAAACACCTTGCCTGAAAGCCTTAGAGAAATCAGTGGAAAATTAATTCAACAGGCTTTGGGTCAGGACTCTGAAGAAGTAATGAGGTTTGAAGAGTCACGCAGAAAACCAAAAAAGCTTAGCCTGGCTTCTGCCATTTCTGAACTACAGTGGGAAATCCTTCTTTGCCTCATGCATGTACTTTCATACCAAAATGGAAAAGGCAAAAGGGAGCAAAGAAGAGGAAAAAAATAATCTCAGGGAAAAAACAGATGTTCTTTCTCTAGCCCTTCTAAAAGCCATTTCCTCAACGGTCATTTTTAGCACCTTTTTCTTCGGTCTGCAGTCCCGTCATCAGTGTCTGTGCCTCTACAGCCAGTTCCACTCACCCCTCTCCCAAGAGCTGTTCCACCTGACTCTGGCTGCAAGGAAAGCTCCTTCTCCTCTTCCTCCTTCTCCTCCCCTTCTGCCTGCTCTGGCTCAAGAGACCCAATAGCCCCAAGGAGGAAGAGAAGGATGTAAAGGCAGTGTCAGGCAGCGTTTCCAACTCTCCCCAGCTGCCGGCTCCCGGCATAGCCCCAGGTAGCAGTCCCAGCGCGGCAGATCTCACTTTTCCATTTGAAAAGAAAGAAAGTGTGCTTCAAAGGAAACTTGCAGTAAGCATTTTGAAACCAGCCTTGTTAACAACTTATATACAATTTTTTTTTAAATATCTGAAATTCACACAGCAGCTGCATTCAGGCAGTGTACCCCAAAACAGTCCGCTTCCTCTGCAAAAAAGTGTTATTGTTATTGCTTTAAACTTTTGAGAGCCAAACAAAGGCAGCACAGGCTGGAAAAAAAAAAATGATCTCTCTTTTCAGCTTATCTTACACACTGTAGCATCCACTGTACTGTCCTCCTGGTGATGTCTGTAAGGTTGCAATTAGCCACCAGTACTTACAGAGTGTAGCAAACACTAAGTCCATTAACTGTGACATTTTTGTGGGATTTCTGTCGATTCGTTTGTTCCAGAGGCTTATATTTAGAAAAGATACATAAACCTGATGGGCTTGCTTTGTTCTCAGTGTTTCAGACAGATTCAGTAACTTCCAGGGTTCTTTTGGGGGTTTAATTGTTAGATTAATAATAACGTACACAGGCAGTAAATCCCTTTTAAAGATAACAAAACATTTGAGGAGTAACTTAATGTTAAAAACAAGAGTGACGCTCCTCCAAGCATCACTAAAATCCCTCCGCATCAATTAACATGCGGGATATCGTTTCATCTGACCACTTATCAGCACAGCAGGTTGCAAAGGAGAAGTAATTTATACCAGCTGTGTCTGCAACAGTTTTGAAATGAAACAAAGTACAACAGCAACAACTGGAAAAGTGGCTTGGGGCCAGTTTCTACCACCCCATCCACCGTGAGCTCTGATTTACCCTGAAAAGTTTGATGGATTATACTGGATGGAGGAATACGTGGAAGAAGGCGATTTTTGGTGGAGACCTCATACCCTGGGAGGCGGTGAGGGTGTAGGGAAGGGGTCCCATGCACCGCTCGCCTTACAATTTAGGGATGAACAGCAAGCACCATGGTGAGAAATGGGTGCAGACCTCCAGCATGGGGGACAAGGGCACTGCTCACGGGTACCAGGTGGAGGTACCAGATGGGCCACAGGTGAAGGAAAAGAGGCAAACTGCCCCCCCGACCACCTTACCCATCTCCATCTCAAAACCAAGAAGCCAAGCAGCAGCCCACACAGGAGAGGGTTGTGAACAAAAGAAGCCAGACACAAGGTTTGGCACATCTTATCTACGCCCAGCTGTGGGAAAGGAGGGAGGCACTCAATTATCGCTTCTCACACAGGTTTTAACATGCCTGAACAGATTCTTTACCTCTTTAAAAAAAAAAAAAACATGAAAAGCAATGTATAATCACTTTTGCAGAGTACCTTTCCGCTCTAGCTTGCAGAGTCTGCCCCACCATGTACTTTTCCCAGAGCAACTTGACTTGCGAAACATTTTACACAATGAGGCACCTTGAACTTTTGAAGAGAAACAACTTCCCCCGGCTCCACCAGAAAATTAGGCGGAGGCCTTTGCTGATGGCTCCCATACCAAATATCCTGGTGAATCTGAACGTGGAGCTGAAATTAAAAAAAATATATACATATATATGTGTTTGTTTACATGGGAGATGCGGGAAGCTCTGGCCAAACATGCATCCCGGGCTGCCTGATTCAAGCCTTTGGTCAAACAACTCTTGCAGCACCTGGAGGAAACACACTTCCAGCATCTACTAAAATGCCAAAAAAACAGTACTGCAACATGAAGGTGACAGGGAAAAATCTCAAGAATAATTTAGTTGTGGGCACGCAGAAAGTGACACCAGCTCTGTGGCAAGTAATACAGGAGCATCTATCAGAGCCATTCATAAAAGCTGGTACTTAATTTGAGGCACAAAGCGCTGAGAAACACCCAGGCCATGAGGAAAGGCAGTTAACGAGATCTGGAATATTGGAATGGGAGGGGAAAGTAAAGGGATTGCAATTAATCTTCCTAACAAGCAAAAAGGCTGGGAAAATCTAGCAAGGTTTTGTGTAGGGATTTATATGCACTCGCAGGAGCTCAGCAAGGTTAATAATGTGCTCTTCCTACAGCACTCCATATAAATACACAATCTCAGGGCATGGGCCAACTTTGTAAGTTATTACGTCCAATAATTCCATTTGGATTTTCCTCTTTAAAACCCAATTTCCAACCATGTTTTGAAAAGGAAACGAGGCCTATGCTTGTCTTAACAAGCGGGCAACACCTGCTCTGGCACTTTTGGTTTTACTGTATTGTTTGGGGTTTGAGTTTCGTTTTTTAAAGCCCAACCTAACAGGCTTAGGGGGAAAAAAAGGCCCATAACCGGTTTGGGGAACAATAAAGAAAAATATTTTATTCACTTGCTCCTTTATTATCCTGACATTTCTCCATCAATACATCATGAAAAATGCAGAAAATGCAAACATAGGTGGAATGGTGCTTCAAAGGGAAAGGTATGGCCCCATTTTGGCTCCTAGTTTCTTCTGACCAAGCCTATATTACGGTATATTTGTGTATCATCAAGACAACTTTTCACTGGAACTTCTAACAAGCAGGGAAAACACAGCAGCATCCCACTTGTCAAATGTAATTTATTTATGCAAGATTTCAAGAATGTATCTTCTTTTCCCCCACAGAAATCTAATATTTACTTGCAAGGAAGATATTTAAACGCTATAATGCAAGACCTGAGCAAAGCCTGGCACTGCTGTGATGGAAGGTGACCCCCAGAGGACTCAAGGGATGTTTTTATATGAACACTCACGTGACTGATGTTAAGTATTGTCCTGCAGTGCAACACCAAGGTCATTATTTCAGATACCACCCTGACAAGCAACTTTATTACAAGAAACAAGATTAAAAAATTATGCAGAATTCCAGACAGAATTAGCCCATAATTCAAGTGATCAACTTGAAGCATGGATCAATGAGAAGCAAGGATTGCTAGCATGCCTGTCAGCAACGAAGCCATCCCTGGGTTAGCATTTTTTTCCAGGGAACTTTCAGATGATGATTAATGGAGGCAATGAAGACAGCTCTCAGTTTAACCCGTCAGCCAGTGACTTCGGACTAAATTGAACTATGAATTGTTGATCCCATAAGAACACTACTTAAACATTTTCTTGTACTGTACATTGCTTAAGGCGCTATCCATCAAAACGAAAAAGAAAAGAATTGTCTGCTGTGGGTGATTTTGCCCAACTAACTCATTAATGGGGTTTGAGGGAAATATTCAGAAGATTGCCACATGGTGTGAACAGATAAGTACGATGTGCCACTGTACATAATTTCTAACTTAGCCAGTATTTAAGGCAAGCATCAAATAACAAAACTGAACAACAGTGAACATAGTTCTTAGTACTAACATAAATTAAAAAAAACCAAAATGTTGTTCTTTTGCTGCGCCAAGTGTAATAGGTTGATAAATTCCTACAGAAATGATATAATTCACAAGGACTGTTCTGCACTACCTGGAGGTGTGCAAGTGACATTTTGAAACACTAAAGCCAGCTTAGCCCACGGCACAGGACTGATATCTCAAGCCCATGTGTCTAAACACCTCGGCAGCCTGACCAGTGGGTTTTGAGCTGCGGTCTCTGCAACAGCCCATGGGAATCCACAGGAGAGGATGGGCAGAGCACAGCCACAGCTACTACACAGCACATTGTCCACTGACTTCTTCTAAAGGATTAATGCCTATGTTGGAACAACTTTAGGGATCTACTAACCCAAAGATGTTGAAAGCCACTGCACAAAAGTACAGGCTATGTGCACTGGAATGGTTTTGAATTTGCATACAGTGAAGAATAAATCAGGTTAAATCACTTTCAATATCCTGACAGCTAACCATAAATTTTAATTTAGCTGATGTGATACCAAACATGACATCCTGGATTAGATTGACCACAAAGTTGTGATTGATGTCACACAAACTAACGTGATGGTTTGGATCAAGCTTAAATACATTTATATGTTGCTACTTAGACCAGCCTTAAGTAAAACCTCAAAATTCTACCAACTTTTTCCAAATCCATTTAGACGAAGAAACATCGATGCAACAGCCATTCAGCTTTTCCAAGGAAATTGCAGTACCTTTCATGAAAGAAGCCAGGAAGTAATTCTACATGCCACATCAGTAAACAAAATTATATTTAGTATTAGAAGAGTAATAATTCCACTTTTAATCAGGAAAAAGAGCAGAAATAATTAAAACCTAATAATCATTATAGAAATGCAGGTGAAACATTTGTTGATTTTAAATTAAAATGGCTTGTGTTGGACTAGCAGAGTTGTATTTAGAATATTTTCAACATTCTCTTACTAAAAAAGCACCCAAATTTACTGCATTTTTTTATTACAACAATAACCTGTAGGACCTGGAAGAAACACCTGGTACAGTTTTATGGATATTCTGCTGCAAAGTAAAACACTGTAGTGTTAGCTCCATCAAGAAGAACTAAAAGAACTTCATCATACAGTTCAAGCGAAGTTCAAAATAACTACTAATAGAAAATTTTACTCATATAAAATGCAGATAATACAGTATTTTCTCCTTTCTCACTCTTACATTTTGTGATTTCATAGCATTGTCTTAATCTTTTCACCTATTAGCAAGGGATCATAAATATGAACAGCAGGGCTGGTTAGGGTGCGGCAGCTAAAACCATCCCCATGGGTGTACCCAAGTGCACTGATCTGCATTTAACTTGGGTGTACAGGCTGAGCAATACAGCCGTATTAATGCCCTGTTTTGCCATCGCTGCTGCAGGGGTGATAACTTCCAATACGGGACCAGTACGGACGTCTGCAGGCAGTCAGTGACTCAGTGCCCAGTTTAATTTGCTATTACAGGAGCCAACACCCTCAGCTACCTTTTCTACAGCACTTTCAGGACCAAAGCGCTCTACATACTGGTTCTGTCGCAGACAGATCCTATGGCCCTGCGGCTACTCCAGTGTGCACCCCAAACTCTTCTCAGCTAGCTGAGGCTTCAGCAGCACAAAGAAACCTAAACTCCGATCCCCACACAATTTCTTTGGCAATAAACCCCCAAAAATGTAAGTTCTAACTTGATTTCGTAGAGGCAGATATGGCGATAACACTGTACAGGTGATCTCTGCTGCTACAGCTGAATCTCCTTTGCACAGGAAAATCAACCCCACTGGTGTTCTCGGTTCCAACAGTGCTGAAGGAGGCAAGGGAAACCTCACCATAACAACGGAAACCCTCACCTGGGGTGGGGTCTACAGGCCTCTGGGCATTTCCAGAGGGACACTGCACTGGCTCAGCCCTCTGAGATCCTCTCACCTTCAGAACCTGGCTGCCCAACACCAATGGTACAGTCCAATGTGCGTACACATCCCTGATGACAGCCCAAATAAAACAGCTCTTCGCATCGGTCTGCGACAAGCTGGAAGTGTGAATAGTCATTTAGTCAAACAAAGCCCTGAATTCCTACATGAAAACATGATAACCCAGTCCAGGCACACGATTTTGCCTCACACTCTTAGGGATCAAGCTCTTCACATACATTTATGTTTAATCCTTTGAGCACTACAATGTCATAATGAAAATAAAATCATGGCTTTCAAGTGTAGCTATTGAGATAATCACATTCAGCCAGAAACAATCATAAAGCCCCGGTCTTCAAATTCATGATTTATAGTGAAACAGCTAATGCTAACAGGTAGCACTTCAGATCACATTCTGTACCACTGAATAAATCTGAAAATGTTATACAATGCTATCCCATCGGGTAGACCTATTTTCTGTTATTAGCCTGATGAAATAACCTGCAGTACTTAGATAGAGCATGTTCGTGTTCCTGTTGTTTTCTTTACGCTCAGCATCATTGCTTATTTTCACGTATTCAGCAAGAGAACAGTGAGAGCAGATGCATGGGGGATGTTTTTCAAAGAAGAGCATGTGCCTTTAGTGCTGAGGCCCCTTTTTTCTGAATTTTTAAACTCTAGAGGATCCTGTCCAATTGCACACAAAGAATTTGAGTTTTCTGACAGTGTTATTAGTTTATTCAGTTGTGAAGCTTAAGCGAATGCTGTATCTTATAGCAAAGGTACTAGATTAGGGCTCCACTCGCAAAATTAATTCTGCAGATTCACAGGCAAGTATCTTAAATCTCCCTGCATCTCAAATCTTATTTTACAGATGGAGAAATTACTTTCCTATATCTCTGAAATAAAATCAGAATAAATGCATTTATATACACGAGGTGCTCAAGCAGGTGACAAGTATCTAGTTAGACAGAAGGGAGCGTGCTCAGCACCGCATAATTTCATTAGAGTGTCAAAAAACGCAATGTCACTTTGCTTCACAAAAGCTTTTCTAAAACGGAAAGAAAAGAATCATATGTACCTCCTTAACAGACAACTGGAATTAGTTTGATATACCAACTTGTAGGAGCCACTCAATTATTTTGAGATAATATTGCAATAAATTGTAGGTCAGACATGGTGGACCATGAATTCCTGGCCTCCTGCATTCATCTATTAGGTTTAATAAGAGAGGTCAGGCAAAGATAATCCTCTTATTGCTCTGTCAATTTTACTTGCAGACACTCTAAAAGTGAAAATTGGTCCAGCTTTAGCAATAAAAAAGTATTCCCATTTGTCAACATCTCAAGCCTCTGTCTCTCAAGAGCTCTGGCTGTGAACCTCATGGAGCTCCAGGAGCAGTGGGGTGGGTCCAGCCTCGAGCACCTGCCAGCTCCATCCCTTTGAAAGTCCTTCTAGCAGGGAGCTGAGAAAGCAAGTGAACAAAGAGGTTGAACAGGCGTCCACACAAATGTATTAATTTCTGAGACCTTCAAAGAATTTAGCTAAATAACTCACGGCAACAATTTTTGGTACCTTCTGGTGCAAAGGGGGCAGTAAAACGCAAGTCCTGCCAGGAGGCCATGAAGTTGCCATCTCTCCCTTCTGCACCAAATTCTGAGAAGCATTACAGCGTGACTAATATCTTTTTGTAGATTGCAGTGAGGGAAGAAATTTTACTGCCATTTAGAGAATGAATCAGTAGCTCTGGGAAGAACATAAACTCCTAAAAGCTTTTATCCTCCCATATTCAAATACACATTTTTTTAAGAGCTGTCGATAAAAGTATAACAGCTCTCTCAGTATGATCAGAGGGCTGGAGCACCTGCCCTATGAGAACAGGCTGGGAATGTTTGGCTTGTTTAGTCTAGAGAAGAAAAGGCTCTGGGGAGACCTCATAGCAGCCTTCCAGCACCTGAAAGAGGGCTACAGGAAAACTGGAGATGGGCTCTTTATCAGGGAGTGTAGCAATAGAAAGAGGAGTAAAGCTGAAAGAGGGGATATTTAAATTAGATATTAGGAAGACATTCTTTACCGTGAGAGTGGCGAGGCACTGGAACAGGTTGTCCAGAGAAGTAGTGGATGCCCCATGCCTGGAAGCGTTCAAGGCCAAGCTGAATGGGGCCTTCAGCAACCTGATCCAGTGGAAGGTATCTCTGTCCATGGCAGGGGGCTTAGAAGTGGATGGGCTTTAAGGTCCCTTCCAACCCAAACCATTCTATGATTCTATAATAAATTTAAATACCTGTTGAAAATGTTTCAACCCTTAATTCCTTCTCACCAGTATTACACGCTGCCAAAACCTGTCCTCTGCTTTATTTGTTCTACTTCTCTCTCTGAACAATCCAGGAACAAAGCATGTTACAGAAAACTCAGTGGAAGCAACAGGTGCACAGAGGTTTCGAAAATCTGATGCCGCTCCCTTAAGTGACTCATTTTGGGGTTCAGTGAGCAAAAAGTGCATTAAACTTTAAAGGGATTCCTGTACCAAAATAGCTCTGTGCAGCTGCCTGGTCTCGGTAAGTTTAAAGTGAGATGTACACTCTGATGAGCACGTTTGAGATTGCTCTTAAAAAGCTGGCTATCTGTGGCTTGCCTGTAATCTTTTTTAAATTACAAGGAAACTAAAGATACACAGCTGTGCTTCTCCTAAACCCGTCGTGCTGAAGAAAATCCCAGTTGGATGGGGGGTATCCAGCCATCTCAGGCAACACAGGCTGGGGAACCATTTAAAAAATAGGATGATTGACCCGCAAGCTTGGGATAAGCATTGCAATGTTGGAGTAGGCTCTGGTAGCAAGGAGGATCAGGCCTCTCAGCCCCAGGAAACCCTGGAGCTCAGACTAGGATCCCATCCCAGTGCAAGAGTGCATGCATTTACAGGAGCTGGTAGGCAGGTGTACACCCTTGAAATGAGGTCAGCTGAACCGAAAACTGACTCCAAAGGCAATTCCTCTGGCTTACTGTTCCTCTTTTAGACAACAACCCTGGGGTAAAATGCACTGGAAATGTGCAAACTATACTAAAAAAAAAAACTTTATAAATGTTCATTGAATCCACAAAAACTGGATGTGTGAGGAGCCCTCTTCCTTTATAGAGGCACTGAGGCACCAAGCAGCCATGCCTGAACCGTGGGCAAGTCATCAGTGGCAGGAATCGATCTCCTACTTCTATCACCAGATTATACTCCCTGCTAGAGGCAACCCCCTTTCATCTCTTCAGAAAACAAACACAGCTTAACAACTTAAAAGTAAAGCCTTTGGTGAATGAATCCAGCAAAGCCCTGAATGCAGCCTCTTTTCAGAACATTTTATTTAGTGCTATGTGCTTGCCTCATGAGCACGAGGCTCCAGCCCCCCAAAAAACACTTCAGCTGAAAAGCAACCCCCCAACCCTCTAGCTAACAGCAGTCTCCACTGGCACCTCCAAAAGGAAAGCCGGTCTCTGAGGAAAAAGATGCCATCCCTGGACAACAATATCACAGCTGTTTGTTAACTCTACATTAATCATATGCTACAATGTCCTCAGTCCATCTCTATAGCTCTACACATTTTAGTATATAGGATGTTTTTTTCTCTCAATAGATTTACTTGCAATTTTGCCTGCCTGACCACTCACTGTCTGGGAGCTGTGGTTTTACTGGGATCCTTCAATTAACCTTCAAAGACTTCAAAACTTTTTCCCCTGCACATTTGTATTTGGCACCAAACAAACATTTGTTAGACCGCTTCACTGTTTACTTTCACAAGACACATTTCTCTGATGTTCTACGTTGGAGAACTATGCAAAACCAGCATACTCCACTGACATCCTACACATTTTTGCAAGTTGTTATATCTGTGTTTTATGTTCTCTTGAAATATTTTTCTTCTAAGACACCATCCACCCCAGTTACCTCCTGAGAAGCGATCATGGACTCTGCTGTATTTATGCTGCAGTCACATCTGAAAGATCCAGTGTGGACTGAAACCAGAGCTCTCAGCTGCTTTACAGTCCCACAAAGATATTGGATCCTTTGTCCAGTAGCTCACATAAAGCTGTAGCTGTTTTCTGTATCATCATAGAATCAGGCTTGTCAATTATTTCATTGTCATTTACTTGGTCCTGCCAGTGGAAGCTATATCAGGCCTCATGCAATGGGTCAGTCCCAGCTCCTGTTTCACATGGCATTTAATACTTTGGGGGTAGCAGCTCAGATCATTTGACAAGAGACCAGGCTATCGGCAGGTGTAAAACGGCTCAGCCTCCTGTTTTCCATGAGGACTAACCAATGCACACTCAATGAGCCTCAGCCCTGGCAGCACTGGCCAATATGCCCGATTCAGAGAGACGAACTCTTACTTCTAGCTCTCTTGCCTCCAGCCCCACCTCATCGCAGGTCCCTGTCCTTCCCCACAGCCTGTTTACTGCCAGCTTCTCCTTGCCCCCTGGAAAAGGAGGTCCCAATGAGGACTGCTGTATGGTGTTTTTTCGTTAGTTGTGAAGCCCCATGAGCCTGAACGAGGCTGCAGATAGACCTTCCCCACAAAGCCTCTATTTCCAAATTATCCTGCCCCTTTCTCCCAGAGATGCAGTCCCAGCCCTATGGATGTTTTTACTCTCAAAGCCATGCTCCTGAAAAAGCTTTGATTTCTTTCTTTTCTCCTCCTCAGAAGCATGAATCAAAAGCTGACTGCGGTAGGTACCGTAGTTTTCTCATGCTCCCAGACAGCCGTGTTCTGCTTATTCCCTTCATTACTTAATGTTATTTGTAAATACAGACTCCATCTGTTTGAGGAGCCACGTGGATGTGCAACTTTGCCCTCCTCTGTCCTCAACTCCCTGCTGCAAAAACGCTGGAGGCCACATTTCGGCAGAAAGGCACCAGCTGTCCCCCAGCCAGGGTGGGCTGCCTGTTGCCGGCCGCTCTAGCAAGGAAAGACAAGAGGCTTCCAGGGACACTGCCAATGGGTCCAAAGTCTTCATGGAGCTCTGGATATTTAAAAGGGTCTACCCAGTCCAAGCGGCCCAAAACAACTGACTGCATCTACTTCCTCCTCAAAAATGTCCCGTTCCTTTTAATTTCCCTTAACCACCCGCCCCCCCCCATAAATTCCAAAATTGAATGTATGCTCAGGTAACCATCATGTCAAGCATAAAGACCTGTTTTAAACAGTAAAAAAAAGCCGAAATGTCATGCATTCATTCATAGGCCTCCAGGAACGACAGCTTGAAGGAACCTATCAAACAGTATGATTTTTCCAAATTTAAAAAAAAAAAAGAGTCTGGTAAATTGCAGTGATTTTTCATTCCAAAAGAAAGTATATACACAAAAAAAAAGTCCTTCCCAGAAAAAGATTACCAAGAAATCATCCAGATGTTACTAAAGCATTAAGATTAATTTGGTTAAAAAAAAAAAATGAAAGCAGCAAGGAAATTACTCCCACTGGCATTTTTTCGTAAGTTTCATCCTGCAACTTCTAACTGAATTGAATTCTGTATTTTGCCCTGAGTTTTATGCCAAGGCTACGTCCATTTCTGGTGCTTGCTGTCTACGTTCATACCTCTTAAAGCAGCACTTTGTTAACACACTCTGGGATGCCATAAAAGTTAACAAAAAGGCAACTTTCCTCCCACTTAAAAAAAAAATTAAAAAAAAATCATTGTTTCAGTTTTGCAGAGAGAGAAAAAAAAGGCTCCTTTGTTGCTGTGAAAAAAACACCCATATTAGTCATTTTTAACCAAAACAACCTTTGGCATGTATTACATATCACTTACAGTGAAAGTCATCAGTTGCTTGGCAAAGGTTTTCAGTAACCACCTTAATTCACTGCATGAACCTGCAGTGATCACTTAATAATGGCCCTCCCTCCCCCGCCAAGGAAACCTGGGAGCAGTTAATGCTTCAAGTCCCACAGCACTTGGTCGGCAGGTTTCCTCCAGCAGCCCATGGGTTGCAGCCACACCATGTCGTGTCGTGGCATCCCTCTGGCTGCAGCGAGGCCGCACATATGGGTCCCCCAGACAAGGTGGGAAGCAATTCGCAAAGGGAGGCAAGCAGCAGGCCACTTATGGTTTGGGTCTTCTAGGTTTTGCCAGAGTTCATGCAAAACTTGGGCACGGGCGAGGACGTGTCTGATCCCTTTGGAGACGAGACTTCAGCGTCAAGACGCTGCTCTCCCGTGACTGGAATAGCCCAAAAATTGTCTTCTCAGACACTTGCCGCAGGCAAGGAACTGGCAAACAGCATTTTTTTAAACTCAGATTGATAACTCGTGTTCACTAACTCCAGGTTGGGAAGTTTGTACCACATGGTTAATGTCTTTCAACACACTGGATTTGGGGGGGTTGGCAATATTTAGCATACTCCCATGCGGCTATTAAAATACTTTTAGCTTTTTCCAGCTAGGTGCATCAGTTAACGTGCAAGAAGTGAGCCTATCAAGCAATGCTGTTCAAGTGAATCTTGTTTTGTAATAACTCCTTCCCCTGCAAATCCCAGACCTTGATCAAAATTCCTCCTGTCCTGACCTGGATTTGAGCCGCTTTCCTGCCTGGGCACAGGGAGGCAGCTGCACCCAGCAGCTTCCCACCTCCCTTCCTAGTAGTGGCCTTGCACAATGGGGAGTCTTTGTCTCCATTTCAATGTCTGAGGGCCTGGAGCACACTCTGGATTTACCTTTCCCACCCAGGTTAATGCAAATAAGTAACAAAGCAATTTTCAGCTGGGAAGGAGACAGCAGAAGACTTATTTGTTTTCACTCCGACTTGTGGATCAGAGGAACTCACTTGCAGGACCACAAAGTGCCGTTTGCTCACCTGGGAAAGTCACAACATTGGGGTTTCAGAGTTTGCTACAGCAGTTACTAATACCAACTGTGAAGCCTCTGCTCACCAGAAGTCCAGCTGCTGCAAGGTTATTTTCAGCAGCCACACAGCAACATAATGTATGGAAGGAGAGATCAACATGAGAGGCTCTGGGTTTTTCTTCCAAAATTCGTGGAGGCAGGTATTAGTGCAAAATCTACATGCTTTCCTTTTTCCCCTCCCACCTCTGCTATTTTACAGGCTTCCAAACACCACTTTCAAGCTTCCAGCTCCCCCAATTCATCAATCTGCAGCCATGGCTCATTGATGCCCTACATTGCCTACTTTAGAGAGCCTTCTTCAGAGGGTTCACCCTCAGTGCCTGATACAACTGCCCCGATAGCTGTGACACTATGAGAAAGAGACAAATCCCGACACGTACAGGAGGCTTTGGCTCCAAGGAGCAAGAGGCCAGCACAGCAGAACCACCCCACCTCTGCCAGGGAACTGCCATGGTCCTAAGACCCTGCCTGTCCTGCCAGCAGCTGTGCATTACTCTATGGCCATCCCCATAAGCTGAAACGCATCTCTGCAGCAATACCAGTGCTGCAAGTATTGAAAGTCTTATGAAACCTAGCCCAGCAGTTCCAATTTGTTTGAAAGAGAAAACAGCAACAGAAACGCAGAGCAACTTTCCCAAGAAAAGATGTTTCTGCCTCTTCAGGAAAAAACACAACTGTTCCCACCAGGATGGCTGCCCATCATCACCACCTCTATCCCCTTACCTCTGCAGAAGGGCACGCCTAGGGGTGACTCTTACACATTCCTATGTCTACAGGTAATCCATATGTCTGATCTTTTGACAGACCCTCACTGTTCCTGAAACGCTGCCACATTACCGTGGTGTGTATGTATGCAAGGTGATTTGCGGTCAGGCCCAAGTCAGCCTATGGAGGTATTGCTCATTAACTGTGACTCAGGTACACCTATGGCAATGCAAAGTAATGCGATTTATCTTCTACTACTCTTGCTGAAGTTGCAACACGGCACATTTGCTGTGCTCCTAACAGCACGCACACAGTTCCTGCAGCCCAGCTAATGCTTGGCAATTTGTTAAACTCCATTAATATCACTGTGAGTTTGAGCTCTTTATTACTTGACCATCTAGACCTACTCTAGACAATACTAGAAAATGCAGGAGTTAAACCACTGCTGGTCTCCCATGAGCAAACCACCAACCTGCCACCCCAGACTCACTTCTAGGAATGCCACCAAAGGCATCAAGGGAGAGCGGGAACTGCTGCGGGTGCCCGCAGTAGCAAGATCACTGAGCCTCCTGCATGGGCTGCATTTGAGACAAGTCAAGGGCTTCAGAGACCCTTCGTAGGACCACAGTTACAGGGGACCCCTCAGCCTGCACATACCCAGACGCATACGCTGCCTATCAGGCCTATCAGGCACTCCATTACACTGCTGGCCACTGCTGGGATCATTAATTTGCTTGCTTAAAAAGCTACCTGAGAACATCACATTCCAACTCTTATTGAAAGCATAATTGGAAGTCTCAAAAAGCAATTACATTAAAAGCACTCTGCAGTGAATCAACTAACTACCCATTTGCCCACGAGCCTCTCACCAGCCACAGCACTGGCCGATGGGGCTGTATTTTCAGGATGTGCTCACAGAGCTGAGCACAGAGGGAGGCTTCACGCATGGGAACAACACAACAGCTTCCCCTTGGAAGACTTGCCTGTGGGTTATTACAAGTGCTCTCCTTTCTTCAAGTCCTTTGACACTATCCCACCAAGAAAGCAAACAAGCAGCAGGGAGCAAGTCTGCTGAGCCAGGGAAAAAGGATGTTTGTGTTTGTTTACAATTCAATTAAAATTTCAGGTTTTGTAACCAATAAAGAAGAAAACTACATTCTAGTTCTAGAAACTCCTAAATCTTATGTGACCTATGCCTTGCGAGGAACAATAAAAATGTAAATATGTACATGATCACTTCCGTCCTTTTCCCTGTTTCTGCGCTGTTTGCAGCACAGCTGAGCTAATCCCATTTCCACTGCTCTGTATTCTGACCTCCTTAAACAAACCCATGATAGGATGTTAAAACACTCTAATCTATAAATAATGTATTCCCTTCATCCAGCAATGGATTACTGGGCCATAGAACTCACTGGAACACACTGCATGGCTGCTAGTTTAACAAAATAATACTGAGAAAAACATATCATTAGAGAGTTGTCCTCTTTCTTTACGAATTCTTCTAAAGATTTGATGCCACCATTACTTCTGCTTTGGATTTTTCTTTTTTAATAACTTGTTTAGGAGTTTTTATTCTTGTGACCTTGTTTTCCCCCTCACCAAATATCCTTCTTTTGTTTTGTTTTGGGGTTTTTTTTTTGTGCACAGCAAAAGACCAGCACCAGTTACTAATGATTGAAGGGGAAGTGATCAAGGGCTCCCTGCTGCCATACACCACAGGGCCTCGACACACACAGGGAAGTCATGCTTTAGACCCGAGCCAATCTATTGCCCCAAGTGGGGAGCTCACATTTCTGCCCTTCCATGCTCCTGCCTCGGTCTCTGGCTGGAGGATGTTTGAGGATTCACAGGACCCCATGCTGGGATCACTGATCCTGTAGGAAACTATCCGTATTTATCTTGGGCTTCAGTTTCAAACAGTTATTACCTACAACTAAAGCAATAATGCGTAAATTCATTTCAAGATAAGTGAGTCTGCTCCAAAGAACCGATGTCTAATAGGCTTGCTCCCACTTCTGCGATGGTGTAAAATCAACGCTTCTCCTCATCACCAATGCCAACAGGAATCCCACCACTGATTTTCCAGAGCAAAAGCATGAAGTTCAAGCAAACACTTAAACGATGAAAATTTGCAGTCTGTGGTTTTCTGAGAGGCATTCTGGAAAAATAAAGTGTTTCTGACTCAAAACAAGCTGGAACCCTCTGAAAAACAGAAGTTCATCCTTTAAAGAGCAAGTTCCCCTGGGGAGTGTAACCAGGCACTCCATACTTTGGCACTTGATTCCTTAGCTCCATTTGCCATGATTAACACAGCAATTTTCCACACATTTTTCCTAATGCACAGATCACTTTTAACTCTGAAAGGATTGAGGAAAAACAAGCAACCCTCCAACACCCACAAAACCTGCTTCTTCGTTCCACTGCACTAATCACATATGAAAATTTAAATCACTCTCGCAATATGAAAACGCCATCAAAGGAATTAATAGCTGCCTTGACAATGGGTTTCTGGTGTATTAAAAGAAACGATTAAAGCACTAACATTTCCAACAGCTACAGCATGACTTAATTCCCCCCAAAAGGTAGGCATTACACTTTGCCTCTGAATGGGAGGATTACTCATGGCTGTTGGGTTACAGTGCAGCTCTGAATCAGGTCTGAACCCTGCCCGTCAGAAAGCAAGTCCATACCCCTCAGGAAGCCGGAGCCGTATCCGACATTTCCACAACAGCACTGGAGATGCGGAGTCAGGATGGCAAACTGGGAGAGGATGGTAAGCCAGCCCCTCGACAGCAGGAAGATCAGGGCCGGGAGACATCGCTGCCCACTTGGTTATTAGCCCTAATGCTTAGTCACAGTAATTGCAGGGCCAGGGCTCTGTACTCACATTTCCTGTCACGAACCCAAGAATTAGGCAATTCAGATGTAAAGATAGTAACCTGCCTATAACATAACTTGATAAGCAATTGCATAAGTAACTAGGAGAAAACAACCCAATATAGAAGAGCTTTCTCAGCCTGTACTTCTGCAGCTATATCAGATCTTCAGCAAGTGCCAGACCCCACCAAACCCAGCCTTCCCATCCTTACTGAAAAAAACCAGCAGCATTGCCCTTCACAATGTTTCAGCTTTCCCCACCTCAGAGAAACACCTAAGAGAGCTCTGTTCAAGCTGAAACCTTTCACAGGGCTCATTTTCAACAATTAGAGAGCATAGTAACCTGTAATTACTGAAAATAAAGCCAGACAGCTGGAGAAGGGAAGTATCTTTAATAAGTAACACGATACTACATTTTCTCTCTTAAGGAATTTACCTATTAAGTCACAAGCTCTCATTCAATCAGTCTAAGCTCTCAGCGTCTGCAACAAACCCAGTGTGCCTCTGCTACCCGGGAGTAGCGCAAACCACGGAAAAGCAAACAACGCTTGGCAACTTGATTAAATACAACTCAGAGAAAGCAACAACTCCATCCGTGCTAGGAAAAGACAGAAGTTAGAAGAGGAAAGCCTTATAGGGCTTCCTTGACACACAGCATCTTAGACAACACGACTATGCTACACCACGCAAACATGTTTTCCCAGATTTAGCTGAGCTTCAGCTGCTCTCGTTCCCCGAGCCCAGCACACACAACGCAAGCAAAAGTCAATGTCGTTTGTGAAGTAGCTTACCGCTCATCATCAACAGCACAAACATCTTTGCCTGTTGTATTTCCCAAGTCCCAGCTGCCTGTAACAGAAAGGAGGAAGCGCCAGCATTTCATTCCTCTTCTACTTCAGAGTGGGTGTAACTCGTTAAGTTTCATGCTAAGATGAGATGGGTCAATTGGGTGTGTTTGAAGGTTTGGGTTTTTGCCAGCCCTTCTTCCCTCCCTCCCTCTCCCTCCTGATTAATTCCTCCCATCGCAGGCTTCAGACGAGCTGCCACTCAGCCCCGCTGGCTGCTGAAATCTGAGTTCCTACGGACACCCCTCCGGGGTGACTTTAACTCACCAGCCTGGGCGCGCTGCGAGAGGAGAAAAGAACTAAATTATCCAGTCACCCACAGAGGCGACTTTCACATCAGCTACACATGAACCAACTGCATGATCCCCCACTCCACACTGCTGAACTGCATCGTCCTTGGCATTTCATTGCATTCACCAGGAAGAACAATTCACCAGCGAGACATAAAATAAAAAACTTCTGACCTACACTGAGCCTTTTCCACTACCCTCGACTCCCTTATATCCCAGAGGATTTCTCCCTGGGTACATATCTGGACAGCGCTTCTGTAAGAGGACACACGTTCAAAACACACAGGGAATTACCTCCCACTAAGCTGCCCACAGGTGCAAAAGTGTTTTCAGGACCAGGACTACAGGGATTTAAAAACTACTTATGGATCATGGATCTGTTTTTACTTAATTCACTACTTCCATGTAACTGTCTCTGGATTAGGATTCAAGCAACATTGTCCTCAAAATCAGGGTTGTTTAACGGTTGCTATAAATAAGAAATACCAATACAAAACCTAAACCAGCTGTGTTATCCCCCAGCTTCCCCTACCTTGATTCAGTACCCATTAAAAGAGAAGAAAAACAGGTATTGAAATAGTCTCAGAATAAGTAGACAACACAGTAAATATTTCTTACAAACATAAATCAAATTAACTAGCAAATTAACATTTACAGCTCTGCGTGACAATTCAAAAATATAAAGTATTAAGTGACAACCATATCCTTGCATTTCTGTCCTCTGTAGCCCACTAATGACCACAAACTGGGAAAAGGACAAAATCATTACAGACACAAAACAAAAAAAAGAAATAAAATGGCAAAAGGAGCTCCGTTCTCTCACAGGGTTATACGCACAGTTGTGCGACTGCAGTGATTAGCTGTAGTGAGGCTGTGGGGCTCCATATAACTGGGTGCTGGAGGAGAGGATGGGAGGAGATGACTGCTTTGGGACAGCCAAGAGAAGCGATCTGATGGAGCACAAACGTACTTACACAACCCATTAACAGAAATAGTTTCCTGGTACATCAGTTGGTTTTAGCCCACTTCAAACAGTAGATTTGGTTCAACTCTACATCCAAGCACCTGCAGCATCAGATGTTCTCGATATATCTGCCCACACTCAGAAAGCACCAGGTCCCCCCAAGACTGCAGACACTCATGATAAGCAGCGAAGTCCTCCACCTGGACAGCAGGAAAGGGCTGAATGAGGAATGGGACCAGGTGCACTGTTTGGAACAGGAAGCACTGAAGCAATTGATCCTTTGCCTCACGGCTAATCTAGCACAGCCAACAGTTCCTATTTGCAGACCAGGCAGGAGAAACAAATTGCAGAAAGCCCAGGGGAGTGGACTGCCTCCTCCAGAAGTTTTTAGTGCTGGTAAGTAGCAAACCCTGAGTGGGCAAGCAGGTTCGGTGGGCCACAAGTGACTCAGAAGGCGACAGGGACTGCTGCTACCTGCCTTCGGGTTCACTCAGGCATGGCCAGCACTCACCATCTTCAACCCATTTGAACAGCCCGACAGGCAAAGCTGTATTCAGAGCTCTGACGCCACCCACTCTTTATCGTTCCCATCAAAACAGCTTCGCCATCACTCGGAAACCGATGTGTATGTACACACAGGCGTGCAGGCACACAAGCTCCCACAGACACAAAGCAATTATGCTCCAGTCCTAAAGGAGGAATATATATGCTTACTTCGACAGATTAGAAGCGATTGTCTGGAGTTTTTTTCACCTTAAGAGGACTAAAGGAGGCACACCTTTTTGTTGCCAGCATCAGGTCCATTTGCATTCTGTCATAGCAGTTTGGGGCATCCTTTCCTTCTGGTGCATTGCTACCTATAACAAATCCTTCGCATGGCCAGGACTCCTAGGAAAACATGAACTACGTGTGCCTCCTCCCTCTAAGAGCTGCTTCCAGAAAGCTTCGGACAATAAAGTCATAAGTCAGCAAGTCCCAAGTCGGCCCGACACTGGTGGATTTTAAATCAGTGTAGGTGGATAAAAGAAAAGCAGTTATTTCCTGTCACAGCACCAGAATAAAAACCAGCAAGTAATAAATAGCAAGACTGATGTATAGAGATGCACAGAAGAATTACATCATATAGCGAAGATCTGGGGTTCTTATAAATACAACACTTGATTTGGTTGATCTGGTTGTGGCTGCAATCCCCAAGAGGGGCTGGAGGGAGATGCAAGGGAAGTCTTCTCCTCATCCGCCTACCAGTCAACTTGCCCTCCTCCAAACCTTTGCTGAGAAACAAGGTGACGGGCCTTCTGGGAAGCCTGGCTGGGGCAAGCAAGCCACCAGGGTCCAGACTGCAGAGAGCAGGTAGCTACAGCCACACAGGGAAGGTGTGGAGCGGCCAGCTGACAACAGCCTCACCGAGAGCCCTCCCAGGAAGCACTGCAGCTTGTCAGTTCATGCCTGCCCGCTGCAGGAGAACAGGCATTTCCAGGCTCCAGCCCAGTCACCCAAGCTCAGCTGACGCATTTAGATACAGGCCTTTTGATGTGGGCTTCCTCTGAAGGCGTGTGAGCCAACTTATATAAATCTTAATGCTCTCCTGCATTTGCTAAGCCATTAGCAAAGACTTACCAAAACCTGTTTTCAGACAACCTAGCATATTCTGCCCAAAACAGGCTGGAGACAACCACAGCAGCCCCTGAGCTGGTTGACTGGAGGCAACGAGGAGCTTGAAGAAGCGACCTCAGCCAAACTCCTCTGGCAGGAAGAGGGCACGTGTTTACCCTCCTCTTCTCAGCTGAGTAAAGATGATACTAGTGTGAAAATCCCCATTTTCTTCCAGCATGAGCAGGACAAATCCCAGCAACTCTATAGGGAGTCCACAGGCTCTTCCAAATATCCAGCTGAGGCGTGGAGACTCCATCATAGAGCCCAGAGGAGAAAGGACCCCTCAGCACAGCACAGTCCCCTGCAGGACAGCACCTCCTCAGTGGTGAAAGCAGGGGAGAGCACTCCCATCAGACACAAGTCAAGTCTGAATCCTGCATAAAGGTGTATTTATCAGCATTAATTAACATCCCAGGCTTCTCACACCCAGCACACCTGCTAATTAGCACACATGAGTTAATATAATTTTAACAATGGTTTATCACTTTGGGCAGAAAAATGGTTGGGAGTCACTTCAGTACAGTGACTCACCCCGAGCACAGCAGCATCAGCCTTGCCTGCAGAGAGCTAAGCAGACCATACGTCTTTAACTACAGCTTACTGTACAAAGCCAAGGTTCTTCAAAAATTCATGATTTTATCTGTCTTATTTTCCACCTGCACAGACAGACGGCCTTGGAGAAGCGTCCTGTCTCCATCCTCCAGACAACTGGAGCTGCTCAGGTCTTTCTTCAAGTCGTTATAAACATGGTGGAGTTTCTAATGGTCCCAGTCATCATAATTATCACCTACTTTGGTTAAGTATGCTTCAGGACACTAGTCAGAGCCCAGAGGACAACTATCTGCCAGGAACGACTCCAGGGGAACATCAAGGTGATGCCCAATACCAGTTTCAGTGCTACTCCAAATGTCCCATAACTACAGACCAATCTGGTGGTGCAAGCAGGCATCTCAGCACACACTACTGTGACATTATGTTCCTTTTTCACAGAACACTAACCTACAGCCCTGTAAATGCAACCTGTGCTTCAAAGTTCAAATCAACTCTTGCACATCACTGTGGATGATGTGGCCAAGCCATGCACTGACTTTCACCCTGAAAACCCCTCTCCCCTGGGAGCAACACCCATGCTTGTGCCTGTTAAGCCTCACGTATCTGGCAGAAAGGGCTGTGACCAAGAATACTGCTAAAGCAAAGGGTTGTCTCTGTGTAGGTAGGGACACAGTTTGGCTCAAGCCATCTTATATTCAATGATAAATTGAGGAAGATGGCTGACTTAGGCTGCATTTCTTTTTTAAGCCTCACCTTTCAAACTGGATCTCTGTGATGTAGAAGCTCACAAGAGGGCACTGGTGAAAAACCATTGACACCGCCATCAGAATCACTTCTACCCCCTCAAATTGATGTTTAACGCTGCCTGCCTTCACTTTGTCCAATGAAAATCTGCGAACCAACCCTTGGCAATTAAAGAATGTTAACATCATGAAAAATTATACTATATTGAATGTATCCATACTCCCTGTTATCAAGAAAGATTTTCCCAGCTTCATGTTTCTGTTTGGGATTAGGAATGGAGCTGTGAAAGGCAGGTATTGTTCAACCATAACCAGTTCCCTTTCAGCCTCTACAAAAGGAAACTAATGAACTACAACGGGTTTTTTTTTCCTTTGGAGAGGTCAGCAGATATATCAACTCATGGGAAAACTGATCCTCATTGTTACACTGCAAGGGTAGTTGAAAAAAGGTTTCTAATGAGCTGCAGGGAGTGGATGCTGGCGATGAGCCAGCACCCTTGCCTGAGAAACTAAGACCAACCACCTCTGAAGCAAGTACAAGTTAAAAATTCAAGACTTGCGATTCATCATACTGCTTGTGGCCAGCAGTTCTCACAGCGACTTTGCTGTGCGTATTTGGGGACACATTACTTGCAGACACTCGGAGCACATAACTTCAGAGGCAAAGGTAGGGCTCCTTCCCAATCAGGTGTGCACAGGTAAAATACATGCTTCAGAGTATACAGAATTAAAATCTATAGAAGAGGCCTGCTTCTAGTCATGTAGCCTCAAGAAAATACTCATAATGGTGAAGCTCTTCTACAGAAAGGGACACTTGTACCTGAAGTTGTCAGGAGTTTCTGCACCTCCACAGCACCAGGATGGTTTTATAGGATCATCAGGCTGCACACAGTGGCTCCAATCAAGCTCCCCCAACCAGGGGAGTGGGTACCATTGCACTACCCCGCGTTGCACAAGCCTCGCAGCAGTGCCTGCAAGCCCATTTGGTGCTTACCACAACTACCACGTGGTGCAATAATAAGCCAGAGTGTAACAAAACTTGTTTCCTCTTCCAACGAGAAAGCCCAAGGAAGAACATTTTATTGCAGACCTCTAATCCAAACACCTCCTCTCGTTTCTTTGAAAGAAACTAGGCAGTAGCTGCTGTCATTTTCATGCTGCGTTCTGACACGCTTCCACCACATCCCTGCCAATAGTTTTCATTTTGTTAAAAATCAGCTCAGAATGAGAGTGACAAGCTGTATGCTGGTGATGATGCTGTGAAATGACGGATAACGTAGGTTTACATTAGTTGTCAAAATTTTTCAACACTAAAAATAGGTATCACAAGCTTTTGGATTCACTGCATTGAAGCATTAAACACACAGGATATTCACACCTTCAAAAGTGCCCAAAGCCACTCAAAGCCAGCTAAAACCAGCAATGTGTGAGTAGAGCAAAGGCCTCTCATCATTGTTTATTTTGAGAAGAAAAAACAACACATTGCCGTAGGAAATCTCATAACAAAGGTGGCCAAAGTGAAGACAAGTTGTTGTACAGAACATGAAATACAATGGCATAATATGGGATGCAAACACATGCAAACGAAGAAAGAAAAGAAAAAAAAAGCTTAGAGGAGAAGAGAGAAAACCCTGCATTTCATTACCCTAGCTCTTGGTCCAGAACCCACTGAAAAGGCGGGCAGAGATCTTCCCCCGCGGCTCCACCTTTCCGTCCTCCCATTCCTCACCCACCCCAGCCTAGCAAGAAAGAGCCCAAAGCTGTGAGGCTGAGGAAGGATGGCAAAGCAGGTTTGCCAGAGGGCTGACATTTCCATTCAATGGATGACTTTTGTCCAGGCAGTGACACGCTGAGAAACACCAGCCAGGCAGGAGGTCCTCAAAGAAGACATTGTTTTTATGGATAAGATGGCATGTGGGGGGCAAGGGGAAGACAGACCATTTTCAAACCAAATGCAGCTTGCTTATTCCTTCTGAGTCATTGAGATGACTAGCACAGGCAGCGTTGTCCCTATAATAGGCTAATATTTATAGCAGAAAGAAAAGGAAGCATAATAAGGAATTACTAACTGGATGTTACCATAACATTGTGTGAAGCAGCACTCCAATGTGCTTTATAAATAATTAGCAAATTACCTTTCACAATACCCCTGTGAGGAAAGTATTATCCCCATCTTCTGCACAGCCAAGCAGAGAGCGAGTCGTTCACTCACGGCCACAGTCCTTGAGCAGAGCCAGGATTATAACTGATGCCCTGGTCTCTTGTCACTAACACCTGAGCCAGGCACAGCCTGCTTACCCCAGGTGAAAGAAAACCTGACCCAAACCACGCTCATGCTAGGTTAAATAAATTCCATCTTACACTGCCATCTATGTTTTTATACCAACAATGAGAGGACAGAAGACACCTGTCATAGCATAAAGCCCAACAGTAAAGACAAAAGCGCAGTGACACAGTTGACTTAAACCTAGCAAAGCCCATGCTGCTGCCTTAAGGAGAAACCTCACCCTACAGTCACGTGCTCCCCACATGGCATGTGTACTGGTGCTTGTGGCAGGTCAGTGGCTTGCTGGTTCAGGGGACTGCTTGGGGTGAAAACTGGCCCCACAGCAAAAAAAAAAAAAAAAAGGCAGAGTTTGGGTAGATGGGTCCCCTGCCCCGGCCAAGCATGCGGCTGCCCAAGCACAAGGATGGGACATCAAAGAGGAAACTAAGTGCCTCCTAGTTGCATCTCCTATACCATCAGAGCATGAGCCATGCTGCTCCTTTCTCCTAGACTTCTGCTTGGGCCATCAAGCAGGGCCTCCTCAGTTATCATCCCAGCCCTGTACATCTTCATGCACTGGCCCAGGTTGTATTTTCCGATTCCTTGCCACTAGGATGAAATGCACTCACAGTCATGAACTTGTGGGTTGAATTCAGGGCTGACTGAGCAGCTGATCCCATGTTACTTGTTACAGGCACGACTCCTTTCACTCTAGGGACAAATTCCAGCTTACAACAGCACAAGACCAAGACTCAGCCTCTTCCCTTCCTCTTGGGAGGAGTGTGACAGATGATACACCAAAGCCCAAAATTTGTTCAATGGCTCAGTTTCCCCTGGCTCTTCCGAAATGAGGCATCTTTTCACAGCTTATGGAGAAACTTCTTCGTAGGCACAGAGTTGGGGGAGGACAGGCACCAAATGCTAGACCCGCTACAGACAGACCCCTACCATCCTCATCCATCCCTCCTACCCTGCCTGAAGAGACTGCAGCCCATGGATCTATCATCCTTCCCCCACAGCCAGAGGGGTACTGCCAGTAGTGCTGCCTGCTCCCTTCCACACTTGTCTGCTTGTTGGGTGGAGAAAGGCTTACCACAGGCACATGCAAGTGAGTCCCCATGAGCTCCCCATGTGTTGGAAGCAGGAACTGTGGGAGAAAAATCTCTCCATGCCCAGCAGATCCAAAGGAAACAACTCTGAGAGACTGCCCCTTTCCAGACTTAGCAAACTGAGCACTCAGCTACAAGCATGGATGATCAATGTCTGGTGATGTCATTGGCACAACAGAAAACACCCTTCCAGTAAGTCTTCCATCCTGGCAGCGCCTCCTTGTACATCCAACTCTCACCTTTCACCAGAGCAAGTGGGCAATCACAAGAGTCCTTGCTTCCTCCGTCCCACACTCAGTTGAAGGAGAAGACTATGGCAGCAACAATGTCATCTGCACGCACCCACTCACAACACTGCCACCTCCACCCTTGTGGTGCAGGGATGATTGACACAACCAAAGCCATGTCACTTTCTCAGCAGTTCACCATTAGCAGTAGGAATAGGCAAGTCAAAGAAGGGAGCAATTCGGCTGAGAGGATGGGCAGGAGAACCAAATCGTAGAGGCAGATGCATGCACCCTGCTTCTCCAAACTCTCCATGAAAGCATGCAGCAAAATCAAGGATTCTCTTGCACAGCTGCCTGCACAGCCCAAAGCAGGCTTTGGGAATAAAACTAGTCCAGAAATCTCTGGCCACAAGCCCCCACTTCACCTACCCACCACCAGCCACGCTGTAGACTAAACCACTGGGCAGATCCAGGCTAAAGGCATAGTTTCCCATTGGCTGTTCCTCCCTGTGAAGTACTCTGAGACCCTCACAAAAAGAAACAGTATACAAACATAAACATACACTTTCTGCCAGATGCATGTTAAGAAAGTAGGCAGACCTGCATCTATTTTAGACATACTGCATAAAAATAAAAAGATGCTGGTTGACTGCGCCTGTTCTCATTTTTAGAAAACAAGTTCCAATTTAATTCTTATCCTTTTTTTCCCAAACCTTTAGAGCCAAACAGTAAACAAAGTTTAACAAACTTGAAGTTCTCCCTTCAAAGTCACCTCAATGGAGAGAATCCTCAACCTGGTTTCAACTTCCCTGGACCAGAGCACAACATGGGAATCACACTGTTCAGTTAATACCTCTCTCCTAAGAGGCCCAGACCTGATACCCCTCACTTGCAGCCTGATCCAAAGCCCTCTGACGTGAATAGATGGCTTGACTTCAGGTTCTGCCCAGAGGGCTACCACCACTGACTTGAGGTTATAAACACCACAGCTGGCAGTCATGGCTAGCACAATGTACTTGCCATTCCCCAGAGGTCTCACAGAGACTTAAGGAGATACAGCTGTCTGGTTTGTGTCTTAGTGCCTTCCCTTTTTCTCATTTTCCATTAATTTGTTCTAGTTATTTAGAGGTCTTTTTTCCCTTTAAAAAAACCCACATCAAGTTATTCCATTGAAAGACACAATTTTATCAGAAAGTACATGCCATTTTTTCTGCTTTTCCTCATTCACTGCCAGGACACAACATGTCATATAACTATATTACCATCTACTTGTTTGCCAGTGCTGTGCTCCTCTTAATGAGCAGATCTTTAATTTCAAGGCATAGTTTATGTCCATCTACAGTCTCTGTCAGGCATCTATATTGGTGGTGCCCATGCCAAGTTTGTTATATAATGTTACAGTGGTCATAAACATAATCACTGGCAGTTTTGTCTGGATATACAGAGACCTTCACCATGAAGGTGCTCAAGGTGAAAACTAAAGCGGGATCTTGTTTTCCAGAGAGGTTGTGCAGTCACTGTTCTTGGAGATTCTCCAGACCTGCCTGGAAAAGAGCCCTAAGCAGCCTGGTCTTGTCCCAGAGCAGGCCGCGCTTTGGGCAGGGGGTTGGAGCGGAGACCTTCACATGTACCTTCCCATCCAAGAGACTCATTGACCCCAGGCTAAGGGGCAACTACCCAAACAACCATCAATCAAACGCTCAGGACCATGCCTGGCAGACAAGGCAGAACTCCACATCAAGAGGAGATGAGCCTTTCGTCATTGTTGAGTCCACCCAACTAAAGTGCCTTGAAACCACCTTACAGCTTGTGGAAGTGTTTAATTCAGTCAAACCATGCCTATGACCATGACAGCTGGATGCTCCTCCCTCTACACTGGCTGCCAAACTTGCCCACCTGCCCAGCTCCAGCGCCAGTCACAGCACCCTCAACCTGTTGCAGTCCAATAGAACAAGGACACACTTAAGTAAACAGGTCTCTGCTAGACTGGATGACAGTGACTGCTGAAATGGCATGAGCACTCATGAAAACAATTTCACCAGCAAACCTGAAAGCCACTGACTTCCAGCAGAGGTCTGCAGTACTACAGCAGGATGGTAACATCCTGTGAGTCTCTAGCAGTCTGCAGAGCATGCCTCTATCTACTTGGAGGCCAAGAGCAAAGTGTGTTAGAGGCATGCTAAGATAGAACAGTATTGAAAATGCCACTGGTGCATTTGGCTTTGATAAGCACCGCAGTTACAGGAAATTGCCCAAACTCCCTTTATTAAGAAAGCAAGAAACTGAGAAGTGTGACCAGGAAAGGCTATTTAAAAGTTGGCTCTTTTTCATAGTTAGCAGGCAAAGAAAGGAGGTGCAGAGCAAGAGCAGAAGTAAAGCACAAAGCAAGCGGAAGCGTCTTCTCTGAACTGCAGTCTCAAGTCTTTGGCTTTCTTTTGATACCAGTACCGGCCAGCAGTGTGCCCAGGTGGCTAAGAAGGCCAATGGCATTTTGGCCTGTATCAAAAACAGTGTGGCCAGCAGGACCCCTCTACTCAGCACTGATGAGGCCACACCTCGAGTCCTGTGTTCAGTTCTGGGCCCCTCACTACAAGAAGGACATTGAGGTTTTGGAGCACATCCAGAGAAGGGCGATGAGGCTGGTGAATGGGTTGGAGAACAAGTCCTACGAGGAACAGCTGAGGGAACTGGGGTTTTTTAGCTTGGAGAAGAGGAGGCTGAGGGGAGACCTCATCGCTGTCTATGGCTGCCTGAAAGGAGGCTGTGGGAGAGCGAGTGTTGATCTCTTCTCTCATGTGACAAGTGACAGGACAAGCGGAAATGGCGTTAAGTTGTGCCAGGGGAGGTTCAAACTGGATATTGGGAAGAATTTCTTTACTGAAAGGGTAGTCAGACACTGGCACAGCTGCCCAGGGAGGTGGTTGAGTCACCATCCCCGGAGGTGTTTAAAAAATGGGTAGATGAGTTTTTGAGAGACTATTGTTTAGCAGATGATGGGTGCAGCTGGACTCGATCACAAAGGTCTTTTCCAACCGGAAGATACTATGATTCTATATTTAAAAGAATATAAAGAGTCTCTAAATCTTTTTCCAAACTACAATTCGGAAGAAGGCCACAACTTGTTATGGACAAAGTAAACAAAGCATATATGGTTTGTGATAAACAACAGCCCCGCTCCTGTAAACCCACTCCTGAGTATCTGCAAACTGGTGGCAACACTGACACACAATACATACACCAGTAAACTTTCATGGCGCTACATGGTCACCTCTGGAAGACCCAGATTAAAGTCTGACCTGAGTCTGCAGCTGATAATGCCACTGCCACTTGACTTTGGCTTTCTTCCTGCACAAATGCGTTTTGAACACTCAAGAGACGCATAATTTTTCTGAGTGACCCCTAAGACTAAGAGTTCATATACAGATTAACTGCTTAAGCAAGCCCAAGGGCAGAGACCCAGTCTCTTTCACAGGCAAACGCCTCATACTCTGAAAATCATGATTGCTCTAGAACTGCTGATTAATTTTCCTCATTTGTACTTTTTTCCCTTTAAAAGTCCTGTCTGTTCCTTTTATTTCTTATGAGGCTTTTCAGTATTTGTCTGTTACTAGAACATTAAAGACCAGCTTATGAATAAACACAGAATTTGGGAGGCGGACTCCAATCCTGCCTGCTGTCACTGTTCCAAATATAAGAAGCTCTGGGAGATATCAGTGTATCAGGGCAGCTTCTTCTCTGCATAAATCTGTGCGACCACAGTTATTTCTCCCCCTATTCTATTCCAGCACCACCACTCAAAAAAATCCCTGAGATTAATACATAGCAGGATAGCTGCAGGGTGTGAATAGTGGTGGGTAAGTATTACAGCAGCAATAAATAGGACAATGGCAAGGAGAACATAGAAATACATTGCAGAGCAGTAAAATAGTTGTGTTTCATCAGCTGCATTAACTGCACAAAAGCAGTAGTCAGAGCTTGTATGCTTAAGCATGTCAAGAATGCTGCAATCAGTAACTTGAAGAAATTACTTTTATAACTTGGCCCACTTCCCCCACTGTAGCCACACTCAGCAGATAAGGGGGCTCTTCAAACTCAAATGATCACGTTCCACATTTCAGGGTTCTGCAAAAATGCAGCTGAGTTATCTGGAGGCCAGCCAAGGTCAGGCCAGCTGAAGTCGGACCAGCACAGAGGGAGCGAGCATCAATCTTCTTGCCTATTTCAGTGACACCGTTGGCCACAGGAAAAGGGAGCCTCATACATCAGCCAGAGATGAAAGATCTGGAGACACCCCTGTAAAAGCAGAATAAAAAGCACAGAAGTCCTCAAGACTCCTGCACTCTTTCCATTAAGAGATTCTGCTGCATGAGTGATGTAGAGCCTTTTCAAGGAGATGCCTCCTCCTCTTCACTCTGCACCCCACACTCAGCATGGAATTCTCACTGCTCTTTCAAGCACTTATATCCTGGGACATCTTGCAGGATACCAACAAAGAAGTTATAAAATTCTCAGCGAAAAAGCATAACCCCATAGCTGGCAAGGAAGGGTTAATCAAGGATTTCCATCTATCCCCAGGCTTCGGTGTGAAGTACCCTAATTACATGGTTTACTGAGGCCATAAGAGCACTAAACAGGTTCCAAGACACCTCCTTCTCCTCAAACCTCCTCAAAAATAACACAGCCAGATGATGGAGAAGGGCAGAGAGCAAAGAGCATGAGGCACAGCTGCCCATGGCCTAGAACAGGGAAAAGGAGGTGCAGACCTCTGTGTGGTTGCATATTTACGCAGTTACAGCAACACCTGAGAAATTATTCATCGCAGGCAGCATACAGATGCACAACGCAGAAGCAGGATGCACTAAAGCACTCTGAGAGATGCCCATGTCAGAACCAGGGTGCTGCAAACAGAGGATGTGAGTGCTCCAGAACAAGCAGCAGCCCCTCTCTGCAGCAGCTCAGTGCCTGAAATCTCTAGGCAATACCAGGAAAATCAGGAAGGACTGGTCCAAACTACACTGAGGAGAGGTCCAAGCTTTGCAAACGTTTCATTAAACTCTTCTATCAGCCTTCAGCAGAGTCCCAGCACTTCAACAAATTGTCCCAAAGTGCTGGCAAGGAGAGACAGCACACAGCAGTAGGAAGCAAGAGAAGTTTTCTCCTCTATGTTAAAGACTCTGAGGGGCATCGCTGACAAACTAAGGAAAAAATGGCTCTGCACAAGAGGAAATCCTGTTAAAGCTGTGCTCCACAGGCTGTCTATGACCTCCACTTCTCCCTTTTGCTCTCATTAAGCAAGGTGCGACAAAACCTTTCAGGCAGCTTCAGAAACTGTCCATCACTTCTCAGCAAAACTTAGCCACAGGATTGACTCATGAAAAATGCCCTTGATTTTAACAAGAGCTCTGGTACCTGCTAAAAGCTGTTCATCACACTTATAGGTTTTGCTACGTGTTCCCTTCAACAGGCACTGAAAGCTGTGGAGACTGCTGGGAACTAGCACTCTGGTGCAGATGGGCAGTCAGAGGTTCTGTGAGATAACAAACATGCCAAAAGAAATGAAAGGTGCTAGGGTGGCTATAGCCACCTACAATTCATCACACCCAAACTTCATTAACTAAAATAAGGATGTGCACTAGACACAGCACACCTTCACTGTTAACTCAACTAGAGCAGAGCTTGCAGTAAGTAGAAGACAGCAAGATCTCTGAATGCAACTTTATTAAAGCCAGTGTCTCCGGATGGGGCTTTCAGTCAGAATCGATGTACTCAGGTGCTGCTATGGCTATGACTGTAATTTCACATATCATCTGAACCATCCCTTCCCCATCAAGAGAGGAGGGATGTGCACTGTTGTCCAACATCACCCCAGGCAGCCACCTGCTCTCCATCCCTTGTCCCACTTAATTTACTCCACATCAGGGCTACCACATCCTACCCACACATTTCCACTGAGAGCCAGCCACCAGCCCTCTTCTGGTGACCCAGCTCACTAAACACAACTGACCAAACCCCCACATTTTATTTTATGGCCATTTTGTTTCCCTGAAACAAGTTTACTGTGAAAACAGGAAGGCACCTGTGCCACTCCAAGGAGGGGAGCAGGAACACGTGGCCATGATGGAAAGGTTATCTCAAGTTTAGAGCCATGTCTCCACCACTCACTGGCAAAGAACAGCAGAGATATGGGGCCAGCTTATGACTAACCAGGCGAAGGCTACGCAGTTTATATACTGCAATATACAGTTTACATACTGGATCAGCACCTTGGTCTCATTCACAACCACCCTGGCGATGCAGCTGTGTGAGAGGGCAGGATGCTCCAAGCTGGAAATGTCAAAGACTTGCTCTTAAAAAACCCAAGCCATACACAAGCATGGAAATGTCACAGATGATATTGCCCTCACACATACACAAAAAAAAAAGACTTCAGAGCAGCAGCCCCTTTCACATTAGACAATATCTGATATGATGAAATGGGAGAGAAGGAAAGAGAAAATGAAGAGGGAACCTTTCATATTTTTCTCTTATTTTTAAGATGTGCTGTCATTCTACATTCTCAATAAATGTCTGTGCATCTCTTCATAACATAAATGTCAGCCTTGTGCTGGATTGGAACCTCGGGATTACTGCACTGGCAGAATTAACATATTAGACATAAAAAACCATAACATTTCATTATCCATTGTAAACTTCACGTGTTTTCACTCTAGGGAAACTGGAAATATCACCCAATTTCACTATCATTTTCTGTTAAGTGACTGTTCTGCCATGTATTCGCATACTGGGGCATTCAGTTTGATGATCTATCAGTCTTCTAGTTTCATTCTTCTTCCTCTACAATGCAGCCATTTTTTTAAATCAACCATTTTGTTCTGGTTTTGTCTCTGTGAAGGTACCACATAACATAACCACCCAGTTGAAAAAATACTTATCCTGCAACAAACAAAACAGATCAACGCTGAACACACACCAGGAAAAAACCTGTCCTGACATCTGAAATAAGGGGAGAAGGCAACATGGAGGTAAGAAAACCTCAGACACAACAGAGAAGGCTTCAACTCTAGGGTCTACAGTCACTAGTGACATACTAAAGAACAGAATCTGTTCCCTTCTGTGGTTTAAGCTCCCTGTGTTTTCCCTTCCACTATTAGGCTGGCTGCAAATTCAAAGCTTTGCATAAACCACAGATTTTGTCTCTCTTTGAAAGGTCAAAAATTAGAAGCAGCACAAACAAATACACATGACAAACAGGCCAGCTGGCAGTAATTTGGAGTGACCACATGGTGGAAATGTAGAGAAGAATGAGGGCAGGAGAGTAGCCTTTAAAAGGCTGGGTCATACATATATTGCAAGTAACAGGATGCCTCAGGGGAATTGTTTTATTTAATCAGTTTTGTATCTTTGCAAAGATTAGTGACCAACTATCCAGCTTTAGTGCTGTCACGTTTCTATAAACATTTCCAATTACAGTTTCTTTGATAAAACATGCAGCTGCTGATGTGTTTTTTTGTACAAACTTCACTATGTATTACATTCAGTATTTTAAAAAATGCCATAACATTTTTATTTCTAAGAGACCACTCATTCTCCTCTGCAGGCTATGGAGCATTGCCCTAGGACAGAGAAACGAAGGGAAAAGTAAGCAGAGGGTGGGCAGGGGCTGCACACAGGTACAGCAGTAGAAATCTTTACCAAAACCACTCTGGTCATTACTCACATGAGGGTGTTACGGATGTAAGTAGGAAGGTAAGGAAACATTTGTTGTCCCACGTAGCTTCTGGAATGGAAGAGAAACATTAACAGGTCAACTTCAAACACCAAGCCAGATGCACACAGCTGGTGTTAATCTGCATGACCCTCATTACCTGCAACAGACCTCTGCCAAACTACGGCAGCCAAAGTGCTGGACAGACTTTTATTACTAACATCACCTCAACCTATTAATGGAGGGGGGTAATCAATTCAAATCCAAACTGCTTCTCACTATTTGTTGCTGTTTATATTTTGCTAGAGCCACAAAACCCAATTAAGCAGCTTCCCTTTGGTTTGCAGTTGGTCAGCTCCAGGCACTGAGGGCTGCAGTATCTAGGGCTGCCAGTCCTGCAAGGAACATTTTCTTCTTTATAAGCAACTCTTTCCACTGGCCTTGGGTTTAGCTAATTGTACCATTTCTATTGATCTTGAATTTTATAGAAAGCTTAGTTCCTGATTGCATGCTGGCAGCAAAATTACGCTTGGGGGCCAAATTTGGTTTAGCCTGGCTCTCACAAAACAACAATAAAGGGGATGCACTGACATGGGTCTAAGGTAGTAAAATTGAATGTATTTAAAAAGCAAATCTCTAGAATGCCTGTCCAACTAAAGTAGTAAAAGGTCACTTATCCCCAGCAAATATTATCACCGCACACTGTTCAGAGATTGGAAACATGAGTTGATTGATGACTCCCTGAGCACCATCCAACTGAGATTTTTTATGGCTCTTCTTCCTGACCAACCATCTTCACGTCACCTCAAAACGCTGGTCTGTGGGAGGGAAGGCTTGCTGACGGCTCGTTATTTAAAACAGTTGGTTTCCCACAACAAGAAAGTAGGAAGAGGAGAGCTTCCCATTGCCCTTCCAGCCTCCACAACACAACGAGCCCTTTAAAAACCCTGGCAGGCTCCAAGTGCCGTAGATGATGTAACGTCATCAGACATCTGCCAAATAAATAAGCAAGCTCCAACGTGCCTCTCTCCAAACCTGCAAAGCAATTTCCATCCCAGTACTGAAACTTGTTCCAGGGTTTAATACTCTCCTCAATATATCCCCTTTCCATAAAGAAAATCTGTGCCTGCTGCTACAGGAACACACATAATCCCTGTAAGCAGATGTTGGCCTCCAAAGCTGAGAAAATGACTTTGTTCTTTAGGATCAGGGAATTTAGAATGCAAGAAGTTGAAACATCCTGATGAATCTGGTAACTTGAACCCCGAAAGGAAGCACCTGCTTTCTGAATAGCTGCCCAATTAAAAGTCTGTCATTGCTTTATGTATCCATAATTCAATGTGAGCAGTCTTTTGCTAGTTGATAATGTATCAGCTACGGTCAAAGAGGAACGCAGATGAATAAGAGAGACGGGAGCTGCTGACAGCAAACAGTCCAAATCCTGAAGCATCACACCAAGTGGCAGCTCTGAAATGAAAACTTCCTTGAACCAAGGTTGCTCTGCAAGGATCCACCAAACTCCACATAGGCTCCACCAGTCACCCTGGATGGATGCCAGGTTTCCCCGGCAGTAGATTTGGGGCCTTGATCCACATTTCAGATGCACAGCTATACCTCCTCTCTCCCAGAGACCCACTCACAGGAATAAAAGCATCTCCCTTCACTATCCGGCAGTTAAAGTAAGGCTCCAGTATGCTGCAGGTAACATAACGCATCTTCCCGTTTATTCACACCAGCACTGGCAGGGATGGGAAGAGGAAAACCAAAACAAAAAATACTAAAAGGGGATTTTGCACCCAAAAGTAAATAAAAATAAAAGACAAAAAGATATGGGAATGATCAGCCTGCCTGCAGGATTAGCAACGCACAACAACAAAAAGCAAGAAATGGTAGCAATCCCCTTAGCTGAACTAGAAATAAAGCAGGCAGGCTTCTCTGCATAGCTTGCTTGTCCCCACACTACCCAGGGCAAAAGGCGGCGAGGCTGGAGCAGAGAGGCTGGAAAAGAACTCTTAGGCAGCGGCTTCAAATATCCTACCCAGGTCCCGATCCACCTTCACGTCAGCTAAGAGGGGCTCCCACCAGTTGCTGAGCCAGGACAAAGTCATTCAGTCATTTACCAAAAAGTCTCATTTACCTTGTGTGGGTTGTCAGATTTCTCTCAGCACAACCAGGTTTTCAAGAAAGAAAAGCTTTCCCTGTAAACAGGCAGAAACTCAGCTAAAAACAGGGTCCATACACACACCTTGTGGAGCAAGGAGGACTTGGCAGGAGAGGGACTGTGTCTATAAGGAGTGCAGGCAGGACCAGCAGTAGATCAGCAACTTTTATGGGAAGTTTCATTTGTGTTACTACACATGCACGAAGGATATCAGTTTGGAAGTCTTAGAACACGCTGGCATGAATCCTAACAATGGGCAGAACTGTCACTCTGCTATGATTAAAATCTGCTTTGATACCCAAGGCTGCACCAGGCGCTTCCCCTATTTCCCACTACCTCCAGAGGGGTGTGGAAAGCCCTGGGAAGAGGCTGCACTGGCCTCTATCCAACACTTAGGTCGGCAGCAGCTTTGGAGAGCTCTGATCACCACCCACTCAGTGCAGACCAGCTCCTTGGGCACACTCACGCCAAACACTGGCAGCCCACAGGGAGCACATAGGCAAAATCCTTCTCCCCCTCCCAAAATCCAGCCCCTGCCTCAAAAGCAGCTCCCTCTAACACAAGGCAACTCCCTCCCTTGTCTGGCTTGTGGCTGAAGAGCACAAGTGACAGACACACAGACCATGAGCTAGACCAAGCCTGGATCTTTTATCCACCCAGAACAGCACGTGCCTATGAGAAGCAGGCTTTACGCTTCCTAAACCAGAGAGCAACAGCAACAAAAGGCCTTCCCATCCTCAAGCCCCTCTTACAAGAAAACCAGGGTCGGAGGGCAGCTCTCAGTTTGTGCCCACCACTGCCAGACCTGCTGGGAAGCAAACATGTTGTGGGCAAGGCAGACATAAGTTCAGTCTGCTTAAAACTGTAGCTTCAGTTTTAGTAACATAGAGGTTGGGATGTGCACACTTTTTAATGTGTCTTTTGAAAGGCCTACAAGAAAACAAAAGTGTTTTCAAAAAATTTGAAATTTTCCATGTAAATTAACCAAAGTTTGGCAAGAATATCTACAGCATCCTTACCTTTGTATTTTGTGTTAAAAAAATCTGATACCTGACAGCATTGAGGTCAGAGCAGTCCTCAACAACTACTGTAAATCCTGATTCCCTTTTTTCTGATTTAAGAATGGCTGCCACAGTACAGTATCACCATACTGTACTTATCCTTGAAAACATGTAACTCCAATTCAACAATCCTATTACATATGCTCCTAGCATTTGTACAGAAGAGATTTAGCTCTTAGCTCTCCATTGCTTTATCTCTTTCTGTGTTTGCCAGTGCAGAAATTATCTCAGGCTACAGACAGGTCACATCCAAATGCTTCTCCTATCTTGCTGCAAATCTGGAGAAGAAAAAGCCAACAGTCACGTAGCTTGTACTACCCTGCCAAGCTTCCCAGCTCAGCTTTTAATAGCCACCCCTCTGATGTGCAGTGGAAAGAGCCGGTTATGCCATCTCCCTAGTGTCCTGTCTCTAAGCGATGCTATCAATAAGGCAAGTTGTGCAATCAAGGGGTCTGTTCAATCCCCTCCTAAGGGGCGCAGGGCAAAGGGAACCTCTGCCACACTCGTAAGGATCAAGGTCAGTTCCAAAGTGATGGCAGTATGAGTTTAACAAGCTAAAGGGCAAAGAGATTGTCTAGAACAGAGCAGTCAGAAGGGGAGCTCCCAAGAGCAGAGATGGCAAAAGAACACAAAGAGTGGAAAACAAGAAACACTGACACGTGCATGGATGGACAAAAAACCTTCTGTATTTCAATGACTTACCCTAAAAGTTGAGGTGGCAGTGGTAGTGTAAAACCACACCAGCACACCATGCTGCTGGCAGGAGGAAATAATCCCATCCTGCTCTCTTCTAGCTCTGATCACCCCAGCCTGCACGTATGTTCCTACCTTACGGGCACTGTCAGCTGCCCAAGGCCCTTCCCATCCCTAACACTACCCATGCCAACTCACTGCTTTTTGTCAGCAAACTGAGCCACCACCGAGCTGTCTCCATGTCTCAGCGACACACCCACCTCTTGCATTGAAGAAAATTCCGTTTCATTTATTCCAAGAGCGCTGTTCCTGCGGGCCTATCCTCCATGATACAGGTATACATTTCTTGAATCATTTCTCCTACACCTACTACAGAAACCTTGTTTTAACACTGTTTTGCCTTTCACCTGCCAGGGATATCCCCTCTCTTTCATTATGGTATCCCCTGTGGTGCTCTTGCCCAAGACCTGTCTCTTACCTCATCCCATTTTTTTCCTCGTATCACGCCTCCAACAGATTCTTGATAACTCACAGTTTAGTCACCATTAGCAAGCCTAAACCTCAGCTACGCAGCATTTGCCAGCAAGACAGCTCTATATCTGTGAGAACATCAGCCTAGCCTTCTAAAAACGCAGCCCCCTCAGCAGGTCTGACGCTGCAGCCCAGGGACAGCCCATGGAGCAGACAGCGCTCTCGAGAAACTTGCCCTTCATGTACAAGTATTAATGTAACAGTGGAACTTACAGATGCATTTGACTCATCTTGCACCAGCTCCACTTGAGGAGCACTAACTAGAATGTATACTAAGAGGAAAGGAAGGATTAAGACAAATGGGATCCACAAAGTGGTTTTGTCTACACTGATCACCCCACCAACTAAATATTGACAGTAATAAAAAAATGGAAGGGCAAGAGATGTCCCTCAGAGTACACTTTCACTATTAGCTCAAACCAAGACCAAGAAAGGGACAGCACGACCCAGGGCTGCACATTCCCACTGCCTCCTGCATACCACCCGAGGACCCACATGTCAGTCAAATTAAGCTGTCGGAAAACACATCTCATGAAATCAGGTCATTTTGCAGCCACGTGGCCTGAGAGTGTGGTACTGACACAAGCAAGGCAGGAGGAACATTGGGCCCACCAAAGGAAGAGATGGCTTAATATCGTCCCCTTTAACAGCAACCTGGAGTTTTAAAAAAGCATTAAAAATATTTAAAAAACCCCAAACACAAATCACCCAGATGCTCAATAAAGTTGTGGGTTGGGTTTTTTTTCTGAAAAGTAAGCCAAGAGAAACAGAGGCAGGCTGTAGTCTGCCCCAGCCATGCTCCCTCAACACCACCAACACTGCTCAGAACAGTTTCTTCTGTTTCTTCTTTTTCCCAACCAGCCTCTACAACAGATTTCTGGTTTGGCTTCAGCATCTGTGGGGAACATCCCATCTTGTCCTGTGAGCACAGCTCTCTATCCCACAACAAGCCATTTTCATTAACCAAGCCAGAGTTTCACTAATGTCATTGTCCGACCAAAAATTAAACAGAAAAGAAAAGCTTACAAGCCTAGGAATAATTCCAGACTATTCTGCTGAGCTGTATCTTCTCTCCACCCTTGCAGCATTGTAAACCCTTTAACCATCCTGTTGTACTCTCCCTTTGCAGCCAGACCCTGAGTGGTGGGTGCCTTTCGCAGACCCTCACCCCTGACCCACCACTTCCGACATCCGTTTCTCATCCTCTTCCTCTCCTATCTGGCGAATTCCCACCAGCCTACAAACCCAGCCTTTGTCTTCCCTTTTGAGCAGCACTGATCCTCGTGCCCTCTCCCCATCCCTGCTCCCCCTGGTCATCTCAGGTTGTTAACTGCACTGTGGTATTCAAAAACTGTAAAGTTTAGGAACATATAAAAGTCCCGGGGAGGGGGAAAAAAAAACCCAACCATTGCTCATATGCTGAGTGGTTATATTTAAAACACAGCTTATACCTGAATCCAGACACCAGCAATTGTGGATACAGTCCTTTTGCCCCTGCCTGGCTGCCAACCACCTGCCACTATTATGTCCATTTTCCTCATGCCTTCCTCTACAACTCCCCAAGGTGCCTGCTCTTTGCCGTCTGCTTCACCCATCACCCAGCTCGCCCCACACTGCCTGACTTCCTCATGGTTCCCACCAGCCACCACTCTTCCCAACAGCAGCCACATGCCTGCACAGCCCCAACTCAAAAGGAGCCTCCAGGCAGTACCACAGCCAACAAGATGGCAGCAGCAGCTATAAACCCTTTCACCAGATTCCTGCCTTGTTACCACATCAAAATGGCAGCTCCTCCGGCCAGCACCGGTGTTATCGCAGGCACAGCGTGCATGCCAAACCAGGCACGCGTTTCCAGTGCAGAAGTAACACCGTGTCCAAGGGGCTAACCCAGGGACACGGCAGACAGTTATCAAATAAGGTCACGGCAAAAGAAACTGAACATCTTAAGAGATAAAGCGAACTTGAACTGAAGCCTTGCAGGCCTTGGGAAAGTGCGTGACATGCCGTGATTGCTGTCACAGAAGACAAGACTGGATTGGGGTCTTCACCTTCAATTTCAGTTCTGCAAGCGAGTCTCCAGAGCAAGAGCATCTCTTGCAGAAATGCCTGTTGGCTGAACAAGTTCATCTGCGCTCAAAGTACCACGAACTCACTTTCACAGGTACCTCTGTCTGATCCCCTCTCAAAGGAGATTCCTAAGGATTCCCAGACAAAGAGCCACAAGTGTAGATGATCACCATCACTGTTCTGTCCTCAGGGTTCTGTGAATCTATGTTTCAAAGAGGGCAATCTCCTCTCTGCTTGCATTTCCAGCTTTGCCTTCAAATAAGCCTCTCTGATGTTACCACTTCTCTTTGATGACTGGTCTTTTTGTCTCCAGTCCTGTCCATGGCTCTGGCCTTCTATTATGCGGTTTGCTACCTTGCCAACATTACTTCCTCCGTGCCCATCCAGTCTTTCTCTTCCTTCAAACTCACTCTTTGCATCAGTTTGTCCAAAAACACCTTCTTCCAGTTCATATGATTGCTTCCTTTATGCAACGGTTGTGAGATCTGAGCTTGCACAGGACTGAGCACATCCGTTTCAGAACAATATGGCAAATAAATCCTCTCAGAAATTGTGCAACAGCATCAAAACAAGGCAGCAACATGCACAATGTTCCCACACCACACTGTTTATACACATACACACACACAAAAAAATATGCTTGTAAATGCTTTCTGAGAGGGAGGAGGCACCAGAGGGCTCTTCTAACCTACACAATCCTACAACTCTGTCATCTTTTTGCAAGCAAAATAATAAAGACTAGAAGTGGAAACAGCACTGCTCGCTTGACAGCATATAGCAGATGTCTTCCCCCAGCTGTCCTGTAGCATCACAGCATGACCTTTTCTGTGACATTTCACCTCTCAAAAAAAAAACCCAAACAAAACCACAATTCTTTGCCATTAAAGCCAATATGACATCAAAGGTCTTCTTTTGCAACACACCTAGTAACCTACCAATGAAATTGGTGATGTAAATAAGTAGATAAATGTGATTATGCTTAAGACTGAGGAACACCACTACAGTGTAACTTACTATTATTGTATTACCTGGAAAAAATCTTGTATACTCAAACCAACAGTAGAAGTCCTCACTGCTCAGAAAATATTTCATTCTTTCCCCTTCATTCAGTCCCCGTTGACAGCGTAAGGAGAGCTGACAACGTAAATATGCTATGTAAATGAGGCATTTTTGACAGCTATTTTGACATTCTCCTGAAGAGACTGGAGCTGGCCATGACTAGCACTGCACAAACTAGAGACAGGCACATGGCCTGGAAGCTCAGCGCCTCAGCCTCATCCCAGCAGAGAGCTGCAGAAGCAGAAGGATCAATTGCAGCTGCCAGGTCCACCAGCATCACGGCAGTACTAAGCACCATGGCTGCCTCTTTGGTGTCAGGAAGACAAAGGTGTCATTACGAAACAAAGCTGGCAAACTAAACTCAGGAACCCTTCTTGGCACTAACGTAAGGACAAGGAGCTCTGAAGCTCACTTTCCTGTACAAAATAGATTTTACTTTTCTCTTGGTAGAGAATTGCAGGCTTTGTCTTGTTTTAGGCCCAAAGATGCCTATACCCTCCACCAGCATTTTCCAAAGGAACAATTTCGCCCCTTAGCACCAGCAAGAGAAAGATGATGTTTAGTTTGATAATGCGACTGTCAGTGGGATTTTGAAATGTCACTCCCACACCTAGCAGATGCAGTTGGCTCATTCCTCATTTTAGAAAAATGTTCTGAAGTTCCTTTTGTAATTGATGCAAAATGTTTCACAAGGCTGGAGATTTATTTGGAAAAAAAACCCAATCTCTAATTCCCTTTCAATTTAAAGTAATTTTAATTAATTCTTTTGAATGTATTTAAACTGTTCTATCCTTTTTACAGACGGTTTTGCAAGGACAAGCGATCTTAAGTAAAACCTACATGGCACAGAACTGAACTAAAAGTACCCAAAACCAATACAAAAGAGTGAGATGCTGTTTCAGGAAGATGGATCCTGCACCTGTCATCATTCTTGGCCCTGACTTTGCCAAAACATACATCTGATGTATGACCAAGACAAATGTTTTTATAATAGAGCTTGAAAATGTAACTTGTTTTTAAACAAGCATGTAAGACAAATCACAACTGGAATGACGGTATAAAAAACAAGTTAGAGGAGACTCCAAAAACCTGTGGGAGAAAGACAACATGAGTTCCAATGAGGTTTGGTATCTTATCTTACAAGTGAGCTCATCTAATAATTTGAGTACTAAAACTAATCTATTAGATGAGCTGTGATTTTTTTTTTAGTATCAATTTTCAATCTATATTAAAGTTGTCCCTTAAACATCACAAACCCACTTGAACTCTTCACATACTCTTTACCCCTTCGAACTTCTCCCTCCTCCTCTTTGCACCCTACAAAGCAGCCCCAAATTTACTGTATCTTGAGTCCAGGATATATGAAAATATGGACGTGGAAAGAAAATTTATTCCTGAGTTAACATTTCACTCAGAAGCCAATCTTTGATTTTTATCCTGTGGCACCTAAATCTCCTCTCCCTGCAAGTCCTGACATTGAACTTCATGGAAATCAGACTAGGCTGCTAGGAAAACTGCTGTGACATTTTCTAAGGGCCCAGATGTATATACCCATATGCTGGTCTTTAACTTCATCAGCCAAACATATTGAATTTCTCTCTTAAGGTTGGAACAACCTTATTTACCCTCTGTTCCATTATGCAAAGTTTAAAAGTGAACTCAATTGGGTTTGCTATTTGTCCTTAAAACTAGGCAATGATCACTTTATTACCAGCATTACATTCAGCTTGTTCTTAAAACTCATCCTAGTTCTCTAAATTGCTCTCTGTTTCCACAGGGGAGTTGAGTTGAATTTTCTTCTTTGAGCAAACTGGCTATATACAAATATGTCAACCCACAAAACAGTCGCCAACATTTGGTACAGAAAGGAAGACAGATATACCCTGTACCAAATTCTGTGCAGTTGTTATCCTCCATTACACAAACACTTGGCAGGCTTCCATTACAAAATTTATGCACTAAAATTAGCTCTCACAATTGCAATCAATTGCAACAATCAAGCGTAAGTAATTAAGAAAAAAAAAGGTGAGCCTGGAAAACAACGTTACAGCACTGCAGTGGTTCCTCTATTTATTTATAATTATGTCCAATACAGTCTCTCTATCCTTCATTTGTTAAGGTTGCAAGTACACGGCCCACAAGCAGATTAACTTCTCAACAAGATTTCTTCTGTGATGGGCTAGAATGTTTCCTTGTCATTCCATTTTTGCCACTCTCCCTGTCTTGGTAAAAGAGGTTGGGAAGCGACCATACAAACTCTCCAGTGCAGAAGATGCTCACCTCTATCTCCTTACACCCCAGCTTTACCCAGCACCTCTCAGGCTGTTTCACATAGGCGTGCATGCACCCTCTTTTCCTTGCCCCTCTTTCTGCAGGAAAGGAAACTGGGCACTGCTGTCCTCTCTGCCCTTCCCCACCCAGGACCTATCTGAGCGGTGCTACGGAAGGGAACAGTGCACCTCTGCAGGACCCCGCGGGGACAATCCAGCCCTGGCTCTACAGATTCTTCCCAGGGCTGAATTCCATTTCCAGTTGCTGACTGTTGAGTAGCAGAGTACAGGGGTTTTCCAGGAGGGGAACGGCGGTATGGGTCCCCAGAACAGTATCAGGGCTGCCTGTAACCGTAACAACTTGCAGATCAGAGACGTGCCCATCACCACTTCAAAAACCTGAGACTTACTATGTTGCTACGGTGTGTGGAAGGGTTAAGGGTTAAAAGCCATCTTGCCAACCAACAGCAAAGCATCAGGAATACTCCTCAAAGAGAGCTTCATGACTGTGAATGACTTTATGACAACTACACAGTGACTTGGCTGATATGCACTTTTTTTTAATCATCCTCTCTGACGCAGATGGTATATACTGCATACCGTACGGTGCCAGAGAAGAACTCAAAGTTAGAGGCAGATTTGTGCAGACTTTTCCCCCTTGAAACAACAACTCATGAAACTAGTAATAAATGTTATATTGTTTGGAATGAAAAGCAGATATTGTATATAAACTTCTGGAAACTAAACACATGGCAAGAACATAGAATACTCTAGAGAATGCAAATAATGAAAAAAAAACCCTTTCTGTGTAATTCAGCCTAAATAATACATCCAAATGTCTCTTCTCTCCCACATTCATACAAGCAAATCAATGTCTGGCATCTCACTTCACTATGAGCAGTCCTCCATCTTCTACACTAACAGTCTACATAACTTCTGCCCCTCAAGAACCTACATCGCGCATGTCATCACACATTCAAACAGAATTACTTGCCGCTGTTTTAATTCATTTCTGGGTTTTGGGGTACATTGTTTTTTAACCAGTCACAGCTGTATTATAAAGGAATACAGATCGATAAATAAGCACATGGTATTAAAGGAACATTTGAGTTTTGCAGAGAGGAGTAAGAAAAGCTTTCATGGTACAGCTTGATCAAATCAGAAGCAAAGCACTCGGGTACTACACGTTTGTCTCCCTTCCTCAGTTCCTAACAACAGATGTTCTTCTGACCCAGACCTAACACAATGAAGAAAAATGAGCATGAACTCATCATTCTTTGCATCATCTAAAAGCTACTTACTGTGGTAAACATCATAAAACAAATTAATCCATTTTGGACACAACAGAGAGCCCACCAATACAACTTTAAGAATCTTCCATGGACGTCACTTGGCTTTGATTCAAGCCCATAATGTCATTTCTCATTGACATCCTTTTGCACCACTAAATTCACGTTCTCAATTCATATCAGACCAAGTCAAAGAGGCCTCTCAGCAAAGCATCCAGAGAACCAACTGACTCTTCAGCAAAGTCCACCATAAAAAAAATCATATGGGTATGATCAAAAACAGATTTAGCACAATACTGGTTCGTATGACACTAAATAGAAGCTGGTGTCTAGCACATCTTGCCTGTATTTTATTTTTTCATTGAATGCACCTGTTGTTCTCATTCAAGATGAGGGCCAAAGAAGTTTAAACAGCCAAGTTACTTTGTGAGCTATTTCCCTTAGCACACGAGCAAGCCCAGGCAAGGGAAATCATCCCTCCAAAACATGGCTCCCTAGAGACAGTGCAGGGCAAAATTTTAAACATGCTCTGTGACTGCACAAAGAGATTCACACTTGGCATTTCAGCACAGTATATTCTGTGATTGCTTCCCCCAACTCCTCTGAAATGCATGTTGCAAGGGGTTCTAATATCAAACTCAAATCAATTTGGCTTTTTTTGCTCACAGAATGAGCTACACCTGCAGGTTCAAGCTGCTGTGCCCCTCCACCACTATAAGCAAACCAGCTGGCATCAAAAAGAGGTGACTGTAAAAAACAATACTGGAAAACATGAGCTACAATAAAAATTTTTAATATGAAAAGACTTTCAGTTGAGGGATGAAAGTCTCTCTGCAGTGCAGAAGAGAAATCCCAGAAGACCCACTCATCCCATGGCCATTTACCTAGGTGGATCAGACATGTCTTGGGAAGAACAGGAAACTGAACCCAAGATCTCACTTTCCAGTCGAGTCCTCTGATCACTGTCAAGGCAAGTTCAGAGCGGCTTCTTTACTTTCTTCTCTGATTCAAATCTAATTTTAAACCCAAAAATAATGAGAACATTTCTGAATTCTTCATGTTTTATAGGAGTGCATTTACATTTTCAAAGCAGCTGCAATTAAAAGTTACGCATAAAATGCAGGAGTGATGTCAAGTTATTTAAAATTCCTTGTTGTGAGTGTGTATGAAGATTAAGAAGAAAAACAACCAGGGAAATGTTTTAAAAAGATATGAGCTGTAAAGGATAGGTTTAAATATAGCAAAAAAAAAAGGAGATAGCTTGAGGAAAGGATTTGGAGGAGAACTGAAGCTGATAATCAGGAAAGAGGAATATAACAACATGCCAGACTGCAGAATGCCCTCCAAAAGCAATGAAAAGATTATCATTTCAGAAAAGCATCGCCACAGCAGCTTGAAGCCAGCTCTGTAGGTTCTCATGGTCTTGCAGTGCTATGGAAATGGCAATGATATCCCAAATACTGGAATTTTCTTAGGTTGGAGAGATAGGGAAAAGAAAATTACATGCTCCAAAAGTATCTTAAAAAAAATTCCTGTATTGACTAGCATAAAAAACAAATAGTAGCAGAGACTTATATACCCATGTTTCCAGAAGGGAAAGATCTCATTAACTGGCCATCCCATTCCTCAGCCTAGGAAGCGTGCTGCCAAGCTGTTTCAGGCAGAAGGGGCAAAAAGTCCAAGAGCAGCCACTTAAATAGGTAACTTCAAACTTGGCATGGCCAACCCAGGCACTACACGTCTTTCAAGATCAGGTGCTCACTGAGCAGATGACTGTTCAGATAACAAGCTGTACACAAAATCATACACATCGATACACAGAAGAAATACTTCTGCTTCAAAGGCATTTTTCTTCAGCACGTAAACATTAAAGGAATTTCTCTCATGTCTCACAGAGCATTACTCTGTGCACAAAGTCAAGACCACTCACAGCACAGTTTATTTTTGCCCAATCGTTAGAAACAAAACGACAGCCTTTAACCACTCAGAGAGAGAGCAGTACCACATCCTGAGGTTCAGAGATGCTCTGCAATGATGGGATAAGCTATTTTTGGAAATCTATCTGGTTGCTAGGGCAAATTCTTGTAAAGATACGCACCATCCACCAAGCAGAATCTGGTTTTCAAGTCAGGAGAGGAAGAAAAATTAAGATGAGGGATGACTAACTGGGATAACGTGAGAAATCAAATGAAATGCCATGCTATACATAAATACGGTTACGGCTTCCATCAAGACTCAGCTGAACTCCTACATGAAACACGCCTGGTTGTTTTGAGCCAACGGAGCCTAGATCACAGGCTTGAAATTTCAAAAGGTTGTACAAGGCATCCTGCTGCCTCCAGGGCAGGATTAACTATATATAAACAGTACCTTAGGCAGGGCATGCCACTACTGAATCAAAAGCATTTGTTCGTACAATTCTCTTGTATCAGTATTATTTCTCTTTTACACAAGGGAGTAAATGAGGTAGACAGAAATGAAGCAGTTAGTCCTCAACTGCACACTCAGTCTCCTGCAAAATTAGGAAGTCATTCTGGAAGCTCAAAACCCCACAAATAACTCCTGGATTTTTTTTTTAGGAGCTGTACGCATGGATATGCTCTCATTTTCAAAATTACTGGAGCCTTAATTCACATCAACCTGTTACACACCTGTGTAGTCTTAAGTATTTTATAAAAGACCATGACAGGTTTTCTATCCAAATTCTAAGATTTCAGCTCAAGAAACGACTTTCGAAAGTTAACAGGGCAAAGATGGTAAGGAAACAACAAAAGGAGGAGGGAAGGGAGTTATAAACTATTTTCCATTTTTTCCATGAACAGTGAAGAATGAAAACTTGCATGCTAATGCTCAAAAACACTGCTTTTAGATGATGCAAACTGGAAAAGGTTGTGTTATTTATACCTTACTGCCATACCTTCCAGTCAGCTTTGCGCTGAATTCAGCAGAGATTTTAAGAAAGCATTCAGAACAAGTTTAGGAAACCACTGTACTCTTCTTGGTAGACAAGTACTCTGGGTGTCAGAAGAAATCTTCTGTAATTAAAATAAGATATCCCTTACAACTGAGAACAGAGAATATTTAATTAGGTTTTAAACTGTTGAGGAGAGTCTTACATAATAATCTTACTTAGACCTCACAATCACATGAAAAGTGCCAACCAAGACTTGGTCAAACTTAAGGGTATCTCACTGGTAACAGAGAGTACTCCCAACAGAGTCAGACATAATCACATTAGGGTGCTCTTTTCCTTCATTTTGTCTTCTAAGATAGAAGTTCAAATCAAAGAGAGATTTAAATGCTGAAGAGACCACGAACTCAACAAAATTCATAAAAGCACCAGACTTATAGAATAGTCCTGTAATCTATAGGAGCCATGCTAAGAACAGAATGACCACCAAAACTGAAACCAACACCTCTGCCAAAGGTGATGGATAGACATTCAGCAGAGCAGACACCTCCACCGGAGTCCTCAGCACATTCCACAAATCTCTGGTCAGCAGGGGCTGCAACTCTCTTCACTGGAACAACCATGAACCAGGTAATGCACAAGATGCCAATTTTTTCTCCTATGCCAACACATGGCATCCTCAGCCCCTGCCTTCACAAAAGAGCAGCTTCCAGATGGAAGTCCATCTAACTTATTTACATTTGGGCTGCAGATTCCTCATGTACACATGTGTGACATAGGGACCCCTGCAAGGGTGGCTCCTGCCCATAGGCTGCCACAGCCCTGGCAAAATGTACAGATGCAGGGCTTCAAGGGAGAGGCCAGCACACCGAACCAGGTAGCAAGCCCTCCTTGTTTCTAGTGAGCATGTAGAGTACAAATGCCACTCAGAACTGAAGCAGCACCTCTTCTTTTGCTTCTCCACTCATGAAACAAATCAACTCTTACTCGATGGAGCGTTTGGGTAAGTGAAGATAAGTACCTAGCTGAAATATTCAGAGCTCAAACTGCAGCTGCCTTGAAACTTTTATCAACCACGGCATCAAACACAAGGTTTTGTGCTCTTACAGCTGCCTCCCAAAGATGTCTTCAAATGGGACTGTTTTATAAGCGGGATTTCCCTAGCCGGTCACAAAAACCTGGCAGTTCTCCATATCCACAGTGTGTTCTGCTTTGTGAGCTCCAGCCAAGTTGCTGCACCACTTGGAGGCAAAGCTCAAGAGTAAGGCACTCCTAAATTTCTGCAGCGATCCAAAGGTGTTACTCAGGCCCTGTAAGGACCATACCATGCACAAGGTTACACGCATGCAGGAATTTAAGAAAGGATCTTGTTCGCTTTAGGTACTGTTAAAGAGGCTAATGCTTCTAAATAACTCAGTTTTGTAAAAAAGGGGCTTAAATACCATTGAAACCTAAGATCATAAAGAGAAAAACACATGTGCACATGCTCCTAAGAAACCAAACAGCTTTTCAAAACAGGATTTCTCCAGCATGCTTCTAAGGCAAGCCTTCATACTTAAACCGTCATCAATTGAAAAGCAGGGAAAAGACTTCAACAAATTTGTCAGTAAATACTCCCATTCTAGTCAGGTAAAAACATTTGCACAAAGTAATGTAATAACTTCCTAATCTGGTAAAATGCCTTTACACATAACATAAATTACAAAACATATTCACATGTGATATTTCTTTATGGACATATCCATGTATCACAATATATATGTTCTTACAAACAATTTCAGCACAGAGTTTGGTCTGGAGACTATGATGACCTACCTCAGGGAAGTAGTATACAGAAGACTAAAGGGGAAGATATTCTCTAATCCAGATGAAACCCACTGCAGTCAGAGACCTATCCTGTTGTCCAAGGGGAATGAAGAGACCCAGCTTTTACATTCTGCAGCATCATTTCCATCTGGGTAGCCCTACTACAGCTCCTCAAGCATATGCTGCTCCTTCAGTTGTTGTCCTTGCAGGCGTGGAAAGAGCTCACCTTTTCTATGGGTGTGAGCATTTACCTGCATTAAGGTCCTCATCTCCCTCCAAAGGGCCCCACGGACAGATAAGCTAGCTTCTCTTCTCTTCTCTGCTTCCTGATGAAGGGAATAAGGGTTAATAAATATTGGGAAGGAATCTGTGTAGCTTTACTAGACTGCACAAATGGTTAAAATTTTCCTAGAGCAGCAGGGAGCTCCTGGAGGGACACAAAATGCACAGCTGCACAAATGTAAGATTAGGAAAGAAAGACGGAAGGTTTGAGGAGGTCTGAAATATTTTCTGTGAGATACCTACCCAGACTCAGCCAGGCTCCTGACAAGTACTCTGATTTTAAAAGGCGCTTTAATCTGCTTTCGATCTATATAAACAAAGATTATAGAAACAATTTTATATAGCAGCCAGGGAAAGAGGAATCCTGGTATCATCTTTCACTTTGTAGCTTCATGTTGGAGAGGAGGGAGGAGAAGGAAGGAGGGAAGTAACCACGCTCACCATCATGGCTCGACATGAACAGGCCTGTTCCTTTTGTTACTTTAGGTCATCAGGATAATTAAAACCTTTGTAACAGCCACCGATCCGCATCAGGCAGTGTGTGTACCTGCAAGCCAACTTCTCCAAGTTGCACAAAGGAGCTGCTGCATACTGCAAAACAGCCTCTGCTTGGCACTTTCAGGACAGAATCTGACACCGCTACTTCAGCAGCGCCGTACCTCACCGATCAGCCAGACCGATGGGCAGCCTCAGCCCACACCAGCCACAGAGCCCCACACAGGGAGATCCTTTGGGGGTGCAAGGTGCACCCCAGTGTCTGAGGTACAGCCTGCCCTGCACCGCGTGGGGGACCCTGTGTGCGACCACAGCTTGAACACTGCATGTATTTTTGGAGGAATTGTGGAGTTGATGAAAGGGTCACTCTGAGCCACTGCACTTGTTTCCACCTCTCCTCCCCCAGCTGCAGAGTTTCTAAATTAATCTGGGTCTTTAGGCTTGTTGGCTTTTATTGCCATTTCTTAAAGAAAAGCCCAGCTTTCATGCTACAAACTACAGGGCTGAAATCCCCTGACAACTTCAGTAAAGTGCTTTTTGCAATTCGCCTTTGCCCTTTATTCATCCAAGTGGACTCCCTTAAGTGTCTCCTAAAAATCTAAGTTAGAAAATGCGCTTAGTTTCTTCCTCATTTTCCCCTCCCTGCAATGTTTTAATCAAAACGCGCCAGCCAGCTACATCCAGCAGATGCAGGGCGGATGGGAACAGCACCACTTTGTACAGATTGCATAAGTCACATCAGCAGGGTGCAGCCTGAACCAACACCCTACCCCCCTCCCCAAATCCTGACCTCTGCTACTCCGAGGTTTCTGACTTGCAGATGTCAGAGGGCAAGAAATCCCGCTTCTGTGCAACAAGACATTGTTAAAGAGAAAATTCCTCAGGGTCTTTTTTTTTTCCTAAATCCTTGACAAGGAGATCTGTGTACGGCCCACAGCAAAAATAAACCTACGCTTACCAAAATCAAACAAGAATTTACTGACCAGCTCTCATGCGCTGCAGGGACCAAGCCAAAGCCTAGAAACTTGCACTGGGCATCCCATGACAATATGACACCTTTTCTATTTTAGTTTTTCTTACGTACAGGAGGAGGAGGGAAAAAACATTACTAAAAACACGTTTAACTAATAACTGGAAACTTTCTGTTAAACTAATCAGAGTGCTATATTTGGGCAGGGTGTGCTACAGCTTCCTAGGACGCAGTAACCATCCAAACAAAACCCACCATCATCGGCTCCTGGAAGGATCAACTGCTCGGCTGCAGCAGTGCGCATCTGTTAGTGCTGGCAATTTACAACTGGAAACTATTAGGAAGGGTTGGTTAATTGCTACAATATGAAATTTCCATGCTTTAATTTTACATTAGCAGCTTTGCAGCTAGCAAACACCCAAGGGAAAACCAGAAGGGGAGTGGGAATAGCAGAGGAGAAAGTATCCTCTCTCAGATATGTCCAGGGACAGAAGCATCCTCGGAGGATGCTCCCTTTTCAGCACAGCTTCAGCTTTCATCTGGAACAAACGAGGCCTCCATGCTTTCAGGCTGTACTGAAAATGCCACGGGTGGGAGCTGACACAGTGATGTTCTCCAGAGCCCCCAGACAGCTCCAGTGCCCCTCTCCACTACAGGTGAAGGTCGACAGGGCCAGTACCCTGGAGGCATGCAGTGCTGTGGAGGGACCAAAATGGCCACAAGATGGACAGAGACAACACCATTCATCCTCCTTTCCCACCTCCCTCTTCTTCTTCCCTCCCCAGAAAGCAGGGGCTGAGGGCTTACATAGGGACTCCGAGGTTGCTAAACTCTTGCTTTGCCCCCCTTTCCCACACCCAGACCCTGGCACCATGCACAGGGACCAGCTGCCTTAAAGTGGGCACAATCAGGAGCTACCTTCACCTTACCAGAGCACAGAAGTGGGCCTTAGCACATCTGAATGGGCACAGAGCCAGTGACAGCCACCAGAAAAACCCAAATCTTTGTTAGAGGGCAAGCTCACCACTGCCCCAAGGCACAGGGATGCACTGCACGGAGATGCTGCTGTTGCAGGCTGCCTGCTGAGACGCTCGGGGTCCAACTGTCAGCACAGGGGCAATTTGCATCTGCTGCCAAAGCGAGAAGTAGGAAACCTCACCATGTCTTGCTCTTCGGATGAAGCCAAGGAAGACAACAGCTTTGTTGTCACCTCCCCTGCATCCCTTCCTCTCCCCTCCACACGCAGGCAGTGGGCTTATTTCCAACATGCTTTGCGATACCAACTCAGACGAACAAAAGAACAAAAACTCTCACCCCCTCCCTCCGGCAGAGAGGAGAAAATTCAGAGTTCGGTCTGCCACTCCGCTGCTAGCTGGCGCTGCCGCTGCCACTGCCGCACGAGTCGCCAAGCACTGGGTAATTTCACACGCCATATGTGCAGCAATCGGGAAGCACTGAGAGTACAGGGCTGGAGAAGCAGTCACTGCCTGAAAATCAGCAGTGCTACAGGGAGGGAGAAGCAGCAAAACAATGTCCACAAGCAACCTGCCACATGCAGTTTTTCCAAGGTAACATAATGCCCCTAGACATGCTCCCAGTCCAATGTGAATGGTGTGTGGACACAGGGCACGCTTCAGCACCACCCAGCTGCACATGCAGCACTGCCTGGCACTGATAAACTCCAACCAAGGTATCAACACCCACCACCGCACAACCCACAGGCAGGGATTTGAGGGGCCAACATGTCATGCAGTGGCAGGAAGGGTCAGGGCAGAAGACCCACATGGCTGGTTGCATGCCACACACCCAGCTGAGCCCAGCAGCTCTGCTCTGTCCCCTCAGCCAACAGCCAGACTCCTAGGATCTCTGACCAAGACAGGGAAACCACTGGCATGTTTCTGGAATTGCCAGTGACAGGATCCACACCAGGCAAGAGAGCAGGGTGCAGGCAGAACAGCCCTCAGCAGGGATCAGCGGTGCGCACACATAGTGCAAGAGATGAGCTTCCTCTTGCCTGGAACGAGAAACCTCATCCTTGCAAGGAGCTCCACTGGTGGGAATACAGTGTTGCCAAGCTTCAGGCATCAAAACCTTAAGGCTTACTTCACACCTGAGGTTTTCCAAGGTTTTTGTTTGTTTGTTTGTTTTTAACAGCTGCTAGGTCCATGTGACAAATTTTAAGCAAGCAAGACTCAATGCCTCATAATTAGAGGCACAGAAATTGGGGAGAGATGTATGACAACACGACAGACACACACGCACTTATACTGCAAAACCCTAAGAGGCAGAACAGAACAAAATTTCTTGTCCTAGAATTAGCAAAGCTTTATTTTTCTCTTTCTTGAAAACACCTCAGAGGCTGAAGAAAGGAGAACAAAAAAGAAAAAAAAAAGAAGAATGAAGTTTTAGAAACATGGTCTGACACGTCATTTATACTCACCTTGGCCAGATCTCTTAGTTTTCAAAGGTCTAACAGCTTCTACGCAAATACAGTGGCTCCGGAAAGAGAGAGTTTGACAGTACTATCTGCAGAGAGATACTCTGAAAGCAGCATGTCTGAGTTTTCCTCTGTGTAGTACCATTAACAGATTCTGGCCTTCACAGTTTCTCTAGATGGCTTCTCCTCAGCAGAAGGGTCTGTAGAGGAGTCACGGGGTGGCTCTGGGACAAAGACAAGAAATCTCTCCGGGAAGCTCGTCTCCAGCAATTGAGGGTGCAGGGTTGATGCACCAAATGGCTGCACCCAGGTCGAGCCTTGCCGTGAGGTATCACAACGCTCCCCTGCACAAAGAGGAAACACAGAGTTGACAAGTGCAGCCTTCAGCTGCGGTGCGGCATTCTGCCTGTATTTTATGTAACCATTTATGACTGTTACTCAATTATGAAAGAGAGCTTACCATGGAAACTGCAAGGAGGTATTTTGTTTGAGATACAGAGTACACTTTTTAAGTAAGAGCTGTTCATCTCTAATATGCAAACATCTGAACTGCAATCAAGGTTTTACATTTAGATTCCTTTCCCAGCAGACGGCCAGTCCCACCTGGAGGCTGTGTACTGCACGGCACAGCACACATTAAAACAAAGAATTTTAAAATTTTTCCTCCCTAAAGCTAAAAAGCCAGGTGAAACAAAGTGATGGACCCGCTCCTTTATGCAGCCACTGTAGGGTCTGGCGGGAAATGTCATTTTCTGCTGAGGCTCCACGGGACTGTAGTGGCTTAGCAAGCTGGCAGCCTACAACACCCCCCAAACTGTTGAGCCTCAGGGACCAGTCCCAATCCTGTACAGGCCACAGTCAGTCAGTAAGTGACCTAGCAATCCAATTAGGCAACAACACAGGCTGTCTAAAGAAATAAAACAAAAGGAAACTGGGAAAAGAAGAGTAACAGGAAAGGAATTATGCCTAAAGCAAAGCGCATCCTCATTACTTCTCTAATCTGCAGCTGCAAGCAGAAGCTTAGCCAGTGCCTAGTGCCTGGGAAAGGGAGAGATTAACCTACTGAGATCCCAGCTCACACCCCAGCCTGGAAACCCCCATCACCAAACACAAGAGATGCTCGCTGGGTGTATGGAAGACCAGGCAAAGAAGAGAAAGTCCCTTCTAGTCAGCCTGGTCAGTAAAGCTTGGCATGATTTCTCCAATCTGTTCCAGCTATTTAAAGTGCTTCTCTGGGTTTTGTTGTACCACGTTAAGCCATTGCCAGGTATTCTGAGTGTTATCCAGAAAACCACATAGCTGCAAAGGGACAGGGGAGGGAGGGACACCAAGATCATTTCTTCTGACTGGGTGGCAAAGGCTGCTCCCATTTAGCACTCCCTTGGAGGGCCCATCCCCGGCTGTCCAACCCACCAGATGCCCAACTCCAAAGAGTATCCCATGCTTTCAGAGGATGCCCCAAATCTAGTACAAACATGACAAGTACACGAGAAACAATCCATTCAGCTCTAAAGGTCAGAACCCCTGGGAAGAGAAGGGAAACGCAATTTTGCAAGGCATTGTGAAAAACACCACGACTAAAAAAAGGGAATTTCTGATTAAAATAAATGTTTAAACTGCCATTGGTTTTCACACACCTAAGAAATGAGCACAGTCCGAGTTTTAAATACATTTTAAGCAACTTCCTAGCTGAGCTCTGGCTTTCACTGGGCTGTAAGATAATTACAAACTCAAATACAGAACAAGAGATCTCTGCCGCCAATGGATTTGTTCGTGGGTGTGAAAGCTCAAAAGCAAGAAAACTATCACATCAGCTTCCATGCTAGAGGCCCAAACAGCAGCATTATCTGAGGTTTTGGAAAACAACAAAAAAAAAGAAAAACGCCTCATAAATGCCATTGCTCTGAAAAAATCGCATTTTTAATAGGCAAGTAAACATAAGGCTTATTTTATATGATGATAATTATCAGCATGTCAGGGTTTCGTTATCACAACAAAAGTGAGCTGAGCATCTTGGCTGAACTCTAGGAGTTAAAAATACATAACTTCCCGACTTCTTACGGATAATTTTGCAAACAAGCAGTGACAAGGAAGCACTTCTACAACCATTTCTTTTCCGAATAACTTTAACAGCACTTTATGTCAGTAGAGAGATCCAGTGATTCTGACAAGGCGGACCCACAATCCAAGATCAAAGTTTGAAAGGAAGATAGGTTAGTAGCTGGGTATCCACCTCTGGCTTAGAAAAATCCTTCTGAATATTATCATAAAGGACTTGCTTTTGCTCTGTATTCTGTAACACAACACCACACGGCATCATCTATCAATGAAGCAATGCCTCTTGGTAGCCATTCACCATACTACTAAAACCTTGGCTGACCATGGCCAAGTCCCATTTTGAGACAGAGCAGCTCTTGCGCTGGTCCAGCTCCTATGCCAGGGGCTCCTATGGACCAGAGAAGACCTGGAAGCAGCCAAATTGCCCTCCCTGGCTAAGGTCAGACATGGAGCAGCTGAAGCCCTTCACCTGCCCAGCCACAGACAGGTTTTCCAGCCCAAGGATGCCCCAGAATGGGCTATAGCCCCCGGGGCCTCCTCCATGCCCCAGCACAGGGGGTTGCCCAGCAGTATCAGAGGCAGCACCAGCCTCTTGCAGAGCAGGGAGTAGAGGCTCCACCGACAGGGCGGCCCCACTCTGGGCAGCAGCGGGCAGGAAGCAAGAAGGAGCTTGGAACCCGAGCAAGCAACTCTTGAACGGTGTAGGCCTGGCCTGAACTGCCAGGCAGCATTCATGCCATAGGCTACACAGGTCTAGGGAACAACCAATTCTGCAGCAACCAAAATATTTTTCTGCCCTCTCCACAGACCTCTCCATTAGAAACGCAAGCCTGAAACATCAAAAACTGACTCTTAATCACTGAAGTTAGCACTTAATGACTCCAATTATATTTCCACTGATTTCTGAAAATTGGATTCTCCACTACACTTGCTGTGTTTAAATTAGTTTCTTACCTCATTCACAGTAATTATACTTTGACAAACCAAATTAAAATACAGTCAAGATTTCTAGAATCCTACTTTAAAATAGTGGGGTTAAATTTAAGGACAAAAAATTTCTTAAGCCTAGTGCCATTCATGTTTCTCAGTGCCCTCCCTTCAGGGCACAGGAATCCCAGGCGTTAAAAGATGAGAGAGATGCAAAAGACAGTATTTTTTTTAAATGCTGTAGAAATGGTGTTTTAGTACTAGGAAACAGTGTTTTAGCTCTGTGATAGAAACTCACTGTCTTATACCCTCGCATGGCAGAAATGAGCTTCTCCTTTTATCCTAAAAAACAATAAAAGTTACTCTTCTCAGGCTCACTATCACTAGTACCACAGAAGACTCCAACAATGAGGAGATTCAGATGTGCATTTATTGGGAAGGAATAAGTTTCTCACAACTACCAGCTCTTTATCTAACCTGCATACTGAGTCCCCAGTCTCCAGACTTACCATCCAAACATGCCTATGGGATAAGCATGGCTTCTGCAGGATGCACTGCACCCATTTGGGGATCTTTACCCTTTATGAGGGAATTATTTTCAAGTTCCTGTTCATAAGTAGTATTAGAAATGGAAAAGGAAAGGAGAATAGGTAGCATATTTCAAGAAATTAAGCAACCCATCGAAAGAATGCATAAAACCAGTATTTTAGGGAAAGCCTCTATATATATTTACTTCATATGATACAGAGAGAGCAGTGATTTCTCCAAAAGGATACCCCTCCATACATTTTTCTCTCAAAAGAGGAAGGAGAAACCAGTAACAGCCCCTAATCCCTTTGCCAATCTCAAAACTAAAACATCCAAAGCCCATGCACTTACACTGCAGTAGCCTGGCAACAGCCACAGGAGTTGTCGAGTATCCACAGTAACTATGGCAAAGCCAAGGTGCTGTGTGCCAGCACTGTGTTCAACATCGCAGCTTCAACAATAAGATCCCAGGAGTGCACGAATTAATCCTGATCGCTGCAGGACCAGAGAGCCAGCTACCTGGTGCCGCACCTCAAAGGACAGTCAGGCATTACCGTGGTTGCAAGATTAGTACACTGACCAAGCAAGCCCCAAAGTCAGCTGACAGTAAATTTAAAAGTTTCAGGTTTCTGAGGGACCACAACTGCCCCAAAGGAGCAGTGACAAGTCTGAAGCACTCTGGACTGATGTGGCACGCCATCCTCTAGTTCCTTATGGCAAAGGGGTAAGTCATCGCAAAGCCCAAGCCCCCATGAACTCAGGACAACAAAGCAAACCGACTGCTTGTGGTCAACGTCTAAGTCTCAAGAGGCAAGATGATACGGATTTACAAGCACACATTTTGAGTTTGGTATAGGGATATAATAAGCCTCTGTTACAGCTACTTCTTGCAATAATACCTTTACATTATGTTTGTTTCTGCTTTATTTTTATTCTCACCTTTCACGGATAACCATTACTCAGCAGCAGTTGTTGGATTTTATGTTCACGTGTGGTTTAAAGAGGTGGTTGTTTAATGTTCCCTATATGTAAATAACTACATGCTGTTTCAGTCCCTGCTGTGCAAGTGAAGAAATTATTAGATTGTAAATCTCAAATACAGAAATATGTCAAGTTAGTTTTCATCTACAGATCTATTTGAGCTTACTCTGGGTTACATTTTCTATCTTCCTTTTTATCCACGAATTCCCACTGCTTTTAATGAGCAAATCAAACAACCAGCAACATGCAAAATAGCCCAAAAAGCAGAACTCTAGGTGAGCAGGTAGTAGCCTGGGTGCGGTTGTCTTGTAGGCATCCCTCTGCCTGGATGCAGGGCTTTCACCATTACCAGTGGCAATGCCAAGGGGACTCACATGCTGAGGATGCCTGGGGAACCCCCTATGGCACAGCAGAGAGCAGGGAGCCTCAGGAAAGGCCACAAGGGATAACACAGAAACCACTGCCACCAGCCATGCCAGTGCCCCAAACCAGCAGGAGCCACCACACAGTTTGCTGGCTTCAACACCTGCAAAAAACAACCATCAGACAACACATAAAAACAGCAGTGCAGCGCAGCGTGGAAAGAGCCAGAAGGGGCAACACCTGCAACTTAAATTAATCTGCTTTTACTTCATTTGTGGCATAATCCTAGCACTGCAACTAGAAATGAACACACATTTTTCAATGTAATTTTTCATCCTTTTAATATGTTTGACAGCATTCATTTCAAATCAAAGTTCCCATGCCAAGCACATTAAAACCATTTTTATTTTTCAAAAGTGAACACCATGAGAGCCAGAATCAACATTTACATAACCACTAACACTTCCAGCTTGGTCGGTATCAGAAACCAGTACACAGAATAATCTTTTGAACCTTCCAAGGCATCGAAATGCTCATGAAGTAAATAAAGAAGAGATAACATAATTCATTGTTGAGCCAGTCTCCCTTCCTCACCAAATCAAGACAGACTGCAGGAAACGCTCTTTTGCTCCCTGCCATCCCCAGCTCTGATGTTCCCAGGCCTTTCAATGTAAGGGAAGAAAGGCAGAAACCTTACATTGGCTACCAAGCAAGCATCCTGCAGCCACTGGTAAATGGGCAGCAGACCTTTCATCACAAGCACCCCAAGACAGCCCATGCTGCAAGCCACAAAATGCTTGCCTGACAAAAAATGGGGCCTGTACTGCAGAAAATGGAAAGCTCTAATAAATTGTGAGGTACCATTGAAAGCAAGCAGGAAACAAGGCAGGCAGCTGTGGCAGCATCCAGTTTCATTCCAATAAAGAGTCTGTTGGGTTAAAACTCCTGAATCATACTAGGAAAGTGAGAATGCAACTCGTTGCTGCGCACAAGTGTGGGACAATGAGCAGTGGTTGATGCCAACTTGATCCAGCAGCAAAATTGTCCGAGTGTATCAGTACTACCACAAACAGGCTCAAGTACTCCCCAGGCAACCACCTGCCTCGGGGTAGGTGGGCGTAGAAACCAATTTCTGCCAGCAAACAAAACCAGGAAAAGCCTTGAAAGGCAGAAATTAAGACACTGATTAAGAAGCGAGGAAGGAATGACAAGTCTTTGGCCTGTGGAAGCAGGCAGTATATAGCCTGAAACTAGATATTAGTTCAATCTATACAAACGTAGTCCAAGCTATCAAGTTTGGGCTTAGCCTTTCTGTAGTTAGGACACATCAAAATGACTGCAAGCGCTACAGGATTCAAAAGATGCTCCAAATCAACACTGCAATACAGGGATGGGAGGAACCCCAAACCTGCTCAGGTTTGCCTTCTTCCATCCCCATTCCAGGCCTGCACTCCTTCAGCATACTAATGAGGAATCACTGCCCAAATCCAGTCCCAGTAAGTGATTTCTGCTGACCTGAAGTTATCCTGCAGCTCTAACAACAGATGATGGGTCTCATTTCCTACCCTAGCAGCCTCTGTTGTGCGGCATTACTCTGCATATTAACGATCCTTAATGACACCTAAAAGCATCTGCAGTCTCAAGTATGGATTTTACCGCTTAGTCCCATGTTTGGCAGAAAGAAGCTGTAAAGAGCTGATGATGCTAAAATACGTTTAAAGATCAAAACCAAGAAAAGAAAGCATTAATTAAGACAACCTCTTATTCTTGTAGAAAGGGACATTAAGATCATTTTTCTCCTTGACCAGCAGTGGCAGGTGAGTAAGAAGATGAGTAATACTAGTCTGAAAGGGATCTTTTAAAAATAAATATGTTTTGGTTTATTTTAAGTTGGCAGGGTATAAGCCTATTCAGTAAAATCAGAAAACAAAAAGGTCAAGGGAGTGAAGGAAAAGAGATGCCCACTTGCCCATGACATTGCCAGCTTTGGACAACGATGGAAGATTAGTCCTCAGGCACATAAATCACCTCTAGTCAGGGCTCCTGGAATTCAGCACTTCCCTTGACTGCTGAAGAGGGACTCTCAGCTGATACTTATTTCTCAAGTTTGGGATGATGACTGGGAGGGATAAGGCTGAAAAGAGGGGTTAATTAAACAAAGAAGCAAATAGGCAAGAGCCTTTAGAAATTGATTAGACAATGAAAGTAAATGACTTGGCAAAACAACCTTGATTTCACTGCCAGAGTTATAAAAACATCTAGGAGATGGAGTGCTGTTTTAATGATTGATATTCTCACTGTATGTTCCTGCAGAAATGATAAGTACTGGGACATTTACCGGGGTAAATGAAATCACAACTCAGCCACATCCTTTCCTACACTGTGAAAGGTCAAAAAGCTGCCAAGGACTTCTTCACCCAGAAAGCAAAGCACCACCAAGGACTTAGGAAAATGATCATGTTGCCAAAATAGAGCTCATAAAAATATATTCATCAAGTTCATGTGCCATTTGTTGTTCCCTTGCTTGGAGGAACAGTGCGTCAGCATTCAGGCAGGTGACCAAAACCAGAAATATACCTTCCCTCTGTATTTCTGCTCTATACTAGACCCTGCATTTTCCACTCTTCCATGCTTGTTTGGGAAGTCATATGGCTAGGGAAAGGTCCAGAGCCTCAGGGAAAAGAAATATATGTAAAACATATATCATGCCTATGTTACTCATCCAATGGTTATTTAATGCTTTTTTGTAATATACTGGTAAAGAAAAGAGGCTTCGGTCCAATTCCATAACACCAAAGTCTTGAATCATCATGTTCATGAGGTCAGAACTACAACTGGTATAAATGTACTTACCACCACCATAAATCCCAGCATTGTAACGGTGAAATATCCCAGCCGTCAGAGCAGCAATGTTGCAGACTGCCCTGCATTTTTAACCTCAATTGTACATAATTGTTAATCACTGACCCATTCTCCAGCAGCCCTCAGCAGAGGCGGGTTGCTAAGCGACCTGGTTTTGCTCCAGATACTTCTTAAAGCTAGTTTAGAAATGGCCAAAAGTCAAAGTAGTGAATATTGAGACTATTGTGGACATTTCCGAGGTAGAGGCACAAGCATAGGAAGCAAGACTGACTTGCACCTCTATTGAAAGTGTAGTAATATTCAGTACCACTTTGCTTCCTATAAAAACCCCTTAAAGCCCTCCTGCAGCCCCGACCCAGCTCACACACCTTCTGAACTGCAACACCCATTGCCTCCTGCTCCTGAACAAACTCCTCCACAATTGCCAGCAAGAGATGATAACAGATGAGAGCCAGATCTCCCTGCATGACCTACACTCGCTCTGCTGGGGAGTCACACCTGCATCTCTGAGGTGTAGCAGCTGCAGTCCAGCACAACCGAGAGCAGACACCCCGCTGTGCCCACCTACCAGCCCCGCAGGGGTGGCAAGCCCAAACACTCGCAGGTCACAGAGCCCATGGGTGACAGGCAACATCCTCCAGACCACGCCGTGCAGGACTGCACCAAGTAAGAACAGCCTTCAGAAACACAGATGGGGTTTTATTAGGGAAAACCACGCTGGTCTTTGAAAGCTAATGGGAACAGAACTACTCTCCCAGCCAGGAGTGCAGGGACTTCCTATAGAGCAATGATTAGAAACCATCAGGTAGCATTAATCAAGGAGAGCGCAAAAATTGTCCAGCCTGTGTTTCTGTGTCCGTGTCACCCTGCAGCCTTCCCTTCCCAGGTTCCCCATCAGCAGGTACACTGGTACACATGCCCTGCTGGCACCCAGCCACAGGCCCGATGAGCGGCACATCAGGCAGCTGAATTGTTTCTGCTGCTTCCTTTAACAAGCTGCAGCTCTCGTGCTCATGAGGCTATCTCGCGCCTTAGGATTTGCAGGGAGGGACTTCGTAACTCCAGAAATTCTGTCCTTCTGGTAAACCAGGTTGGGTGGGACATGGATGGCACAGGGAGGACTTTGAACGCTGCCCCATATCTATTTTTCCCTCTCTTTTTTTCTCCCTTTTTCTCTTTCAAAAAAACACCATGAAAAAAGAGGAGCAACACTTACTATCATGTGTCATCTAAGAGAAATATGTCCTTCTCATCTTGATATTTTACTCATATATCACCTTCCCATTAACTCTATGGAATATCATAATTAGTTACAGAAACTTGATTTTTGCCCCATAGAAACCAGTGGTTAGAATGCTACAGATTTAAAGTTAGAATGCTACAGATTTAAACAGAAGTAAGACTGAGCAACCACATTGTCAAGAGAGAACTGGAAAAGTTACACGATTCAGGAGGAACATGCCGACAAGAAAGCTCCAAAGTTCTGCTTTTTCTGGCTTTTTTCAAATATAATGCACCAATGTAGGTTATAGTAGTAACTACAGTTACTATTGTAACTAGTGTATCAGTTCAATACCTTTATGCAAATGTGCTTTTTTTTTCTTTTAAACCTTCAAGAAAACTTGTCTAGCCCAACAGACACAAAACCAGTAAAGGATTTCAGCTTGTACCTCTTTACTGTCAGGAATCTTGTTCTCATCACGAGTAGCCTGGGCTACAATACCAATGTTTTAGGAGTAACAGAGATGAGTTAAGGAACAATGTAAGCTATATTTTTTAAAGATGCAGAGAAAGATTTGGGCAATCAGATGATTTCCAGGGACAACACGTGCCAAAAAAGCAGAGTTATGAGGATCAAGAGGTCAACAGAGGAAAACACAGAGACGCTGAGCACAGCACCCACCCAATGGAGCTGGCAGGCATCATCCAGTGGAGCTCTGGTCAGACACACAACAAGGCAAGGGGACAGAAACAGTGCTCCCCATGGCCAAGTCTTCCCCCTAACCAGCATCCTCTCTCTTGCTGGGTGGGCCAGGGCAATGGGGAGATCAATGGGGAAGTCCTATGACTTCCATCTTCACCATAGGTGAATGTTCATTCCCCTCAAGCATCAGCAGAGATGTGTAGTATGTCAACTTACGCCATCACACGCACCTACACACTCCACAAATACCTGGTGATTGTTTCACCTGGCCTCTGTTTTATAACCTTGTGAAAGAAAGGCTCTGAAATTATTACCTTGGAAGATAAATGATTAAGCGTGACGAAGTCGTATAAAACCAGGTGGCCCCATGAGTAATTTGAAGGCTTCTGTTTAGGCTATTTTTTGCTATTTTGTTATAAAGAACTTAAAAACTTAACCCATCTTGCCTTGACGGCTGCTCATAGTACCCAAGCGAGCTGTTTATCGCACTCGGTGCCGCAAAAGCGAGTTACACAGCATAAAACTTTGTCACTGCCTTGTCACTCATTCCAAGCAACACGATACCATCACCTCCAGCTGACCCCTGGAAGTTAAGTATTATTTCATGAAAAAATACTGAAGTTCATTGATGGCAATGTGCCCTCCAGACAGACAGACCTTGCACAACACCCGACCTGCATCCACAGCCAAGGCATCACCCAGGGGGATTGCACGGCACATGAGAAGGGGATGAGACAGAAACACAAAATCAGTGACTTGGAAGGCTGCTGGGATTAAACAATAACATTTCCACCAGTTCTGCAGAGGAAGAGCTAGAGACAACCCAGGGTAGGAAGCTTTGCCAAATAAAACTGCTAGGAGCTGCATTGCTCCCTGTTCGCTCTTGCAAGCAAAGCTTCTAGGAAAAGAAAACAAACCCTTTTCAGCCCTAGAACTACGTGGAATACAAAACCTGGACTCAGTTCTGTACCCTACCTGTCCCTGAGAATATAAAGGATCAGGCAGGGAGAGTAGAAAGACAGCACAACATGTGTGTGCACATGGGCATCAAACAGGCACTGCTGCTCAGGAGCCAGGAGACAGAAGGCAGAAGTAATTTTAGATCCACTGGCCTCTGCAAAATGATAACAAAATAAAGAAGAGAGCTCCAAACTCATCTACTTGTAGGAAGAGAATTACTTGAGTAGCATGTGATAAATGTTGCAGTTGTTAAACAATTGATGCCCGCAGGCATCAAGCAAAGGGCCTCATGCCAAAAGCAGAGATGACTGCTGAGATCGCTGGAAGTTTTGCCTGTATGGAGACCTGCTGACAACCAATCCTAAATGTTTCAATGAACAGTCCCTAAATAAAGAAGAAAAAAAAAAGGCACAGAAAGAGACACCTGGTGCTGATCTGCACAGTGCTGTACTCTGCTGGACAGGAAGCAAATGCAATCATGCATAAAATATGACAATATGCATTTGGAATCACATTCCTACTTCGTCAGACCTATTAAAACCAGCACCAATGGCAGCCTCAACCTACTCAATGAACAAACATCAGGCAACTAGGTCTGCTGGGGGGCTTGATGCAGCAGAGGACGCAGGCAGGAGCACTCTAGAACTGCACAAGACCATTTCCACAGAGCAACAGAGGCGCATACTACTGCTGATGTCTCCGACCAGTCAAAGGCCATGCTGTTGCCAGAGATGACAACAGCAGACTGGCTCCCTGAACACCTTACCATATGCTTGCTAGCATTTACCTTGCCTTCTACTTTGTGCCAGCCTCCCCAGGATGCAAGAGGATGGAAATCCTTCCCCTTCTCTTCCCAGCCCATGATGTAGGGATGCATACAGGGCAGAATGAAGCTGAGCTGGCACAGCCTCTCCTGTGCAGAATCGCTTCTGGTAAAGCTGCCTCACGTTTCCAGAGAGCCATTAATCCATCACCCTTCAGCTCTAAAATTCATACAAATTATTTTATTCACAATTAATTAAGGTCTCTAAATGTGGAAATTAAATTACCATTTACAGTGTAGAAGGATATAATAGACAAAAACCTAGACAGCAGAATCAGCTCTCTCCTGCATGAATCACAAGGACATGTGGGGGTAGGGGTGATCTGGCAGTAGCTTTAGGTCATAATATAGATTTCTGCATCTTTGAAAAGATGCTCAGGCCCAGTTACCACAGACCTTTATGTCTGAGGTGCCAAATTCATCTCACAACTCAGGTGTCCTTCAGCTGTGCTCGAAATAATCTTCTGGACTCTTGCTGTAGGAGCACATTTGCAGGACAGCTACAAACCTAGTGCTTCTTTTATCACTTGGCTTCTCTGCTGGAAAACAAGCTGTCTGAAGTACCCAAGAGCCGCTCCTCGTCATATGTATTTAGACTCACCTTTCCATTCAAATCAGGCTGCTGCAAAAGAGAGAACATACAGGGAAGCAGATGGCCCTGCACTAACACAAGGCATAATTCACTTGAGGGGCTGAGAGTCAGGGAGGGAAAGAGGATGAGCAAGCTGCAGGTCAATGCCACCATTGAATCCAGCCTCGTATTTGATGCACAGCCCTGCTGTAAATACTTGTAACACACACTACAGCCGTGAACATTTTCTCATTAACTCAGAAAGTAAAGATTCTGGAAAGTTTCTTTGCTTCTTGCTTCAATCAGCATTTGAATCAATGATAGGGATGATGATGACAGTTTCAAAGGCAACTTCTTCTTATCCCCAACAGCCCACCGGTTAGTACTGGAATCCATTACGGGAGAAAAAGGATCTTTTTCCCTTACCTACTGCTACTGGTGAGACATTGGTAGGAAGATGGTCTGAATACAGTTCCTCAAAGAGACCAGGAAACAGATGCGTCCCGAGACATTAACATACTCAGCCAAGCAGCCAGATTGCAGAAAGGGTAATAGACATGTTGAAATTAAGCAAAGAAGAAAAGGTTAACATACGTGACCTTTCTGATTCTGCGCAGCCAAAAATAACGATGCACAAACTACAGGGAAGTTTTAGGATGACATTCCACCCCCTTGAGCACCCTCATGTTTCGCTCAAGTCAGAGGGGGCTGAGTTCATGCCTGTGCTAACAGTACACACTTCTCCTTACAGAGGGAACAGGGGGAGGCTCCTCGCAGTAACACACAGGAGCCTTTCAGGACCATTCTTCATTTGGCAAGACAAAAACCACCAAGTCAAGTAACAGCACAGGCATGTTTGTTGCTGAAAAAACAGGCTCTGAAAAGATAGAGAATGTGGATAGCAGGAACAAGAAGAACTGCTCCGTCTGGTTTCTCTTCCTTGTGCGCCCATCTCCGTGAACCCACTGGTTTTGTGAATCCAACCAACTGGTAAGTCCCCTTCTGCCACTGACACAAAGGATGCAAAACCTCAGTTAAGGAACCGTGTCTCACAGGCTGTCGTAGTTCAAGCCTTTAGCTCTGTAGGACCCCAGGTCAATTCCTTATGGGTAGCTGCTCCATAAACACAATTCAGAGGCTAGCGCTTCCAAAATGCCTACAAGACATATGTGCAGAGGTACATAACTGAGCATCAAAAGAAATGGAAATATTGCAGAATAGTCAGTTTTTTTAACCTGCAGCTTGTTTCTTGCAACATATCCATTAGATAGAATGAAAACATAGTTACATTTTCCATTTCAGTTCAGGCTATGCCACATTGCATCTGATGTTTTAAGTCCTGCAGAGGCCAAGGCATATGTTTGGCTTTATATATTCATGCACAGTCTATATTTACACACCAGATGGTCAGATCTCAGCAGGACTGCGGCCAGTGTTTCAGTGCCATTACCCAAAGGAGCTTATCTCTGGATCTCCAGCATGACGTGGCTCCAGCAAGCTGGGTGACCACAGTGGAGCTCAATGAAACTCTTGGTTTTCAGTTGGAATGAACTGCGTAATTTTCTATGAGAGGTGGCTCAAACTGATGACAGCATCAAGATGCTATAAAATAAGGAGATGAGTGTGAAAAATGAAGAACTGAGGTGTGCCTCAAAAGGCATACCACATATAAATGTCACTGCAACACCAAGGAAAGCAAAAAGCCCCTCAAAGACAGCTCTATTATTATTTTGTTTGTAGAGGGTAGATTGAGATTAGATATTAGGAAGAAATGTTTTTCTCTGAGGGTGGTGAGGCACTGGAACAGGTTACCCAGAAAAGTAGTGGATATTGCATCCCTGGAGGTGTTCAAGGACAGGTTGGATGAGGCTTTGAGCAACCTGATCTACTGCAAGCTGTCCCTGCCCATAGCCAGGGGGCTGAAATTACATGATCTTTAAGGCTCTTTCCAATTGAAATCATTCTATGATTCTGTGATTTGTCGACATACGTCCTCTTAAATCCCTCCACAGTTGCAGCCATGTCCCAGGTATCACATTGCACAAACACAGATCCCAGCTCCTGTCTCCAGAGAGCTGCCATAGGCAAGTGCTGTCCCTGTCCCCTAGCCACGCGGGCAGGTCCCCACATCAGTGGGTCCAGAACATGCTCTCAAAGAGTCCTCTCACAAGGACTGCCCTGGCTTCCTTCTTAGCCTCTTCCTCAGCCAAGGACACCAAACTAGCCTGCTTGCTGGGGTATCTGCCTGGTCCCAGGAGGCAGCAGGGAAGAAAGGAGATGTTTCCCTATTCCTTTGCCAACACAGCTCTTTCTAGAAAAGCATTGTTTTGTGAAGCCTGGTTTAGATCAAACTCCACTCCTGCAAAACACATCCTCACCTCCCATTCCCAGTAGGCAAACCTAACAACCGAATGCAACTGCTTGCAAACACATGGACGTGCCATAAGGCTCTCAGACCTGCCACAGCACAGCGTAGGTGTGGAAGATGTGCAAGTAGTAAGTGGCACGCAGAACACCTGGATTTCGTTTGCACATTTGTTTTTTTTCATTTAATACCAGATAATCCCAACCACATGAGCTCCCATTTGCTCCAAGACCCACTGAACTGCCTGTTTGGACTGAATACAGTAATAATGCTGCCATCCTAATTTCTGCTCTGAGCTCCGGGTCACATCCTCCAGGAGGAAGGGGGCTGCAGCAAAGCCAACTGCCTTCCAACTGGGAAAGCCAAAACTGTCCAGCATTTCCAAGCAGCACTTATATAAACTGCTCAAGCATGCTAGACAGAAAAAAAAGAAAAAAGTGGTTTCCTCATCAGTACCATTTTCTCAGCAACAGGACCTGAAGCAGCAAAAACACCTTCTGTAAACCACCCTCACGAAACCAAGAGCACATAACACATCATAAATACCACTCTTCACCTGAGGATCAAGCACATTTCTTCCTAATGAGCTTTTCCAAACCAGAGCAGACAATGACCACAAAACTACTACAAAGAATAATGTTGGAAATCGCCAATTAGGTAGAGTATATAAAAAAAGCTTCAAAGAAGAAAAAAAAAATTCAATAGAGACACTGCTTATTTTTACCCAGCTACAGACGGTAGTTATTTCAAGGAAAACATTTCGTTGGAAAACACATTTGTTTTAATTATATAACTCTGACTTCACACACAAACAAATCCAAGCTATGGAAAACACCACACCTAAGCTTTTAAAATGGCAAGTATTGAGCTAAAGAGAATAATATATTACAGTAATTAATGTTTCTTTGCAATCTAAAAGGTATTCACCATTTGGGTTTGCCCACGGGAAAGTAATATAAAACACTGTTCCAGAGTAAAATCTCCCTCTGCCCTGTCCTCATTACTCCCTAGAAAAAAAAAACCTCTGTGTGCACGTGAATAGAAAGAAGTGGATAACATCATAAAGGCAGAGATGCTGCCCCTTCTTCCCTGCCTGGGTCAAGTACCTCCTCTCTCCAGGAGCTGCCATGAGTGCTGCTCCTTGCTCCCTGTGGGAGTGCTGCCTGCCACCTTTCACACCAAGGCACCCAGGGGGGTGGCTGGGGGTAGCAGCAATGCTGTGACCGGTCCAGCCCATGTAGTCTGTTCACAGAGGTACCCAGGTTGCCTTGGATAGCTTCTGGACACCCCGCATTGGTCCACTGACCATTCCCACAGGGATCTGCAGCAATGGTAACACAGCTGCTCATGATCATAGAATCACAGAATCCATAGACTTGTAAGGTTGGAAGAGACCTCTGAGATTGAGTCCAACCGTGCCTGTCTCCCTACTAAACCATATCCCTAAGAAACTCATCAAACCGTCTTTTAAACACCTCCAGATGGAGACTCCACCACCCCCCTGGGCAATCTGTTCCAATCCCTGACCACTCTCTCAGTGATGAAATTCTTCCTAATGTCCAGTCTAAACCTCCCTGGCGTAACTTGCAGCCATTCCCTCTCATCCTGTCACTCGTCGCTTGCGAGAAGAGAGCAGCACCCACCCCGTCACAACCTCCTTTCAGGTAGTTGTAAACAGTGATGAGGTCTCCCCTCAGCCTCCTCTTCTCCAAGCTAAACAACACCAATTCCCTCAGTCTCTCATCGTAGAGCTTATGCGGCAGCAGGCAACCAAAGGTCACACAAGCACAATAAGAAAAAAAAGAAAAGCTGGGAAATCAGTGTTACTTCAGTGCAGAAAACTGTCTTCAGCACAGGAAGGAGATGGATCTGTTAGAGCAAGTCCAGAGGAGGCCACGAAAATTATCAGAGTGCTGGAGCACCTCTGCTATGAGGACAGGCTGAGAGAGTTGGGGTTGTTCAGCCTAGAGAAGAAAAGGTTCTGGGGAGATCTTACAGGGGCCTTCCAGTACCCGAAGGGGCTACAGGAAAGCTGGGAACGGGTTCTTTATCAAGGGAGTGCAGCGATAGAAGGGATAATGATTTTAAGCTGAAAGAGGGGAGATTTACATTAGATATTAGAAAGAAATTTTTTACTGTGAGGGTGGTGAGGCACTGGCACAGGTTGCCCAGAGTAGTTATGGACGCCACCTCCCTGGAATTGTTCAAAGCCAGGTTGGATGGGGCTTTGAGCCACCTGATCCAGTGGAAGGTGTCCCTGCCCATGCCAGGGGGGGCGGAACTGGGTGATCTTTAAGGTCCCTTCCAAACCAAACCATTCTGTGATTCTAAGTATAAAAACTTTTTATTTCAGCTCCATTTCTACATAGATGGAGCATCCCAAACTGCCCAAGGTTATTAGCACAAAGATCAAACATACAGAGCCATATTAAACCCGTCAGCAGCTGGCCTAGTCAGATCTTTAAAAGGAATGCCAGCACTGGCAGAGTAAGTTGCTAACCCAACTACAAGCACCAGGATCCAAAGGGAACTGGATGCAAAGAAAAAAAAAATTAGACAGATATACGGATCATTAAGAACAGGGCTCAGCAGGCAATTAAAAGGAAAAGAATAATATACAACTTATTCACATCAGAAGAGAAAGCATCATCCAGGCTATTTCATGCCATTAATTTTTTATCACCATGATCAATTCAAGTCAAATATCAGACAGAGAATTCATGCTTTTAGTCTTTTGAAGCAAACTTTCTTCCATAAAAAGGAAAAGTGACCTGATGGCAATTCATTCGCAATAGAAAAATAAAGGAATTCCCCCCTCGTGCACAATAGTGGCAAAACTCTATAAATACTGCAAACCATTTTCAGCAATATATCCAATTTGAAAGGGTCTCAAAAGCCAAGGCTGAAAAAAAAACCAAGCCATTACATTCAAATACTTTCCCAGAGAAATGTTTAGAAGTAGGGTTAAGGTTTTTTAAGATATTTTTTTCCTTCACAGTGTGACACATTTCAAAAGATTGATCTAAACACCAAAGTGGAAAATAGCAGTAGAGGTCCTGTTTAAGCCGCAGGAGGAGACCTTTGGACCCTTCCATCAGGTGGCAGACCCAGCCACAGAGACAGGTTGCTTCCCAGCAAAGAAGCCAAAAGTTTCTTGTATCAGTGAGATTCTCACGCAAGCCCTCTTTAGGACTTAGGAGTTAGTTCTGATCTCCTTGCTCACAGCATGGTAATTCAATAGTTAAAAAGACAACCTCTCTAGCCTAACAAAGAAGATCTGACAGTTGAGAGAGGACCAGCAATTGCTATGATCATGAAGCACAGCACAGGTTCCCCTAGCATCTGCATAATTTCTACAGGGAATTCCCAAGGCAGAAGAAGGGAGAGATATAGCAACTCTGTGAAGCCACAAAAGAGATGCAAAACAGGGCAATGACAATAACCACACACCAAAGATGTGCCCTGCTATTTCTGCACAAACTACTTTTACAAACAAAAAGGAAAAAAGCAAACTGCTGCTTAAAATATCCTTTGGTGATTACATAGTGGCTGTTTAAAAAAAAAAGATAAAAACATATTAATTCTTTGCTAAAAAGAAACATCCTGAACAATAGTCCTGGGAAGAAAAAGAAATAAACCCATTACACAATTGTATACCATTTACTTAAGACCGCTGTGATGAATGCACACAAGCAGGCAAGGTTTCCCCTGAACTTCCGAGTGTTCAACTCTCCTGCTCATAACACTAAGTAAAATAAATAAATAAAATTAAATACTGTATGCATGAGTAACTCCTGACTTAAAATATTTATGAAATACTATTATCATTACCCCTCGACATGGGTCATCCACAGTGCGAAGGCATTCAGATCCACAGCATAAGCAGCAATGACAAGTTAGAATGAGCAATAGAAATGTTCTTTTGCTACTTCGGATCATTCATAATGGCTGGCAGGTCCCAAAGCTACCAACCATCAAAGAAGGGTTCAAACAATCACAACAGGTTGGTTTGACTGCAGGTTTCAGACAAAAGTCTGCTCCTAAATGTAACCCTGTATTAAAACATCCATGCAATTAGAGCATCAGCACAATTAAAATGAGCTGAAACAATCTTGTTACAGCTACACTGGCTAGTTTCTCCCACAGACAAGCTTAAATTCATACTTAATTAGCTATTTTAAGGAAGCTCAGAGCAGCTTTCCAGAACTAGGGACCACCAGCTGTATTTTCAAAAGGCAGCATGGAAAAAAACAAAAACCATTTCCTTCTGTAGAAGAGGCCCCTTCTGAGACTGCAGGGCACGCGGACGCTTGTCTGCAGCAAACACACTCAACAGCCACGGGGCCATGCAAACCTGCACCAGCTGCAGGCAAGGCAAGAGGCTGCCTTTATTCTCCCGTGCCCTTGTTGGGGCTGGGTGTCACACCTGGAGCAGCCGCCACATTCCAGGTACCACTAGAAGTTTCATTTACCATGGCAGATAGCAAAAGTACCCAGTATAAGCAGCTGACTCCCTTATTCTCACTACACAGTGGAAGAGTGATCTTGCAGCCTCTGTCAGGGTCATTACTTGATACCACAAGCAAGTGAAACTGAACCATGGGGCAGTAGCGTCTTGTGATCCTCACAACCTCGTGGTTAGACTGCAATCTCTTTTATTTATCAGTGTTTTCTTTATGAGACTGGGGTTATTCTATGTGAAATGCTTAAGCACACTGGGCCTTTGGGTCACTAGACTGATGCCACTTTAACACAGATAAATACTGAGGATATGCCAGGTTATATTCACCTCCCAAAAAAACCAACTAAAGAGAGTACTTCAACAAAAGTAGCAGGAGGTTTAGCCATCTGGAGTGGGAGCAGGTATTACAACCTAAGTACAAAGCGCACTGTAAGTGGCATCAGGACTCTGATGACAAGATCGGGAGATTAAAACAAACCCAAACATCAGAATAAACCTTTGAGGAATCTTAAAGGAGAAAGCCAGGGTCTGACAATCACTTTGACAATCACTGCAGCTTTAGCTGTAACGATGGATGGATAGGTATCAGTGTTTAAATTCTCTTGAGGACTTCTACAAGTTTTATCTTATTCTGCAAAAAGAAGTTACACAATACGACTCTACTTTGCTTTTGAATGTTTTCCATGCAACACAGGCTACACAGGTACTTCAGTCTCCTCTCGCAATGCTGCACACTTGCAGTCCCCAAAACATAAAACATTAGATGACAATGAGAAATTCCTTTAATCTCGGCTAGGGGAAATAGTATTTCAAATACAGAAAACATCGGCATGGGTTAACAAAAGACAAATTGATTCAATCTCTTCAAACGCTTAGAAAGGTAGAAATTATCTTCTTCCACCAAGCACTACAGAAGCAATTTTAAAGGAAAGCATCCACTGACGAGTGACACTGCTACATCTAATTTGAAAGACAAGATTTAAGGCTAGATTAAGTTTTGTTGGCAAGCTGGAGAAACTCCATTGATATCAACTGTCCTATACACTTAAACGAAGCCAGGACTTGTTTTATGACACCGCACAACGTGATTTCAGTTTTGAGCTTGTATTAGCTAGGAACAGTGTGTCCCACTGAAGCATTAAAGCCTACAGACTCAGCCAAATCTTCCATCTCAATATGCTATCAAGTCAAACCAGTAACAATTATAATCCCGCTCTTGATAAATGCAATAGCACATGCAAGAAATATGCTCCACTTTCTCTGGGAGACAGATCAGATCCCAGCACTTCTTAATTCCCTCAGATACACAGCCACCTTTAATGCCTCAAAAAGCAGGCCATTCCAGAAGCATTTAGTTGTCAGCACTTGGTGGGAGAGAACAAAATGTATCAATTTTCTTCGGTAGGTATCTAAAGATTGGGAGGCAAGGTAGCATGCATGAAGAATCCTGGAAGGAGAGCAATTAGGAGCAGGGTACTGTGCACAGGGAAGAGAGCGCCTCCTGCAAAGACAAGACTGGAAATGGCATAGCAGTGAATTACAGCAAAAACATCCTCCCCTCAACATCACCTATCCTGTATGTGTTAGTGCTTTCTTCTTACGGTGTCAAGCCAGCACTACCAGAAAGCAGAAAGGCTGGAGCACTCCACAGCCCTGCCAAAGCACAGTGTGCATGGTGCTGCGCCCATGTCTCAGGACATCCCCCACCCTTAACCCACAGGATGGGAGGGTGAGAAGCATGTGACATTTCTCGACATGTTATCTTCACATTCCATGCTGGTTAAATAAAATTCATCAGGCAAGCATCTAGTGGCCAGATACTGCTACAAATCAGAGAGTCATTTACGTGCCACAGTCAACTGCAGGGAAGAAGAAAACAGCAACCCACACACACACAATTGCCTCTCCTTTCCTCTCTTCCTGGCATCTTCCTATCTTGTTCGGCTTGAGACACCACCAAGCAAGGGGAAAGACCAAAGCACCCTGCAAACAAAAGAAGAAAAGCTGGTCTTTCACGGGGAGAGAAGAAGAAAGTATAGTACCTGTCCCTGAATTACAAATAGGTTTAGACTTCTTCACTTAGTTTCACATACAATCCCTCCCACCCTCTCAAGGAGGCTTCAAAGTACTTGGGGAAGGAAGGAAGGATGTGTTGAGAGAAAATTGTAAATTAGCATCAGACATATTTCTGTGAACCAACATTTATTAAAGAGATGATTATGACTACCATACCTGCGTGAAAACAGACAGCAGGCCCCACCAAACACAGCATGCAATATCAGTGTTGGAGGACGACTCAGGACTCCAGAGCTCTTTGGGTGAAGGAAGGTCTTCTACAGCATCAGACATGAACCGCTCTAATGCTGACAGGTCTGCGACCACAGCAAATGAAGGAGGAAGAGGAAGGGAGAGGTAAACGGAAAGCTGGTACACAGAAAGGTGATGAAATAACCCCCTCTGATACTACTCAGGTTAAGACTGCACTTCAATAAAAACATAGGTAAAATGAAGTGAAGACTAAGTCCACAGGCATACTAGAAATGGAAAAAAAATCACTTTTCTTATTTTCTGTAAAACTTCAGACGTGCTCATCACCCTGGGATAATTTGTTCTTTCTATCTAGAGTTGCCAGTCCAAACTGGGTGAAGACACTTCTAAATTCTTGCCCCCCCAAGAGCTAATATATTTTCATAATCACTTCAGAAACAGAGGTCTTCTTAACACCTGAAACCCTGACTAGTAATACATTCATAGCGAACAGTAAAGAAATGGTGATTGGATTATTCCTTTTCACAAAGACCAAAGCAGGCCTAGAAATAAAACAAGCTGAGGACGGATTCTCTCCCCATTCAGGAAATATACGCATGCCCACATTGTGACCTGCTGGTGCTGGTTGACTTCCTTCACACAGTTCAGTCTTACCAATCTTGCTCTTCTTTGTCATTTGCCACTTGCTGTAACTGTACGATTGAGACATCAGCCTTTTCTCATTAACTCTTATGGACTATACCCAGTCCTCTCTTACTGCAGATTCAGCTTCAAGACATTTTTGGCACAAGTCTATAAAGGAAGTAGTTTCAACACTGAGGCACAACTGACAGCAGAGACCAAGAAAATAATTTAGTGACATGAAAAGAGATGCTTAGCTTAGCAGATCAGCTAATGAGCACACTAGTGCTGGAAAAAAGCATATGAAGGTTTCAGGCAGGGCAACACTCGTGGGTGACTTTCAAATGCCTGATGACTCTTACTGCTTCCTTGAAAATCCTTGAAAAGTACAAATTATAAGGCAATTTCCAGCTTCTTCTTGAGAGCAGGTATGTATCCTGTAAAAGACAGCCAGCTCTAAAGAGGTACTTCTGTCTATCACAAACATTATGTGGAATCGTCATCATTTCCATCATTTTTTCCCCTCACACCAACACAGGGTGTGCAGCTACAAAAAGCAACATTCTTGCAGCTGAAAACCATTCCTGTGTACAAACAGTGCTGCTCAATACAGATGTCTTCAGAAGGTGTGTACCCCCTCAGCATCAACACCAGGAGACTCCCTATGTGTTTGCAGCTGGATGCTGAAATACCGATTCAAATGTATCCTTCTCACTCAAGAGAGGAACTGACACCCAGCAGGATGCTTTCCAGCCCCCAAATCTAAATACTATCAGTGGCCCAGAGGAAAGCAAGATAAACACATCTCCTTCTATACACGTGTGCAGGGGGTACTGGAGCAGAGGAGGCAAGAGGCAAGAAACCCACACATTCCTTCTGTCAACAAGGATTTGGGCAGATCCAAGAGAGCAGCGTTTACTGCTATCGGTCATAAGTGAAAGCCCCTGAAGACGTGTTGGACTCTGCTGACACAAACAAGTCTGTTCTTGGCCTGCGGGCTGCATAGCTCAGAGACCACGTTATCACTCTGACCTCCCACCCCGCATCCAGCTCTGCCTGCACCAGCAGCCCCAGTTTGCTGTCAGTTCTTTTTTTTGTGCCCAGTTGGCAGGGTCAGGACATCTCATGCTAGAGCAAGTCTGTACGCTTCCTCGAGCAGCCTCATTCCCCCTCACACAAGCCTGATGATGCATCTGAACCCGTGCTGTTACCTCACCTGGTATTACATGAGTACACCTGCTTCGCATTGCTGACCCCAGCTGCCCAGCATCAAAGTCTCGGGAGCTCTCCCCAGGGCTGCTGCTTTTGCTGGCTGTCACAGACCATGGCCCCTGGGTTGTGCAAGTCACTGAGCAGGATCCCCAGCCCAAGATGCTCACGTTATGCTGATGCTCACTCCCTCTTGTACTTGCCAAGAGGCACCATGCATGAGCTCTTCCCCCTCCTGTCCATCAAAAGAAGGAATAAATTTCCTTCCAGCAGACTAAGATTCAGTTGCTCACTGACTCCAGAGACCTCAAGCATCTGCAGCAGGCAAGTCTCCCAAGGCATTTCACGCGCTGCCATTCCCAATCTTGCCACATGATGATTCCCATTAGGATGCCCCCACCTCCTCCCAGACCTCAGTTAGGGTTTCAGCTGGCATGGATTCTGAGGGCTCTCTCCACTAGCAGCAAAACTGTGCATTCACTACTGATGCTGACCCTTACAGTGCACCAATCTAGTACAGCTCAAATTGTTATAGAGAAATGCTCTTCTCTGCTTCTGGTACAGAGTTCCATCAATATTCTTTTTTTCCCCACCCCAGCATGGAGCAAACAGGTCAGGCAAGACCCAGGCTCAAGGACAACCTCCCACACTTCCAGCACAAGATGGCAAACAGAGCAAACTAAAGCATCATTTCTTCTCCTCTCCTCCCATGTTTCAAGATGGTTTGGGTACTCTGCAGAAATATTATGAATTTGCTTCTGTAGCAGCACCAAGCCGAAAGGTTTGGTTTTGAACACAGGATTCAGTCATCTTTGCTGCTGCTGCTGCAGCTGTTTCTCCTCAAAAGGAGGCAACAGGGAAAGTGTTGACAAAATAAAAACTTCTAAGACTACTCCATTTGAATGGAACAATCCCACGCAAAGAGAGAGTAGATATCACCCCAGCAAGCCCATATTTAATGTTTGAGCCTCACAGAAAGGGAAGGCCTGATCAAGAAAACAAACTAGAGGGGTCAAGACTAGAAACACAGAGGCCCAGCACCGAGTAAGCAAGTATGCAAGCAAGCGAGCAAGCTCACCTAGCTGGCATTTCAGGTGTCCAGCAGGAGAAAGAGTACCTGCAGAGGACATGCTTTTCACCCCAGCAGCGGTCTGTGCTTGTCCTGACACAACTGCTCTACACAGACCAGTGCAAAACCTGGGAAGACATGACAAGCCCTCCAGCACTTTGGGGTCCCACTGGCAGATCACATCCCCACACACACGTAAGGAGGCTTCATGGGACTTGATCAACAGTTTAGTTCCCTTTATAAATATCAGTCAAACTAGAGGGCACTAGGGGTCAGATGAGGAGTAGATAAGGGCCTACATGGGGTATTGGCTAAGGGAAGGAGACTTCTCTCACCATAAAAATGCAGACAGCTTATCTGTTATACCCTGGGGAGGCCCTTTTGAAGACTGTTTTTCCTTCTTTTCCAGGAAGGGAAAGGAGAAGAGAGTGACTTTAGGTACTCATAGTTTAAAAAAATAAAAGACAAAACCAAAAAGGAGTACTATTTTCTTTTGGCCAAACATACAAGCCCTTTTCCCGGCCTACCCCTAGATTTATCACATTCTCCGGATGCGCTCTCACTGTCCCGTACCCTTTCACACTCTGGACAAGGCCACAGGTCAAACGTATCAGGGCACATCCCATCCTGCCATGGGGAGAAAAGGAGAGGGAAGGGGACGATGTGTGGGATCCCTGAGTTAAGTCAAGAATTTGGCTTCACAACTGCATCCAACACCAAATGGCTATGTTTTCCTTTTTGGCTTAGTTAAAGGATGCCCATATTCACAGCTTTTGTTTTAACACGATCCACATTGTTAAAAACAGAGTGTTTTCTAATTTAACACAGATGGAAAACAAGGTATAGCAAGGAATGTTTTTGTCATTTCAGAAGACCTTATTCATATATTATACACCTACAACTTTCAAGAAACTCATCTACCACACACACGCACCCCAGTCTTTGCCAGAAATCTTAACACTTCATAAGCAATTCGCAATTTTTTTTCATGCCCAGCTTCTTCCTACAAACCCTGCATTTGGAGACTTGTCCCACACCTCCCTGTCAAGAGGTGTCTATTTGTAGTGGCCAGGCAGACAACTGAAGCCCAGCTCTTCTTCTGAGCATTGCCATGCGAGAACTCGGCAAGCAACATCTACAGCTGTCAGACCTTAACGCCGTGCCACTGAGCCAGGAGCACATTAACCACAGATGGCCCAAGCACGCTGAAGTGAGTAATGTAATTACTGAACCACTAAGTACCTCCACGGTCACATGCTTCAGTGACTGTCTTCAGAAAGCTGTGAATGGCCCACTGTAGCTATGCTTGAGCTTTTAACATAAAAATTAATTTGTCTTTGACCCAAGGCACAGAAAAAAACCCATCCACACCATGGATTTAGTCATCAACCATCAAATGACTGCTGGTCAACACCATCCAAGCCTTTCATTGACCCATCACAAGCCTCACACATAATATACACACAATACAGATGATATATACAATGATGACACTGCAAGATTTCAACTTCACATTATGCAGAGAGAAACGCATGCAGTCATCACAAAAACTGATGCAGACTATCAAAAATCAAGTGAGAGAGGAGAATCAGCATCTGGGTATATCTAAATCAGAGGACACGGTCCCTGATGCCCTAACATATGATCACAAGACATGAAACTCGTTATGCCAGAGCATTCGCAACAAGGCGTACACCTCGTTGTGGATGTCCAGCATAAGGGATTTCATGTCAACGTAACCACAAGCTGCTACACAGACTTTCAATCCATGTACTTTCAATCCTCTCACAACTAGCTAAAATATAAAAGCCCAAGGTAGTAACAAAGTAAACCTGCACTTGTGTCTAAACCATAACTTTTTTGCCATTCTGAGGTTGTGGTTGCACTGGAGATGGATAACAACAGGACTGATGGTCCATTTAGATAAACTCCACGGCCATACACCACACAAAGGCCTCATGACCACTGCCACTCACAGGATGGGCAAAACAACATATTGCTTGGCTCCCTCCGAAAAAAAAAAAAAAAAAGCTGTTAAATACAAAGAGGCTGCTGCTGACCTTTGAAATCCCCAAACTGCACAGTGCTGGAAGCTGGGAGAGCACTTTGGAGAAGCGTTAGCAGCATCTGCCCTAGTGTTATCTCTAGGACAGAAGGGTCTGAAACTATCTAGTAGCCCTTTAGAGCAGGTACCACCAGACACTCACATGTGACCAAAGGAAAACTGGTTTATCATTCGCACAAGATTCCTAAGCCCTCCTGTGATGCAAAAAGAACATTTCCCTGAAATCATATTCTGCCAACAAATAATTCCCACATGCAGAAGAAAAGCAAAAATTTCAGACCGATTCAAAGTTGAAAGCTAACTAGTTTTAATTTGGGAAGCAAGGATGAAAACATGAATTGCCAACAAATAACTCTCCAAAGTGATACAATACACACCCCCCTACTCACACCTCCACATGAGCAAACCCTTTGAGAGAGCTCACATGCTTTGTGTCTACGGACATTAGGAGGGTTCCAGCACAATAATTACAATTAATCCATTACTTAATCTCCTAATCACTTCTGAGTAAACAGCATTCCTAGACATTTGTTAATGCCACATCCATTTTTATACCATCCTACTCAGGAAAATTTAACCAAGAAAATAAACTGAAAAATGCCCAGCTGACACCAGTTACCTCATTCAAAGCTTCAAGCAAGAAAGATTAGTAGACAAGGTCTTGTCCACAGCAACTACTCATGGTCGCTGGTGCAGGCACAGAGAGCTCCCCCACACCAGGAGGCACATCGTCAAGCCACTTGTGCCAGCCGCAGCAGCCACTCTCTGTTTCCAGCTGCTCGGGCTGGGGTTTAAGTGGCTTGTGGTCCATGAGCTGCATCAGTAACTGGATACGTGGAATCTCCCTGCAATTCCCTCCTTACTCAATATATTCCATCTAATATATATATTGCAGATTTAAAAACATAGTGAACAAGTTTAACCACCCCAGGGGATATGATAACTGCGTGTTACCAGAGAGCAGACGAGTAAGAATAGAAACTTAGGTAGTCTTGGCAACACTTCAATTCTGTGTCTCGCTTGGTAAGTTTAGAAGAGACCTCTAACACTTACTTTTTTTTTTTGTTCATTACCAGAAGAAAGAGAATATTCCAGCATGGGAGCCCTGAAGCTAAAATTAAAAACCTATAATTTAGGTTCAGGAGCAGTTGGCATAATTCAGATCTCGGCCACAACGAGAGGTCTTCAACATTATCAACTGTCAACAATTATTACTTGCTAGGCACACAGAACAGCTTTGTTCTGAACTGGAAGCCACAACTGCAAGCACCAGTAACTGCTACCAAAGGCAAAACACATTAAAAAAAAACAGCTTTTCAATGCAAGACACTCTCCAAAGAGGAATACAGGAATGGACACAAGTGTCTTACTATCTCCACTCACATCTTTAAAAAACAAAGAGTAAAATCCAAGACTGTATACCCAGCAAAGCAGGGGGCTAGCAAGGAAATGGGATCCCAGAAAGACATTTATTAACTATTCTGAGCTGAACGCACATTTAATGAATCATCTTGTTCATTAGTTATTGAACTTCCATTAGCAGTTTAAGGGAAAGCTACACATGGAAGAGATAAAATGCAATACTATTTCTCCTGAAATTGCATACATTTCCACACTAATCCTCATCCCAACAGATATTAAAAACTAAATCAATTAATACTAATTGCTCACCTTATTTTCACAGAGGGATCTTTGCACTTCAGCAAGTCTGGAAAAAGAAGAGAAAAGGCTGTACAAAAGCAATTTACTTGCCTCGTTTTTTAATATTCATTTAGCTATGCACTTTTATATTCATTTAGCTATGCACTTAATTATTTTGGCAGGTAATTCCATCAGCTCAAGTTTCCCTCCTCACAACTACCCTTCTGCAAACTGACACGAAGCAATCACGTTCTTATAACCCCACAGCCTATAGCAACAGAATAAACAAAGTTTTCTGAGTCACAGGGCGAAATCCCAAACCCACTGACTTCATTAGCAGAGGCCATTAAGTTAATACAACTGGTGTGACTTTCCCAGGAGACAATGATGACCAAGTGAGGAATTGTATTTCACTAGCAACAAGCAAACCTAGCAGGATTTATGTTGCATTTTTCTACAACACAACACTTACATTTTTAACACGTGCCATACAGATAGCACAGAGTAGTTGGAAGCTACATTTGTCCTCCTCTGGTGTAGGAGCGCAACAGGTTTCTCACCATCACATGCTGAGTCTTCAGAAAAGGTTTTCTCTTAGAATCATAGAATCGCTTGGTTGGAAAAGATCTTTGACATCATCAAGTCTGACTATATCTGTCCACTAATAAACCACATCCCGGAGCACCTCATCTACCCATCTTTTAAACACCTCCATGGATGGTGACTCAATCACCTCCCTGGGCAGCTGTGCCAGTGCCTGACAGGCCTTTTGGTGAAGAAGTTTTTCCTGATGTCTAATCTGAACCTCCCCTGGCGCAACTTGAAGCCATTTCCTCTCGTCCTATCACTTGTTACTTGGGAGAGGAGACCAACACCCACCTCACTGCAACCTCCTTTCAGGTAGCTGTAAAGAACAATAGAGTGTTGCCTCAGCCTCCTTTTCTCTAGGCTAAATAACCCTAGTTCCCTCAGCCGCCTGTCTTCCTGCACTCTTTCAACACACATATCCCAATAAAAATGTCTGGAAAACATTTTTTACACAGGTCCATTAATGTCTACAAGCAGAACAGCTGTAAAAAAACCCTCACTTAATGCTGACAATCTGTCTTCTTGGTTAGTTTCTTGTCAAAATCCTGCCAAAATGGCTCTCCAAAATGCTAAGTAACTTGGACTTTCATAGCCCAAATCATTCAGTGCACCCCTCACCCTTGAGACAAGTGTGCTTCAGTACCAGACAGGCTCCGGGGAGGCTTCCCTTAGGGGCTAAACAACAAACATAACATCTGCCTAACCTCAACAGCTGCTGGGGTTTTCTCCTTCCTCCAAAATCACTGCAACTAGCTTGTGTCTCACCTGTTCCAGCTCCCACAGACGTAGGGGATGCACAACATCACAAGACACCAGCAGGCTGAAAACCTTTGCTGCATCCGGAAGGAGATAGCTCAGGCGCCAGAGACAGTAATGATGGCAAAGATGCTTTTGGACCTCTTTATCTTCAATTGTATCTGAGCAGCCAAATGACTTAAGCCGAAGTAGTCATAAGGTAACAGCCTCAACTCAAAATGCTTCTCGCATCATCCAGTTTTTGCACTTTCTGCATTGTTTTGCACTTTTCTCCCTCACTTGGTCTTGGTTAATACTGCAAGGAAGCCAAGTATCTTCAGGGAAGATGCTTAACCTTTTTTTGGTCCCAAACTGGAACAAGTTAAGTATCACTAGCTGTCATGCTGCTTTGTCACCATAACAGTACCCCAGATCTCCACCTACCAGCACCTGGATCAAATCCTCTGGATCAAAACTCACTGTCATTTCTTAAAAGCATAATGATAAAAGAATATGATAGCAAGTGGAAAAATTTAACTAAAGTCAGCCCTCTGTGTTCTGTTTTGTTTTTTTTTTTACTGTAGCTATCCAGATCACCTGCCACAGAGTGAGCAGAGAACAGTTTTAAAGGTGGCTCTGCAATCGTTTTGCATGGGCACCTACCCAAACCCTGGGGAAGGTCCATGATTAAGGAACAAGCTCCTACACTTGAAGGCCTCCTGCAAGAATTGTAGGTGCAGATAGAAGTGCAGACAGGGCATGAATTAAGGCTTTCATAGAAGTTTCTAACAGCATCAAAACTCTGCAGGAACTTGTTGGGTGGTTAGGAAGCAAGGAGTCTTAAGGTTTTAAGACATGCTTTCAAAAAGCAAACTGAGCTGAGGAGTTGATACAACCAAACAGAACCCGTCTGGAGTACTGCCTGCAACACGGAGAGAGAGGCCTTCTGCTGGATGCTTCAACAGTGATTAACAGCAGCAAGCCACAGGGAGAGTGCTGGCAGAGAGGAGAGTGGTGGGACCCAGCAGTGGGGCACAGCACAGACAGCCTGGCCAGGTCACGAGGCCATTCATCATGAAGGAATCACTGGCAGCAGGGCAGCAGGCTTTCAAAGCTCAGGGGGTTTCCACAGCCTGGCAAATCAAAGCAGTGCTGGAGAGGGAGGAGGTGACAAATAGGAAAGAGAAAGGCCTGTTTTGAGATCAGGATGACAAGAGCTGAAACAGCAGGGGAAGCAGTTGGGAAGCCTGCCTAGGGTTAACAAGGAAACCCACATCTCCCTCCAAACAATGCCAAGAGATAAAGGCAGGTACAGGATTTGCTTTAGAAGAAGCAAAGGGAACTAACCGTGATGGACTGGGGCAAGAGATAATTCAAGATCACAGAAATCATTGGTTGCTGCAATAATGGATGAGTCCAACAAACAAGCAGTAACCGGATCCAAGCAGGAACTGTCCTGGCTTGATGAAAGTCTGATATCTGACTGAGTGTTGCTTATCAGGGAACGTGGAAAGCCAGACCAACGTGATGAGAAATGCAGAGGGTTAGTCTGCTTACTGTACCAAAAAAAAGGGGGGGAGGAGGGGGCACACAAAGTGGAACTTTCATAACATCCCAAGTCATCTTTGCCTTTTCCTTTGTGAACGAAGATAAAGATACAGGTGATCAAGTTATTCATGTTCTTGTAGAGTAGTGCTGGTATAGCAAGAAATCACGGGTAGCATATTAGGCTACAGCTTTCCAGCGGGAGGTTTTAAATCTCTAGATGTAAGATGTTTTGAGTGAGAGATGAGAAATGTTTTCCAGCTGCGGTTTAACTTTAGCCTAGAGATATGCAGCTGCTCTATAAAGGTAGTTCCTGAGAGTATTTTTCACAAAGGGAGAGGAAACTCCACTCATCTTAGATTGCTATTGTCAGCCAGTCTGAGATGAAATGGCACAGCACTGACTGATAATAATGCAGGATGAGTCTCACATAGGGAAAAAAGACTTCTCTCCTGAGGTAGTTGGTTTGGGTTGCAGTTATCCAGAAGCAGTTGTGGACCATGTATGACTACATGAGAGCAGAAGAGCTGTTCCTCTTTGAAAAGACATTTTGGAAAGAAAACTAACAGAAAGGACTTTTTCCAGATAGGAAAGCTCTGCTGCATTCCCTGCAACTTCCCCAGCAAGGGGCACATCTGCCCCTACCAGCACAGGGGGTTTGCATGAGCCCTCATATGAGCCCATAGCAGCAGTAACAACAACTGCAGAGGGGCAACTTGAAAGCTCCTGGCTCCTAAATCTTTCCAACAACACTCATCACACCAGTACTGACTGATGCCACCCCTAAGCAGCTGCTCCTGCCACCACCAAGCCAAGCCTGGACATTCTGGAGCTGCCACCCAATCCCCATAAGCCCTGACACCACTGCTACAGGGTGGCACCACATCTGGCCCAAAGGACTCTGGCATCTTCCCTTGCTGCACCACCACAAGGGCAGGCTGCAGGTAATGCACAGTCAAATGCAACCTTGGAGGTTGCCTCAAACCTTCTGCAGTCAACTTTGTCTTCACAAAATATCCACCAAGAGAGAAATGAAATTACTGTACAATAGAAACCTACTCTGCATTAACATCTTTGCCATCATTCTGTGAAAGGAAGGTCGGTCCTGCCCTCCAGCAAGTCATACAATTAGGCAAAGCAAACGAGTTGTCAATAAACCCTTAATTGTTCAATGAGACGTTGCTAATGGGAAGGCAAATGTACACTACCAGAATCCACGACATGATAGCGACAATTTTCTAGTTATGCTTGATGTTTCTGTGATGAAGCTATTTTCAGTTGCTTTGAATTTTCTTCAGAGAAGTCAGTCTTTGAATCAAAAAAAAGTTGTGATTGTTCTGAGCTCAGATGCATGCATTCAATCAGTCCAGGTTTTTAAATTATTTATACATGAGGAAGAAAACTGTACTAATCTTAGGAATAGAGCATATGAAGGGGAAAAACAATTAGACATATAGATATGCTGAATAATGTCAAGCAGTAAAGAATTCTCTCATGCACAAGGTAACTGTAACCAAGGATGTTCCAAGTATTTATGTTACCGCAGCCTGGACTGCAAAACTGCAAAACTCAAAATACAGAGATTGGCTGCTACTAGATGAAATGTTTCCCAACTGAAAGGCAAAAATGATTGTTTTCAACAAGCACAAAGCCCCTGTCAAAAGTTGGTACTTTCCCTAGTTTGAAAGAGCACAACTTTTTTTAATGTTTTTCCAAAACCAAAAACAGCATCTGGGGAAAACCAGAACACTTCACAAGTTATTCTTCCAAAATAAGTGTGACATCCAGTGCTCTGGACCAGACTGTTTCTCCTCATCACTTAGGCATAGACAATAACTTGTTCCCTTTCTTCTTTTATCTTAACCCTCCCCTCCTCTATCTCGCTTTCCAAAGCCAAGGGTCTACCCAAGCTGCAGGGGAGGCCTCCTATGTGGAAGACACATAGGGTGGGAACAACACCCCTGCCCTCTGCAGCCTTGACAGATCGCTCTCTTGGCAATGGTTACCACAGAAGCAGTTGGTCAGGCACTACAGCTGTAGGCCCCCAGGACATCTCGTTAAGAACACAAGACCTTCCCATCACCCTTACTTACTGCATGCTCTTTCAAGGGAAGAAATTCTTAAAACAATTCTGCTTCAACGTTAATGGATTAGGTGTCTTTGCTCCAACTCTCAAATGTCTGGTTCCTCAGAAGACTTGGCTTTATCCACTGAAATTAACGGAGAAGGTCAAGAAAGAGGTGTATTTATACTGAGGACTGGAAAAAAGTAAAACTAGGTGTCCTGTTGCCAAGATAGATGCATTTATGCAACACTGAACCCCAGCATCAGTACATTCACCTAGAAAGACTTAGCCAATTAAGTTGATAGGACGGCATGCACTGTCACTTTCTGAGCACGCAGGAAAATAAACAGGCAGTTCTTATTCTAGCAAAGAATCTGGCTCTTCTCCCAGCTTGTTACCAGCTTTCTCTGCCTCATCCACCCAGTATGCAACATCGTCTGCCACAGGGGTGGGTTACAGCTACTGAGCAACAGCCTGCTCCTATGCGAACAAGCTAAAATCCTTTCTTAGTCTGTGCCATATCACAAAGATTGGGCTGACTACAGAAAAAAAAAACCCTACCTTTGAGCAAACAGACCCAGTGAGAAGTTCAGGGTATTTTAACTCACTTCAAGCCATTGCCAGCTGCTGTTTCAATCACTTTGTTTCTACAATCTGGGCAGCACACCAAAGATCACAAGGTTTGGGTTTAAGTTTCATTTAAAAAACATCTCACAGGAGAAGAATCATTCCTCCATTTTAGTAAGCAAGAACACCATAGGCTGCTAACAATGCTATTACAGGTGGCAACATCAATAGAATGTTATATATATAAAATATATATATAAAAAGAAAAACATAGAGCTGGAAGGCTACTAACAAAAATAAAAAGGAAAATCCCTAAGACATTCTCTTTTTTATTCCTTTTACACACAAGCCAACACTTAAAGACTCCTGGCTGACATTCCCCAGGTAACCTACAAACCATACTATAGCATCATTGCTCAAACCAATCACAGTATCCAGTAAGGCAATTTATAAGGGAATAACACGCCTATTATTGACAGAATTCTTCACAGGGCATAGAGAAAACCTACAATGCAGACACATCAACTTTTTGGAAAGTAACATTGGCACAAATTGAGTTACAATGGGAAAGTGACCTGTTTTAATGCCAAAGGTCCTTGGCATTGCTGCTCAGAAGAAAAGCATCTGCTAAACACTGCAAGAGGGACTGAAAAGGAGCAGGGACTAAATGAGAAGGGAAAGAGAAGGAAAGAAAAATAATAGTAATAATATAATAATATCAGGCCAGCCTTCAGCACCATGGCCTGCCCACCAGTTCCCATGTATAAGGGAAACCGAGTCCCCTTCCCTTTCAGGATCAGTTCTGCAGCCACGAGAATCCTTCATTTGACGTTTGCTTTCAGTCAACATCAGCTCTTTTACTCAGTTTTGCCAGACTGCACTTCTGTCATTAGTTCTGGTTAGAGATACAGATGAGATGGCACTTCTATTTCATTCTTTCTTTTTAAAATCTAAAGTTTCTTATGCTGTAACTAAGGATAATTACTTTGGGGGCTGAAATTTCTCATTCTTTTCTCATCGCAGAAGTACATATCTCAAGAAGATCTGCTTGGTCATCTAAGGATTTAAACGTGTTCTCAGATAAGCACAAGCTACATTTTTAACAGTAGCTAAAATTTATAGAACTTAAGAAAGGAAAATCTGATGTGATATTTTGTGCTTTAGTTAACAGCCATCCAAGATACAAAGCTCCAGTTGCTCTGGAAACTGTAACTTGGACACAACCATGTAGATACATCAACCCTCTGGCTATAAATGAAAACACTTTAGCAACGCTGCACGTTTGTGTGACAAACATTTTTAAAAACATGCAAAGCATCCTGATCTTCCCATAGGAAGGGCAGAGGGCACAGGTCTCTGTATTTCCTTTCAGCCTCAAGAGAAATGACTGAGCAAGAGACAGCAGAGCGTGTGGACCTACCATGAAGATAACGACCGTTCATATAAAGGCGAGATGGGAAAAACACGTGCGTATTTGAGGAATATGTCAGGGATTCAAAGCAGGGCTGTTTCTCCCCATGTTTGCATGAGGCCTATCACACCACAGGCACAGCTGGAATTAAATGCTGGTGCCAAAAGGAGGACTTAGAAGACAAGTGAACCAGGTGGATAGGCTGGGATTTGGTACACACAGCCCTCAGCTGTTGGCCCAAGAGACACTAGTGGGAAGCCTGGAGCTGGGAATGGAGCAGGACAAAGGTCATCGGTAGAAGGAAAATGGAGAAGGGATGCTCAAAAGCAAAGTAAGAGGAATGAACAAGGGATGTTCACAGAGGAGGACTGGACAGAGCACCATACCACAAGCCAGATACGTTTATGGGGTTTTTTTTATAAAGGGGGAAATATTACATATGTAAGGGACGGCCTGAGTGATGGTTGCTGTGGAAACCGTAACTTTGAATTCAGTGGCTAAAACCTAGCACTGCTATTTATACAGTGCTCCTCACCACAGCATGAGAACTTTGACTAAGAAATGGAGAGCTCTGGTACCAGACAAATGTGGTTTTCCCCCCCGTTACACACAGCAACCCTTTCAAATGGTGCCTCACGAGGGGTTTTGCCATGTTCTTGGCCACTAAATGACTAGAGGGCATAACCACCTCTGACAGAAAAAAACTATCGCCACTGTGTTTCCTCTTCCAAGCAAGACCAGATAAATCACTAGACAGACATCAAGTAGGATTCACCGAATTCTACTTCAGCCAAGAGCAAAAAGCGATGTAAAAAAGACCATCAAAATCAGCAGTATATCTTGTTTCCCTTAAGGCAAATTACAGTCAGCACTGCACGAGGTTATGGAGGGACGGATCCTAAAGTCAGTTACCATTAAAGATGATGAGCATTTGTTTAAGGACTCCAGAATATTGCCTTTAGTACACCAGAAAGCATAACTAGATCACTAATGAAATAGCAACAACAACAAAAAGGTTACAGATTAAACTCCTGGCGGGGGAATCCCTTTTAAAAAAATCATTTTTGAGTTGCTTTGGTGTTTAATAAGAAAACTGCTTTTTCCTCCATGAAATATGTGATTCTGGTGCAGCGAGTGTTCCCACAGCCTAAGCAGGAGCAGGACTAATCTGCCTGTAACTAAAGCAGAGGTGAGTCAAGTCCCCACGGGCATGTCACATTCCTCTTCCACCTCCAGCATTCCCCGGTCTGGAAGAGAAGAAACATTCCCCACCCACTCCCTATTCCCCTTCCCCACCCACTCCTAAATCGTGTTTTACCTCAAGTAGTATGGAGATGCTAGCGTAGCATGTTCCTTGCCACTACCAGACACACACAACAACTATCACGAGGTTGATGGCCGGATTTTAAGACACTTCCCAGGACCCATGCACACATCAGTGCCCAAACCAAACAGCTTGTGGCACAAAAGGGCAATCAAGGCAAAAGCCAAGAGAGAAAACCAAAGCTCTTTCCAAGGTCACTCACACCATCAAAATCCCACAGGACTGTCCCATCCATGCGGGCTCATCGGAAAGCAGCAAGGACAACCGTTACACACAATCCAATACGCAATACTCTGCCTGAACAAGGCAGCTCTTGCCAGGGGAAGGGCAGCCAGGGGTTGAGCAGGGAAAGGAGCAAGGACTCTGCAGAGGAGCTCCAGGAGCTGCCAAACCAAGAGGGGCAGAAGTTGCTCTCTGCAGGACCAGGCCCTTACACCTAAAGTGACGGAGGTCTCCTTTGCCCTTGTTCAATAATTTATACCACAGCATCAAAGTGTCATTGAAATTGGCAGAAGCGTTTTAATAGTATAGGAAGGGGAAAAGATGCTCTAATCACAGATTAGGCACCCAAGTAATCACTCCATAGATCTCAGTCTCCCCTAAATTATTCCAATACATTTTTAATCAGAATTTCATACATAGCAAAATGATTAACAAGTCACGAGCACTACCTATTTCCCAGCTGCAGCCAGCTTTCACTAGCCCAGAGTCCTCTGGCTGCCGCTGGGGGGGGGCGGGGGAATGAAGGACTGTTGAGGAACGGAAAGTCGACTTCTCCCAGCGCTTCCCAACCCGATGAGGTGGTACTGATCTGAGCACTGGAATGACACACCCATTCCCACAACTCTAAAAGACCGCATTTGTGCCCAGCGCTTCCCGTCAAGCTTTAGGACTGCCAGTACCAGTCAACTGTCCCCAAGTTCAGCAAGGGCAGCACGGGCAGGCTGTGCCCCTGCCGAAAGTGACCTCTTTACCTGCCACACGCTCACTAGGGGTGCGTTCACTAAGAGACACCCCGGCTGCCACCCCGCGCCCTGGAGGGCACGGTTTTCTCCCACAGCAGCAGCAGCAGCCCCGGCAGAGCCAGAAACCACCGGCTGCTGCGGCTCTCGAGGACGGGGAGGTGACAGTCCCCGCACGGACCCCACAGCACCCCCGGGGGACATCGGTGACATTTTAAGTGCAGGAGCGGTGTTCCCGCAGGCGGCTGCAGCAGCACAAGGGACGGAGAAGCTGGGTGCGGGGGACGGGGATGCGGGAGACGAGGAAACTGGGCGCAGGGGATGGGAATGCCGGGCGCGAGGGGACGGGGATGCTGGGCGCGAGGGGACAGGGATGCGGAGGACGGGGATGCGGGGGATGAGGGACGCGGATGCCGGGCGCGAGGGGACGGGGATGCTGGGCGCTAGGGGACGGGGATGCCGGGAGCGGGGAAGCTGGGCGCAAGGGGATGCTGGGCGCAGGGGGACGGGGATACTGGAGACGAGGATGCGGGACACGGATGCAGAGTACGGCACACGGGGATGCAGAGTGTGGAGGACGGGGATGCGGGAGACGAGGATGCGGGGAGCGGGGAACAAGGACGGTGGACGCGGTGGACGGGGATGCTGGGGACAGGGATGCGAGGAGCGCGGATGCCGAGTGTGGGGGACGACGACGCTCGGCGCGGGGAACGGCGATGCTGGGAGCGGGAATGCTGGGGACGCGGATGCTGGGTGCATGGAACGGGGATGCCGGGCGCGGCGGGGTACGGAGATGCTGAGGACAGGGATGCTGGGGACGAGGATGCTACGAACAGGGATATTGGGAGCGGGGTACGGGGATGCGAACCACTGCCCACTCACCTGCTTGGGCTGGACTAGGCACCGGGATTGGTTATCGTTGTCGCTATCGTTGTCGTCGCTGTCGCCCGCCCCGGGTGCTGCTCCCCGCAGCTGCTCAGAGCGCGCCAGCACCACTGGGCGCCGCTGCCATATTGTTACGGCCGGGGCTGAGAGGGGCGGGGCCGGCGGCCGCCTGGGAAACCGCCGCTCATTGACTGCCGGGCGCGTCAATCCGGTCGGGGCCAGCCAATGGGCGCGGGCAGCGGCGAACAGCGGGGCGTTCGGACTTGGAGTGTTGTGTGACAATGGCCCACGCGGCGCTCGCGCGGGAGGAGCTGGGGGGGGGGGGCGCGTGCGGACCCACACACACGCCCGCCCCTCCCGCACCGCGGAGCCCGCGAGGAAAGCGGCCAATAGGGCGCCGCGGCCGCCCGCCGCGCGGGGGAACTCGGCCAATCCGCAGATGGGGAGCGGGAGCGCGGGCGGGGCGACGTTGGCGCGCGCGGCGGCGGGGAGCGGGGTTGGCTGCGGGCGGGGGGAGTTCCGCATGGGAGTCAAACCCACTCGTGTGGGTGGAGAGGCAGTGGCACAGGCTGAGCAGGGAAGCTGTGGATGCTCCCTCCTTGGAAGTGTTTAAGGCCAGGTTGGATGGGGCCTCGCGCACCCTGATCCAGTGGGAGGTGTCCCTGCGCATGGTAGGGGGGCTGGAAGCAAAAGGGCTTTGAGGTCTCTTCTGACCCAAACCATTCTGTGATTCTATGATTTTCATAAGGTAGTGGGAGCCTCCTGTCACAGCTCCCCACTCTCATCCACCGAGTCCTCCACCTTGCCTGGAACGGGGGAAGACATGTGTTGACCTTCTCATAAAATCATGGAATCATAGAATTGCTTGGTTGGAAAAGACCTTTGAGATCATCCAGTCCAGCCGTACCTGTCCACTGCTAAACCACCTCCCTGAACACCTCATCTACCCATCTTTTAAACACCTCCAGTGATGGTAACTCCACCAGGGATTGGGTTTGAAAGGGCTGGGAGCAAGGAGCTATGAGTGGAAGCTGCTTGACAACCTCAGAAATAATTTTGACTTCAAAGGGGTTGGGAACCATGAGGAGAAGGTGCCTGTCTATTGAAGTTGGTGAAGGGGCTGTAGAATAAGCCTTAAGAGGAGTTCCTGAGGGAACTGGGGCTGTTTAGTCTGGAGAAAAGGAAGCTGAGGGTAGACCTTATCATGGCCTACAACTGCCTGAAAGCAGGTTGTAGCAAGGTGAGTTTTGGTTTCTTCTCCCAAGTAACAAGTAATAGGACGTGAAGAAGTGGCCTCAGGTTGCGCCAGAGGAGTTCTAGATTGGAGATCAGGAAAAATTTCTTCTCTGAAAGGGTTATCAGGCAATGGGATGGCTGCCTAGGGAAGTGGTTGAGTCATCATCCCTGGAGGTATTTAAAAGACAGGTAGATGAGGTGCTCAGGGATATGGTTTAGTAGTGGACAGGTATGCCTGACTACCGAGGTGGTCAGGCAACTTCCATTCATGGCTCCCAATCCCCTCAAAGTCCTCCAGAGCAGTGCTGAGCTTTCTTCATCTCTCCCTCCTTTACATTCATCAGCAGAGGTTTACAAGGAGCTGTCACCTGACACACACTGGTAGGTAGCACAGGATCTTAGAATCATAGAATCATTTGGTTGGAAAAGACCACTGAGATCATTGAGTCCAACCATACCTGTGAAAATTGTCTACTCATCTTTTAAACACCTCCAGAGATAGTGACCAAACTACCTCCCTGGGCAGCCTGTGCCAGTGCCTGACAACCCTTTTGGTGCTCCACCACCTCAAGATCCTTCTTGTAGTGAGTGGCCCAAAACTGAACACAATATTTAAGGTGCAGCCTCACCAATGCTGAGTACAGGGGAAGGATCACTTCCCTTGTGCTGCTGCCCAGACTCTTTCTGATACAGGCCAAGATGCCATTGGTCTTTTTGACCACCTGGGCACACTGCTCGCTCATGTTCAGCCGGCTGTCAGCCAACACCACCAGGGCCTTCTCCTCCAGGCAGCTCTCCAGCTGCTCTTACCCAAGAGTGTAGCGTTGCATGGGATTGGTGTGTCCGAAGTGCAGGACTCGGCACAGCCCATCGATCCAGCCTGTCCAGACCCCTGTCTAGAGCCTCCCTACCCTCAATCTTTGCACTCCTCCTTCCAGGCACCATCCCATGCCACATTTCCCTTCCTTCGCTGCCGTTTACCAGAGCACTCCAAGTGCTAGCAGCAGTCTCCAATGGCTTGGAGATCCAAACAAGACAGAAAGGCTTTTTCCCTGTGCTATTTCTGCATATAAATGTTTAGAGGGACTTTAAGCCAATGCTTTAGCTGTGCATCACATACACAGGCTCTGTTTGATGGGATGCCGGGAAGCCAGAGAGCACCTTGTCACAAGTATTGCCTCAGCCGCCAGTGCTTTGGGGTTTTTTTAAGTAATGACTCAGCTGAAATGTAGGTAAGTACATTTTAAGATGCATTAATAAATAAACATGAGCTGTGTTTTAACTAAAAGTATTTTATGAAACCTGCCAAAACTACACAAGTTGATTTTTAAACACGAAAAGGTGGAAGCACATCCTCATCAACTTTGAAAGTCAAGATGGCCTTTCAATTGTCGTTGTCATCTTAATACTCACACGTGCATTGAATAAAGAATATTTGTATTCAAATTATGTACATTTGTTCTGCCTTTAAAAAACAAATCTCAGCTATCTACTTACAACTCACTATTTTGCTTGCAAATAAAATCCAAACATAAAATATGAGTTTTCTTCATCATGCCATTGATTAGTTAATGGCAGGTTTTAAATGGCATTACCAGACCAAGCACTTTAGTCAAACAATTTAATGAGCAAGATTAAATGCCGAACCTTTCCTGATATTGATTTTTAGGTAAAATTCCCCACTCATTCAGCCAGCATGTCTTATTAAATTATTTAAATTTCATAGTGTGCTACAGACTGGATTAGGAAAGTTCAGCTAATCAAGGTACCATTCAGAACAATCATATGAACACAAGCAAGTGACAGCTACCGCAGCCATGCATTTGATTTTATAGTTCACAACCAGATCTTCAACATGTTCCTCAGCTTATAAACAAATGTATCTCATGAGACTATGGGTTGCACGTCAAAGTCGCCATATACCCAAGAGCCACCCTAGCCCTGTGTAGGGCTGTTGCACCTCGTACAAGTCCCCAGGCCAGCGCTGGTCCTCAGCCACCTCAGCCCTTCAGTCACAACTGGGACTATAAAGGGAAGTTGTGCTTGACCAACCTGATATGGTTCTATAGTCATAGAATCATAGAATCATTCATGTTGGCAAAGACCCTTAAGATCAAGTACAACCATAATGAAATGCCTGGCTTGGTAGATGAAAGGAGGGCAATGAGTATTGTCTACTGTGACTTCAGTGAGGATTTTGACACTGTTTCCCATAAAATCCTTTTAGACAAGACGATGAAGTATGGGCTGGAGGAGCAGAGAGTTGGAGTGAAAACTGAGTGAACAGCCGGGCCCAGAGGCTGGTAATCAGTGGTACAAATTCTAGTTGGATGCCAGCAATGAATACTCTACCCCAGAGGTTAATACTGGGTCCAGTATTGTTCAACATCTTCATTGATGATCTGGATGACAGGACAGAGTCTACCCTCAGCAAGTTTGCAGAGGACACAAAATTGGGAAGAGTGACACAAAACAGAGTTGTGCTGCCATCCAGAGGGACCTAGACAGGCTGGAGAAATGGACTGAAAGGAACTTCATGAAGTTCTGCAAGGGGAAGTGTGAAGTCCTATACCTGGGGAAGAAAAACCCCATGCACCAAGACATGCCGGGAGCTACCCAGCTGGAAAGTGGTTTGGCAGAAAAATTCAGGGCTCCCCAATACAACAGAGACATGGACATACTGAAGAGAGTACAGTGAAGAGCCATGAAGATGATGAAGGGACTGGAATATCTATCCTATGAGGGAAGGCTGAGAAAGCTGAGACTGTTCAGCCTGGAAAAGAGAAGGCTCAGAGGGATCTCATCAGTGTGCATATACACCTGAAGGGAGGGTGTAAAAAGAACACAGACGGGCTCTTCTCAGTGGTGCCCAGTGGCAGAACAAGAGAAAATGGCACATACTAAAACACTGGAGGAACCCTATCAACATCAGGAAACACTTTTTCCTTGTGGGGGTGTCTGAGCACTGGCACAGGTTGCCCAGAGAGACTGAGAAGAGCACCACCTGGGAGATATCCAAACATCACCTGGGCAACCAGCTCTGGGTGGTCCTGCTTGAGCGAGAGGCTGGACCAGATGCTCTCCTAAGCTCCCTTCCAACATAAGAAGTTCTGTGATCCTGTGGCTAAATCCCGTGGCTTTCCTCCCCTTGTGCAATGGCATGCAGCTCCTCTAACTTGAGTTCTTTATGTTTGATGTGTGCCTCATTTCCATCAACTGCACCTATGGCCACAAGTGCACCCTGGCCACTGAGCAGGTGCAAGTCACTGATTTGGCCAAGTGGGGCCCGGTAATGTGCTTTGTCATCATGTGCCAGCTCAGTCTGGTGACCTGCTTTCCCACCAAGCAGGTGTGCCCAGCACAGCACTGCTTTATTTCAGTACATCCTGCAGCTCAGAATCAACTTCTTCCATGCTGCAGTCAGCTCCAGAGAGCCTGGGGAAAAGCTGCGTTGATGGTTAGAAGGCTCTGCTTGGCTCCTCAGGAAATGCTTGGGCAGACGATACACATGTGTCTTTATAACAACAAGTTGTGAGTCTTTAAGGTCTCACAGCCTGGCTATTAGTTGGATGGTTATTGAGATTTGTAACTCTGATCTGATTTGCCAGTTTGGAAAACTTCTAGTGAAAGGGAAGGGAAAAGGTATGGTAAAGAAAGAGAACATAATTTCAGCTCTTAAACAAATTGAAGCTACCAAAGACAGCAGAAGATCCACCAGGCAGCATGGCTGCTTTACCCAGGCAGTGGTTGAGGAAGGCTGTATCCGTTCCTAGGTCTGGTCAACACCAACCAGCAGCAGAGCGCTTTGATGATGAGCCATCCTCACAGAGAAAAATCAGGACAAGGAGCCAGAAGCTCCCCACTTCTGTGCTTTTGCAAAGAAAAGCCAAAAGGACTGGATTAAGCTGAGCATGCTGCATTGTCCATGCCTTACAGATGAGAACACCAAACTGCTACCACCCCACATGAGAAGCAAAGCAATTCAGAGAGTGCTTCATTGAAGTGAGTCAGGGGGAGGGAGAAGAGAGGAAAGCTGAAGTATTTTAAGGAGGGCTGAGGAAGACAATATGGCACAGAAGACCTTCCTTATTACATGGAGCAAGAACTAGTGGCATCACTGGGACTGTACATCACAGGAAAGCAAAGTTGGAAGGGGCCTCTGGGAGCCTTTAAACCAACCTTCTGCTCAAAGCAAGGCTAATTTCGGTCAGGGAGGTTGTGCATGAACTCTCCTTGTCAAGGTCTGGATATCTTCAAGGCTGGAGGTTTCACAGCTTTTGGGCAGCCTTTGCTCCTTGTACAGCATGAACTCCTGCCCCTAGTTCTGTGCCCTTCCACTGGACACAGTCCAGTCTGTCAGTCATCCTCTGGTATAGGAGCAAGACTGCTCACACTGCTCCAGATTTGGCTTTCGTACAAGTCCAAAGGAGGAATCCTGCAGCTGTCAGCGTGCTTTGAAACAAACACAAGGCAATAAATCCATTAATCATTTGGCAGGTCCTGTTGCATCCTATATCCTTCATTTCTCAGTTTATGGCTCCTGCAGAGCACCGAACAGCAGAGTACCACATAGCCCCTCAGGCTTCTCTCAAACCCGATATCTACTCTGTCCTGTAGGTCCTCTGCAGCACACAGAGAAGAATTTTAAGGAAGAGATAACCTCATAAGGTCCAACAAGGCCAAATGCGAGGTTCTACACCTGGGTTGGAGCAATTGGCAGTTTCAATACGGGAGGGGAGACAATGTCATTGAGAGCAACCCTGCGGGAGAAGGACTTGGGGATGCTAGTCAATGAGAAGCTCAACATGAGCTGGCAATGTGCGCTCACAGCCCAGAAGGCCAACTGTGTCCTAGGCTGCATCGAAAGCAGCGTGGCCAGCAGGACAAGGGAGGGGGATTCTCCCCCTCTACTCCTCTCTTGTGAGACCCTACCTGGAATATTGTGTCCAGTTCCGGAATCCTCAACATAAGAAGGATATGGAGCTGTTGGAACTGCTCCAGAAGACAGCTACAAAGATGACCAGAGGGCTGGAGCACCTCTGCCATAAAGACAGGCTGAGAGAGTTGGGATTAGTTAGCCTGGAGAAGAGAAGGCTCTGGGGAGAACTTGTAGCAGTCTTCCAGTGCCTGAAGAGGCTACAGAAAAGATGGAGAGGGGTTTTTTACAAGGATAAGTAGTGATAGGATGAGGGGCAATGGCTTTAAATTGGAAACGGGAAGATTTAGTTTAGACATTAGGAAGAAATTCTTCACTCTGAGGGTGGTGAGGCACTGACACAGGTTGCCCAGGGGAGCTGTGGATGCCCCCTCCCTGGAAGTATTCAAGGCCAGGTTGGATGGGGCCTTGAGCAGCCTGGTCTGGGAGATGTCCCTGCCCATGGCAGAGGTGTTGGAACTGGATGGGCTTTAAGGTCCCTTCCAACCCAAACCATTCTGTAATTCTATGATTCTATGATAACAGCGAAGAAAAGCCAGGATATTTTTTAGCAGCTTGTAAAGCAAAAAGGTAGCAAGACACATCCAGTGGTGTACGAGAGTCCAACACAGATGCTGTTGCCTCCTGCCACCACAGTGCATGACACTGGCATGGTCATGCTTAAACACTGATGCGATTTTTAGCAGCTGCCACAGAACAGAGACAAACTCAAAGTATCAGGGGTATTGACTTACAGGTGACATCTGTCATTAAGACCTAATTAGGGAATATCTCTTTTCCTGGGGAAAGCTCCAGGTGTCTGAGGGAGGAGGGAGGTGCCCCTGCCCACACCAGCTCCCGCATCCCATTCAACATCCCAATCTACAGACGCTCATGTCAGCACCAGGCAGGTTAAAAACGGGCCAGAGGCTGAAACCCCTGGAGGGACTGCTTTTCTCTGCCATGAAGCAGGCTCTGACACACATCAAATAACAGTGCAGTAGAACCATCCCCCACTCCTCAATGCTGCTGCCCCCCTCCTCTGCTTGAGGCCCCGCACAAGCCAGATGTGGCTCCTGCCGACGGGCGCATGTGGGCAGGCGGCTGCATTGCAGCAGACCTGACTGTGCAACCGGGACTTATGCCAGCTAATACAGGCATATTTTTAAGTAATCCCACTTCATTAGCTACTTTTCCAGGGCCTCAGCATATAATGAGTGAAATCCATTAGTCATCTGACAGTGCTAGTTATTCTGCATGTCAAGTCCTATCTCTTCATTTACGTATTCAGACTGTTACAGCAAGCCGGTGTGCTCGTTGTACCCCTACACCCACTCAGTGCTAATTTAAGAGTTGTTATTTTTGGCTTGCAGTGATTGTGTGTATAAAAAGTTCAGTTTCCTCCAAAAAACATATAAAAGGAAGGCGAACACGGGACTGAGCAGAGAACTCCCCTTGTTAAACACATATGCCCAACATCAGAACACCTTGTTTTCAGATAACTTAGCAGAAGTAAAGCATCTTCCTATGAAGACTCTTTATGAAGATTTGAGTTGCAAAAAGCACAGTCCTTTTGACACAACTGATAGAAGAGGCATCCAGGAGTAGCTCGCTCAGAAAAAAACATTTTGGCAATTCACAATGAACAGAATTACTTATTGCAACAATGGTAATCCCATGACTGAAAAACTGAAATAGCATTTGCTTATCAAAAAATGGTATGGATGAGGAAAGCTCAAAAGTAAAGTTCTGTCTCTACTCCAGGCTTTCCCTATCCATTTGTAAAATCAATTATCTGTACATAAAACACTTTTCTCTTGCATTTTTCTCTAATGCATGTTTTGGTTTTTTTCCTCCATACCAAAGAATGCCTTTACTCCTGAGCAGTGCACCTATGCACCTGAGAGACAGGAATGGCAGGGGACAGTTCAAGTTGAAAAATTGAATAAGGGGTAAAAAAATCAGGGAAATTGTTCTTTGAAAAGTAGTTGTAAACTGTTACCAGTACATCCTTTCAAGGCTATGATATTCTACCTGCATAATCTGACATTTTATGTCCTGCACACAGTTAGCAGAAGGATTGCTTACCACCAAAGTCCTACCCAGGCCATCAAAATCGGATTCAATTAGAACTTGTTCTGGTGAACTTCATGCCTTCTACTTGTTTTCCTGTTGGTTTTGCCCATAGCTTAAAAAAGATGTTCACTACAACCAAGAAGTTGTTGCCTTTCTTTTTCATTTGAAAACAAGAACATCAACGTAATAATGGAGGTTTCTTTGTGGCTTTTACTTAAAGTAACTCAGGCTGCTTCTAAGACCCTGAAATCCATAGATAGAAAGTAACTATCCCTGCCTGGTATCCTTTTTAGCAGGAACCATCTGCTTCCAAGTGTGCTCAGCATCTATTACCTCTTACAGTCTCTTGAAGAAGCTCTCGCAGGCTTTGCATGCTTCAAAAGTTAAAATAATGCCTTCCCTGTTTTTTTGAGCCACTGTTTGTGTGAATAATTTTCAGGCTGCAGCAAAGCTAACAGTGGGGTCACATTGTAGCACATCTAGGATTATGTAAAAGAGGAGATACATTTGATGAATTACGGTCTACCTTCGCCTCTGCTTTGAAAAATGGTGTTATCTGTGTTCACTGCCGGTTGCAAGTGATATGTAAAACCACAGAGTACTTTGGATAATGGCAAAGTCTGAGCTTTCCTGGGGGTACAATTGCTCATGCCATAAGGACACGTATGGGGAAGGCAATAGCCCTTGCTTCCAATCCCTTTTTTGTTGTCAGTTTATGGTATTAAAGAGTTTCTTTCAATGTCATTGCTAATTTTATGGATAAAACATGCATTACTGGAAAGCCTATATGAGGAGGGGAAAAAGGCACCATCACTGAAAATATTTTTCTGTTGTTGGATTAGCTTAACCCTCACATGTAAACCTAAGCAAAATCTGTATTGTTGCATTAGCCTCTTACTTCTGGAAACCTGGACACAGCCCTGATGTAGGTCACAGACAGAAAATCATTTACTGTTCTTAACTAAATACCAAAGGGGACATTTGCCTTTGCGACCACCTCACTAAAACCCCAGCAGGCTTTGGTCTCAGCCCTGCATGGCTGGCTTTTGCCTTTGTGAAAGGAACCACAAGGAATCGATGAAGGTGGGCAGAGGAGAGTACATGGGTGGCACACTTTGTGGCAACATTTTCCTTTTCTGCTCTTCCATCTGCAAACACACTGACACAGAGGTGTGGGATAAACCAGTAAGAGACTCGTGTCTTGACCACATTAGTGACATTTTCACAGAGGGCACCAGCGCTGCCTGAAATATCAAGGATGCACTTTAATAGAACAGAAATAATGAGAAATTTGAAAGCCAGATGCAAGGGGAGTGCCTACATGAAAGATATCCCTTGTAAATTGCAGAGGAAGAAAGATAGCCTGCCAGATAGATGGCAGGCTTTGCCATCAAGGGACACAGGATGAGAGCACAGATTTCTGTGGCACCTCTTGGCAGGTTAACCAGTCTCACTTCTTGTCTCAGGACGCAGCTTGACACTACATATAAACCACCCTTAACAGCAAATGACCACGTGTAGGGGCACCATCGGTCCCACTCCCTCATTACTTGCCTTGCACAATCTGACCCTGCAGTGAGCAAGTTCAGTCACCCAAAAATTAACTCTCCAAAACCAAAACACCAGCTCTGCCTTGGTCTGGATCCCTGAGCAGGCTGGAAAGATGGACAGACAAGTGCTGGTATCAGCAAAAAGGAAAGGAGCACCTTCCTTTAGCGCAGGGCTGTCAAACTCTGAGCCTGCGGCCCTCCACCTTGTTTTATCCAGCCCGACACCTTGTTTCCACCTGGCAGCAGCACCAAGCTCCTTGCCCCTGCACTCCTGCCAGCGCCAGTCACATGTGCAGCGTGTGACATGCGTTACACTGCAGGAACAGGAGAGCAGTGGGAGCTGTGAGTTTAACACCCCTGCTTTAGTAGATAGCTATTATACTACTTTAGCTATAGTGTAAAGAATACAGCAAGTAGCAGCGTGAACAGTAGCGTCAATGCAACAAAAGGCGATGCTGGAGGTAGGACAGGGTGGGGAAAGTAGAGACAAGGCAGAAGACACTCAAGGAGTCATTGCCACCATAAGAAAACCATAGTCTAAGCCCACAAATCAGGTGTTTGCAGGGACAGGCAGTTTGGTTTGGTGTTGGGTGGTGGTTGTTTATTTTCACTAGATCCACTGATACTGTCAAGTGGCTTTCAGGCACACAAGACCTTCCTCTTTTCTGTAACAGAAGCAGCAATCCTCATATTAAGAACAGATTAAGATGTGTTGTTCTGGTTTTAGTTGAATTATGTTAATCAGCTGGACAATTTGAAAACACATTTAGACAATACTTGTGAAGTGCTTACAAGGGAGAGGTGATAGGAGAGGTAGGTAAATCCCAGTTGTGGGATACTGAGCTGTTAGAAGGAGGAGAGCATCTACAATATATCTTAAAAGTTAGTATCTTCTTTATAGCTGGGATGTCTGTTCAGCCAGTAGGTTTGTTAATTCCAGATTCACCTTTTGAAGGTGTTTTGTGTGCCCCTCTGAGTGTCTGTTTGTGTGTCCCTCTGCGTGTCTGCCCCTCACCCTCTTCCCGTTTTTCAATTTGGGGCTTCTGTCTCTATGGGCTGTTCATGGGAGTTAAATATGGTGGTTGCCTGGTTCCTCCATATTATTTCTGCAAAGCCAGCAGTGCACTGAGTGGCGTGGACATCATTTTGGTGTGTGAATGTGTGGCCTGTGCCCCTGAATGCTTCAGTGCTTGGGGATGCCAAGTTTTGCAGCAGGTGCCATGCAGTGATCCTCTTCATGGGGAGGCCTTGAGAAGAGTTCGGCTGAGTAATAAAGGAGAGACACTGATGTTCTGCAGAGATTATGTCTAAGAAATACCTGTATGAGTAATAGGAATGGATTTTAAGAAGTCTTTTTATCTTAAAAATGGTATTACTCAGCTTCCAGGTATGTGAGCTGCTACAGCCGTAGCTTTCAGTTCTTCTGATGGCTTGCTCTGTAGCACCATCTGGTGGTAGCACCAGGGAAAAGGCATCCCTCCAGAAGTTCTTATTTCCGTATCTTCTGTTACTATAGTGTTCCATAACCTCCTTGCCTCTTTTTCTTCCCCCACTACTCCTCCTCTAGGTAAGCTGTTTCTCACACAGTGGCTGGAGTTGCAAGAAAAACTCGAGGAATACTTGGTTCTAGTGACTCTGAAAGACTGTTGGTCCTATAAGTGGCATTGTGTGAAATTCACCCCTTGCAGGGGCCAACATATGGTCCAACACTTTTGGAGAGCTGCATAGGATTTAACAGCCCACAAGTTACACACAGCCCACAGGGGAGGCCGTGCAACTCACCATTGCTATCTGCAGAGCAGACATAGTGCACATAAAACTGAAATTAACGTTGGCTTGTGCTACAAGGCCCTTACAGCCAGAGCAGCAGATGAATAAGTTGTCTCACCCTCACTTCCCAGATAAAAGAGAGTGGCTGTTGCTGCAGGCCTGCTGCTGCCTCCCACGCCAGCTGAGCACGGTAAGGGGAAAGCAAGCAGCAACCAACCAGACAGAGTGAGAGTGCTGCCCATCAGCACCTTAGTCGAGCCCAGACCCCTGGAGAAGAAAGAGCATGCTTTAAGCTTCCCCTGGAGCATGGGGGGATAGGGACTGAGGTGCAGCCTGGGGGCAATGTTGCCATCAGATGGCCTTCTTGCAGTAAGTGAGCACCACCACGTTTGTGTTCATGTGGTGAACTTGGGTGCTGATAACCATGAGGATGTGTTGGTCCTGGCTTTGGCACAGGCCATCGTAAGCTTGCCCTGTTACCTGCTTGGGTGGCTTGCTGTGGTGAGGTCTGGGCTGCTGCATGCCTGGCCTTGTTAGCTTCCCCAGGTAGACACGGCAGAAGCTGGGCATACCTCAGCCTTGGAGAGATGATTTCAACCTGTGTACTCCCCAGGTCATATCCCACAGCAGCCTGTTCAGCACAACTCCTTGTAACTTGTTTTCCAGATTGCTGAAGTTGACTCTGAGCAGCAAGGAGATTTGCAGGACTCCCACGGCAACTTTTATGGATGTAGCTTTGCAGTATACTGGCCTTGCCTGCTGTACCATCTCCTGAAATATCTACCTGGGGGAAACACGGTTGCAGCACACAGAAGGACAGGGGAAAGGGACAGGCAGCCCTGCTGCTCAAAGTTGAGCAGGCTGCAGCAAGCCTCACCCACACCTCCAAGCCTTCTGTCCCCAGTGATGTCAAATCAATTTGCCTTTCTGAAGTAAACTTACAGCACAGGTATATTTATGGAGAATTGATCATATTTACCTATAATGTGTCAGGACCATGAGATGCAGAGAAGCACAAAGCTGCAAATGAAAGGATGAGGAGAGAGTACCCCCTGCCTTTCCTGTTTCAATCATTAGCCTGCAGCTTCTCTTCCTCAAATATTAATGTTTTACTCATTACTTGCTCCTTATGAAAAGGTGTTTGTGCCTGTGGACTCCCTGAATAATTCATATAAAATATTAAAGCCAGAGAGAAGTGAAATATTACTTTACAGTGGGTTCATAGAATCATAGAATCTTCCAGTTGAAAAAGACCTTTGAGACCACCGAGTCCAACCACACCCATCATCTGCTAAACCATGTCCCTCAAAAACTCATCTATCCTTTTTTTAAACACCTCCAGGGATTGGTGACTCATGCACGGCCTGTCCATGCCATCCTTGCCCTGGTGATCAAAGCAGTGGGAAGCATTCCCAGCATCCTAGTCCTTTGGAGCTGGCAGTACAGAGAGCAAAAACAGTGGTCAGAGTTGCAGTTCTCAAGGTCAACCAAGGACATGTATTCACCTACTTCAATTTAAGACACAGCTTAACAAGTGGTCAGTTACATCAGATATCACATGCTTTGAGCAGTTGGTCCAGGCATTCTCATGTACAGTTCTTTTGGAAGAACATGTTCTTGAAAGGGATGTGAGATATGGCTAGGATATACTAGGAGGTAAGGATGAGGTGAGAGAAGAGACAACTCCTTGCATATGTGTTAACTAAATTGGCAACTCTTGGCTATTGTGAGAAAGCACTGCTAACTCAGCTTTGAACATGCTAGCAGGACGAGAGAAGAGATAACCATAGAGTCATAGAACACTTCAGGTTGGAAAAGACCTTTGCACGCCATCTAGTCCAACCCCCCTGCAGTGAGCAGGGACATCCTCAACCAGATCAGGTTGCCCGGAGCCTCATCCAACCTGGCCTTGAGTGTTTCCAGGGATGGGGCCTGCAATACCTCCCCGGATAATCTGTTCCAGTGTTTCACCACCCTCATCATAATAAATATCTTCCTTATATCCAATCTAATTCTGCCCTCACTTAATTTAAAACCATTACTCCTTGTTCTGTCACAACCACCTTGACAGAATGTCTGTCCCTATCTTTCCTATAGGCTCCCTTTAAGCACTGGAAGGCCTCTATAAGATCTCCTTGCAGCCTTCTCTTCTCCAGGCTGAACAACCCCAACTTTCCCAGTCTGTCCTCACAGCAGAGGTGCTTCAGCTCTCAGATCATTTTTGTGGCCTCCTCTGCACCCACTCCTTCCTGTGCTGAGGATTCCAGAACACAACATTCCAGGTGAGGTCTCACAAGAGTGAGTGGAGGGGGAGAATCACCTCCCTCGACCTGCTGGCCATGCTGCTTTTGATGCAGCCCAGGATATGGTTGGCCTTCTGGGCTGTGAGCACACATTGCCAGCTCATGTCCAGCTTTTCGTCCATCAGTAGCCCCAAGTCCTTCTCCGTAGGGCTGCTCTCAATCAACATCTTCCCCCAGTCTATACTGAAACCAAGGATTGCACCAACCTCAGTGTAGGACCTTGCACTTGGCCTTGTTGAATCTCATGATAGTCACACAGGCCCACTACTCCAGCTTGTCCCAGTCCCCCTGGATGACAGCCCAGCCTCTGACATGTCAATTGGTTTATAGGGGCTTGGAAGAAGACTGCTGCTATGACCCTGGGGCAGAGGCTTTGACTCACGTCATGTCTCAGTGGCAGGAGATTCCACCACAACCGCTGCATGGGTTGTTCCAGCCTGGAAAGGAGGAAGGTCCCAGTTCTCACTATCACTTTGGGCTAAGTTTGCACTGCTGGATGCAAGAAGAGCAAGGAGCGATCCCTAGCTTAGTGGCTAAACAGCACATCCCCTGCAAGGGTAAGGAATAGCCTGCTCTGTTGGCAAATTTACCTTGGAGGGGCTGTTTGAAATTATCTAAAACATTGACCTACTAATTACTCAGTGCAGATAATCAGGAATCCAATGCCTGAATTTTCTCCCTGGTCTTCTTGTGCTCAGCAAGTGTAGACACACCTTCTGACTTCTTGAGGAGTTAAGGACAAAAGTGCTACTCTGCAAACTCTCACAAGCCAGAATATGTGCTGTAAGACTTGGGGGGAAAAGACAGAAAGCAGGTGAAACTAGACTCTGAGTTCATTTCACTGGAGTTGTGTCCTCCAGGATGACTTCAAGATGTGACAGTTTTAAACAGCTCCTTCATTTTTGTGAATTCTGGATTTTCTGGGTTTTCTGCTTGGACCCTAAACCTCTGAGATGTTTTGATGTAGGCAGTTTGCTGGTGCAGTCTTGGGCAGCTCAAGAGTCCAGAACTGGCTGGGGTGAGAGTATACTCATCACACCATCCATCTTGCCCTCACCTGCTGTAATGGATGTTAGATCCCACCTCAGAGAAGACCAGAGGACGACCGGTGTTGCTGAATGTTTGTACCTATTGATTTGTGTTTATTAGTTCCATTATTTCTATTTGCACAAGCTCTTTTTATGTCCTCCCATAACTCAACCCTGTCAGGCTAATGCAGGTAATAACCCTCTGATTCCAGCAAATAGCTTCTCCATGATGGACACTTGTTTTCTGCCTGCATGGACAAACTACAGTCCGTGTCTGTGCAGGAAGTGGAAGGAACAAAATGGCTCTCTGCCAAGTATAGTACATATGACAAGTGTGTCATAGTACTGTGACAAGTGGTGTCCTTCAGGGGTCATACTGGGACCGGTGCTGTTTAATATTCTCAGCAATGATATAGACAGCGAGATCGAGTGCACCCGTAGCAAGTTTGCAGATGACACCAAACTGAGTGGGGCAGTGGTCACGACAGAAGGATGGGATGTCATCCAGAGGGACCTGGACAAGCTGAAGAAGTAGGGCTGTGGGAGCCTCGTGAGGTTCAATAAGAGCAAGTGCAAGGTCCTACACCTGGGTCAGGGCAACCCCCAATATCAATAAAAGATGGGGGACAATGTGATTGAGAGCAGCCTTGCAGAGAAGGACTTGGGGGTGTTGATTGATGAGAAGCTCGGCATGAGCCAGCAATGTGTGGTCACAGCCCAGAAGGCCAACTGCTATGAGAACAGACTGGGGAAGTTGGGGTTGTTAGCCTGGAGAAGAGAAGGCTGCAAGGAGACCTTACAGAGGCCTACCAGTGCTTAAAGTGGCTACAAGAAAGCTGGGGAGGGGCTTTTTACCAGGACAAGTAGTGATAGGATGAGAGGGAATGGCTTTAAATTGGAAGGGGGAAGATTTAGTTAAGACATTAGGAAGAAATTCTTCACTCTGAGGGTGGTGAGGCACTGGCACAGGTTGCCCAGGGGAGCTGTGGATGCCCCCTCCCTGGAAGTGCTCCAGGCCAGGTTGGAAGGGGCCTTGAGCAGCCTGGTCTGGTGGGAGGTGTCCCTGCCCATGGCAGGGGGGCTGGAACTGGATGGGCTTTAAGGTCCCTTCCAATCCAAACCATTCTGTGATTCTATGACCAGCCATAAGCACTGCTCTCGTAGTGTTTGGCTGAGTGAAGGGAGAGGGGGAGGAAAAAACCTTGGAGGCTCCTTGTGTTATTCAGCCCCAGCAATGTTAAGCAGGTAGCAGCACAGCCCCTGCACCCGTTCGTTACTAAATCCTGTTATGGGATTAGCATTTTGTTCTCATTTTTGAAGCAGGGGGAATCTTTTAGTGATCTGTGTAATGGGGAAATGGTATATTGAAGGAGCCAGGTGTCGCTTGAGTTGGTATTCCCATCTCATGCATACAAGAGGACTTCTGTTATATGGAGTTGCTACGTTCCCCATTTCTCTCTGTCCTGGTGGGGTCTTATGTGTTGCCAAAGGGCAAGGGATTGCATCCTGTCATTTTTACTGAACTTTTGACATTACATGATAATTGCAATATTAGAAAACTCACAAAGTATCCCTGTGCCATTCACTTTAAAATCCATTTTCTTCAGACAGACCATGTGAACATGACAGACTGGTTCCACGTTCTACAATGACTGGGGTTTTTTTCCCCCACAAGCAAGCCCTTATGCCTCTTGGTTTTAGTACAGTCTGATCTACGATACCATACAAAAGATTTCCTGTGTCCCAGAGGAATTAGAGCAATCATTTGTATGAACGTGAAGGTTTTCTGTTATCTTTTCAGACTAGGTGTTTTCAACCCTTCTGAGACAGATTCTCTCTTCCAGAAAACTATCAGCTATCCTCCCCAGGCACTGTGGGATAAGGAAGGAGGTATTTTTTCCCCAGTTTATATTGTCACACAGCCAAAGATTCATCAAGACTTCTAAATTTAAAACCTGATTTAAAAAGGGCATTTTTTTTTTTTGCTGAGCTGATAAGCTTACATCATTACTTCCCTTTGCTTCCTCAGACCCCTCACCCACAAATCGTAACATTATCAGGTATATGCAACAGACAGTTAGGTCTTATCCAAGTCCGGCTTTTGCTGGATGGTCTGAAGCTGGAATCTGTAGAAAATGGGATTAGACATGAAGCATGTTGGCTGGGTAAAGGGATGTGCTGGCAAGAGGGCAATAAGGAGCCTACCACAACAGTTCTTGTTTAATAGAGCAAGGATCGTCTTCTCAAAATACTTCTTTTAAGTCTCATTTCAATTAAAATGGACTGATCTGTGCAGCAACAGTGAATGAAGCATGATTTATAAAACCTTGCTTGGCTCAACTGGGCTTCAGTTTCTCAGTCCCTAGATTTGAATGCCTGGCAGAGAGGTGCCCACAGAAGACTTTCTTTGAAGAGCTAAATACTTTTCCAGGGTCTGACACCAGCAACTCACACAGTGCTGATTCTGCTGAGCAGGGCCTGTCTGAACCTAACACTGCTAAAAATCAAGTAAGTGTCTAAAATCAGGATGAGATGGGTCACAGAAAGCCGGTGGCCATTTCAGAAAAGCTGGTGGCTGGTCTGAGGCACAGCTGGAATTTCTTGTCTCGCCTCTGGGTTTCCTAAAGAAGGATGAAGGTGACAATAGTTACATGAGACAGGCCAGGGGCAGTTGTGTGTATGCATAAGACAACCAACATGCCTTGTTATCTTAATTCTTGTTCTAGCTCCTACGAATTTTCCAGTATTTTAGCCAATGAAGAGTAGAAGTACCGAAGGTGGAATGTATTAAATTAAACCCAGACCACTAATGCCATCCAGTGGCTGGCACACACTAACACACTTACCATTGCTAATTAAACCTTGAATTGACCAGAACAAATGTTAACTTAACATTCTTCCCTCTATGCTGTTTACAATCGTTCACATAGGAGATTTTTGGCCTTGGTCTCATCAGAGCTCAGGCTTATACTGAAAAGAAAATCTAAGAAACCATGCATATGTTGTGTCTACCTTGTTTTAAGCACATTTTTTCTCCCGTACCTCTGATTTCTTTAGAAAGCATCATGTGGAGCTTAGTGTCTACAAAGTAATCCCCATACATATGGTATATATGCTGAGTTTGAATCTGTTTTTTCTTCATGTGCCTGATGCAATAAGCTGTTCTGTCCTTGTACAGTGAATACCTTCAGCCAAGAGCCATGGGGGAAATGTATTAAAGAGATTTTGGGGTACAGAGGAAAACTCACTTTGTTTTATTTGTTTCTGCGAGTGTGTTACATTGTCACAAAACAGCTAGAGACAACAGGAATCACAGAATCACAGAATGACCTGAGTTGGAAGGGACCCACAAGGACCATCGAGTCCAACTCCTGTCCCTGCACAGGACAATCCCAATACTCACACCATGTGTCTGAGGGCATTGTCCAAATGCTTCTTGAACATTGTCAGGTTCAGTGCCATGAGCGCTTCCCTGGGGGGCTGTTCTGGCGCTCCACCACCCTCCAGGTGAAGAAACCTTTCCAAATATCTAACTGAAACCTCCCGTGACACATCCTCTTGCCATTCCCCCGAGTCCTATTACTGGTCACCAGAGAGAAAAGATCAGTGCCTGCTCCTCCTCCTCTCGCTGTGAGGAAGCGGTAAACTGCTATGAGCCCCCCTGTCAGTCTCCTTTTCTCCAGGCTGAATAGACCAAGTGACTTCAGCCTCTCCTCATATGATTTCTCCTCTAGACCCTTCACCTGTTCTGTCGCCTCTTCTGGACACTCTCTAGTAGTTTGGTGTCCTTTTTATACTGTGGAACTCTCAGGAACTCTCAGTGTTAGCTGGGAAAAGGCAAGGAGAAAGCTGTAATTGCAATGCTTTGTACTAGAGAGATTAGTCCAGCACCTACTGCTCCAAAAAACCCTATTAGCCAATTGTCACCACAGCCAAAACATGGCCATCTGCATCCTGTTCTGGTCTGCTCCTCTCCCACATCTGCCAAGACAGAGCAGACAGAGCTGCAGGATCACAAAACCTGACCAGGACATGTTTGTGCATCTGCTCAAGCATTTGTGTAGGGGATCTGCAATGAGCTCCTGCTTTCAGGGCGAGGGAAAAAAGCAAAAAGGTGTTGTGGGAAATTCTCCTTCTGCTTTCAGACAGAAAACATTTCATTTTTTTTCATACTCCTCAGGGTTGAGGAGCCCCAGGCTAGGCTGCCTGGACAGCCAGGCTGCTGTCTGCTCTCATGGGTATAGAGGAGTTCGGTTTGTAGGCGTTGCTGAGATGAAAGCAATGAGAAAACTCTGTAAAGAAAAGGGTGGTGGCTTAAAAGAGAGAGGAACTGAGGGTCCCACAGTCAAACCAAAGTAGGCATGGTATCCAGGGAGATAAGGGGCATGGTTCACTGACCAGCATAGAAATGACCCTTCTGTGACAGGAGCTTGTGTAGGCTGAGGCTGTGCCTCTACACATGGACCTGAACAGGTAGGCTAAAAGTCTCCCTCTCTATCCTCAGATAGCCAGCATCCTGAGCGTATTGGATAAACATGGTCCTGGACATTCAAATAATGACATCTGTGCTGGCAACAAACCATCTCAGAGATACCACCTGTAAGTTCTCAGCTGCCCAGAGCCAGGCAGAACTGGGATACATGACCTGAAAACCCTGCACAGGTGATCTCTCCACCAGAGAGATCAGATGTAACCAAGATCACAGGGATATTGATCTAAAACACATGGGTGTTGTGCACATAGTTCATGCAGCTGAGGTGGTTGTGCAAAATTGCCCACGACCTGAGTCTCCACAGTCTACTGGACTGAACCCACCATGGTAATGGTGATTGTCTCTCCCATGGATGGCAGGATGAAGATGAGCGTCCCAGCAGTGACTCAAGAGCAGCTGCTGCAGTTGCTTTTTTCCAGAATACAGTCTCAATGCTCAGGATCATAGAATCATAGAACCATAGAATGGTTTGAGTTGGAAGGGACCATAAAGCCCACGCAGTTCCATCCTCCCTGCCATGGGCAGGGACACCTCCCACTAGACCAGGCTGCTCAGGGCCCCATACAGCCTGGCTTTGAACACTTCCAGGAAGGGGGCATCCACAGCTTCCCTGGGCAACCTGTGCAACTGTTTCACCAACCTCATAGTGAAGAATTTCTTCCTAATGTCTAATCTAAATTTTCCCCCTTCCAACTTAAAGCCATTCCCCCTTGTCCTGTCACTACTTGCCTTGTAAAAAGTCTCTCCCCAGTCTTCCTGTAGCCCCTTCAGGTACTGGAAGGCTGCTATAAGGTCTCCCCAGCTCCAGGGAAAACCAGGCAGCAGACAGTTTTGCATGCTTCCAGATGGCAGTTGCTCTGAGGTGCTCACCAGCTCTGAGCTGCGCTAACTGTGGTCAGTGGGAGCCAGGCACTGCCAGAAGGCAGGGCTGCCAGAGGACAATGCCCACCCATGGCTGAAATGAGAGAAGGGCCCAGAGAGAATGAAAACTGAACATCCAGATCTATTGCTGTGGAAGTGGCAATCCTGGAGTGAATGGCCTCCTATTGATCACTGCTCCTCTGCAGGATAGGATGTTCCTACAAGGTGAGCTGCTGGTGTGTGCCCAGATTCCAATGCCGCAGTTGGCATTCACGTGGCAACTGAGACTTGCTATAAAAAAAGACAAGAGAATCACTTTGAGGAAGGCAGCTGGCCCAGTTGCTCACCAGAAGGGTGCCAACCAGAGGCTGCAATGAAGACTCATGGTGGCAGTTTTGGTCTGGAGCGGTGTCTGGCATTTCATAGCAGGGGCTGCATTGCATCTGCCTGTGCTGAGCAGCTCGTTCAGCCCGCCCTGAGCAAAGGTTGCTGTTGTCCCTCAGACATCCCAGCACAATTGCACAGGGAGTCACTCCTTAACCATGTTACGTCAGAGCGATCCCATCTAGAAAATCCCAGCTACTGAAATGGATCACAGCGTTGGGACTGGATTAGGGAATAGTTACACATGAAGTCAGGAAGTGGTGTTGCTTTCCCACAGCTGGGTGCCATGACCTCATCTTCCTCCACAGTTGTGAGCAGACTGGCATAGTCAAGCAGTTTGGAGGCATGTGATGCCATGGGCTGTCTGCCAGGAATTGTCAGGAGGTTTAAATTACTCCGGTTCTGGAAAGGTACGGGGGCTGTCCTGCTGGGCCCACGTGTCCATTTGGAGTCCCCGGCACTGACAGGCTGGGGATGGTGGCAACAGGGCTGGATGCAGTTCAATGCAGATTCAGGCTTCAGTGGATGCTGCAGCCTGTTCCAGAGCAGCGACAAAGCTTGGCCCTGACAGAGACCTACAGGCAGGCTTTTAGAAGTCTTTTGACTCTTACAAGTAATTGTGAAAGGGGACTTTTTCTTTTGTTCACCAAAACCTACAGCTACAGTACACGAGTCCTGGCTGGGAACTTGTGTTATCTGCTCTGGCCACATTTCATGAAGACATTCCAGATCACACAAACCTAGAGGGATAATGGTTCTCAGCATGCACACTGGGGGCAAAGTCTGCAGGCTTTCTCCTGTGCTGCACTTCGTCCTTTTGGCAAGGCTGGAGATGGCTGCTGATCTACGGAAAAAATTTCCTAACAAATGCCAAGTGGTCACATAAATATTAATTATGTGATACTGTGGAAAATGTGTTACAATACCTGACTATTGCATTTTGCAGCTGCATTCCCACTCATTAATTGCTTATATTAAACCAGCACCCAGAAGCCTTGTTTCAATGACTGCTGTACAAACCCAGTCTGAGTTCTGCTTCTTGCTCATGAAAGAATTTGGCTGATCCCCAACCAACCCGTGTATCTGAGAGAAGCAACCACGTGTTTAAAAATCCAAATAAAAACACATCTTTGTTATTTTGGAGACCTGTCTTGATGTGTTCTGTTTGGTAGTCTTGATTTCCCACTGCAGAAATGGGGCAGTTTACCCTGTTGTATCGTTTAGGTATTTTCTAATTGCCTGTTCATAGAATGGTTTGGATTAGAAGCGACCTTAAAGCCCATCCAGTTCCAACTCCCCTGCTATGGGCAGGGGCACCTCCCACCAGACCAGGCTGCTCAAGGTCCCATCCAGCCTGTTCTTGCATGCTTCCAGGGATGGGGCATCCTCAGCTTCCCTGGACAACCTCTGCCACTGCCTCACCACCTTCATTGTGAAAAATGTCTTCCTAATGTCTAAGCTAAATCTTCCCCCTTCCAGTTTAAAGCTGTTCACCCTTGTCCTATCACTGCTCACCTGTCTAAAAAGTCCCTCCCCAGCTTTTCTGTAGCCCCTTCAGGCACTGAAAGACCACTGTAAATTATCCCTGGAGCTTTCTCTTCTGCAGGCTGAATAGACCCAACTCTTTCAGCCTGTCCTCACAGTAGAGTATGCTAATATTAATTAGCATTTTTTCACTGTGGTTTTGTACTGAATCAAATGATTGCATCTCCAGGATTACCCAACACAGCTGAGTTAAGTCAAGAATAAAATACAAAACACCGCATCCTTTGGTGTCCTGACACCTACTGTACTACTAAGATGTAATTGTGGTAAATATTGAAGAGGGAGTGCAGAACAGTTTGTGTCAGGGAGTGCTGAAAAGTATATCCAAATGAAACCACATGGGAAGTTACCTCTGGCATATGCCTATGTGGGCTGAGATTTGTCAAAAAACTTATAGCTGTAACTACTCTTACTGTCACTTGATATATAAAGACTTTTACAAATAAAATCCTAGCAAAAAAATCTAAGAATAAGCTTTTCTTTTTCTACACTGTAACTGAAATCCTTAGTAGATTATTATAGATAACATATATATAATGTAAGAAAAGGTACAGGCTTTACTTGGACTTTATTGTTTTTTATCCTAGCTTATATTTTACAATATACATCTATACACACACATGAATGTTTTGGTTGCATTCATTTAGGTGCCTGGAGTCTTTTAGTGGGCAAAATATCATCTGTGAATGTGTAAACATCTTGATAGTCCCTAATTTTAAAAAAAAAACCCTTCCTTCAGATGAACTTTATGGACAATGTTCTGCCTTTGCCCAGCCCCAAAAGTAACATTTTCACTTTTTCATGACAAAAACTTTAAGTGCTAGCAGCCTGAGTAGTTCTGTACTCCTGCTTCTGTTTCCCTGCAGAAGTAGCCTTGCCAGACACCACCGAGCACTGTTGAACACGCACGCACGCATTTTCTTCCTGATAGTGCAAATGCCTGATAAGCACAGACCGTGAAGCCGGAGCTCAAGCACCTCCTCCTCCACTGCTCCTGGGCTTGGCTTGAGGACTGGCCAAGAGCCTGGCATCAAGCCAGGGAGCTCTGCTGGCACAGCCTCAGGAGATGCCTGTTTGCCAGACACAGGGTGAAGGACTCACAGGACTTTGGCCTGCCTTGCGTTGGCCATGCCAACAGCCCTGTGCTCCCATGAGAGTAGAAACTCAAACCTTCTAGGCCTGATTTTTGTTCTGGTGAATCCAGCTGCAGCACACAATTCTGGGGCTTGCCCACAGCCTTCTGCCCCAGAAGCAGCAGAAGGTGGCGGTTGTCAGGGGCTGCCATGGCCAGAGGAGAAGTGTCCATTGCCTCTGTGGGGTCCACACCAGGGTAGCTGTTTTCTGTGGCTGCTGGTTCTGTAATCCAAGTGGACAAATAAACTGCTTGAGGTGGGGAAGATATGCACTGAGGCTAATGGAGCAATGTTAGTTTAAAAGAGAGATGTAGAGGAGAATAAGGCCTCAGATTAGAGTTTAGTATAGTAATAGTATAACTAACAAAAATATTCTTTTGAATTTGTCATAAATAATTCAAACCCAGTAAAAAGAAGAGCAAACAGCTTCTGGTGAATACTTCAAAAGCCATTTTAAACTTCAGCTGTTTTCCCACAATAGTTTGATTGCAGTCATCACTTTGTGCTACAGCTCCAGCTCTCATAAAGCCCTCAGCAAATTATTTTTCCTGCAAACGCCGAGAAAATCCACAGGATCCACGTGTGCATCCATCCCGTCTTGTGTATGACAATCCTGCTAGTCACTGCTGGCTGCTTTGTGCTCCCAGTTTCAGTGAGTCAGCTGTTTCAATGGGGAAACTCTCCCGAGGGCTGCCGGGTGTGCAGGACCTCCAGCCTGCGAGATTTGAGCAGGGTACTGCAGGATCAGCTGTGCTTGGCAGGACTCCACTTTCTCAGGATTTTTCTTAGCCAAAGGTCACACAGCCTTTTGAGCAGAAATGAAAATCTATGGTTTCTCTCTTAAGTTACTTCTGTTTCAGGGAGACGAAGGCCTTACTATTATAATTTTAAAATTGTCAGCATTTTTGCACAGAGCTGGGAGCTGCCAGGAACCTGGTTTGAAATCCCCATGGCACCCTCTGCTGCAACAGCCACTGCCCGGCGCAGGCACCTACTACCCAGTTCCTTCAGAGTGTGCCTATCCAGGGGTGCGTGGGCAAAAGGGAGTGTTGAGCATCAGTTCTGTACCACTTTCACAGACCACCTGCTGTCAACTTTCCTGTGTGGTTCAGCAGGGGATCTATACGAATTGACTAGAAATATACACTGGAATAACACACACAGGCTTCAGTACTGCATGAAATTTTTAATGGCCAGCCCTTGGTGTACGTTAACAAGCAACAAAATAACCCCCCAATCAGTGGAGAGACCTTGAACAGCACCAGTGCCCTAGATGGGTTGTAGAAACTTCGCCTACAAACCCCATGCTGGGTACAAAGGTCTTCATCAGCATTTACACAACCTCTCCTTTGAGTCTCATGTTTCAAGTTTACTCAGCTTGTCAAGCAACAGAGGATGAGGGACTTGCAGCAGACAGATCAGCTCAATTCAGCTGCTAAAAGCGAATGTTATTTTTAATCTTGTATGTTCCATGTAAAGGCTTTCCAGTGGACACTATGTTAATTACATGAATACTTTGGTTATCAGCATGACTACCCCTTAATTAGAACAGCAGGTTTTCCACTAGGGAGCCACCATCACAAAGTTTCGAGTGAAATAATGCTTAGTAATTTCTGCATCGCTTTTCATTTTCAAAACACTATACAAACATAAAGTCAGTTAATTACCTCTCCCAGCACCCCTTAGACGAAGCATTGCTACCCACGTGTAATCAAATGGGAAGACTTCAATGGCACACAATCGCTAGCCCAGGACAACACAAAGGCTCAGGGTTTGATCTGGTTCCTCAGCATTTTCATACCCAGAGCTCTTTGAGATGCTGGAGAGTGCCTTCTGGGATGCACAGAGCAGCAGCTCCAGGACCCCTTCTGGAGCAGCTAGTGGCCAAAGAAGACAGCCTGGAGTATCTCAGATGGTGCTATACACCAATGTGTAAACAGCTGAGTCTGGTGACAGAGCAAACATTATTAGTAGGAGATTCCAGCAGCCAGACTTTAAAATCCCAAAGGAAAAAAATCAAAGCAACCCACAAGCCTTTTCTAGACCTTTCATAATCTACATATGGTACAGCACTCTCCTTACTGAGCAAGTCTGAACCAGTATGTGTATATTGTGTTCTCTGTGCATTAGGTGACTCTCAAATGCAGCAAGTCTTCTATGGTGGCCACCTTGGAAATGCACATTGGAAATGCAGGTTCCACCTTCCCACAGAGACAATCTAGATGACAAGAATGTGCAACCAGTCCACTACAGCACTAGGAAGCCACGCTCATCACCTTCATGCAAGGGAGGTCACTCGGCCGCTGAGCTGGAAAAATGGGTTAAGAACAGTCAAAGATCTGCTCCAGGAGCAGAAGGGACTGCTCTGATCCAGTCCCACTGGGATTCTCACTCACTACAGCACAAGGTTGCAGAGAAGAGCCAGTCGTCTGCTTTCCTGCATGCTGGGATGACAATTTGCTGGATGAGTACACCTCTACTTATCTCAGCAGTGGTGTTCTCTCCAGAGACACACATCCAAGGACATAACAAGCCCTTACAAAGGATCATTATTCAAAATTCATGTTGTTTCTGTGTACTTTTCTTAATATAAGAGAATGAACATAAAAAATTACATTAACACAGATTCATGGATAGTGATCCATGATGATTGAGCATCTAAGCTCAAGCAATCTGGAGTAATGTTCACCATCTCAATCTTAGTTTTGCTCTGTATTCACAACTAGAAAATAAGATATATTTGCACGAGGCACCAGAGGTACGATTGTCATGGGAACCACAACGCTCAAAATTCCCTTTAATTTTTTAATCCATATAAAATTTTGATCAGAAAACATATTAATATGCTGCATGGGCTTTATGTTTGATATATGCCATACTTTCACAGTGCATAAAGGTTTGGGATCTTCTGTTACTTTTGCACATTTTTCTTAGAAGTTTATTAGCTTCTGCCTACCTAGATTAGACTTCTGTTAACCTACATCACTCAGTATTTCATTTGCCCTTTGAGTTGGAAAATTAGAAAATAAACCAAGACTGTCTTGAGTCCTAGTTCTTCAGTCTACCCTTACACAGTGAGAGCAACCATTTTGATCAACACGAAAAACTGCTTACTCCCCTGCTACAATGAACATGCTTTGCAGGCAACTGCAGAACACGGCAAACAGACAAAGCTGTGTGTCCATGCAGCCCTGCCGTGTTCGTTTCAGCCCTCTGGGCCTCAGTTCAGCCCACTTTATCACCAGTCTACCCATAAAGATGCAGGTAGGTCCAAGCCCTAGGCTTCTTCCAAGCTGGGATGGCAGACCCAGGGTATGGGGCAGAGAGGGATGTCAAACAAGAGATGTCAGAATTGTAAGAGACGCCATTCTCTCATGCTTGCCCGATCCTGTCTTATTGTAGCTCCTAGTATCAAAGTTTGCAATCCCATCTTGCACTTTTTCATCTTTCCTCTCTGCTTTGACTCTGATAATCCAAATAATTAAGGTATTGGTACTAAACACCCTATTCAGCTTCTCTGAGGTGGATTTTTTCACCTATTGGTGAGATTAAAGAAAATAAATGTGTTAAAAGGAAGTACGTGGGAGAAAACAAAACAAAAACCTTTCCCGGGCTTCTTGCATAAGACTAATGTGAAAGAGTACACCTGTAAACTAATACTTTGGTATTTCTATTGTACCTGTGAAAGAAAAGAATAATAGAAAACACTTTAAAGGGTGAGGCCATGACCTGTTTAAAGATTACTGATCTCTTTTTGCATGTGCCATACAAACACTTGTATATGAGTCCTCAAAATTCACATCTCTCCTTTATCCTCCTGCTGCTCATCTCTTCACCATGCTGTCTCTTAGCATGTCTGCTTTGTTAGCTGCATTCTGTCTAACTTAAGCACCAGACACCTCAAGGTGCCTTCACAGGTAACCTGACATTGATGTCTAATGCGATAAATCTCTGAAATCATTACTTCAGATTATTTCACTTGACTTATTAACAGATCTGACACATCTGGCACTTACTCATCTGTTTGTCCTACATTCATGTAAAGGCACAAAGAAGGGCAGATCTTGAAAACTTACTTTCAGGAAGGAAGGAATAAATCTGATAATAAAACATAAGCAGCCTTGGAGATAGGCCTAGAAATAAAAGAAAGAACTATAACACAGCACTCAAGATGCCCCTCTTTATGAAAGGGCACTGACAAACAAAGATAGTAGGCAGGGGTTGGTCTCTTCTCTCAAGTGACCAGTGACAGAACAAGAGGACATGGTCTCAAGCTTCATCAGGGGAGGGTTAGGCTTGATATTAGGAAAAAAATTTTCACTGAAAAGGTAATTGGCCAATGGAATGCGCTGCCCAGGGAGGTGATGAAGTCATCGTCCCTGGAGGTGTTTAAAAACAGACTGGATGAGGCACTTAGTGCCATGGTTTAAATGACGAGTAGGTGTTGGGTCATAGGTTGGACTAGATGATCTCAGAAGTCTTTTCCAACCTTGTGATACTGTGATAGTAACATGGGAAGCCAAAGGAAACCGTTCTCAATCAAACAAGATGCACATTGAGGACACTGGAATTTTTCGTCTTGATCTAGCAAGCACTCAGGGTGCTGCAGGTCATACAGTGAGTACAGATCTGTTTTCTTGCAAGTAATTTACAGAGTTTCTTCTCTCTGGGCACATCAGGAATGAAACTCTAGGGAGTTTAACTCACAGTGCCAAAATGCCTCCTAGATAGGAAGCTGTCTAGCTCTCCTGCTTTCCCAGCTTCTTTCCAAGATTAAGCTACAAATCTTTATCTGTCTCAGACAAATACTCTCTGTGTATGTGGGGGTTTATTCCCTGCTGCTGCTTCTTTTTGAAGCAGAGAAATACCCCATTCAAGCAAACAAATCCCTGTTAGTTTCAGTTGCATCACCTGAGCCATGGTTCAGGTGTCATGGCCAAGTCTGATGTGTGAAACAAACCTTGTACAACCTTCCCTGACTAGGTGACTTAAAACCACCTGGGCTTCAAGGCACTTATACCTCAGTCGTATAAATGGATTAACTAGGGATATTTGTATTGTAAAATTATTTTTTACTTCCGATCTAACTTCTCCATCAGTAATGCAGCAGAAAAAAACAAGCAACATGGATTTGGCAATGGAATTCATTAAATGAAATCTTTCATTCTTAAAATGCTTGCAGGTTGCAGACCTTTGAACACAAATGTAGAGCTGTACACTCCCCATGTCTCATGTTAACCTTCCCTGGGAGTCTAAGGTATGTCAGTGTTACCAGTATGGAGAGAATCTATTTTGCAATCTCTCCCCACACATCCCTCAGATAAGGCATGACTGGTGGCTACATCAACAAGCAGAGCTCTGAGCTGCATACTACGCACCCAGGCTGTTACTGTGGATAGCTTGTGCACAAGGGTATCTCCAAGAAAAGTCAGCAGCCAAGCAGCACCAGCTTCAGAGCATAAGTTTGTCGGTTTCTGTACAAAACATGTTCTGGGCAGGGCAACTACTTTGAAATGCAAAGCTATTCAGAGGCCACTTCAAAGCTGCATTCCAGTTCTAGATGGCAGTTCATATTGCGACACACCTTGGCCACAGAATACAGAAAAATACCCTTCGGGGAGGGAAAACATCATAAAATCATTTGGTTGGAATAGATCTTTGAGATCATAAAGTCCAATCGTACCTGTCCACTACTAAACCATACCCCTCAGCACTTTGTCTACCCATCTTTTAAACACCTCCAGGGATGATGACTCAACCACCTCCCTGAGCAGCTTCTGCCAGTGCCTGACAACCCTTTCCATGAAGACAATTTTCCTGATGTCTAATCTGAACTTGCCCTGGCGCAACTTGAGGCCATTTCCTCGCATCCTATTGCCTGTCACTTTGGAGAAGAGACCAACCCCCACCTCGCTACAACCTCCTTTCGGGCTGTTGTAGACAGTGACAAGGTCTCCCTTCAGTTTCCTCTTCTCCAAGCTAAACACCACCAGTTCCCTCAGGAGCCTCTTATAAGACTTGTTCTCCAGCCCCTTCACCAGCTTCATTGTATTCTCCGAACACGCTCCAGTGCCTCAATGTCCTTCTTGTAGTGAGGGTCCCAAAACCGAACACAGTATTTGAGGTGCAGCCTCATCAGTGCAAAGTACAGGGAAAGGATGAACTTCTCTACTCCTAGCCACACTCTTTCTGATATAGGCTAGGATACCACTGGCCTTCTTGGCCACCTGGCCATGCCAGATACAGAGATATCACAAGAAAAATATTTGCAGAAAAGGAAAACAGCACTGCTGCTGCTGCTTTTCCCATGTCACTGATCTAGAGTATGTCTATAAAAAGAGATTTTCAATATCTGGATGAAATCATAGCATCAGAAGACTGAAAAGCAAAGCATGACAGAAGTTTTCATGTGAGACTGCTCAGGGATGTGGTTTAGTAGAGGATAGGTACGGTTGGACTTGATAACCTCAAAGGCCTTTTCCAAACAAGTGATTCTATGATTCTATGCGTCCTCAGGGACCAAGTGTCATCACAATGGGAAATGCAGCAGCACATCCCCTCAGGCTCCAAAAGAAAACAGGGAGCAGGCTGAAGCGTGAGGTCTGATTACTCCTCAGAGCTAGCATCAGTACCTTTTGAATTAAAGTACTCTGAGAGGAGTTGCTTGATCTATGCTTTTTCTCCTGGAATGTACAAACACACACACTACTGACCTAATTCACCAGAGCAGCTGACAATCAGAACCTAAAGGGTTTGATCTTTGCCTTTTCTTAGACAGACTGATTAGTTTTCTTCGTGGATAATATTAGGGTTAGTGTCTTCCTCTCTTGTTGTTTGGACTTGTGATTTGAGGGATGCAGCACAGAAACTCTGTTTAACTGTCTACCAAATTAACATTGATAACAATCAGTTTTAAATATGCATCATTTGGTGAACCCATGTCACCCAGAACGCAATCAGATTGGTAGACAATACCTTGTGTGTATGCAGAGAATCATAGAACCATAGAATGGTTTGGGCTGGAATGACTTTACAGCCCATGCAGTTCCAAAAACACTGCCATGGGCAGGGGCACCTCCCACCAGACCAGGCTGCTCAAGGCTCCATCCAACCTGGCCTACACCACCTTCAGGGAGGTGGCATCCATAGCTTCCCTGGGCAACCCGTGCCACTGCCTCACTGCCCTCATTGTGAAGTACTTCTTCTTAATGTTTAATCTAAATCCTCCCCCTTCCAATTTAAAGCCATTCCACTTCATCCTATCACTACTTGCCCTTGTAAAAAGTCTCTCCCCAGCCTTCTTGTAGCCCCTTCAGGGCTGGAAGACCACTGTAAGGTCTCCCTGGAGCCTTCTCTTCTTCAGGCTGAACAACCCCAGCTCTCTTATATCTGTCCTCACAGCAGAGGGGCTTTAGCACTTGGATCATCTTCACAGCCTTCTCAGGACCCATTCCAACAGTTCCATATCCTTCTTACATTGGGGATTCCAGAACTGGACACAATGTTTCAGGTGGGGTCTGACAAAAGCAGAGCAGACAGGGAGAACCCCCTCTCTCGCCCGGCTGGCCACGCTTCTTTTGTTGCAGCCCAGGACGCGGCTGGCCTTCTGGACTGCGAACGCACACTGCTGGCTCATGTCGAGAAGACAGCATTCAAAATAAAACGCGTCTAAATCAGCGTAGGCGCCGGCGCCAATGCCGCTCCCCGTGCTGAAGAATCTATATTGGTTTACGGAGAAGGTGACCGCTTCGCCCCCGCCCGGGGCTGCCCCGCTGCCCACCCGCCCTCTCGCAAACCCTGCCCTGAGGCGGCGCTGCCCGCACGGTTACACAACGGCCCCGCGCGCGCGCCCGTCCGCCCTCCCGCCCACCGGCTGAGAGGCGGACGCCGCCGATTGGCTGTCGCTCCCCCCGCCGCTGCCCTTTCGATTGGTCGAACCCCCACGCGGAGAGCCGCGATTGGCCGGCCCGCCCTTTATAGTGGGGAGCGGGAGGCGGGGCGGCCCCGGCAGTCCTCGGGCGGCGCTCGCAGGCGGCGGTTGGTGCTTGCGCGCAGCGTGAGGGTAGGGAGGGAGCGAACATGGCGGTGCTGAAGGCCGTGTGCATCATGAGGGGGGACGGCCCCGTGCAAGGCATCATCCACTTCGAGCAGCAGGTAAAGGGCTGCCGGCGGTGACAGCAGGTGCGACGCTGTCACTGCGCCATCCCGTGGGAATTGAGTGCTGAGTCACCGTGCGGGCGGCGCTGGTCTCCTTTCCCCATCCCTCACCCCCTCAGCCTCCTGATCCCTGTGGGATCCGCGCTGGGCGGCCTCGTGACGGGTGGGAGAGAGCGGGGATGTTGCTCATTCCCCCCTAGGTGTCCCCGGGCCAGGGCGCGACGCTGGGGCCCGCCCGCAGCGCGGAGAACGGGTGGGAGGGCAGCGTGTGCCCTGCCCGGTGAACGAACACTCGTTCGTTTATGCTCATTGAGGCTGGCAGTACTCAATTTGCAGAGGAGAAACGGCTGCCAGGTTACCTGTGCTTCCAAGTGGAAGTAGGTGATCATTCTTAAAAGCAAACAATCCTTTTGCTTGTTTATACACAATAGGAAGAGTGTATTTTAGGTGGCTAAATAGAATCATAAAATGGTTTGTGTTGAAAGAGACCTTAAAGATCATCCAGACCAGGCTGCTCAAGGCCCCATCCAACCTGGCCTACAACACTTTCAAGGAGGTGGCACCCACCGCTTCCCTGGGCAACCTGTACCAATGCTATGTTGCCCTCATCATAAAGAGTTTGTTCCTAATGTCTAATCTAAATCTCTCCCCTTGCAATTTAAACCCATTCCCCCTTGTCCCATCATTACTTGTCCTTATGAGAAGTCCCTCCGCAGCTTTCTTATAGGCCCTCTCCAGGCTCTGGAAGGCAGCTATAAGGTCTCCCAGAGCCTTCTCCAGGCTGAACAAGCCTGCATTGCCATATAGAATTGGTGCAGGAAGGTGACAATGTCTTGATAGCTGAACTTCTCATGGAGTCTCTGGTGCTTTCTGTTTAGGAACCTTTGCTTGGCAGAAGGCCATTTAGTGTCATAGTCATTTTGGTGATAATAAATTCCTTCCATTAAAAGGGTGACGGACCAGTAAAAGTTACTGGAAGAATCACTGGCTTGGCTGATGGAGATCATGGCTTCCATGTTCATGAATTTGGGGACAATACAAATGGTAAGATGGCTATCCAAGCTTGTGAGTTAAAATTGTGATGTGATGGCTACCTTAAAGAGCTTCTCTTAGTGTTGCAGCAGCTGCTGGTGTAAATATACTTGGGTCTCATGCCTGTGCATCTGTGTTAAGAAGTGATGACATTTCCTAAGGAGTTATTTACCATTTAATGCTTCTAACGTGTTGAGGCTGGTGTTCAAGCCCTCACGTATCAGGCATGAACCTAAATACTGTAATAACCTGGTGTTAAGAAATTAGAAAGCTTTCAACTGAGCCTAGAGTGTTCTGGAATGAGTAATTTTACTTTTTGAACTACTAAATCTGCAGTAGCTTACCAAAGGATTAGTAAAACATCTCACAGGAGAGAGGCATTTCATTGTTGGTGACTTTACTTCCTCTGGCTGTAGGAGGGCTACCTTGGTGTACTGTATAAGCAACGTATTTAAACTGCCTACTGCAAAAAATTCTACTTTTGATGGCTGTGTTTTGTTTCAGGATGTACCAGTGCAGGTCCTCACTTCAATCCTCAAGGCAAGCAGCATGGTGGACCAAAAGATGCAGAAAGGTGAGTTTAATATGCCTGGCCTTTTACTGGGTAGCTACTCCGTACAGCAGCCATCCAAGTGCTGCTTTTTCCTTGGGAGGCTGCCTTGTTAATAATGCTAGGGTAATACCAGAGCAAAACTGGTAACTCCAGCAGGACTTCTGGGGCCACTTAACAAATCGCCATATGGTTATCAGAGCTTTTGTTAAGACACCTTGGCTCCAAGAGTGTGGACAAAATGTAGTCTTCGGGACATATCCTTGATTGTATTGTAGCTTGGGGAGAAGAGGACATAAAGACTCTTACTGCGAGAAGGTTTCTTAAGTTACGAGTGTTGGGGATTCATGTGTGTTATTTGGTCAATGGTGATTTGCTTCTGGTTTGGGGCCAGCTTGTAACAGCAGGGCCTGTTATTAATCACTGGGCTGTATGTAGGCTTGCCATATGGTATATTGGGATCATTGTTGGAAGGTGCTGAGACTTCAGGGGAGACTGCAAGATGGATACAGAGCTGTGTGTGCCTGGGCTTGATGGCTTTCTATTGGGTGGGTGTTCTTGGCCAGTTGGCTTTGGTACTGTGCTGCCTGTGCTTCTTAGGGGTTTTGCGCGCTCTCTGTCAGTACAGGGTCTGATGCTTGTCCTGAATACCTGCCTCAGTGGGAGCTGAGACAGAGTTCTTCCCTGGAAGCAATTTTATGGTCCAGTTACTTTTGGGGAACTCTTGCATGTCTGAACTTTTAAGTAGAGTGCTGACTGGGTATGGAGACTGGGATGGGCTGCACAAGAACTGAAGGTGTATAGTAGTAAGGTGCTAGGAGCAAATAAAAAAAGGTAGGCTGGTCTTGCACAGGTAGGATCTAGGCTAGCATTGTGACCAACTTTGGCATTGTTATTAGTTTTTGAATGCTTGTATTTGTGCCTAATTGCATTTTCTATGATGTATAAATTAATACCTGTGTGATCAGTTGCGTGCCAGGCCAAGCAGGCTGGCTGCTGGCCAGCTGTCTGGCTGACAGAGCAGCACGAAATGGTGCACTCATGTGCTTCCTGGACAGCGGCCGCTCCAGTGCGGAAGGTCAGAATTGCATGAACATCACAGCTTCTGCTGGTTCTGTTTTGTCAGATCTTGCTTGTGATGCTGCTCAGGCAGCTGTGGACTGGAGAATTCCCTAGGAGGGTATAAGAAGTTTTATCAGTGTAAGAGTTGAAGCTTCCTGGAACCTTAAATCAAGTAAATTCCTAAAGGGAAAACTGCCTTGACCTGATTTTATAGGACTTTGTTTAAAATATGAAACTGACACTAGACTGTCTTCTTAGTCAGCATTCTGTGAGCTGAGCTGGTCACCCTGTGTGTGTGGAGAGTTTGAGAAATGAGTTAGTTTTCAAGGTTCTGAATGGGGATGGAAGTTTTGCAGAACATCATCAACTTGAGTGAATGGTTTATTTGGGGCAGATACACAGAAAATAAAGGCTGGGATGCCTAAAAGTTTAGTTGAAAATGACACTGCTTGAGGCTTAATCCCCAAGGGAAATCCTAGTGGAGAATTTGCACTGATCAAAGCTGTGGTAGAGTAAAATGCCAAGTGTATAGGAAAATACTAACCAAACTTGAATAGTCTTCCCTGGTACTGATTAGCACTCTGATAGCCCTTGATGCATCCCCTTTGACCTGTCACTTGACAGACTACTTTTGCTAATCCTATTTAAACTTAAAGCCTGCAGCTGCTTGTGCAATAGCTGATTTGTGATATACATTAGAAGCTCTTCAGATTTGTAGCAGTACTTACACCAGATCTTGTATATGTAGGAAAGGTTATTTCACCCCATTTGGGGATTTTCTTTGAGCAGAGCAAATGCCATCAGCAGGGACTTCTTAGCTGTAAGAGCTGTGTGCTGTTGGCTTGGCTTGCTTGGAGAGTAATGGCATTCCTTTCTCCAAAGCTGATTAACCTTACAGTTTCAAATTCTACGTAGGACTGAATTGTAATCATCCCGTCAACTAAAGAAGTTAAAATAGTGGAAGTGGTCAAGACTGACTGGTGGTGGTAAATGAGGACACAGGTGCTGTTTAAGATAAGATGGAGGCATACTTGAGCCTAGTAACTGAGTATTGTATTGTCCAGGCCATCACTTAGAAGGGCTTTAAATTTAACCAAATTTTCTGTTTCTGTCTTTGTGTAGACATGTGGGAGACCTTGGCAATGTGACTGCTAAAGGAGGAGTGGCAGAGGTGGAAATAGAAGATCCCATCATTTCTCTTAGTGGATCACACAGCATCATTGGACGTACCATGGTGGTAAGTGTCCTAGTGCCTACTGTGATGCTTTAAAGAGCTTTAGAGCAGTCTTGCCAGCAAGTGGAGACTTTTTGATGCTGGAGGCCATTCCTTGCTGTTTGTCACAGAACTTGTAGTGCAAGATTTCCAGTGTGTGGAGTTCTTTGAAGTCTTGCCTGGAAGTCCTCCAGGTATTGGTATGGCACTTCATTGCCATGAGATTTTAATTTTCGCCTGCCTTCCAAAGATGCCCTTCTGCATTTAACGTAACTTCTTCCAGCTACGAATGAATAAAGCAACCTGATTTGAGGAAGGAACTGGCAGTCTGGCACAAATGCTGTCACTGAAAGGAATGGCTGTGGGCATTTTGGGACACTGGTCACTCATACTGGTCTGGTAGCCGCTACTGTAACTTGTGCCATGGCATCCTTGGAGAAAGGAGGGAGGCAGAGGCTGAGTGGACTTGGCCATGGATGAGCTTTGTCAGTCTTGCCCCCTGCAGCTCCAGCTGAGATCACTACTCCTGCATGAAACAGACTTGGATGATGGTCAAGGACCAGGGAGTTGTGTAGTGTAGTGTTCTGGATAGTGTGGCCAAGGCACTGCACGTGCAGTACAGCCAGTGGCCTGGTGTTGTAAGGGTGTCAAGTCCAAGCTCGCTCTTGGACTAGTAATGACTTTTTTAAATACGGAGTTTTAGTGACTTGCAGCTCAGACAAATTCATCTGAAGGCAACTTCTTTTTTAGACAAGTCCAGTTTTAAGTTTTTAGCATGAGTATTGATTTTGGCATTCAGCATTGTACAATGACATGGGTTCTGTCTTGTGTAACACACCCTGCTGGTCACTGGCAGTGCTGCTTGTCTGCAGTAGTGAAAAATGTTGATCAGTTATGCAATAACATGAACTAAGGTATCTTCTGTTCTCTTTCAGGTCCATGAAAAGCGGGATGACTTAGGTAGAGGAGGAGACAACGAGAGCAAAATAACTGGGAATGCTGGACCTCGTTTAGCTTGTGGTGTAATTGGAATAGCAAAGAGTTAAGTATTGAAATGCTTAAGATGACAGTGATAAATGGGCTGTATTTCATTGCAAATGCTGTACTTGGCCTTCCTTGTGCAAGCAAAAGATTTATCACTTAATCTCATTACTGCTCTTCATTCTGAGTATCACTTAAACTGGTGAAGACTGACTTAATTTTGTATGGAGGTATATTGCAATTAAAGTTACCCTTATGGAATGTCTCTGTAGTCTTCTGCTAAAGCATCTGCTGTAATCTTTAAGTGTAATCTTCACTAACTGGAACTCCCATTCTGTGTAATGGAAGATGTTTAGTAGCAATCACATCTTGAACACAAAGCCTTTGAGTATGCTGTGTGATGTGGAGGATTAGCCTTAGGAGCTCTAGCAAGACTACTCACCAAAGAGCAGCAAGAACTGTATATATTGGGGCTTCCTCCTGGCAACGTTGCAGCATTTGTAGGTTTCAAAACTTGTGTAATAAACTTGCTGGGCAAATACACCTTGGTCTTGCTGTCTGTAAAAACCCAAAAACAACAAACCCCTACCCGCAGACTTGTTCATGTGGAAAGCAGGCCTGGACTTGATGTCAGGAGTTCATTTGCTAGACACCAACAGCATCCAGACTGCTTCCAGCCAGTAACTCTGGAAAAAGTAAGACCTGAGATCAGTCAGTATAGGAGTAACACTATCCTATGCTTTCCTGTGACAGAATGCCATGTTCTGTGGGAATAAACTGACACTGTCTGCAGGTAACAGCTGGGGTTTACATACTGGAGGACAGTTGCTGCTTTGCAGAAATGCCTTCTTGCTGTAAAATGTAATGGTGTGTTGCAGTTATGGCATTTGCATGTGACTGCAAACTGTGTGTGTGGTGAAGAAGCTGTAAGCATATAGAATGGTCTAGTTCCAGTGTGTGTCCTTATGCCTCATCTGGACCTCTGGCTGTGCGGGTTGTATTGTTCTGGGCTGGTGTGCAGTGCAAGTCTGTATGTGTTGGTGGAGATGACTTTCAAGCTACACAGTAGTGTCTAGTGTGGAATATGCCTTTCCTTAAAATGGATATACATAGCCAGAAGTTCTATATGTAATTTCATGAAGTGTTTCAGCAGTGTAATCACTGTGCACTAGTGTCAGCTTTCATTACTCTTGTATGTACCTCTTAAACAGAGATTTCCAAGTCTTTTGATAGAGAAAATTATTAGTTTTAATGAGACTTGTATCAACATTCCTTTATCTTGTACATAAGAGATATTCATGGAAGTAGTTGGCTGTAGTTGTAGACACCCAGATTCCAGTGTAGCACGTTACAAAAGGAATGGCGGTTGCTACTATGGCAAGAATACTGTACAAACACTTTAAACTTACATTCATTGCAGGTGGCGAACAATTGTGTGTACAGTCTCCACCCACCTGTACCTTTCCCAGTGGATTAGTCTATGCTCGGATTTAGCTGCTGCAGCAGAACTAAGGTACTGACTGCACCTTTCAGCTTCCCTCTTAAACAGCAGAGGGAGCGGAATACTGAACGCCCAGAAATACCACTGTCACCTCTGTGTTTCAGAGGATTGTGATCTTGTCTCCCCTTTCCCTAAGGGAGAAAAATGGCAAATGCTTGTCAGCTGTAGGTAGAGCTGTAGTGGAATGGGAGCTCTGGCAGCTCCATTGCTTGCCTCCTCTCCAGCTCTTCTCTGCTGCTTTTAAAGCCTCATATATACAGATGCTCAATGTCAAACCTGTTGGGTCACAGTGCTGATGGCACACAAGGCTGGAAGTCAATGCTGCATTGAAGGACATACAAGTAATGGTCTGTTTATGTACAAATCATTATAACTGGCCAGGCATAGGCTCAATAACAAAGGTGTTAATTGCTAACACTGTTTTGTCTTTATCAGTCATAGATGCTTATGCTGAGCTAATTAATCTTCCAGTACAAATTTATTGTCTTATTTTAAAGCCAGAAATTTGGCAGTTGTACAAGGGTAGGATAGTTACTCTGGTGTAAAGATGATGCATCACCAGTAAGTTTAGTATACAGTTACTGCTTCAGCAAGCAGTTAAACTGTTCTACAAAGGAACGTCCAAAATTTTCCTAGGCTTTGTTTTCAATTTCCTGAAAAGGGAAATGGAGAGAACATGAGGTGGCATTTGTGTGAACAGCTAAACTTGCCTTCCTTTCTTGTCTTCAGATACTTTAATAAAGTGTATTCATTAAAAAAGAAAATGCTATTTCCTTACAAAACTATGGCAGATTTTACCGAGAAAGGCAAGTCTTAAACCCAAGATATAAATGAAATATATATGTATGAAAAAAGTTAGTTCTACTGGCCCAGCATGAAACAAACATTAAGGACACAAGTTTTTACATGTGGAAGTCGAGTTCACTACAAGTATGTAAACAGTTTTTTTTCTCTTTATTCTGCTATTGCAAGAACATAAAAATATATGTCCTCTCCCCAGTCCAGAACTCCACGGTTGCTTTCCCACCCCCAGAAAAAAAATCCCTCTGCTGCAGAGCAGCTATGAAAAAGTACTGATGTAAGAAAGCAGCTGCCCTTCACATAGGGAAAAAAAATCAACTTTAAAAGTAGAACACACCTCTATCAAGGAGAAAAATAATTAAGTATGCACAGGATTCATATCATTTTCCAGCTACACTTCTAGAGTTTAACAAGCTTCAACTGGAGGCCTGGTGCTGCCTGAGCCCGGCAGCCTGGTGCGTTGCTGATGGATGAGTGTGTTTCTGAGCCGTCCTGCCAGGGCTCAGGCTCTGCTGGGTGCAGCACAGCTGTCTTTCGAAGGGCCAACCACCAAGAACTAGTGTTTGCCCTCTTAAAATCTGACAGAATTGCTCAAGTGATGCGGTGAGAAGATGGTAAAACTTCCACAAATACAAGAAAAAGATTCACTCTTTGTCCATCAGTCTGACAGGTACAACACTAGGTGGGTAAAAACTTCAAACCTACCTCTTGCAGGATTACAGGAGGCAGACAGCATTAACAGAGTCAACAGTAGAAACCCAGATTTGTGTGAAGGAAGAGGCAGCATTTTAAAATCCTTGCATGCCCTCCCACCTCCATTCTTTTTCCCAGCCCCCTCCCTTTAAAAAAAATAGGTTAGCATTTTATATCGTGTTTTGGTTTCTATCGATTTCTCTTTCACCCCACTTTCCAAAAAGCATCAATGAATAACAAGTACAAAAGATGCTGATCTGGTGAGCTTCCCAGCCCACCACACACAGTAATTTTATAACATTACAAGCAGAGCAGACTAAGGATGTCTGAAGGTGTCCACTTTTTTAAAAAAGGCTACTTAGGGCAACATTTACCACAGAACCATTGGGGGGAGGGGGGAGAGAGAAAAAAAAATAAAGAAAAAAACTGATTGCATTGCAAACACTGAACAGTTAACTCTTCAATTAACATTTTAAAACTACTACCTTCTTTTACCTAGTATGGTCAAGTAATCATTAAAATGCAGCGATCTAAAAATCAAGATGACTATTACAAATAAAAATGTGCTTCTGTGAATAACTATACAAACAGATGTATTTCTTTTTAACAAATATAAACAAAGCAGTCTAATTTAGACTCCAGTACAGCATCAACAGTTCAAACTTTAAGATGTTGAACACTCCTTTTCCACTTCAGTGCAGTGTAGGAAGAATAGCACACGTTAAGGTTTGTTACGAAAATAGAGTTTATTAAAAACACATCCCTATTGGTTTTGAGGAGCTTTCACCGTTACCTTTTCTTAAATTAAAAAAAAAATAGAAAGCACTTCTACTTCTGATTTGTAAACTTTTTAAAGTCAAAACTTTAAAAAAGTTACAGCAAAAATGGGTAACATTTTAATCATATCTTCAGTATTTTGTGTTATGTTGTGGCTATTTTAAATAGAAGGGAAGCAATCAAATTGCTTACAATTCCCCACTGACTACTGCGGGGCTGTGAGAGAAGCAGAAGCAAATATAATACAGCAGACTGTACAACTCTAAAGCTCTACACTCCAACAAATGTCACTGTCGTCTTTCGACAACTGCCAGTCTCTAGCGAGGAGCCTCTGCCACTGAGCCCAGATGCTTTTCTGCCTGCTCCACAGATGAGGTAGCCTCGGATGGTAACTCTTCAACAGGTTTTACACCTGCAGGTTCAGACTCTCCTGCAGCAAGTTCCGAAATAATGTCTGCATCTTCCATTTTGCCATGAGATTCATGGTTTTTGTTGTCATCTGCTTTGTCTGTCACCTCTGCTTTCTCCTTTCCTCGATTTTCTTCCTTGTCTCTGCGAGACTCCCTATCCCTTGAATCTCTCTCTCTGTCTCGATGTCCACTGGACCGTCTGCTTCTGTCCTCCAAGTCTCTGTGTCTATCACGCTCGGGGCTTCTTCTTCCCCAGTCTCGCCTGTCGCGATTACCAGGTCGCTCGTGATCTCGGTCATCGTTGCGGTTACCGTAGCGCTCACGATCGTTTTCTACCCGATTTCCAAAAGATCTTCTTCCAAACCTTTCCTGGTCTCTGTTAGGCGTGAATGTCTGCCTGTCATTCCTAAACTGCCTCCCATCTCTGTTATCCTCAGGTCCACCTGGCCCCCCGCTTCCCTGCATCGCCCCAGGTCTCACAAAATGACCCGGCGGTGGGAAGGGTGTTTTCATTCCGTGGGGGGGAGGCATCCCAAAGCCCCCCGGCCCTGGCGGGGGCCCTCTATGCATCATGTGGGGAGGCATGTGTCGCGGTGGCATCAAGGGAAACCGTTGCAGAGGAGGGGGTGGCATTCCTGGTGGTCGCTGGAGCGGGATCAATCCAGGCCGGGCACCCAAGAGGCCAGTCGATGGAGTCTGCAACCCGACAACAGGTGCTGGCGGGGGTGGCGCAACTCCTTGAGTGCCTGAAACGAACACACACATACACACACACACAGAGTAAAATCAGAGGCTGGCAGGAATGAAAAAAAGGCGATTTTCATAATTTCAAAAAATGTTCTGAAATTATCTTGTGAAATGAGCAACACCAAGATTGTGTCGGGGGGACGGCAGAGAGCAGCCTGGGAAGCTTCCTGTGCCGGTTTACGTCCTGTAAAGAGAGCACTACTTTAAGCAGAAGTCTGTGTTGTGCTAGGAGCAATTAATATTCAAACAGAAGTTACCGATCACTTATCCCAAAGGCTTCCTTTTGTGAAGAAGCCGTTGCCACTTTGTAGGTCAGGGCTCCTCCCGATCTCCAGCTCAGTGCCTTGCTTCACCAGCTGGGAACACCACTCTAATAAGGCTGTGCTTCCTAGGCTTCTAATTAAAGACACCTCGCCTCCTTTAATTAGCTTTAAAACCTTTCTCCTCTATTATAAACATGAGTGAAATCATATCTGACTAAAATGCTTGAGATTTAAACAGGTCACCAACATGACTTTCACTGTGCAGAGGAGGCAGCAGACAGAGTAAGCTGTGAAGGGAGAGGTAAGGTCTCAACAGGACAGGACAGGAAGTTCAATTTACCCTTCCAGAGAATAGGGATACAATAAAGTTTAATTTGAGTTTAATTTACCTTGCAATGTAACCGAAAAGGAAATGCAAAAGGTAATTTCTGTTGGGTATTTTTTAATACAATTTTCCACTCTTTATAGCACACAGCCAACACCAACTACTTTCCATTTTTTATTCCTTGTTTTTAGCAAAAACGTTTACTCTCTAAACACACCATTTGTGAAACCTCAGCCCAGAGCTTGTTGACATAAACACACCGAGACCAAATGAGCAAGGATTACCGAGCTCCAGATGAGGACTTCATACCAATAAGCATGAGACAGCTCATCTTGCGTGCCACCTTTTGTCTGAACCATGTTTCATGTTCTCTGCAGCTTTTACCCATGGTCTGTCTGCCCCTTCTGCTCACTGGCAGTTATCTACCTGAAAACAAGCTCCCCATCTGAGAAAGCATCTGGTGTTTTTCAAAATCCCAAACTGTCATCTAAAGGGATCAATGGCTGCCAGCAGAACAAGCACAAATCTCCCCTAATCCATCTTGCGTTCCTTTATAAATTTGTGGAGACTATAAATAATGTTTTATTTCCACGTATACTCATAAAACCTGAAAGTTAAGAATTTTATAACCTCTGCCCTGTGTAAAATTAAAATGTCAAATAGGTATGTAAATTAATACTAGAATTGAGTACTTGACAGTGTCGGTGAAAACTGCACTTGGAATTTCAGCTTCATGAGCACAGTGGAGCAGATATCCCAGATAACCTTCCATTCAGCTATCATAGCTTCCCTCTTCCTTCAACCGATTTATTTAGCATTTCTATCCCAACAACGCCTGAGCCGCCTGAAGAACGTTCTCATTGCCCTTTCACTCCCACTTCTTATGCTAAGAACATCTTGAAGAGAAACTTTTTTTATGTGAGTGCTCTTTATATTTGTATTAAAAGGAAATCATATTTTGCTGACCAGGTGAGCTCTGGTAACAAAGACGTGAATATTCTTCCACTCCATGGTACCATCTTACCTTCCCCTCCAAGCAGTCACTTGTAAGACACAGCTTGATAGGTCACACTCTTTGAAAGAGATGTTCCAGCAGCAACAGTGCATTTTTTTATTTCACTTTAAAACGCACAGCCTTCCCCCTCCTCCTGTTTATAACCAGTGCTGGAAGTCACCTAGTTCAAACTCATCCTTGACTCAGCACTACAGATCCAACGAGGTGGACTTGTGGCTAATGGTGTCATCCAACAATGTTATTTTGCTGAGTTCTGGGAATATTATTGTTGACGATAAGTACATTTTTCCGCAGAAGATTAAAAATAAGGCAAAAAGGAATAACTGAGCTCTAATGAGCTGAGGAGGATAAGCATATGCTTCTGTTCTATAGCAGCAGAGATGATGAGGGTTACAACAGTGTGAACATGAGGCAAGTGTGAAATGTCTTTTCAAATTTTACGAGTGATTTAATTTCTTATTTCTACAGAAAAGCCAGCACAGAAGCAGCGTAACAATATCTGAAACTCATTCTCTTTCAATCTCAACTGCATCAAATACTATTTATTTTAAACCAATCCCCCTCAAATTTTGAGGCTGCACTATTAAGAGTCTCCTTGCTGTACTAACAGATCAGGCACTAATTAAAACTTTAGTCTTAGAGTTGTCCAGAAATACATCCAAGTTTACAGAAAATGCCCAGTAAAATTAGTGGCACAGATTGCACACGCGTCTAGGAAAATGTAAAGCCCTTTTATTGTCTTATATAGGCCAAGACAGCATCTAAAATTCAAATAGCTTGCCAAACTTCAGAAGAAGTACTAGAACTCCTAGAGAAACAATAAAGTCATTGAATGACCATCTCATACGTGTGCAGATGAATGACAGAATTTATCTGCCTCAGCCTGTATTTTATTCATTTGTTCGTAAGTGTAAGCCTTTCTCTAGTAGACAACTTTGTCTTCTTGCTTAGGGATACAAAATACAACCATCCTTTTCACCAGCTGCTTATTCTGCACAACGTGGCTAAGACACTGCCTTTTATTACCAGACATAGCTTTTAACACAGAAGATGCCGTCCTCAGACCTTACACCGAATGCATTATTCTGTTCAACTGGGTGAAAACACAGACTGCTTTCACAACTCATTTTTATTTGCAACTTTTACCACAGATGCATAGTGAAAGGTCCTCAGAACTCCTGAAGAGTGTTTACTATGAAGAACACAGGTGCACTTGTACTAGGAAAAAACACTGCCAATCATAAGTGTCATTCCAGAGTTGCAAAAACAGTCACACAGTGTCCAAAGTTTTGTAATTTCACTTTACTCAGAAGACATAGCCCAAAATGCATCTGTCTTGAAGAAGCGTCTTCTATCCAGAGAGGTCACAGGAGTCATCCTGTTTTGATAAATTAGGTAGTAAACCAGATTTCTGTGCCACTGTAATTCCATTTCTGGCTATGTCCTCTTCTGGGTGGATAAATCTCATGTTCCCTTGTGACAATTATCAGTGTTATGACTGTGAACGTAACTGATAAGCGTAGCATATGATTTTAACTGGTCTGCTCAGTAAGTGATTATAGTGTCTTTTAGAATCTGTTAAATCACTTCTCAGCTGTGCTGTTACAAGAAAGCAAGTACAAGGAGGAATAGACACAGCTATCCTGCTTCAAATATACCTCCTTTGCAAATCTGATAGAAATATATATGAGAACAAGAAGTCAAAAGCTTACAATTCAGGCTAAAGGTTTACACTTTGAATTTGCTGCTCTACAACATTCAGCGTGTAACATGAAATCTCCCATTGCTGTCCAGTGTTGCACCTTAATAACAGAACATTAAATCCTACCAAGAAATTCTTGAAAGAGGGACAATGTTGTAAGTCTTGTATCTTTTTCTGAAGTTAGATTCAGAACCCTTTAGGCCAGACCAAGACTGTAAAGAAAGAAGCTTAAACTTAAGAGTCTACATATCGATTCATGGTTTAAGTAACTTGCCATAAATACCAACACTTTTCAGGGTAGTCAATGTCCATCATTGAAGCCAGAAGGAGCTTCCTCCTACTTGTGCAAGATGCTTAAACAGGGATGTAATGAGGGTCAAATAACATTATGTGTACAGTGTTGGTTATTGGTATTACGACTTCTAAAATTCCTGTTTATAAAACATACACTAAATTGACCAGGGTCAAAGGAATCATCAAGGCAAAACTGAATTCCATGAATGGTGCTTGAGAGTTCACGTTACCTTACCTCTGAATTCTCATTTGGTAGTATTATGTAAGCAACATTCATATATATTAATTAGCCAACATGCAGTGTTCCTGTTATGCTTTTAAAAGGCCATCACAAGAAATCTGGAAATGTATTAGGTTTATCACTGTTCATATCCTGTATTAATAAAAAGCTCATCCTTCCTGTGAAGGAAGTGTCCACTTTACGATAGAGTAATACTCTGATGAGCTCACAGAATATTGTAGTCTGTCTTTCATAATTTAATGCAGATCACAAAAAGACTGTGTAGTTACTGAGAAAAAATCAGCAAGGGAGAAAAGAATAATAATTCAGCATGCAGTAACAGGAAACGAATACCAAGTTCGAAGAGAACTACAGTATAATTAATCTTTGAGAACAGCTTGTAGAATAGACTGTATTTATCACTGTAGGAATTTCGGCAAAGAAAGCACTAGATCAGAACCTACAAACTGCAATACAGGCTCTTTAATCAAGATAAGAGATCACAGAATCTGAATATTCAAAACACAGCATCTGCAACAGCAGTTTATTACTGGTCCAAATTACATCTTGTCTCAACACTAAAAACAGGTTGGCAAATAAGAAATGGTTTAAAAACCTGTCACTTTCTGCAATATGCACACATAAAAGGAGTCTAAAAATATCTGCTTTGCAGATCATTTAAAAAATTACATATGAGTACACACTCACAAACCCAGTTACAGTCTGGATAATCTTGTTCGAATTAAGAACAAGAAGCTATAACAGCAGCATTTATGATCAAGGATACAACTAATCAAAACAACCTGAGTGTGGTTTTCAGAAATAAAGACAAGAAATTCAGGCACAATGTCCACAAGGGATCCCTCCTCTGAAGCACAAACATGTAATTCTTTCATCACTTTCAACAGAGACACTGGAGAAATGAATGAAATCAGTGGAGATGAAACAGAACGTAACTGACATCACTAAGAAAGCATACGAAATCTTACAATAATCAATTTAGAATTACTTTGTAACAAATCTCCCATATAAAAACTGAACAGGTAGATATATATTCTTCATTTTGAAGTTACAAAAAATAGAAAAGATCTCCTGTGTTTGTACACATTACATAAGGTGTTCTCAAGCAAGGTTAAGATTAGATTTCTAAGACAGTCTCTTCAGAGCAATCTTCGTTCCTTGAATTCAGCCTGCTGAAGTAAGTTCTTCTATCCTGCCCAAATATCCGAAGAACTTTTCTTCATTCTTCATGTTACACTACTCAAGACCCTTCATCCCTATTTCCCCAAGCAGAGTCCTCATGACATACTTCATGATGCTGCCAAACAAATCTTTCTTCCACCTTCTTATCTCAGCTTGGAGAGCGACATCATGGGAATGTGTAATGAGCAGTTTGAGGACGTCGTGAGAAACCAGTCACACGATCAGTCATCTATTCAAATTGCTAAACCATGCACTTGTGAATATGAGGTCCTTTGTCTGAAGCATTTGATTTCCCTTGTCTGCACTTCCCCATGGCTGCCTGAGGGTGATGCTGTACCTATTTATGTAGTTAGTCCAGTTCACCTGCTTCTGACTGGTACAAGACTGTAGGTCAGTCACTAAGGCTGCATTTAAATTCTCAAGCCCGCAAGTACTTCTGGGCTCCAGGACCTGGATGCCTATGTAGATTGCATCTCATGTCCGCACACGTGGTGAAACCCTGGCACACTCCATTTCCCATGCTTTGATTTCCCCAGGAGTGAAACCTGATACACAATGAAAAGGAAGGAACGGTGATGCAGCCTGGCTTTGCTATCTACATCAGCATAAGTGGTGGAAAACATCACCTCTCTCATGTTTTCCTTCTAGCATAAGGAGAGACCAGATCTGGACACTCATGCAGAGCTGCTCAGCTCAATTAATAAGTGAAGCAAAGTGGTTTTAAGAAGACAGTTTCATTCGTATTAACTTAGTGAAAAGTTTTAAAAGCAAAGAAAACTGATAATAATCTTTAATCACGTAAAGTATTGTAATCTCTTTCTTCTAGTTTTCTTGTATCTTTTATCAGATTGTAAACATCTTCCTTAACTCCGAAATGTGAGAAGATTTTATATAATTCCTTGATGATAAATATATTCTTGAAACAAGACACCGATCAACATAAAACGCCATTACTTAAGTAAACACACAGATCTCTACACTATTACTCCAGGACTACTCTGTAAGCTCACACGTGCAATCTTTTAAAAAGAAAAACCTCTACTATCTCCTTTTTGATGAGACTGAACTTTGCAAGAAGTCACTCTGACCACATGGACAACTTCATCTGCATCAACTATTCAGTGAATTTATATAAACAAAGGCAAGTTCTTAATCTTCAGATTTATCAAATTCTGCTTCCTTGAATTTGTAAGAATAAAAAAAGCTATTGTTCAAGTAACTAATATGAGTATATAATTTAATTCACTATAGTCTTTATTCTGTAATGTATTTTTCTTACGCTTATAGTGAAACAGTAAACTGCAGAGTAACTTAATACATTCCAAAGGCCTGGAATAAAATGTTCAAGTTATGTCATGTACGACGTAGTACCAGGAAACTTCCAAAATGTGGTAATACTGTATCATAATCACAAAAACTGTAATTTAATCATTGAGATGTGAATGTCTTGAATGTGTAGTCTCATAATTCATGTCACTACAAAATTCCCTGAATCCATGGTGTCACAGATTTTTTTTTAAGTTTTTCTCTGTTTGCCAGGTGTCCAAGATATTCTAAAACAATTAACTGCTGGCTTTACATATCTGTTTTGACAGAGAGCATGATGTTCAGAGAGAAGCAGCTCTTCAGTTTTTGAAAAATGCCTTTTAAAAGGGTCATTTCAATTTTCCACCATGAAGCATCCAAAAATCACTAGTCATGGATGGAAAATATAGCTGTCAAATCCTCTCAGGAGACCAGTATTTGGGCTTTTTTTAGTGTACACTGTAGAGTTCTGAGCAGAAACACTAAAAATTAACTTTATTTACTTGCTAGGCTCTCATTTAGAGGTCTGAAGTCCCATAAATGTAATAATCTCATTAAAATTTGCAGGAAACAAGTCTCAAGTATATTCTTGACATTGACTCATAGATCTTAACATCCTAAAATAAATATTTAGCAGATCTTTGTAACACTAAACAGTATACTCGCTTTAAAAAAATCTCATGATATGATATGAACTTAGTCAGAAGTAATTTATATGACATCCAAAGTTACCTTGGTTTTGGTAGGTAAAATACCGTTTTGTAATATTTAAATAAGGTAACATTGTTAAAAAGGTTTTTAAACCTGTAATACTACAGGGCTGAATAAAAGCTTCTGGATTTCCATTTTATTAAAATAGTTGATTTCATACATAAATCTGAAAATCCAGTATTCTTTTTTAAAAATACACTAAAAAATACTATTTCTCTGTAAATTAATTTTATACAGGTAATAGTTGAGTCTAAAAATAGTTCATATAGCATACAGGTTTTTTAAGTTAATTTTCTGTATTGTGTAAAGCTCGGTTTGTTAAAAGCAGACAGGGTTTCGTTCTGTCGATAAATGTAATGTCTTTTTTGTTTCTTCAGAAAACGGATCTTCAATAATAAATAAAATGACTGCTCCTTCTGTGCAAAATCAAGCCTCTAAAAATTAACCAAAAGCCACCAGAAGGACAGAAATTTCAGCAAGTTTAGAAAAGTCTACCTTACTTTCCCATGTCAGTAGCAAAATCAAAATCCTATTTTGAATTCGGGGAACAATAAACTGAAGAATACATACAAAAATGAACTTACCAAGAAGGGGAACACCTTGGGTGACAGGAGCAGGAACATTAGTAGGTGCTACAGGAGGTGGAACAGTCCCATATATTTTGGAACTATCAGTAGTTTCAGCATTCCCTCTGGATCCAGAAACAACTGTTGGGATGGGATTTCCTACAGATGAATCTTTTGTAGTGTCTTCATTCACACCAGTTGCTGTAGCTAAAAAATAATGCATTGGTATATTAAAAAATGTCAGCTTTTCTGCTTGCACGATACCTTCCTTCTACTGTCGGTTGCACAAGATTTAAACACTTACAATTGGGTATGTTTACTGCTGGAGTGTGAGGAACAGATACTGGAGGAGTTATAGGTGGTGGCGGTCCAGGAGGAAGAAAGCCTATAAAAAAAGTATATATTAACACTATCACTTTACCAAAATCACACTTGTGCAGTTTATATGGAAAATGCTTTTAACTGCTGTATGGTTAAAAAAAGGACTTAGTATTCCTAAAAATACATAAATATACCTGGGGGTAAATGCATTGGGTTGAAACCAGGTCGTAAAAACGGAGGCGGCGGTGGTGGTGGCACTCCAGGAGCAAACCCAGGAGGTGGGATTCCTAAAGGTGCTGTGAAAGCTGGTGGCTGGAGTGCACCAACCACAGGAGGACCTGATGGATGTGGTGGAACCTAAAAAAAAAGGAAAGGTAAAATGTGTTACCTCAAGACGGAATGGATTATTTTTTGTTCAGCTGCAGAGTGCAGTCTTCTGCGCTTTGTCCATCAAAACAAGAAAATTTAAGCTATCTTAAATTACATAACTGATTTAATTAGCAGTCAAAGAACTCCAACAACCTGAAATATCAACACTGATCTTGTTTGCGTTTGTTCTTTAAGAAAATATTATTCTCTGTAGTAAATCAATATTAATGCATGCTGGTTACTCATTTAAATAAATGCTTCACACAGTAGCTGGAATTAATTTTAACATCCAGCATGATACACTATAATGCACACAACTCTGAAGCAATTAAAAATGTTTCCTTTTTTCTTTTTTTAGCTACCTGAGTTTGAATATTATATTAGTGACTATTGTTTCCTTATCAATTTCTTTCTAAAAATTTTGATTTATATCAAGCTCTGAATGAAAACTGATTTTAAATTAAGACACTCCTTAGACTCATATCTAAGAGCTTATTTTAAAAGCTGCATCAAATGTGTGGGAATTAAGAGGGAAAAAATAATTAAAATATGCTCTGCATTTAAAATGGATTTATTTAAGCAAAAGCGAGCTGTGTACTCAAGTGATCGTAACTCACTTGCCACCATGACCATCAAAATTTCAGAATTATTACATGGAGACACTTCATAACTCATTTTTTTATTTCTAGAGTGAAAAAGGAAAAGCCTTTACTGTTTTATTCTCAGAAATGAAAGAAGGGGCATTAAACCAGAGAAAGCAAAATATTCTCCTTACACCTGGGGAAAATGTTAAAGCTGCCAAGGACTTGACACCACTTCAAATTTCTGCTCCAAGTCCTTTACCAATGTCTAGGTTCACGAGCTGAGGCACAATAAACTTGCTCTATCAGAATTTTAAAATCAACTAATTACAGTAGGATTTCATTCATTAGGTGCAGATGACTCCTTTTAGTTTTAAATGGGTTATTTATTGGTTTATACTAATCTGCTGATTAGGCCCTGGCCTGAGGTTTACCTAACTGAGCAGGATGTGAGAAACTACTGGATGTGACAGGATAAACTGCCAAGTATGACAGATAATGTGAGAAGCTGACAAAAGTTACAAATGGCACCATGAGGGATGGCTGGATTCTGCAGGTGGTTAAGGGGTTATGTGAACAGCAGCCAAATTTCAGAGAGAAGCAGAAAGGAGCACTGGGTCCTTCTGGGGACTAGGACCTTGCAAGGCCAACAGTGACAAGTAAGCGTATCTAGAAGTACCATTTATGGCTAAGACTACATAGATGAACGTTAACTTCGGGTAATCCTGGAGGTGTATCCATTAATCACAGTTAAAGCTTTAGAAAAATTGCTCCAAAACAGCAACCTAACAGTCTCAGCAAGCTTTTTGTTTGTTTTAGAGGGCACTCCTTTAAAACTTACAAAATCACCTCGTCATAGCAACAGATCAGTCGATCACAGTGATTTTCTGTGAAGCAAGCATTCATACATGGAATGTGGGCATAGCAGAAGGAATTGAGGAGGGGTCTCAAAAAGGCAAAAAGTTTAAAAAAAAGAGGGGAAACTTGCTGTCAGTCCTTAAGCCAGAGGTGTCAAACTCATGGCCCATGGGCCAAATCCAGCCCTCCACCTTGTTGTATCCAGCCCGGCACCTTGTTTTTACCCAGTGGCAGTGCCGAGCTCCTTTCCCCTGCGCTCCTGCCAGCGCCAGTCACGTGTGCAGCGTGTGACACGCGTTACACTGCAGGAGCAGGAGAATGGCGGAAGCCGTGAGCTTGACACTGCTGTGTTAAAGTAGTTAAAAGCTGAGAAAACTGTGGATGAAGCATGTGGATGCAATGGCTTGAGGAGGTATAATGAATTGTAAAATATTATGATAGAACCAGAACAGAAGAAACATCAAAAGAAGATGATTTAGATACACATTAGAATACGGTCATACCTAATTATCCAAGCTTAACTGCTGTACTTATTTTTTTCTAAAAAGTTAAGCCTCTAATACATAATTTAAGTAACGTTAAAACTTTTCCTTTAAGTAGAAAGAAAAGGAAGGAGGTAAAAATCTGTACATAAATGTCACAACACCTAATATAAAATATAATTTGAAGTATAAAATTTCTCTGTTAAAAAGATGGAACCAATGGCTAAAAAACACTGACAGATAACAAACACAGAGGTCCGGTGAACAGTTTTAGAGCAAGAGCTAATGAATTGGACAAAACTAATAAAAATGCTACTAGGGAGACTCTATTATTTGGGAGACAAACATTGGGAAAGTCTGGTATTTTACTAGCAACCCTGGAAACTGGAATAACTAAATTATCGGTAACTGTAATGCAGACTGTCAGGTGCATCTCAGTGAACACATCCTGGGGTTTGACCTGTGTCCAGGTATAACTATTTCTTACTGCACACCTCTTAGACTGTGACTTAAAAGAAAATCATTGGCCCTGTAAACTAAAGTCTACCTACAGTGCTCCAAGACAAGTAAATATATGTATTTAAGAACACCTGGAGTCTCCAGCAGGAAGACTGCAAAGGAGGAGTCTGCTAGTTTCATTCAGTAGGATAGGTATGGGATGGATACTGGACCAATGCACAACTCCTACATAGAGAGAAGGAGCACATGGGACTGAGAAATACATCAGGAAATTTGGGAGGTATATACTCAATTTGGACTGAAAACCTGTTCAATGAAGAAAAGGGACTTTGGGTTGGACTGGGAAACTTATGGGAAGGGTGGCCACAGCAAAACACCTGGACTTCAAAGTATAACCCTGGCAAAGCTCAAGCAGTTCACTGTAAAAAAAATGGCAATTTTGGTAGGGTAACACCAAGCTTTTCCAGGAGAACGGAACATCAATTGCCCAAAACCTTGTCAGTGAATGCATAACACAAGTGATACCACAAGTGCTATTAAATAAAACTCAATAACCAAGAGATAGGCTTAAGTTGGTCTTGGGCCTACCCTCAGAGTGGACTACTGAGGCTGACTACTCAGATCTGAAAAAGGGGGAGCAGATTCAGCAATAGCTCAGATACCTGAATCTATAGGCAAGAAAGTGCTCACTCCAGTGGCACAATACAATAGAAGCATTCTACCTATCTTGGAAACAACCTGAGGCCCTGTTGCTAGGAAGATACTATGTGTGCAATTGAGGCAAAAGAACCAGACTTACCTATGCAGGCTATCACTCTTAGAAGGACGTTATTGATTTTAACTCTCTTACTACACACAGGTTCCATTCACGTGTCAAGGTGACACCGGCAATAACCGGAGGTCAGTCTGCAGTTAGTTACACCGCTCCCAGATAATGTCCAGCACAGCACGACTCCATCCCTATGCATCCAGCTCATGCAGGTGGGTAGCACAGAAAGCCCATTCAGGCTCCAACAGAGAAAGGAGTGATGCAGCTCCTTTCTACACTACCTTTAAGCATGGGATTTTGGGCAGTGGGCAGGTCACAAACCTGCTGACTAGACCCTGGCCTGAAGTTAAGCTTCATGGGAAAGGGCATTAAGAGCATGAGAAACTACTGCACACAACATAAGAAAGGGACAGACATGACAGATAACAATGTGTGAAGCTGACAGGTTACAGATAGCAAGTGCCATAAGAGCAGGCTGGTTAACAGGGTGCTTTGTGATCAACAGCCAAATTTCAAAGACAACCAGAAAGGAGCACTTGGGATCTTACAGGGAAAAGGACCTTGTGAGGCCAACAGTACATAAGCAAGCATATCCAGGAATACCATACCAGGACAATATTACTTATTATAACAAATAGCAAATATGGGTAAGAATGCAGCATAACTGGGACAAACAAGGAAAAAAATAATTAGGGGAGAGTGGTTTGCTTGGGGGGAGACTGGAGTGGAGAAAGAGAGGGGAAAGCACAACAAAAAGGAATGTCAAGAAGTGGGAAAAGAGAGTAAGCTACGGGAATCTTGCAGCCAGAGCTGTTTGGGCTTAACACGTCAGGCAGCGCCATGCTTGATCACTGCAGCCTGAATCAGGACAATGCATAAAGCCTATTCTGACATACCACACACATCAAACCTGCTTCTTCAGTCAGAGGAACCAGGGTGGGCAGGGTGCTTTCCGTGGCTAAGAGGGGAGTAGCCAGACAGACGGATCGAGCAACCTGGTATCACTGCACTGATGCCCTTTCCATCTGGACAGCAGCAGCAGCTACCCCACACTCAAAAACTTCCCTACCTCTTACATTCCCAAACACTGAGGCCAAATACAAATGAAAGCACTTCTGATTATATCAGAGGACAAAACCACATCAGCTAATTAAAATGCACTCTACAAAGTTACTTAAACAGAACAAGTGGAATATCATGAGCCTTTCTCTTTAGGTATTAGGTCACATTTGCATATTATAAAACATGTTATTTTTATTCCTAACACCACTACCATCATCACAGCTGAACTGAATTTCTAAGTTTTAAGAAATATTTACAGATTATTAAGCCACTATAATTTTATGGTCAGAGAAGACAACTGAATTGGTCAAGTACAAAACAGCAGAAGAATGTTCATAGTGAAACCAAAGATGAAGACTAAATATAGTTCCCTGATCCTGCCTCGAATCAGTGAGGACAAAAGTTTCTTTGCCATAATAAAAAACTCTGACACTGATGAGGCTGAGACAAGCAATCAGCACACTCAATACATTCTGAAACTGTTTTTTTCTTTAAATTTTCTTTTGTAGCATGGATTTAAGGAAAATAAACAAGATCACTACTATGTAACATGGTTAATGGCTATTAAAACTCTCTGAAATTAGAAATTTTACTTATATGTTCATTTAGTAATAATACCTTACAGCGTTTCAGGAATTCTATGTCAAAACAACAAAAAAATCAACATACTATGCTCTCAAATCATGTAATTGGCTAAATTATACATGTCTGAGTTCTTGATCTTTTCTGAGTGTCTGACAAATTGTTCATAAATCACATTTTATCAAAACGGAAAATAATTTTATTCACAGTACCTTTTGGGAGAAGGTATACTGCTATTTTAACAGTGACAAGAAAGGAACTATTACTACAAAAGTAGTAACGTGTCTGTCATTAAGTAAAGCTAAAAGAAATATATTATAAAACACTGGAGAGAGTAAACATTATTACACACTACTTAATGGTAAAATTTCAGAGGGTTCTTGTGAATGAACGTACAACATCAGCTTTGACTTAAGAACCACTGTAACAACAAAGGGTACAGTATGAAAATTTTTATATTAAATTCCCAAAGGCTATTCAAAAAGCATATACACATGAAAAAACATGAAATTAGCATGTATATTTTAGGCCTCAGTAAGGAAAATTAATTAGGAAAACAAGCAAAAAGAAAACATAATGCAATCCTAATACTGAGAGGATGCAATTCAGTCCATTAATAAAAAGAACGTACTGCAATAATTTATCCGGGACTGAGAGAACAGATACTAGAAATACAGTCCTACAATACTTAAAATAAAGATCTGGCAGACAAGCATATGCTCTGTCTACATTAGCATTAGAGCAGCAACAAGGTTTTGGAGCAAGACCTCCATCATTCCCACTAACCACATGTTGACTCACTTCCCAGACTGTTCTGGGAGATGCAAAGTACATTTTTCAGGGAAATCAAACCACATGCTCTACTCCAACCAGGCACAAAACATGCTCCAAGCCCTAAAAAGTTTGGGTTTTTTTCAAGTCTTCCATTGCCACTGTGACGTGGAAGAAAAAGAATGTTTTTCTATGAGATTGCATTGCTTTTACTTGAAGAAGCTCAAGTAATGGATTTCAGGTGCATAGGTGATTAATGGCACAGAAAAGTTATCTTCATAAATTGACAGCATAGCCAGTCTGCTAACAAGAGCATTTTTAACTAGGGACAACAACATCACACACACAAAGAAGTTATCATTCATCGTATTTCTTCCCTCTCTTAAACTTAAGCATTGCCATACTGAATTATTATTTAAAGTCAGCTTTTGTTTAAATACGCAGAGCAAATGAGAAGCAACTCTCACCTGTGGAGGAGGTACTGTTATCGGTGCAGGCATGGGAACGGGAATCGGAACAGGTAAAGCTTTAGGTATTGGTGACACTGGTTCATTATGTGTAGCTTCTGCACCCCCATTTTGAGCTACTTCATTTTCAGACTTCTTGGGAATCCCTTTCCACTCTACACAAAAAAACCCAAACATAAAACTACTTCAGTAGAAGTGGACAAGCAGTCAAGTATTGTCATGTAAAACTAACCATACTTCGTGATGTTTAAAAAAATGACATAATTAAAACTATTCAGATAATGAGAAGCACAGAGCTAAGAAGCATTTAAACATATTTCTGAAAATAAAGACTCCAAACCACTTTAAACACAATACAGTGAATCACTGAAGCATGGCAAGTAACGTTATTCCTTTCATTAGTCATTAAACAATACTTTGCACTGACAGCATTCATACACGTCCAGGAATCTGAAACACATTATCTGTAACAAAACCAGCAAGGCTGTTCTGGGACAAGTTTTCAACAGATTCATTTCACTGCTCTAGAGCAAGAAGGTAGTAGGTTTTTCACTAATTTGAGAAGTCACTTCTGAAGAACCAACATTTTCAATCTTGAACAAACAAGAAAGAAAATACAACATTAAAGAATCACAGCAAAACAAGTGAAACATCAAACATAGCTTTAAACCAAGTTTACACAAGAAACATGTTTGTCAGAACTTCGTAAGTTCTGCTAAGCAGAAAAAAAAAGGAATCACTGAAGAGGCATTATGTAAAGGGAAAAGTACTGCGAAGACTGGAGCACACAGAGGTTATGTTTATCACTCATAGTACTTTCATTCAAAATACACATTCAACTTATTTTTGTGTATTCATCATGAAGAGGTGCTACTATTCAGAATAAATATCACCTATTTAGGGCAGACAGGACAGAATGACAAAACCCTGAAATAAACACACCACACAATGGTTAAAACCAACACAGTAGTCTAGAGCAATTTCAATTTTTAAGTACAGCATTCATTTAATATTACTTTAAAAATCCCAACATTCAGCACACTAGTGACTCTATATTGATTTAAAGCCTGTAATTGATTGGAAGTTGATGATTACAATAGACATCATCTTAATACAACCATAGGAGCCTGCTAGTTTCACTGCTTATATACAAAATAACAAGAATTCTATTTAGGTCACTATAAATATAAGACTCACTAAAGGAACTCAAAATGTCACAAGTCTGAAAACTACAGGCACTTTTTGAGAAATTATAAAGTTGTTGTCAGCTCAGTTGCTGCACAAGTACTCCAAAGGCAGGCTCCTTTGCTAGGGGTACCTCACACAAACTGGGAGGGGAGGAAAATGACCTGGCTGGCTCTGAGATGAACAAGTACAACACACTTGTATCATGCACTACCATCAAGGGCAAACACCAGCACAGCTGACAGGTCACCTGGTATCCACTTGCATTTTCAGACCAGTCTCTGGTAACACAGCTGCACAACTCCTGATGCGGGACTGTCATTAACTATTTAGAAACTCTCTGTAATGTATGTGTTACACATGCTGTATTTCGAGGATTTAATATGCACCCCAGAATCAGGAAAGTCAGCCCCATCAACTTCAGTACACGAGCACAAAGGACAAATTTTTAAAAGGATAAATACTTTCCAATACTTTACCTGGACTAAGAGTTTCATTGTCCAACATTCCTCCTTCACAGAAACTTTCAAGATCTTCAGGTTTCACTTTGTCCCATGGTATGTAAGTAACACCTAATTCTACATCCCAATACTGCTTGTAATCTGGCTTTATTCCTTTATTCAAAGCCCATGCAATCTTGTAGGGAAAAAAAATACACGTAGTCAGTAAAATATTTCTATTTTAATGGATTTAATATTTAGTTCTCACCAAACAGCATTACCAATTTGAGGCTAAAAAGCAAAAAATAACACTAAATGAAAGAACATGAAAACCAGATTTATTACAAAACTCTGAAATAAGAGGGTTTTTTTAAAACAGATTTTTTTAAAGCAAGGCAGTTATTGGCTTGGTTCTTGCATACAATTTGTAAAAACGTATAAAGGCAGTTTTTTTCAATTGTTCCCAAGTCACTAAGATTAATTCTATTTCCCTTCAGAGGACAGTATCACAGTCCAATACAATAGTCTACAAAAGGAAGAACTTCACTCATGAATGAGTTCTGCCTTATTTATCAGTACACATATACAATTAAATTCACTTATGAGACAAACAACAAGATAAACAAGTTGAGTCCACTGTAATCACTAAAAGGACACCCTTTTTGTCAGTTAAAACAGAAAGTTACTGGCAAACGTTCCTTGAAAGTGTGTAATCACATCATGGAACAGGAAGAATATTTATTGATAAAAAAAAGTGGTAAATAAATTTACAGAATACCATACCCAGAATACACAGAAGTCTAAAATATTCACAAGTCTACAATAGAGGAATAAGAATTAGAGTAATTACAGCAACTTTAGTACATTTTCCAAAAAGTACCTTTATAGATTTCTGATTGACTTTGAAGTTTCCTCGGCTCAGTTTTTGTAGGGCACGGTAAGCATCTTGTCTGTGAACCATAACAATATAGGCACATCCTCTAGGCGGTATCATCTGTTTGTATTTTAAGAAAAAAAATTGGTTTTGCTAGCAAATTAACATAGTAATGAACAACATTCAAGTGTTCAATTACAGTAAGCTAGAATATCATCTAGTATTTCAAAAAGGACTATGGAAGTATGAAAGATAATGTTAGGTTAAGAGGTTAAGATAGCCAGTATCTTCTGGAAATACAAATCTTTAGTAAATTAAAAGGAACTTCTTACATGGAAAGTTTTAAACTCTATTCCATGTGACAATATGGATGACTTGTACATTTAATCCTTTAAAATTTTTAAACAGTAGTGTTCATGTAAATGCTGTGGTCTGGCAATTAGTTACTTTGTTGGAAGAAACAAGACACTGTAATATCCCACTCCATTCCATTTATCACAAGCTGCCAGCTGTACCTCCACATTCAGTTTTATCTGCAGTTTTGTAATAATTTATTATTTGTAATGCATTTGACAAAAAACTTCTATGTAGTTTTACAAAATTTGGAAATAGGAAGAAAATTACAGTCAATTCTTATTGTTTATGTGTTTAAATGAAATCTTATAGCTAGCAGAACAGCTATCATTTATACATAAAAATATCCTTAAGTACAGCAAAGCATAACATGCTTCTCTATGTTTATGCCTAAAATGATAGAAGAAAAACAAGCAAAAGAAACGAGAACTCCAGCTGAGTCCACATTTTTGCAATCAAACAAAATGGAGCAGACAAGAAACTCAGCACCACAGCATTTAATCCTGTACCCATCTCTTCAACAGCCCTTTCTCACTGAATTCTCTCCAAACAAAGCACAATTTTTATGAAAATGGGATACTTTTCTGCATTACCCCCAAGAGCATTTTTAAATGGCAAGAAACTAAAGCAAATGCCTTCTTGTTTTTCTGCAAAGTGAACAAATAAACAGTTTACATATTGAAAAACACAACCATACAGGAAATGAGAGCTCTTGACTCTTTTAAACACACCAAAAATAAAGCTGTCTTAAAATAATCTGAAAAGACTTTCTAACCCATACATATCAGAGGAGCTTACACTGTACCACTTATACTTACATTTATTGATTCAATTGGGCCAAACTCCTCCAAAAGACTTCCAACATCCTGCTGAGTTGTCCTTTTGTCAAGTTGTCCCACCCAAAGTGTAGTACTACAAACTACAACCAGAGTTAACACAGATTGTAAGAGCACTTGGAAATACACATTTCACTAGTCAGAATGTCAGAAACTTCTTCCTTGCCTGCCTGGAACTGCATTAACAGTTAACTATGACAACTACATCAAAATCATTGCTCAAACTCGCTCACTGAGAAGCTCTCCAGTTAACTCATAATACTAAAGTGACCTAGAAGTTCCAATGATTGTGGTCTCTGCAAATCGCCACAAAGAGGAAAAATACACTTTGTTGCTAACAATGCTCCATGAAAAATCCCAGCACACGGAGTGAATATTTCACAACAAGGTATTGCACTCTGCTTAGTATGAAATCCAAGCCACAGGCTACCAACGCAACTTAGGTATGGTAGTTATTGGCAAGACAATAATTAGATTTATAATGACACTCACCCACCACTAGCAAGATTTTCCTTCAGAATGTGGTGATAATTCAAGTCTAGTGAGCAATCAATCTTTTAACCTCTCTAGCAACCTATTCAGTGTCATTTGTTTCACAGCAAAGTGAAAAATTATTGGCACAAGCTTTCACTTTCAGGAAAGAGTAAGCAACACATGCTTATCCGACTTCATGCTTTGAGTAATAAAATAGCAGATGAGCTCAAAGTATCGCATTTGCTGAAGACTACTACAGCAACATTTAATACTCATCTATGTTTTTCCCATTAAGTGATACAAAACTGCAAACATAAAAGCATTGTATGACAGAATCTGGGAGAGATTTAGGCAAATGCATCTTACACCACTGCCAGCATGCTTTTAATGAACAGCTAGTAAGTCTTTGCAGTCCTTTTAAATTAATAGTACTGTCATTCACAAGACTCTGGCTAGTTAAAACCCTAGTTTTTGTCCCTCATATAAAAAAGGACGTTTTTGTTTTACTTGATGACCCCAGAAAAGATTCCACACTCTCCAGGAATATTCAGAAGACAACTACTACATTTTTTGACTATAAACACAGCAAAGCCAGGATTATTTCAGAAATATAATACTAGCCTATGTGTTTTCCAAGTTAAAGCTCCCTTCCAGGTTTGAGACACACAGAACACTGAATCATTAGAAAAACCATAATAATGTGCTCAACTTCTTGTTGCTTAATCTGCTTTACTTTATGAATCTCGAAGAAAGGAAAAGAAAAATATGGTGTTTCAGCTTTTTCTTTCCCTATTTTACATCCAAAATACTTCTGACTTGGGAGATATTCCAAAAATGTCAGATTGTCTACTATGAGTAAAGGAAGTACAGGGATGTGTGGTGAATTTAATTCTTACCAGCTTTACAACAATTCAGAAATTAAACCACTGAAGGGTTTATTTTTATTCTGTTTGGATGAGTGTTGGAACCCACATCAAATAGAATTAAACCCAAGAAAAAGGAACAAAAAATAAAATCCGAAACAACATACACCAGAGTAAGAGTTATATTTTGGGATGTTCTAAGCAGATGTCGTATACTGAAGGTAAGTGTACTTCTCAACATTAAATGAAAAAACAAGTCTAATAGATACCAGAAACGTATTTCTTCTATGTTTACAGTTTTTATAAAATATCTGCTTCAACTTCACTTAACTCTAAAATTCATAAAAGAAAACTCTGTGCAGAGACAAAATAAATTCCATATAAGAACCAAGAAGATGCTGAGCACCTGAAAAATGACATTGCAAGAATTTGCAGAGCTGTATCAACAATAAAGAAATAGAATAAACTTACCACTAACAGTTTCTGACTTGATCTGAGGAAGGCCTTTTGACCTGCGTTCTCTCTCCCTCTCACGTTCACGTCTTTCTTGTGACCGAGACTTAGGAGAGTGTCGGCGTCTATCCCTGGACCGAGATCGAGATCGACGATGACGTGACCTTCGAGATCTGGAGCTAGATCTCGAACGTCTCCTTTTAGGTGACCTGGTGCAAACCAACAACCATTTATGTTCAATCTTTCTGACCCAGACATCGATAGATAACTATTTCAGTCATCTATTTTAATAAACTGGCAAGAGTTCACTCAATAAAAAAATAAGTAAAACTCAAGTTCATTCACATGCACTTACAACTAGGATAAATTATTACAATAGCTTATTAATGCACTCCAGCTAAATAGTTGATTATTTTTCAATTTGTTATCTTCTGTTAATTTTGTATCGAAATTGACTATCAAACCTATGTCCACATTAACATAGAAAAATGTTAAAAATATGATTTTAAATTACATCTGCGTAAACGAGGAAAATGTTTATTGATTTTGCAAAAGAATGGCTAAAAATGAGATTAAAAATATATTCTATGAAATTTTATTTTACATCCTGTCCAAGTTCTAAACTACTCAAGATCTGGAAGACAGAGTAAACCTTCAAAGAAGTCATATGAAACTTGACAAAGGAGAAGACTTGTAACCAAGTAGACAGCCTTGCTTTAATACTGCAGCAAGATTCATTAGGTCATGTCAAATACGTGAAATACTGCCTCTGTGACACAGTATGATGGATCACAGATTTCTTCATAAGAAAACTGTCTTTAGAGCACAGACAAACTATTACATTCTACTTCCCTAAAATTTACTCAGTATTGACAGGCATGGAAGTTACTCTCCACTAATAAAAGAGAACTCTATAGATACTCAATTTTCCTTAGAAGGCAGATGACTTTCAGAGACTCACAAGTCTTGAGAGTCAATAACCTGTTTCTCAGTATCCCTTTATACATAGTACACTATGTATGAAGCACATACAACATCCAGCTGTATTTATACACAACTCCCCTAAGAGCTAAGATACTGAAAAGGTCTCTTTTTTTCTCTTTTCCAGAAGGGGAATTCAAATAAAGCCCTTGACAGTTTTGACTTTACAAGTCAAAGAAATTTGACTAGTGTTGTCCATACAGGGAATAATAGAGAGTCAATAATTTCTAGCAATTAATCCTTAGATTAAATTGAAATGGACTCTTTTGCTAAATGTGTCTTTTGGCATTTAGTCACAGAATGCAACTTGCACAGCAGAACTGGGCACTTAAAACAAACGACCTCAAAGTAAGTATGCTGACTGAGGCACTCAAGAAGCCAGCTTGAAATATGGGTAACAGGACTATGTCCCAAGGCACTGAAAACGAGCTCCACCAATAGTTTAAGAAGTGAGCTCACCTCTCAGCTATTTACTGCCATCTCAACTAGAAATTACCACCCCCACAGATTTGGCAGCATAGCATCCGATTCTCTGAACTCCAGATAATCAACATAACTCTCCTCAGTAATCATACAGAATTAGTGAAGCATTTACAAGCCTTTAGACAGGATACACTTAAATTTCCTTATGTTAAAATCCCATACTTCATATAATATATGCCCTCACTAAAAGAACTTTCAATAGTTTACCTTGATGCAGATCTAGATCTTGACTTTCTGTTGTCGGAAACATGCCGTTTTCCCTCTTGAACAGGTGGCTGTTCCACCTCCATATCCTAAAATATTAAGTTTACTGGTGTTACAGGTGAGTAGCATGAGCATTATTTCATTTTGTGCCTAGATTAATTACATAACATAATAAAAATAATTTACACAAAATTCTCATTTTCAATCTGTAATTTTTTTTCCACATTTTAGTTACTTTCTGCACTGTATGTATCTCCACAAAATATGATTATATTCCTTAAAGTCAATGGATCCTGCTCTGTCATCAAAATTACAAAATAAGGTCTACCTAGAGACCTTTGCTCCAAGATGTTATAAGAAACTACTTTAAGTTATATAAATAAGCAAATTACAATACAATAAATGTGAAGAATAAAGCAGTAAATCATCAAAACAATACATAAAGTGCAACAATCTGCTTAAAAAAAAAACCAAATAGTAAAGTTCAAGACAGTTCTTTCTACCTCAGAATCCTCCACAACAACTCACTCAAGAACATACTGCGTCCTGCCTAAACTTCATGATGCAACCCTTGGAAGGAACATCTAAACAAGTAATCCCTCAGAATGGACTAAGGCAACAGAATTCAAGACTAAAAAACTAATTACAAAGATGTTCTTGAGAACTGTCCTTTTTTTTCAAGTGGAAAGCAAGAACTTAGTTCTAAAATCTGTGACATCACAGGCCACCACATAAAGACAGCTTGGTACAAACTCTTTTGCATTCTAGGATTTCCTTTTCTTGGAATGAAAGTGGCAAACATATTCATTTAAAAAAAAATACTGGCTCATAAACAACTTGCTTTTTTATTTCCTCTTAAAAGCAGCCAGTCACCAAACCAACAATACCACCTAAAATCTTAGCAACAAGAGAGGTGTCTACACATGCTTGGATTTTTTTAGAACTTTTACAGACTTCTGAGTCCATCTCCACTACATTAGCAATCTACCAGACCCTTAAAAATTAACTTTTCCAGATAGTTTCTATCCAGAATGAGACCGCATTGTTACAAGTCCATTGGAACAAAATATTCCTGAAGCATCATGGGGACAGGAAAGGAAGGATGAAGGAGAGTGAGAAGTGGAAGGGCAAAATTCAATCCAATGTCTTTCACAACAGGATGCATTAAGTATACATATGCTGATTTTCCTAGACTTCTGAAATATCAGATCTATCATGTAGCACAACCGCTATCCAACTTTATCAAAGATGAGCTACCCTCGCAGCCATCTCTGTCCATGGTTATCATGAAATATCCTCTCCTGAACAAACTATACACATTTGAGAGAGACATATTACAGCATTTAAGTTAGTTTGTTTACTGCGAGGGGTCCTCACCTGCTGATGTGGTTTTTGCATGTGTGACTCGCTCTGTACTGGAAAAGGAGACTGAAAAGTTTGCTGCACAGGTGCTGTTGGCGGAATCACAGGCTGAGCCATGGGTGGATACTGTGGGGTAGGCAGGAGACCAAAACCTGGCATTTGCCCATTAGGAGGAAGCGGAACCTTTGGAGAAGAAAAAACACAAAAACTTCCAGTTATGAAAAAAGATACATTAGCTTTCCCAGTTTGCTAAAATAAAATTGTATCTCCACTCCAAAGTCACAATAAAAAGAACAGAAGCCCAAGAAAGACAAAGTAGGTCAAGTGTTTAGGTGTATAAAATAAAAGCTTGTTCTTGAAAGCCTGACTAGAATAGAGAACAAAAATGGTTCTTGGGAAAGCTGGAGGGCTAAGCTCTTCACTAAACGAACACCACTTCTTCTGTACCAAAGAAAACAACAGAAGATAGAAAACATAACACATGGACAAAGGAAAACCCTGAAGTTACCTGGTGACGCATTGGATCTTGTTGCATTCCCATCATTCGCTGCTGAAAAGGATCCATATTTGGGAGTTGAGGAAATACTGGCTGTTGTATGCCTTCTCCTGGAAATCCACTGAAACCAGTAATATTTTGGTGAGAAAAGTCAGTAGATAAACCAATTTTTTGGCTTTATTTTACATATTTCCATGTACATTTACACATTCTTGCTTCAGATTTAGACATAAAAATTATCTTTATTACGATCCTAGTCTCTCTCTAAAAAAAGAAAACAAAACAAGAAAGAGGGGTTTCTTGATCTTTTCTCCACTGTAAGAGTAGTCCTCTAACATTTAAAGAAATGCTACATGAAGATTTAGGCCTCTCTTCCCCCCGTACTTATATACGATCTTACTGAAGATCTTAAGTCTATGGAAATCTGTCATGAAAGCTGTCTGCTGTAGACTATCTTTCTTCCTTTCCAGTTCCTCTTTTGGGAACAAAATAAGTAAGCTTCTTCCTCCAGGAAAATAAATTTGCAATATTTTTGCTGGGAAAAAAATTTAGTTTGGAGAAATTTAGGGCAGAGGAGAAAGCAATACGTATATCACACAAGAATTATTGTAATGCCGTTCACTTCCTGATTCAACACACAGAATGAACAGTGCTCAGGGAATTAATGAGGGCTGTGCTGTTAACAGGACCTGCTTACAGGATGTAGTTTGTGTAAGAAACTGAACAGGGTTGCAGAAAGGTAAAGGAATTTTGTGGTGATGTGAAATGGAACTTTGCAGTATTTTAAGACACAGATACCGTACAATTCTTTAATTATTCTGGACAGATGAGTTTTTCATATAGAGTATTACGGATTTTGTGCACCCAAAATTAGACTACCGGAATCCAGTCTTCACAGGCAATTTCCACAACTATATGGTAATAAGGACAGAGGCACTGAAGTGCTACAAACTAAACACAAACATGCTGAAATCCTCGCCCAGCGATCTCTGGTTGGGCACACACAAGCAGTCCTTATGTTTCACCTACCTCATCTTTCTGTACTCCAGAGTTCCATCTGTATGATAGGGAAAATACTACCAATTTACCTAAAAGCCATTTTAATCAGCTAATACTTGTGGAACATTAAAGTGCTCAAGGTGATAAACACAGTAAGAAAGCTAATGACAAAGTTAGTGATTCTGGGTTTGAGATTAGGGTTTGGTTGGTGTATATAGAAAATAACACATAGGGTCACATAGTGAAGCAGGGAAAAAAGAAATATTGACTAACCCAGGTATTGAGCACCATCCAGCCTGTGCACTGAATGAGAGAGGGGTCCTGTGAAAAAAACTAGTATGTGACCATGTAATTTAAGACTTCATCATAATGCATATCAAAATGGAAATGGGAGTCCAAGTTAGTTTGGTGGGTGTTTAATGTTTGAGAACTTTAAACACTGCAAAGACAATTTTAGTTTACATAGTTAAAACTGCTACAGTGTTTGGAATAGCATCTTCATCCCAGTCAGCAAAGCAAACTGGCTGATTATTAACACTGTCCTGATGCTCAGTTGTGCAATAAAAACAAGGACCTCATCTTGAAACCAAAACCAAGGTTTTCCCTACAGAACACATTCCTCAATCAATGATGCAACATGCCAAACCTACACCAGTTCACCAAAGTAAAAAGACAAAAAAACATTCCCACCAGAAGCTGATAACAACATTTTAACTTTGGACTATGACAGCTCTGAAGCAACTTGGAATTTTAATCAGATTTCTAAACGAAAGATTTTTAGAACAAATATTTGTTGATTTCTTATGATCCAAAACTTACAAAGCTGGCTGAGAGACAGAAGGAGAAGGAGCTGAATCTTCTTTCTTTGAATCTTCCACTGCTTCTGGTTCATCATCATAGTCAAACCGATCTAGCAGTTTCTGAAAGAAATTACATTAAGCCAATTATATTTTCTGTATCTTACACAATTGGCAGCCAAAATATCGCTACTATTGAAACCCTACTATATATCTAACAGCTCCAGAATTAAAGACAAGGTTAGAATCAGAAAAAAAACAGAAACTGTTCAACACCAATTTTATTCGGCTTCAGAAAACACAAAAGGCTATAAAAACAGGAAGCCAGCCTCCAAACAGAAAGAGAAGAAACAAAATTTGCATCATTTTTCTCCTAACAAATGGAGGACATTGAGATATCCACCAAACAGTCTTCTGCTGAACTGAAAAAGTTAAATACAAAGAATAACCGAAAACTTACTTTGTCAAATGATGTCTTTTGCTCAGGTGGTGGGAAAGTAGCTTTTTGTTCTGGTGGTTGTGCTGCTGTAGTTTTCAACTGAGCAGTAATAGCTTGAACCTGAGCCATCACAGTGTTATCTATGACTGGTGACTGGGGTTTTTGAGGCTGTTGGAAAGTCTGAAGAATTTGCTGAAGCTGCAAAAGCATATATAGTATTAAGTATATATTCTTACATACATACATAGCATTGAAAGAGCTGTAGGATATAAGCTTTACGACAAATCAGACTATGCCACAAGATGAACTAAATAACAACCTGACTGAACTATGAAGAATTTTCAGTAAGACTATGTCACTTCACTACTTCAGTGGCAAAATTTAACAGATCCCAAGGCCTTTAACACCACAAATGTTTAAGAGAACCAAACAATAACATTCAACATTTTGTTTGATATATTCCGTCCGTTCTCAAAACTTCGTAACTGCATCAATCAGAACTAATTATTTAGGAATATAAAACTGCATTTTACTCAAATACCATACTTAATGGATACAAAGGCCACATCATTCAAATACGAACTTTAACTCCACTGAAGACCCAAAGGAGGCTTTTTGTTTTGCTTCAGATCAAGAATATTACTTCCATCATATTCCCCTCCCTCATTCAACAAAGGGAAGCAAATATAAACATGTTACCTGTTGTCCTTGTGTTGTTTGAAACAACTGAGCTACAGCTGCAAAGGCATCAGAACTGGGCAACTGTGGCACAGTAGGTACAGAGTTAGCAGTAACTTGAGGGGGCTCCGAAGGAACCTTTGCTGGAGGGGGCGGTGAACCTGAGTTTAGTAGGAATTAAGAAAGCACTGTTACTCCAAAACATTCATCTTACTCTTCTGCGCATACATCAACCTCCTCAAAGCAAGTGTCTATCTACAATATTGTATGTAACCCAAGAAGTCCTATCTAAACTACCTCAACTGCATATTCTACTCATTTTGCCTTTAACTGCTCCATGCACTACTCAAATCTATACAGTATGTACGCTAAGAAAGAAAATAAAGAAAAATGGCCTATTCTGAAGGCTAGTTCAGCATGACATTTTAAATCAATGTTTATAATTACACAATTTTAGAAAAGCAAAGAGAAAAACCTACTACTCTAGCTGTGTTAAGCAACGCGTATCAATACACTTAAAATGTCAGTTCCAGTTACAAAGTTCTAGACTCATTCTTTTGGATGCCTATTTCAAATCAATCACGTAATGGTTCATTTTGAAAGCAACTGTGTTTCTCCTATTATCTTCTTTTTTTAGCATTAATTGAACTTTTCCTGAAATGTCTAGTAATAATTAAGGTTTCAATAAATTATTTCACCAGCAACTCTTTATCTGATAAGACTTGTTCACAGGCCACTCTGTGTAGATACAGGCCAAACTTGCATTTGACAGATAACCCTCCTATCATAAAAATATTTTTTACTAATTCTTCCAGAAAAAGACTGTCATTTCCACTGAGCTTTACTAAAACTGAAACCATATTTTAAGACATGCTATTAGCTTTGTCTACGCATGCAGCTTTCCCATTCTCTTTGCTTTAGATTACAATGCTTTCCTTTAATAAAGGTTTTTGCCAGTACAAAGTACATTAGCAGTAAGACCACCAGTTTGCTGTGAGCAAGTAACTATTCTTTACCAAATACATTTTAATGGACTACTATAAAACTGTACAAGGAGATAAAGGCAAAAAACCCTCAGATACAAATGTTTTCTAGTTTTTGACACTAAACAAATGTTTGCCTCACAATATCAACTTCTTTAAAGCCGTTCATCTGTTTGCAGTTTAAATAACTGCAGTGTTAACACATAGCAAGCACAGGCAAACATGTTGGATAAGATTTTCCCTGAAGTCAGATACTACATAAAAACACTGCAAAAAGATATGTGATTTTTTTAAATATAAATTAACTCCCAAATTATTTCCTGTATATATTCAGCAGGATATTTGCTTGCTCAAGGGAGAAAACTCACATTTCTTGCTCTTTTTGCCTAAACCGTCTTTGTAGCATTACGAGCTAAACAGATTCTATTTCACATAATACATTAATATATTTATTATTATTCATTAGTATATTTATTTCAGGGCCAAATTATCCCCTTAGGTGCATCTGAATAATCTCACCAAAATCCGTAATTCTGTACAGGAAAATCTATGCAGAAGGCACCCAACCTGTTAGCTACCAGTGATTTGACAAAGACAGAAAAATAATGCTACCCACCTGACCTAAAAGAATGAAATTGTATAGCCACCAGTCTGCATCCACACTCAGATGCTAAGACATCCCCTCCCCTTGCTCCTGCCGTGTTTAAAAAACAAGACAGGCATTCCTGAACACCACTGGAGACTATTTCACTTACGTTATTGTGCATCATTACTTTGTTGTCTGTCACCACACCTCACTCACTCCACTGCATTTTTTGCCAGTCTACTTCAACGTACACTGAGTACAATAAATAAGGAGATTACAAAAGCTAAGTTTGAAATAGAGTGAAACCCAAAAGAAGGCCCTCCAGAGAAGGAGAGAATTGTGGTATGCATATTCTTATCCACAATTTGGTAACCTCACTACCAGCTTTTCATGTGGCATAAAATAGGTCAGTGAAAATACTGTAGGTAGATCATTACTTTACTATTCAGATCAGCGGTTTCAAGCAGTAGCCCACGTAAAAGCTTACTGCCAGGCATAAACTTACCCTTCAAGAATTTGGAGATGTTTTAGCGCTGCACAATGAAAGAAACTGACAGCTGTTGTTTTCAGATACTAAGCTGATTCAAAGAGAGATGAAGGTCTTCACATCTAAGAGTATGCTTTACTTACCCAGAGTAACATTAAAAAAATCAGAATTATAAAATTGAGAAACAGAAAAATATTCCAGATTAAAAGAAAAAAATTAAAAAATTTTTACAGAGGGGAAATTGAAGTCATCTGAAAGTGTATCTACATATACATACACACAATATAAATTTCAGATATTTTCCAAGTAAGCATTCACATTGTGATAATTTCTGAAGTACAGTATCAGCGTTTATTTAGAATGAGTTCAGCTGTTCCACATAACTGTGAAAACAAAGTTGAGTTTATTAATATGCTACTGTTGAAATTAATAGTAGGTGCTTGAATGTGAAAGTAAATAAGCTATTATCATTCACCCTTCTGAAAGAAAGACGTTATTATGCCTTTCATACCTTCATTATTAGTAGCATTTTCTGTCATTGGTGCAGTGGCACTAGTTCCTGCTGCCATATCCAGAAGAGGCTGAATTATTTCAATTTTAAATACTCCATTTTTCTGCCAAAGGTTCAGGACACGGACTATTTTACTCTGTTGAAATAAAAGCAACCATCAATGCTAACTACAGCTTTCCTAATTCATAACCTCCAAATTTATCTTCTGCAACTTGAGAAGAAAGGTTTGAACAGTATAGGAGCTCAAGATAACCAGGCTTACCTACTTAACAACCCATATGTTGTCACACAGGTCAGCAAGACCTTTTACATGGCAAAGATAAAACCTGCCAATTTATGTTATGTCTGCTTTAATAAAAAGCAACTTGTGCGATTTTTCTAAAACTGTTCAGGCCAGTCAGAAAATCCAGGTTTGATGCACAATAGAGGAAGTCACCATCAGCCCCGTCTCTTCACAGATAGTCATAAAGGAGTGAAAAAAACAACAAACGCAGCAAGACAGACAAAGAAGATCAGCTATAAAGCTCTAATGAAGAGAGGGGTAATCAGACCATAAAACACTAAAAAAAGGCTTTAGAATCACAGAATGGTTTCAGTTGAAAAAGACCTTTAAGATTAAGTCCAACCATTGACCCAGCCCTGCTAAGTGCACCACTAGACCATGTCCCCAAGTACAACATTTACTCATCTTTTAAACACCTCCAGGAATGGTGACTCAACTACCTTCCTGGCCAGCCTGTTCTAATGCCCGACAACCCTTTCAATAAAGAAATTCCTCCTAACACCCAACCTAAATCTTCCCTGGCGCATCTTGAGGCCATTTCCCCTTGTCCTGTCACTAGTTACTTTGAAGTTATATGATTGTTTGCTTGAACTTCTTCCTACTAACCCAACCAATTCTATGCTGACACCAGAAAATCCACTTTCATCATTATTCAAAAGACCAGGAAAGTAAGTGGAAAACATTCTAACTGATCACTGCAGAAAGATTAAATTAGAACCTCTGAATGTCAGTTGTCATTTTAAGCAGGTTTCCCTTTTCAACATTAAGAACAATGAGGCTTTCAGGAATAAGCTGGAAATCAGTTTTTCCTTCTTTAGCCCAGTATTAAACAACAGTATCTAACAAGATGTGCTGCTTCAGTTGGAACATGCAAGCGAGTAAAAGTCAGAATATCTGCTACGTATACTCTGACATACCTGTCCTTTTTTTGCACTTATCGGACTTGCACACAAAAATGGTTTAAGTACTTTTTACTTCTGCTGTAGCAGCTTAGAATGAATCAGTTCTGTTCCTTGTCTCAGCAATAAATTGCCTTACCATGACTCAGTTACATACACTCACCTAAATCCACCTATACTTTCATAAGCTAAGCGAGTCATGAATTTTACAAAATTTTTTCTACAATAAGATCAATTAGAGAGAAACCTGAAATGGCTATTTTTAAGTAAGATTTTGGTTTAAAAAACATTAAAATAGCAGCATATTTTGGCTTTGGATATTCTATTTCTTCAGAAGACTTGAAAATCATATGAAGGTCAAAAAATGAATAAATTTAATACTCGCTTTCAGTCACATATTAATCTTATAGAAAGGCTGTAAAAAAAAAGCACAATTCTCTTTGGATATCAACTATAGTTGTTGTGTATCTGCAGATCAGGTTTTTTTGTTTAGGTACTGGAAATTCATTAAACCAAGCATGTTTAAATAGTATTATTCCTCTAGCAGAAAGCATTGTAATTATTTTAGCAGGGAGACATCAAGCAGTTCCATAAAGGAGATGGATAGTCTTAATTCATTTAGATGAACAAAATGGTAATCACAAAGACAGAAAGAAGAGGAGACTGCTCTATTTTACCAGAGTATTAACCCAGAAGCTCCAAAACATCAGATTCCAGACCTAAAGGTCTAAATGGTCCACATTAGAAAACTATTGAGCATCAAAGCCTTTCAAAAGCTTAGTTAGAAAGTTAGGGGAAATGTCAAGCACAAAAAGAGTATTTTGCTCTTACAGTATCACAATTAAGAAAAAGAGTGGGTAGGCAATTTGGTAACTTCCAAAACACACTTATCTTGGCATTCTTTCAGAATTGTACTGACAGAGAGCATAAAAGCCATCTTCTGTTGGTAGCAACCATCATGAATTGCAGATAGTTTCTGAGCCTCTCTCTTCTACCAGCAGCAAAACTAAGAAAGCCGAGGCCTTAAACTAGTGTTGACAACGCAAAGCAGCAATTAGATACTAGAGTATGGGATTTGTAAAGACTGAAGAAATTAACATGATGATTTTCTTAGAAGATATTTGGGAGCAGAACCTTTACTGACTACAACACCAGACCTTCTCCTGTAACACTTCTTTTTTGTGAGAGACACCACGTTCCATACTAAGCTTTTCTGAAAGAGTTTTGAGAAGAAATCTTTTGGCACATTCACACACACTGCTGAAGTGCCTGCACAGGTAAAACTAAACTGTTAAAGTTAGGCAAAATAAATATTTTATCTAGAACTTTTATTTGACTATCATATTTGATAATCTTTCTCAGCATATTTTACCATTTCATACAACAACATTCACTACCATGGACACCAAATCCCATAATTGAAAACACCAAGGTAGCACTGCTACCAATTCACAACAACACCCAAGAATTTAAAATTATACCTTGTCTTCAGATGGACAGAGATATAAATACTGGAATGTGGCAGTAATATTTTTAGAGAATCTTGGCCCAAAAACATCTTTGTCTGTTCCAAACTGGTGACGAGACTGACGAACAATAGAATCAATAACGTACAATCCAGGGACTTTATATTCTGGTTTGCACTGAAAACAAAAACATATTTCCATTATGCAAGGATACTAACAAGATAACACGCATTCACCTTAGATCCTTATATAAAATCTATAGTTAGTACACTCAGGTCAGGGTGTCAAACTCACAGCTCCTGCAGCGTAACGCGCATCACATGCTGCACACATGACCGGTGCTGGCAAGAGCATAGGGGCAAGGAGCTCGGTGCTGCCACCGGGTAGAAACAAGGTGCCAGGCTGGGCAAAACAAGGTGAAGGGTCAGATTTAGCCTGTGGGCCATAAGTTTGACACCACTGACTTAGGTAGGAAATAAAAAATGTTAATGTGGTTTATGTAGAATTCTCTTAGTGCTTTACTTTTGTTTTGTTTATAGAAATGGAAAAGAAAGGACAAAAACATGCATTCACTTTTGGACAGAGTAAATACATCTGGATAGCTTGAAGCAGGCTTTATCCTCTTAATTACTGCTTTTAAAAGTACCTTTAACATAACAACATGTGATTATCACAACAGTTCCACTACACTGCAGTACAGACTGTCACAACTCTGAAATCAAGCTATCGCACATTCAATGTGTTGAACTATTTCCACTAACTCTATTCTCCAGAATGTAATGCAAAGTCCTTTTCTTTGGAGGCCTCTGAACGAAAAAGAGTATTTTCCCTCTTTTGAGCAGCATTACAGTTTGGTTTTAGTTAGTATTAAATTCTAGCCTGTTGGTTTACATGCTAGGAAAGCATGAAAACTGTATTTTCTGAAAATATGTATTATCTTAGCCAGTGAAAATTACTTTGAAGTTCAGTATCTCCAGTTTCCTCCTTAGTTACTGGCTAGAGGAAGGAAGGGGGAATTTCACGATTTTTTCTCCCCTTCTTTATGTACTACAGAAAACTAATATAAGGATATTTACAGACAGAGAGATACCAAAATGCGTAAAATACTAACAAAACAGAATTTCCTGCCTCAATCCCTGAATAACAGAAGCTTATTTGGTAATTTATTAGTATTATTAATAATATCTAGTAACAGATGCAGACAATATCTTTATCAGAATATTTTTTTTTTACCTTTTTGATAAACTTCTCTACAATCTGGACAACATGCTTGTAGAGCTGGAAAATAAATACATAGGTTAATTTATTATCTACTCCACACTGGTGCATCAATTTAGAAGTATTTTAACTCTCTGTGCTCACTACCATTCAGGAAAGACTACAAAATATTGCAGTCACATTCCAAAAAATACATTGCTAAGCTAATCAACTTCAGACAGAAACAAGCCATCCTTACTGTCAGCATCTACACAAAAGGTATACTGCTTCTAACATATTAGTGAGACGCTTCTGCATCTAATTTCAAAGCAAGTCTGCTATGTTTTAATATGCTACAGTGCAGCTGCATCCTGCAACACTTAAAATTTTATCATATAGAAATCACAACACCCTACTGGATGCAGCATTAAAAAGCAATGATTCAAAAAAAAATTAAGCTGGCAATAAGCTACTATTCTAAAACCAAGAGATGATATTCACCTCCCACTTGTTTCTAGATAACATTCTTAAAGCCAACTAGAATAAAACATACGTGAAGCTAGGGCTGGGAAATTCAGAAATGCCATTACTTAGAAGTAAAATAATAAAACATTGCTACTGTTAAAGAGTTTCATGTTTGTTCAATTGTACTTTACCTTAATAGCTTTAATGGCAGCTTTTGTGATGAGAATCATTTTTGCTCGGGAAATGGGAGGTTTCATCTCCATCAGTGAAAAGAGCTGAACAGAGAAAATAAATATTAAAAATATATTCTGAAGTTTAAGCAGTTAACCAAAAAGACAACATTTCAGACGACTCATTATCGAAATTCCACACCAAATATCACCACAACGCTGGCTGGCGCCTGAAACAGAGAGACCGATAGGCAGATCTTTCTAGGCAATATTCAAAGCTGTCTTCCTCGTGCATTAATCCACATTCAGTCGTTTACCACATTTTGACAAAGCTGCTATCAAAGTTCCATTTGTGTCTAAAAATTAGTATCTGCTAACTTCTGATATGGGAACTCACTATTTTACAAAAACGATCTGAAACAGAAATAACTGCAGCCTGTTTTAAGTTAGCCTGAGTATCTGCTTACTGGATCAGAATATTAGGACAGCCCTACAAATGGCCAGACTGACATTATCCTGTAGTCTTAAAATAATGTGCATGAAAGTACGACAACTTCCATCCATCAAGGTGATCAAACCAATACTAAGTTTTCAAATTATCATACTATATACAAACAGTGCGAATGTTTTTAATGGAGATGTTTACCATTTCGGTTGCTATGATCTTACCATATTATTATTAAAATTAACTGTACCAATTGTTTCAGAGACTCCTCTGCACTATTCTCCATACTAACGTCACTCAGTGGAAAAGATAATTACTCAAGGACAAAGTTTTCAGAAGTTACTAGTCTTTACAGATGACTGAGGTATCCTGTGAACCTGACTTACAGAATAATTCTGATCTCATTTCTATAAACATAGCCCAGGTACACAATTTCAAAGATTTTTAAACATATTTAAGTTGAGTGCTATTCAGTTAAAACCAATAAGCACAAAAAGAGATTCTGTGTGCATGCACTACATTTAAATACTTTAGATTTTTTAAAGTCTAAATTCACACGAAGCACATTCTACATTCAAATCGCGTAGGATGCAGTTAGGATGTCCAGCTCCTCAAATCTGAAAGTGTGACTAAGCAAAAAAACCCCCAAACTTAATTTTCACAAACATCTGAGGAAATCTACTACAAAACACTGAAGAAGTCTTGAACCTAGGCATTCAGAAAAGACCACTTTGTCTTCTAGTATTGACCATAACTCTGAAAACAAGTATTAGCTTCACATTTTAGAAACTGAGAAAACAAAACTTGCACACAAAACTGTCAGAGCTGATGAAATATCTGTGAAGGGCTGAACACAGAGAGTTGAGGGAAGAGGGATACATTTTCCCCAGCATCACCTGAACAACATGACACTCTTATAATACTCTGCTTCCTGAAGAGCGTTTTGCAAGAATAGGGAAACAACGGATTTGGGGAGGTTTTTTTTTTAAGTAACAGTCCTACAGTCTGACACTTGTAGGCACGCCTGCAAACACACCAGAAGACACCAAAATCCAATGCCTGTTTCACCACTTTCCAGAGCACGCTGCCTACTCTGGATCTACAGTGAGTTCTATATAATCCACATGATGCTGTTGTAATTCCATTTCATAAAATAAACAGCTGCAAAAACCACACTGTATGCTACACTACGTTTTTATGGCATACCGTGCATACTTCTGTTCTATTAGTCATTAGACCTGAAAGCATAATCCACATCGGCCTGTCAGGACTATTCTCTCTTCTCCATATTTCTTCCCATCTTCCAAGCAGAAAGAGAAGCCAGGACATCACAGTACTAGTTTTTAATTCCTCCTTCTATATCATAGCTCATAGTTAGGTGTTCTGCTTCATTAAATACTATTTTCTACTCTTCCAATAAACTTAACTTATTTTAGCTGTGGCTTACTGAAGCCAGAATCATTATATCGTTATGATTTCAGTAGTGGAAAAAAAACCCCATGGAGATCTTCAGTATTTCCTTGACATGCACATAATCATTTTTCCCTTGAAATACTCCCGACAAATCACAGAAAAAAAAAGGGGTTGCATTACATAATTTGATTTTGTTCTTCACAATAAAGAAGCAGTAGAGTTCTTGAATACTAGCCAAAAATGTAATCAATTAGTTGCCACAAAGCAAAATAAGAGAATAAAACTATTTTCATTTGACAGTGTAAAGTAAGTAAGATGTCATTTAAAAATTTATCTCTTATTTTCCTATTAATTTAAAGTTCCAAGATACTTGTGAAGTGATCAACATACACAGATTTATCCACTGTGTCAGTTAAGGAAAAACTGCAGAAGATAAAAAAAAATGGCAAAACATTTAAAGGCAACATGATAAGAAGGTTTTCAGCAATACAAAATTAAAGCCTTACACCAATAAAATAGAAAGAGTAGGCAATAAGGTATTTACTGTCTTATTTTGATTCCTATTCCAGGAGAAACAGAAGAAGAAAAAGTTGTGCTTCGGGATAGTGGTAGCAAAGTACCTTTTCCAATACCAACATCAAGTCAAGACCATGACCTTTCATTACTAATCTCCATAAAAGGCAAGCTCTACTGCCAAAATGCTTGATTTTTAAATCCATCCAAGCTATAAGATGTACTTCAGATAAAACGTCTGCTTGCTGAGAAATCACAGTACAAACAGATACAAGTTGTCAAATAAAAGACAGGAGAGGTGTCTGTGAGTAAAAAACACCCTAATTTCAATTTTTAATTATATTTTTTCAGAATAAGTGCAAAGACCCTCAATGAACAAAGTCGGTGCTATTATTAAAACTCGGGAAAATCTGTTTTAAGAGGTAATGAAAGACAAAATAAAACATAATTTCCAACACCCACAAACACACCACCAGAAGGCTCGAAAAATGGGAGGAGAAGTAAAAAGGAGTCAACGTTAAGACAGACACTCTATATGCTTTCTTTTACACATCAAGAAGCAACTGGTCCTCCAGAAAAAGGAGCCAATCCCGTATAAAAAGAACAAAGAAGCCAGTGTGAAAGCAGCACTGCAGCGTTCATATTTCAGGAACACAATGGAAGGGAACCAGGAAACTGGGAGAGCTCATAGCAGGAAGGAAGATCACAATAAAGAAGTGATAGTAAAAACCAAAAATACACATCTTAAGAGGTACCCAAGAATGAGCTTGTAAACAAAGGAAAAAGAAAAAAAAAATCCAAGGAGAAAGAAACTGCCAGAGGGCAGGAAAAAGGGATATCACCTAGATGCACTGAATTAGCCAGAGAGGATGCAATAAAGAATATGGTAGCTTGGAGAAGTCATTAATTGGAGAACACAAAAGCCTAAAACCTAGGCTAATAAGGCAAAAATAAACAAGAGTTTTGGAAGAACAGGACTGAGCATATCACTGTAAATTGTTCCTTTGCTGTGACAGACAGTACTCTAGGCAAGAGCAACAAAAACACAGTAAAAGCAATGAGGTCAGCACACACAGATATTTCCATCTCAGGATGAATTACAGCGGAAACATGTATCAAACTGAGATGCAAATATTTTTTATATATATATATTTATATACATATATATACACACACCTGTGTATACACATACATACCTATATATACATGTATTCTGCCCTCTCTTCACACACACTTTCATCACTATCTTTTGGAATTAACAGGGCATCAAAACTTTGTCATGTTTGAAAATTTTCTTAAGACTTTAGAACACCAAATGGCTATTTTAAAGCTGATTTTTATTTAAATTTCAGTATCACAGATGAATGTGTTAAAACCATGTTTTAAGGACAGGTAAATCTCAAATTTAACAACCTTACTAGTTCCTCATAGATTTGCACTGTTAAAAGAGGAAACTGTTCAGTAAGATGTCCAAGTACTTCACATTTGCATATGTTCAATTAGACTTCGATCTTCTTTCATACACATTTCCCAAACCAATACATGAAAAAACAAACACTCTGTTTTCAGAGGAACATCCTCCTAATAATACATCTAATTCCTCAAAGGGCAGTGTGATGAGCTCAAGAAAGAGCCTAGACACAAAAAATTACACTTCAGTTAAAAAATAAAAGAAATGTGCTGAATGCAACAAAGGCAACGATAACCTCACAACAGGAGCCTGTCCTTGGAATGCTTTGCACTAGAAAGCTTGACCTGCTAGAAATTACTTGCTGCTTTGGTCAACCGTAACTGGATGTTTGGAGAAAAAAACCGTGCTCTTAGTTGTTGACTGCCTACCTCCCTTCCCCATACAGTGACATAACTGGCTACAGAAAACAAGCAGGAAAATGCCTCTACTTCTACTGCCTGCTTCTTCCAATACATTGGCAATGAAAACCACCCACAGTAATCCATTCACTGGCGGGGGGTGGGGGTGGTGGGAGGAGAGTGATGGGTACCATAGGGTGGAGAGGCAGCAGGGGAAAAGAAATTAAGTGAAATTTTATTTTTACATAAGAACTAATTAATCCAAATATTACTGAAGACTTGCATCTTTTTTTCAGTTTTGATAATTTCAATAGCTTAAAGAAAATTGTCTCCTGCTACCTACATGGATTCTTTCATATACAAGGAAAAACTACAGTAGACAAACTAACAGAAAAGCTTAGCCACAAAATGTTACCAAAATCTTTAAGATCATATGAAAAACTTTCCCATTTCAATTATATTAGTCTCACCAACTGAGACTAGTATTAAAAAAAACACACTTGTGTTCTTCACAAGCTCTAGCTTAGGACATAATTTTAATTGAAGAATTTCCAAACATTCCTGTAACCTCCCTCCCTATATTTAAAAGTCTGTGTGCTCTAGTTCCACATTTTTAAAAGCACATTGTTTTTAAAAGGAATCATTTCTTTGCTGCTCCATATCAATCCAGGTACTACATGTGGAGGTATTGAACAGCACACTCAAGCCACAATACAAAATACTGATTCAAGAATATTTTTGTGTACTTTTCACAATAGTACAGAGGATAAAATATCTACAAAGCCAAGAACTGCAAAGGCAGAAAAATCACCTGTTCATTTTCAGGCTAATAAATGCAACTAAAGAATAAAGATGAGCCACTCATTAAATCACTGCAGATAGCAAAAGTGAGACTAACCACATTGCCTGTTATTTAAAGGGCAAACTAGTAACCACCCCCAAATTATAGAAGTACTATAGAAAACAGGCAGCAAGAGTGAACTAAGAAGGCCTTCCAACATAAACTCTAGAATCTGCTCCAGTTCAAAACCCACTAGGAGAGCTGGGTAAGGGGAGAAGGTATAGCATGATGGCTTTTAGCTTTCAGTCTTTCAAGCAGCAAATGCTTAATTTCTGCCATTCTACAATTAACGCCCTTTGAGGGTCTATTTTACACAGAAACCTGAGAACTATGGGTTTTTAAAGCAAAGGGGGGAATCACTGTTTTCAAATTCACCCACAGGTTTACCTTAGAATCCTAAAAAGACAATGTGTCTGGGCACAGGATGTCTTCAGAACAAGAGCAAGCCGAAATGTAGGAATGCTACCAGCTTTACTTCATTACCAAATTCATTACAAGAAACAGAAAGCCAAAAAGTGATGCATGCATGCCAGTAGAAAGGAACAGAGGTGTCAAGGGAAAAAACATAAGACGCAGAGAAAAAATGCAGCTCGTACGCTTTCCAAACCTTAAACTACTAGGAGAGAAGAAAGACAGTGTCATCCTGCGAGTCTCATCCTATTGGCAGAGAAGGAAAAAGATGATGCATCTATCCTTTGGGATCTCTCAAGCTTCATTATAATCTTAAATCTATTTACCTGTTTTAAGCATGAGATAGCATAGTAGGAAGGTAAAAATACCTTTTAAGACTTGAAATGACTTCCCTGGCTTTGCTCTTTTGCTGAAGTTTCTTTGTCACAAAAAAGGTCTATCTACAAATGAAGAGGTTTGGCCCTTTTTATATATTTACTAATTAAAACCTTCAGAAAACAAGCAGGACAAATAGAAGCATGACCTACCGAAAGAAACAGTTTAGTGATTTGTGGATAACGAGCACTCAGGTCACTGTTACAATATTCTCATTTAATCTTCCTTTCCTCAATTTTAACAAAGCAGTTTGACGTACCCTCAATTTCATCAAGTCTTACATACGTCTAAGAACATTTCTCTAAGCCAGGGGTGTCAAACTCACGGCCCACAGGCTGAATCGAGCCCTCCACCTTGTTTTATCCAGTCCGGCACCTTGTTTCTACCTGACATGTAGAGATCATGTAAAGAAAAACTTAGAAGAGCTAAAGCCCAACTGGCCAGTTCAGTGAAAGACAATAAAAAACGTTTCTTCAAGTATATTAACAACAACAGGAGGACCAAGGAGAATCTCCCTCCTTTACTGGATGCAGGAGGTACAGTAATCATGAGGGATGAGGACAAGGCTAGGTACTTAATGCCTTCTTTGCCTCAGTCTTTAATGGCAAGGTGAGATGTTCTCAGGATACTTGGCCCCCTCAGCTAGAAGATGGTGAGAAAGAAGCTCCAATGATGCAGGAGGATTTGGTTAAAGATCTGCTTGGCCAATCAGACATCCACAAGTCTACGACGCCAGATGGGATCCACCCAAAGGTATTAAGGGAACTGGCAGAGGTCCTCTCCAAATCGCTTTCCCTCATCTACCAGCAGTCCTGGCTGACTGGGCAAGTGTCACTTGACTGGAAACTGACAAATGTAACTCCCATTTACAAGAAGGGTCAGAGGGAGGATCCAGGGAACTACAGGCCTGTCAGCCTGACCTCAGTACCAGGAAAGGTCATGGAACAGATCATGTTGAGTACTATCATACAGAACACGCAGGACAATTGGGTGATTAGGCCCACTCAACATGGGTTTATGAAAGGCAGATCAACCTGGTCTCCTTCTATGACAAGGTTACCCATTTAATGGACAAGGGAAAGTCTGTGGATATGACGTACTTGGATTTGGCTAAAGCCTTTGACACAGTTTCTTACAGTACTATGCTTGAGAAACTGGCTGCCATTGGCCTGGACAGGCACACCCTCTGCTGGGTAAAAAACTGGCTCGATGGCTGGGCCCAAAGAGCTGTGGTAAATGGAATTTAAACATATTTGAAAACCAGTCATGAGCGGTTGTCCACCAGGGTTCAGTGCTGGGTCCAGTGCCGGTCAATATATTTATCAATAATCTGGACAAGGGAATTGACTGCACTCTTAGTAAGTTTGCGGATGACACTAAGTTGGGTGGAAGTGTCGATCTGCCTGAAGGAAAGGAGGCACTGCAAAGAGATCTGGACAGGCTGGATCGATGGGCTGAGACCAACGGGATGAGATTCAACAAGACCAAGTGCCGGGTCCTGCACTCAGAACACAACAACTCCATGAAGCGTTACAGGCTTGGGGAAGACTGGCTGGAGAGCTGCCTGGCAGAGAAGCACCTGGGGGTGTTGGTTGACAGCCAGCTGAATATGAGCCAGCAGTGTGCCCAGGTGCCCAAGAAGACCAATGGCATCTTGGCCTGTATCAGAAACAGCGTGGCCAGTAGGATAAGGGAACTGATTGTGCCCCTGTACTTGGCACTGGTGAGGCCGCACCTCAAGTACTGTGTTCAGTTTTGGGCAACTTACTACAAGAAGGACACTGAGGTGTTAGAGCGTGTTCAGAGAAGGGCAATGAGGCTGCTGAAGGAGCTGGAGAACAAGTCCTACAAGGAGCGGCTGAGGTAACTGAGGTTGTTTAGCTTGGAGAAGAAGAGGCTGAGGGGAGATCTCATCATTGTCTACAACTACCTGAAAGGAGGCTGTGGTAAAGTGGGTGCTGGTTTCTTCTTCCCAAGTAACAAGTGACAGGAAGAGAGGAAATGGCCGCAAGTTGCGCCAGGGGAAGTTCAGATTAGACATCAGGAAAAATTTGTTCACTGAAAGGGCAGTCAGGAACTGGCACAGCTGCCCAGGGAGGTGGCTGAGTTGCCATCCCTGGAGGTGTTTAAATGGCAGGCATATGAGTTTCTTGGGGACATGGTTTAGCAAAGGGACAGGTCTGATCTCAGAGGTCTTTTCCTACCACATCCACGTCATTCTATGGTTCTATGGAAGCAGCGCCGAGCTCCTTGCCTCTATGCTCCTGCCAGTGTGCCAGTCACATGCGACACACATTACACTGCAGGAGAACAGCAGGAGGCATGAGTTTGACACCCCTGCTCTAAGCAGACACCACACACGTACAAAACAGTCAGTACTCTCTACACTCATTTATTATTTTTAGAAATGTATTTATGCACCTAGAAACCTGCACACAGGTCCACAGAAAAATATATTAGCCAAATAACTTCTCCTTCCCCTGTAAAACTCATTGCTTCCTTTCCTCTCCCGGTCCCCATTCTTCCCTGAGCTACTACGAAAAGGAGAAAGATAATGTCTTCTAAATTTCTGTCACTAAGCTATGTCTCAGAGGACCAACGTAAGTTTTAAATTCTTGACCATCAGCTGTGAAGCATACCGAGTATTAGGTGCTGCTCAAGGTAAGAGATCACCATAAAATTCATGGCTGTCAGGATATATTCTTTGGAAAATAAAACGAGATTTACATTTGACCAGATTTGAACCCCAGGCAGCGAAGCTAAATACTACTTCATCAGCTAAGCTTTTTCTGTGGCCTAGAAACACCATTCACAAATTCTGATTCACAGGGCAGAAACAGGGCTACAAAAGACACTGATATGAAATTGACAGAAAAGTATGCAGAATAGATTTTCGTTTTCCACACTTTTTTTTTAAGCTTATCTGCCTCTCAGGATCAGTGCTGTCCCTCTAAGTCCAGCACATCTCCTGAAAAACTGTTCATTTAATTTCTTCTCATAGCAAAAATGTCAAGGCTTTCAATATTCCTGGAAACAGTTCAGTACAGAAGCAAGAGACACAGCTCTTTCAGGAGCACAGTGACAATGACCCTTCAATTACCATGACACAGTCATAAAAATAACAAAGCCACTTCCATCCCAAAAGAGCTGCATTCTACTTCTGCAGTAATTTCAGTGTGGGTCTCAGTTTCAAAAAGGAACTAAGTTCATTTTAAAACTCTATTAATGTTCTCCTATCTTTCTCTTGTGCTTCTCCATCCAAACAGCATTCCACCTGCTGCTAAACCACTCTCTCAAGACTTGTGGGAGGCAGCACTGACTCAAAAAAACAGCCTATTGCATCTACTGCAATATGGGAATCATTTTAGGCAGCTACAACAGGCAGGAGCTTTCGCTGTTTTCTGAAAGAGACAAGGTATGTCAAAATGCACAAAAGGCATACATCAGAAGGAATCTAACTAGGGTTCATGAGTTCCAGAAACTGCTGAAGAACCACTGTGAAGGATATCCTGCTAGTCTCTATTTATAGGACCTAGAGAGAGGAAGAACAGGGAGCAACAGATTGTAATAGTAAGACTTCATTTTGCATGTTCTATTAGCATAAGATAGTTATACTAGATCAAAATTACAGTTGTCCAGTTCACTGAATATGGATACATAGTATAGAAAAACGCAGCTCTAACTTGAAAGGAAGAGCCCACACCACCTATCCTATTTGTGATCTAGGTACACTTAAGTGGGTATCAATTATTTCAGTGGTACAAATTAACTATTACCAACCTGAGACACACGATTACATGAATACGCTGCATTGCTCAATACAAATATAAGATTACAAAATAGGAAACTCGACTTTATTCTACTTGCAGCAGCAAGACTGTGAAGAAATCCCCATTTCTAACTTTTATAACCAGTAAACTAACCCTCAAGATTTTCAGATTAAAGAAAAGGAAACATACATCTCCTCAAACTAAAACATGACAAGGACTAAAACCTTCATAAACTATGGCAGATGTGTGGGTTTGGGTTTTTGTTGTTGGTTGAGGGGGGGGTTTGTGTGTTTTGTTTTTTTTTTTAGAAAAACGTTTACTCATTTTCTTAAAAGCATAAAGTTTTGCACCACTATCAGGTTATCTTTTGTGTTTCATTTACACTGTACTATTAATTTAACACAACACAAACATATAAATTCTAACTCATTCTTCCAGGATACAGTTTGAACTCATTTCCACAACAAAAATACACTATATTACATAGCTGTCGGATTCTACCTATTCAGTTGTTAATATCTGCAAAGAGTACAGCTGGGTAAAAATAAAGCAGTAAAATAACCTTGTATTCAAGAAATAAGAACTAAGGGAATGGGCAACACAATCAAACATGATCAAATTACGCAACCCGTCTAAGTTACCACCCATTACTAGAGCCAAACTAATTGACTCTAAGTGTTCCTTCCCAGCTTGCCACAATTGCTAAGTGCAACATGCTAGCTCAAACCTCTATATTTAAGTTTTACCTCACAATTAAGATGGGCAGTTAAGGTCACATACTTACCACAATTAGCTGACAGGCAGAAACTTATTACTTCACTGAAACATAATCATACATACCTCAGAAGCCTACAACTCAAAGGGCAAAATCTGAACTTCCGAGTACAACTGAAATCTAAGTTAGTCAAAACTACTGATGATTTTTACTGGACTGGGTGAATTGAACAGCATCAACTAAAACAAAATGGTTCTAATTGCATAAATAGAAGTATTGCTGGTGCTCTCCTTTACCTTCCTATACACCTTTATCCAAGAAGAGGATACCAACCTAATAGCTTAGAGGATGCCTAATTCACAGCCATGGTTTGAACTCGGACCTCCACCCTTCAAGAAATCACTATCATCACCAATCCCACTCCAAAAAATCCCAAATGATCATATCACATGAAGCACTAAGTGCCATTTCCTCCTTCATGTAGACTAGCAAAGAGCTGACCGCTGCGACCTCCACAAAAGAAGAGACAGTAAAGCTGGAAACACATCACCTCTAGCACACATGGAAAAGTCCAGCACAAAACTCATTGCTGCTGCAGTTAAAATTGCCCTTATAAAACCGCAATTCTCTGTCTACAGCGGTATTGTAATGGCAGCAAGTTCAGGAATTCTTGACCTACAGGGTATTCTGTAGAAACCCTGATCTTCTAATGGTTGTTGAATTTATTCCACTCCCAGCAAAATAATTAACTATTCAGTAAGCAGAAACTGGTATCTCTGTAGTCCTCACAACGTCTATGCATTATAAGAAAGTCTTACAGACAAAATGAGTTCTCACACACTCACTAGCCCGTGCTATTCCCACCATTCTGTGAATAACGTTAAGACCTTTTGTAAAACAGCTCTTTCACCTTCTCCGCTTCCACTGAGAAAACTCAGAAATGGAACAATATCTGACTGTAAATCTTTCTCTCTACAAAAAAGTTTGAGATGTTTCACCCTTTATTTTACTACACATTGCTTTGCATGTCAGCTTCAGGCAACACATGCTGGACAGTAAAGAGAACAGTTTGAAGAACTGGATTTTAAGTTCTTAGCTCATATCACAAACATGTCTTCTGAGAACAGGACAGTAATTACGCAAACCCTGAATTTATTGACATGCTAACTTTACGTGTAAGTAGTCCTATTGAACTAGTCATACGTACAAAGACTGCAGAATGGGGGTTTAGCAAGTATAGTTTTCTTCCCTGTAACTAAATCCAGTGTTTTACTACTTTTCAGCAGCCAGCCATCAGAATTTCACTTAGTATTTCTGACTGTATCAAACAAAAGTATTGTGCTCTTACTACATCTGAGAAGATGCATGAAATATAACACGCCCAATTCTAAAACAGCAGTTAATCACGGATTACCAAGAAACACTGTGTTCACTCTTAAAGCCCTACAAACTTACACCACCAGATCAGCAAAAGAAGGTTTTTATTGTTTGAGAAACACTAAGCACTGTCGGTACAATTAAGTTTTATCAGGTAGCAACATGTTGAATTGAATAAACTGAAAGCAATCATCTGCTAGAACTTCTGTTAATATTTAGGCAGGTAAGAATATTTCTGTTCTCTGTTTACACGAAAATTGAAAATGGTGCATGTGTGCTGTTCTACTTTAACGTATTTGGGAAGGCTGCTTTGTACCCTTCCATATCACTCGTTCAAAGCAGCACAATACACTCAGAATATGGGCAAATAAATAAAAATAAAACTGTTCCCAGGTGGCGTATGCTACCATTTTTTCAGTTTGTACTTCTATAATTTTGTTAATGATGAGCAGATTTCAGTTGTGTGTGTGTATGACAAGCATTTGCAGGGAGTGAACTTTACACAGCATGACTTCATCACATGAGAGTAGTCTGCCATTTTTCCTGTTTCTGTTCAGCAAACATGCACAGCAACCTAAACTTCAAAATATATTAAGCATTCTGGAACGTGTTCTGGCTTCGCTTTAACAGATTAACTGCCACAAGAATACGCATGTTCTATAGGTCATACATGATCTGCAAAAGTCAAATTATCGAACTGAAGCAGGAGTGTCACCTAATCTAAGAATCATTTTAAGTCATGTGTCAAAAGCTTTATAAAGTAGAAGCTTTGATGTATATTATGCAAAAAAATAGCCACTGTTCATTTTGTTTCCGATTCCAACCGGTTTACTAAGAAATAAAAAAAAAAATCATCAGAAGACAGGGACCATCCGCATACCACGAACGGAGACTGACCATGTTACGTTTTCCAACCTACCTCCCATGTACCTAGTGCTGGGGTCGAACCCTCAGTCCTATCCCCAGTTGTAGTTTCTATGCAAAATGAAAGCCCCTCGGCAGTTTTCACTCTCTGCTCAACCCCCAGCCGATCCTGTTTGCCGCCTGTTCACATGGCAGCTCTGCGAGGAAACCAAAAGTGCTTCGCGTCCTGGAACGCTACTTCCCCCTCCCTCTCACAACACGCACGCAGGGGGTACGCCTGGTAACAGGGATGCCGGCTCGGACGCTCTCCAACGGGCCAAGGAGGAAACTCCGGCGGGGAGAAAGGAGGGGAGCCCGAAGATGAGAAGGATGTAGAACCGTTGGAACGGGTCCAAAGGAGGCCACGAAGATGATCAGAGGGCTGGAGCACCTCTGCTATGAGAACAGGCTGAGAGTTGGTGTTGATCAGCCTAAAGAAGAGAAAGCTCCAGGAAGAACTTAGAGCGGCTTTCCAGTACCTGAAGGGGCTACAGGAAAGCTGGGGAGGGACTTTTACAAGGGCAAGTAGTGACAGGATAAGGGGGAAGGGCTTTAAATTGGAAGGGGAAAGATTTAGATTAAACATTAGGAAGAAATTCTTCACTATGAGGGTGGTACGGCACCAGCACAGGTTGCCCAGGGAAGTTGTGGCTGCCTCATCCCTGGAGGTGTTCAAGACCATGCTGGATAGTGTCTTGAGCAGCCTGGTCTGGTGGGAGGCGTCCCTGCCCTTGCAGAGGAGTTGAAACTGGATGGGCTTTAAGGTCCCTTCCAAACCAAACCACTCTGTATTTCTATGACCCCCTCAGCGCCCTGCCCCGTGCCCCGGGGGAACGCTCCAGGCCGCTGCAACGGCCCTGACCCGGCCCGCCTCCATTTTCCTCAGGAGGTCGCATGGGGCCTGGCCGGGCCGAACGGTGCCCGGTGGTTCTGCAGCGGAGGCCCCGCGCGGCCACCCCGGGGCCGCGCGGCCCAGGGCCGGAAGCCCCGCGCGCGCGCGCTGGGGCCGGGAGCGATGGCGGACAACCGTGACACCCCCCCACCTCCTCGGTCCCTTCCCCTCCCCCCTGCACTTCCCGGGCTCCCACCTCCTGGTTGAAGGCGTTCACGGCCTCCATGTTGACGGCGGCGGCTGCGGGCGGGGGAGGGAGAGAGAAAGGGGAGGGACAGAGGGGAGGGGGTGGAGGGGCGGCCCGGTCCCTGCTCAGGGGCTGCGCGCGGCCATGGCCGTTGGGCGGCGACGGCGGCGCACGAGCTCTCCCCACTCTCACGCGCTGTCGCTCTCTCTCCCTCGCTCGCTCGCTCGCTCAATTCGGTGCTTGCGGGCGTCTCGCTGGCAGGGCCGCGGCACAGACCGTCTACTCCCAGCGGGATGGCGGAGCCCACGCCGCGCAAAGCACCCTGGGATCGCGCAGGCCTCCCGGTCCCGCGCCACCCACAGGAGGAAGGAACGGAGGGCTGGGGGGGAGGGAGCCCGCGCGAGGGACCATCACGTGACGCGGGGCTGGCTTCTACTCCCGAGGCCCCGCCCTCGGGGAGGGGAAATAGGGGAAGAGGGAGGGAGCTCGCGCCAGGGCACTACGTGACGCGGGCCCGGGTTTTTTCAATCTCCAGGCGCCGCCATGTTCAGCGCCCGCCCCGCCCCCGGGGAGGGGAAATGGCGCGGGGGTGGGAGGAAGAAAGGGGGAGGAGAGGCGCCCTTGAGACAGTGAATGGAAGGATTGGCCGAGATTGCTGTGGCGATATCGGGGTGGCTCTGCCCTCTTCTCACCCTGAGGGGTGGTTGACGGGATGGGGTGAACGCTTCCATGGTCGCGGTTAAAAATCGATGTTTTCTTAATTCCTGATGATTGTGTCTCGGAGACGGCACAAAGCACACGCGAAACCCTCCTCTGACGAGCACTGGAGTGGGCTTGATACGATATCTGTCACGGCCAGTGCCACAGTGCTGGAAGAAACCGCTCTGTGTGCTTCAATATAGAACAGAGCAAAACTGAAAAGGTGAATGACAGTCACAAAGCGACCCGAGTTGGAAGGGACCATAAGAACCATCGAGTCCATCTCTCGTCCCTGCATAGGACGCTCCCAACTTTCACACAGTGAATTGTCCAAATGCTTCTTGAATATTGTCAGGCTTAGTGCCATGACTACTTCCCTGGGGAGCTGTTTCAGAGCTCCACCACCCTCTGGGTTGAAGAACCTCACTCTGCTCTGCCACAGCTTCCTGACATTCCTCTAAGTCCTATCACTGGTCATCAGAGAGAAGAGCTCAGCGCCTGCTGCTCCTCCTTCCCTTGTGAGGAAGCAGTAAATGGCTGTGAGGTCCCCAAGTTGAGCGTTTTGCACAGATGAACATGATCGAGGATTACATTTGTGCTGATAGTACGAGCTAATGCTTATGAGAAAACTTTGCACCACACATGGACATGTCTCATGGACATCTCAGCTGGCTATCGGCATCTATTTAAGACTGCCTTTGCCAAGTACATTGTCAAGTCCTATAGTGATGTGTTGGTATTAGTGTGAAATCATAGTGATTTTGAGGTTTGCAGGGTGTTGTGTGATATAATATGTTCAAAATGTTGTTTAACGCACAATTTTGTTGTCTAACTCACAATTTCATTGTTTAACTCGAGTCTAGTACATCAGCAAAGTAGTAAATTGAAAAGGGGAAGCTCAGAATGTTACAAAAATCTCACAGAAGGTGTATTTAGCTCTATGTTGTGTTTTACTATTTAACTGTGCCCAGTATTTGAGTGGTTAATCAAATGTGGATTACTCTCAGGAGTCTTTTCTCCTTCTTGTCAATATATGGCTGTCAAGCAATTATCCCTCTATTAAAATATTTTGAAATTCAAAGAAAGTTGACAGAGTAAGAAGAACTCTTGTTCTATGCAAGTTATGAAATGCATAAGGAGGAATTTGTGTGCAGTCATATGGCTGATATTCAGAATAATTTTTAAAATAGGTGGCAAATGAAAAACTATTCCAGATGTCATTAATTTCTATATACTGGTCTTCTATCACAAATAAAAAAAAACCCTAGTTTTCATAGTTCTTTTTTAAAGAAGGCACCCAGCTGGGGCTGCAGGAGGAGGATAATATTGCCCATATTGTGTCAGTTTCTTTGCTTTTTGTGATTTTTGCCAGTTTCAACTTGGTAAATTACTTCTTAGGTAGGTTTTAGTGCTATTCTTGGTCATGTCACTGTCCAAAATGTCACAAAAGGTAGCTTGTTCTGCCACCTGAAATATATGAACAGCAAAGGTAGCAGTATGTGGTAAGAGGTTGAAAAAATACAAAATATCTTTGTCCAAATCTTGCATCAGCTAAAAAGCTTTCTGGGAAGTAAGAATGATTTGTTTGAGGGCTCTTGGCTAAGAGAAGAGAGAATTAGTGAGAATGGACTTCCTGCATTGGTGATTAATTTTCAGGTTTGAAACCCAGGTGTTAAATGGTGACAGCTGTTTCTATAATGTCAAGTAGCTGACATTATGTTCTTTTCAGTATATACTTGATCATACACACTGCTGGTAGTTTACACAGAGTACAGGAAAAAAAACCCTTCCCAGAACAGGAAATGCTGCCAGTGGTTCTGGAAATTCACATTAAATGTGGGAGTTCTTTTGCTTATTAAAAATTTTTAATTTCTTTGTATTATATATTTCTCCAGGCTAAACAGACCAAGTGATTTTAGCTGTTCCTCATATGACTTTCCCTCTAGACCCTTCACCAGCCTTGCAGCCCTCCTCTCGAAACTCCAGTAGTTTGATGTCCTTTTTATACTGCAGTGCCCAAAACTGCACCCAGTACTTGAGGTGGGGCCGCACCAAGGCAGAGCAGAGCTGGACAATCACCTCCCTTGACCGACTGGCAATGCTGTGCTTGATGCACTCCAAGACACGGCTGGCTCTCTTGGCTGCCAGGGCACACTCTTGGCTCATGAACAACTTGCCATCGACCAGAATATGGTGTGAATTTTGGGAGTATCCTATGTAGGGATAAGAGTTGGACTCTATGATCCTTTTGGGTCCCTTCCAACTCAGGTAATTCTATGATTCAATGATTCTATGATTTATTTTCACTAAAGCTTCTAGAGGTTACTCCTGAGTGTTAAATACTTCCAGTTTTCCTCATTGCTGTTTATTAATTAGGTATTGGCTTATTATGGATCTTATTTTTTTAAAATCTGCTTTTGTGGCATGTTTATAATCAGACTTTGTGCATAATTGGATTTTATGTAACCTGCAGGATGGAAAAAATACGGTAGGTGTACCCCAGATTTTTCAGAATCGTCTAGCAGAAGCACTGGGAGGTGCAGTGTCTTCATGCTCAATGTGGTGGCTGTGTTAGTGCTGACCTCAGTGTGCTAAGTTCCGTGCCTGTTCACTACCATGCTAAAGTCTGTTGTGGTTGTATCTGTGCCATAATATGGTCCTGGTTCTGCCTGCAGTATAGACAAATCCTCAGGGTCTGTAGAATTATTGCTGGCAACTTTTCTTCAGTGAGAATTAATTTCTGATTCCTCAGGGGCTGACTGTTAGGATTTGGAGGTAGGAAAGAGTGAAGTAGGTTAATTACAGCAGCTTTAGATTTAAGTCGAAGTTTTACTAGACTGTGGCTTTGTTCAAAGCAGATCTGCTTCATCAGGATAACATGCTTGTTAATTTTAAAGTAAAATTAGCCATTGCTTATGTTATATTGTGAGTACCTAGAGAGAGAAAAGACAATCATATTATTTCTTAACAAAAAGCATGTTCTTTGCTTTTTGCCTTTGTCAATTTTACATTGCAGGTACTTGAGCTCTCTTTATACACAATATGGTGCACAGTGCCAAGCATTGTGATGCATATTTTTACAGTGTAAGACAAGGGTGTCAAACTCGTGGCCCCACAGAATGAATCTGGCCCTCCACCTTGTTTTATTGTGCCTGGCACCTTGTTTCTACCAGGCGGCAGCGCCGAGCTCCCTGCCCCTGCGCTCCTGCCAGCGCTGGTCACGTGTGCAGCGTGTGACACGCGTTACGCTGCAGGAGCAGGAGAACAGCAGGAGCTGTGAGTTTGACACCCCTGGTATAAAGAATAGTCCTTGTCTCAGAAACCATGCAGTCCAGTGTGGCTCACAGAGCTTTTAGTATTATTCTAATTGTTTGTGTAATATATATGTTAAAATATTGTTCCATATTATTTGATATGTCTTATGTTTAATAGTTTTGACTTGTGTTGGTGCACGGGTTTAGTTTGTTCAGCTCGCTCACTTTTGTTTCTGACAGATGGGCAATAAATGGGGATACCAGTGTATGGAGATTGCCATTGAGAACAAATTACAGTTACTTGATGTAATGATTCTTTTTGTCTTTGTACCAGCTGATGAAATACATGTGCAAGTCTTATTCAAGCTTTTTGAAATCTGAAATGTTTTTGAATTCAGTACAGTCCTTGCCATTTTACACATAATGAAACACAAGTTTAACTTAATTTCAGTTAGCGTAATCATTAAGAGTTTTACATAATGATATGTCTGTCATTTTTTCTTGCAATAGCATTAAGTCTTGATCTCTGAACATGTTAAGAATCCTAAATCTTGCTCAGTCTCCTATATTATTATTAGCATTGTGCATCATTATTGACAATGATCATCCATTAAAATGTCATATTCCCCGTTCTTTGATTATCTATGTCTGCCTATCAGTGTTTCTCTGACTCATTCAATACGGATTAGTTATCATTTGTACTTTATCACTCTCTAATTTACTGGTGCAATTTAACTTATGGGGCAACGTTGTTTTCCCCTAGAATTTCCTGGAATCCTTTGTTCTATAGAAAGCAAAACTGGTTTTCCTGCAGTGTTCAATATATACTGTGGCTTTATATTCTTTATTAAAATAGTACTGTATATGTTTACCATTATTTACAAATGCTTATGATGTGGTTGGCACTCTGGGTAGATCTACCTCGCATCTCAATGAAGGATTTACTTATTATTCTGTAAAGATGTCATCAAGTACATCCCACGCTAAAATCGGATCCTTGAAATCCGTAGGTCTTTGAGGGAGGAGTTTGTCTTTCTCTCACTGTTAGTACTTCGGCAGGATTAAATTTGTATGCCTGGCACCATGATTCTGTATTTGAGAGTCAAACTGGTGCTTAGGGATGCTGATCTACTGTATACTCAAGCATTACTGACAGGTAGACAATAGTAGAACTGTGCTTTGAAAGCCATTTAGAAACTTCATAGGACAGGGAGCTTTTCTGCCCGTCTGCTTTGCAGAGTGAATCCGTGTGCAGAAGCTTTGGGCAGAGCTAGCTTTCAGTTTGATTTTAAGTTCCACCGGAAGTATGCAGGTATAGTTTAAGGTCCTGGGTTGTAACCTAGGAAACCTTGTAAAATTTAACAGATGTTGACTCTTCTTTGGTACTGTTGGAGTGATATAAGTGACCAAAACAAGGCGAATGTGCAGGCAACTGGGTCTGATGTTTGCACCTAAGATATTCTACTTGTGGGACTTTCTCTTGTAGTCTCAATGAATACCAAGATTTGGTCTAGTGTGAAATACTTCTTTCTGACCAGAGGGTTTCTTTTGAACTACTTCTTGAGTGGGAATTTGGGGTTTTTTTTCCTGTTCTGAGCATCTAGATTTTTATGCTCTGGCCTAAATTTACTTGGCTTTAGTATTAACTAAATAGTGTTACTGACTTGGTTTCAGTGTTAAAAGAGTACTTGTTGGGATTTTTTCTGACTGCTCATGAGACAATATCTAAAACTGCTGTTAATGTGTATCTAACCACTCAGGGTGTGGGGTTTCTGTATCTGATGCTAGGTGTAACTATTTATTTCGATATTTTACAGATGGGAGGAAGCCTCTACTGTTAACAAGATATCTTGGATAGCCATGGAAATGGGACTTGCCCAATAATGCCCTACCTCCAGTGGATCTGGAATATTACTCCAGTATTTATAGACATTCCAAATCGTACAGCAAGATAGTAATAAGGAGCTCACTTTGCAACATCTCTGTGCAACTCCTTGTTAAGTGAATGGAGGTTTTGCACTTGCAAGATAGAATATTAACTTGGTAGAAGACAAGGTTTAGGTTTTAGGTGGAATCTAGAATTACTTTTGCCAGTAGACACATGAAAACAGACTTCTCACTTTGGTCCTCTATAGATCCCTTCCCAGCCTCTTCTGGTCGGATGTGGAGGCTGGCAAGATTACGAGACTAGAAAAGGTTTTAATGTCTGTGCAAGATCAAAGTATATCAGAAATTAGTTCCTTCTCTGGTAATACTGTTGTACTGCTATTCCTGCTGTCTGTCAGAGGCACGGAGACTGCCGAGAGTAATAGCCATTAAATAAAGACTAATTCTTTCTTTTGAAAAGTTCAGTGTGGCTTAAGAGATCATCTGGACATAGGGAATTTAGGACACAGAGCAAGGAAACTTATAGAAATACATACTATATGTGATGATTAATACTCTGTGTAGCAGAATATGGGATTTACAAAAACTGTAAACAAATGCATTCACATCATCACATTGAAATTAATTATTCAGTGCTTTAAAAAACAGCACAATAGGAAGCAAGCGGCTTGTTTTGTTTTAATTAGGAATCACAAATTACTTTTTTTTAGTGAATCATTTGGAAAAAAAGCCTGCAGTTCTATGGCAGCCACCATTGTGTGGCTGAGTTAATATTCAGGCAGGTGGGTAAGGCAGTTGCAATAAAAACTTTAGAAATGTGAAACTGTTCGCCACTTGTACAACCTCTGTCTCTTTCTGGTGATTTTGTGGTCCTAGTTCTTTATCCTCTTTCTTGTTAGGTATTTTAAAACAAAGTATTATATTTAATTTTGAATTCAATGAAATTTGACTTCAGAGGGGTTTTCCCACCCCTCACCTATAAGTAAGGTAAGAAGAAGGAAAAAACCTGTTTATGTCCCATTGGGTAGGAATTATGTTCCTTGTTTTCCATATTTACTTGTTTATTTAGGAGGAGCAAAACCAGATTACATGGTCAACAGAAGCAGAAAATGCTGCCTTTAGGAAACCAGCTTTCAGCTTACTGTGTTTCTTGTGAGTAATAGCTGGGAACATTCACCTCTTCTAGCACTGGTGTCTATTTTGCAAAATCAGTTCTAAATAGATCAAACCCTGATGTTGTTATTCAAGTTCTGTGCTTCTGAATTTCACTGAGCTAAAACTTCCACAGGTTTCAGTGGGTTTCAGTGATAACGTTATTGCAGACCTCGGTTCCTTTACTCTGTACTTCGTACTCAGTTCCTTTATGCTGCACTTAACCTCCTACTGGCATTAGTAGTTTGGAAGCATTTGGGGCTTTGTTCTTCGTGATTGTCACAAAACCCATCAAGTTTACTTTAGGTCCCAAAAGAGTTTGTGCCAAACATCTTGCACAGAAACAATAAATAGCTTCCTACTGTTCCTTTTAGTCTCTCTCCCCCCGCCTCCTCTCCCATATTATTTGGGGCAAAACCAGTTGTGGATTTTAAAGTGGTATCTCTTTGTGTATTATCTGTTTGTATTATATTGTATAACCTGTGTTTACAGTAACCCATTCTGTTGAACTTGTGTTAAAGTGCCTTATTTCATGTCTGTGGCAGGCATACAAAAAACATGTTTGGCCCTTTTTTCCTCCCCTGTAATGAGTGAGACTTAAACCCCACTGAGAACTGTAGACATGTTTTGTAATTATTTGTTTTCTAGCTTTTAGAAGTTGGCTTTTTTTGTGTTTCTTCCTCATGCTGATCAGAAAGTTAGATATTCTTTTTTTTTTAACATCAAGGTATTCATGCAGTCATCATGCTGTCACTGCTTCAGAAGATGAGATTTTAAGGCAGGTAAGAGTCATTGGGCACAATAAAATTCCGGGTACTGGCAGTGATACTTGATTTACTACGGGATGTAACCATGAAGTACATAAAACTAAGGGAGTTTATGTACCTAATCAACTGTTAAACAATTCTTTTTTGCAATATACTGGTAAAAATTTCTAATGGGATTATACTTGAGGGAGGAGAGAAACATCCTATGTGAGAAACAACCATTCTTGCCTAAGTTTATAAAATGTCTCAGTCTTCATGGGTGATGCGTGGACAGATTGCTGAGATGAACATTTTCAGTAGGTTTCTGTGTTGCTGCTGCAGCCCAACAGCACAGTGCCGGGGTGATGAATGTCATGTTCTCTGAAATTCTACTGAAATGCCCTAAGAGGGATTTGGACATTTTTTGCTTGGTATTATTGAGAAGGAGCAGTGGCACCATCCTTGTTTGTGCCATCTAGATAGCTTTTCAGGTTTCAGCATGTTGATCTTGGGAGCACAGGGCAAGAAGGACTTTCTGGGCAGCTGGTTGCAGCTGCTTCCAACTGAGGCGAATGACATTGTCTGATTAAAATTAGTGAAAGATCAGAGCTTTGTATCCATCCTTCCCCACTCTACCAACATCAGAAGGATGTTCACAAACGTGATGGCTCTGAACTTTAGGAAGAAACTTTCACCTTCCAGATGAAATTTCTTCATATTAAATCTGTATGAACTTGTTCTTTGTTTGCTACTGTTTCTAGAGCAAATAATTCTTCACAGGCTTTACTCCTTAAACCCTTTTTATTTTACCACTTCTCCTACAGTCTCAGTTGTGGCCAGAAGATGGCACTTATGTACGCACTAAGAAAGAGTAAGTGAGGCTAATATAATTTATCTTTGCTGAAATTGTGTTTGGAATGGCAATAAATATCTCAGGCAAATAATAACTTGCAGGATAAAAGATCACTTTGATCTCGTAGTACATGAGGGTCACAGATTTGAGAACAAAGTCCAGGAACTTATTGTTCTGCATAGGAACTCTTTTGTTTTCTTATTCAGTACTAAGGATCTGATATCCCACTGAATATGGAAGGCAACTATCAAACAAAAATCTTGTGCTTTGTTTTTTCTTTAGAGATAATAATCTAGAAGTAGTTTCTACGACTTTATTTTCTATTGCATCTTAGATTTTGTCCTGCACATTAAGCCCCTGTCTAAAGGATGATTTTTCCCTTACAATAGATAGATTGCATAGTTTTTTTTGTACTTCTGCTTGCCCTTTCTCCCCAAATTTTATCCTTCATGGAGATTGAGTTGTACTGTTCTCCAGTATAACTAATTTCCCATACCAATTTGTGATAAGCCATCCCAACATGAACCTTTTTATCCATATATAACTTCGTCAAACATTAGGGATGTTGCTCTAAACTAGTCTTGGTAAACCAATATAGCTCTTCTGCGTAGCCACATTTGAAGGAATGAAGCACTGAACTTGCATATAAGAGATTGCAGGGGAAGGACATAAAGTGGCTGCAATTCATTCAGGTGGTTTCCCAAGGCTTTCAGCATATTTTCGTGCAGATTATGGGGCCCATCTAAATTACAGCGGGACCTAGAATGGCTTGCCTGGCCTGTTGTACATGGGGTAGTGCTGCCTAAAATCCCTGGACTCATGCCTGTGGTGCTCTCGCAGAGTCGGGATGCAGCCTCCCTGTAGCTCTGCTCTTCAGATAAACCTTTTGTCAGAATCTGCCAGGAGTTTGAACATCAGATCATCACACCAGCAGCCACTGACCCTTCATGACCTTCAGTGTCTTTCACCTCCCTTGCCCACAACCTCCTTCCCATTACCATTTTTTTATCACTGGTTTGTTGTCAGGATTTGCTTCCAGACCTTTTGCTTTGCTCTCTGTAAAAGCAGTAAGTGTTACAGTGGAGAGTGCCAGCCTGCATCCAAAGTTCCCCAGCCTGTGAGTCCCGTTTCAGTCAGAAAACTAAGTGTGAGAAAAAATTGAAAACATTTCATTTGCATTTTCATCAGGTGTCTCTTGGTAAGAAAATCACTATATTTATATACACACACATATTTATATACTGCACCACAGCCACTAACGACCAGATTAGTTTCTACATTGCATGCAGAGGGATTCTTGCAGAGGATGCTTCATTCCCTAGCCCTACTGGTGGGGTTTTTTTGTGATTCAAGACCAAATTAAGTTGGATCAAACCCCAGCTCAGTCTTTGAAGATCTGCATTCAAGTGCTAAGCCCCTAAGCAGTCCAAAGGGCTCCTGGGCCTTGCGAAGTCTGAAGACTGCAATCAACAGTCTGGGAAGGGAAAGCAATTGGAAAATACCTCTGGTGTCGATTGTATTCCAACATCAAATACTTGAACACTGGCAGGAGATTAAAGACTGTGATTTGTGAAAGGAGGAAGGACTGCAAGGAGCTCTAGGTGTGGGCTGTCTGTCTGCATTCAAACCAGCCATGGGGAGGCTGCAGTGTAAGTGCTGAAGTGCTGGCTCACCAATGATCCAGAACAGGGTCTTGGCTGGAATGAAGCACAGTTGTTTTCCAGACTACATGCTTTCATTTATTTTTTTTGTGTAGAAACCAGGTCTCAGTAGTTCTTTGACTGGATAGCTGTAGGTGCTTGGCAGTGAGATGTAAACCTACTGCTGCTGTTTTGCACTGTCTGACTGCACGGGTCATAGGCTTTGAGCAGCTCTTGGCAGTGTGAGTGTACCTACTACTAAATGCATATGTGATACTATGCCTTCTTTGACCATGAACTGTTAGCTCAACTGTTAAACGCTTCATTCGCAAAATTCACTCGTTTTCTGTTTTGGCAAAGTAGCAATGCAGTCATTTCAAATATAAGTCATTAGCAAAACAGACCCTGCCAAAATAAACATTACTCTGCATGCATGAATCTTCCCCTACTTTAAGAGAGAAAACAAGTTCTATGATGGGTATGTTGTTTCATGTGCTACTTTAAAGAATCCAGTACCGTTGAGAGGGGGTGTTGTAAGAGTCTGAGTTGCATACAACAGAGATCTGGACATAAGGTACTGTGGGAGCCAGGAGACCTGGCTTCTTTTTGTAGTTCTCTGGCAGCATCCTTGTGTTGCTGCTCAGCCGCTTGGCAATTGCACCCTTTCTGTAAGATGTGGGTGATGGTGCCTCTCGGGAGAAGTCACTACTCACTTTGACATAGAACAGTATTTATGAAGCAATGGACTTCAAGCAGTCCATTGCAAAAGAAGAGGACATGAAACATCAATGTATATCAGTTTGTATTTGACTTTGCTTAATATTTCATGAGTTAAGTTTACATTTCTTTGGGTAGAGAAAAAACAGCTTCTGAACCCATTAACTGAAATTAAGACTATCAAAATAGCAATATACTCTTAAGGTGAGATTTTCAGCTGATTATATAGCTTCCTACAAAACATGTGCGGGTTGTTTTAACTTACACACACAAAACATTGCATTGTGTGCACGTAATGTTGGCGCTTGCTCATACAGAGTGCTCATCTGCTCATCAGTTAGGAGTGCAGATGGAAGCCCTATGTTTTTCTGCAGAAAAGAAGTAGACTGTTTGATGTCAGCATGAATTCCTTCTAGAGTGTCACACAGCACACCTATGTGTCTTGCCAGGGTGGCTGAGGGGGAAATTCAGCAATGCACTTTGCTGAGAAAACCAGAAGGTTCTAGTTAGGAAAGTGGTTTGTTTGTTGTTGTTGGTTGCTCCTAAAATAGAGCGCCCTTGAAATCCTACTGTGAATGTAGGGTGGGTGATCCTCGGTTACTTTATGGAGGTACTACAAGTCTAAGTGGTAGCACATTAAGCTCTCAAGCATGATAATGCCTGTAGGGCGCCAGAAGCTCTGGAGGATGCCCTTCAACTGTGCTTCCTGTTCAGAGGGATGGTGAACTTTACTTTTGAGGGCAGTCTTAAAGTTCTTGTCAAAAAGCAGCAGAGACTTACAAAAGCAAAAACATTTCCCAAAGCCATGTGAAAGCACTCAGAAGACTCTGCCCCATAGATGTCCACAGGAACTAGGTGGCCACATGATGTCTGCTATCTCTGCCTAAGTCTGCATGTGGGGAGGCAAGATGAGCATCCAGGAAGAGACCCTTGTCAGATGCCCCAGTGCCACCTCCCTGCTAGTATCAGAGGCAGCTCCATGTGCAGTGTGAAAGTGGAAGAGTGGCTGCAGAGTCCCGCTGTTGCCCTTCTAGAAACACAGAATTGTTTAGGTTGGAAAAGACCTTTAAGATGATCAAGTCCAACCAGAAGGCAAACACTGTCAAGTTCCCTGCTAAACCATGTCCCGAAGTGCCACATCTACACATCTTTTAAATACCTCCAGGGATGGTGACTCAATCACTTGTCTGGGCATCTTGTTACAAGGCTTGACAACCCTTTCGATGAATATATTTTTTGGTGAATACCCAGTCTAAACCTGCCCTGGTGCAACTTGAGTCCATTTCCTCTCATCTTGTCACATCTTACTTGGGAGAAAAAAACAACACCCACCTCACTACAGCCTCCTTTCAGGTAACTGTAAAGCGTGATAAAGGCTCCCCACAGCCTCCCTTCCTCCAGACTAAACAGCCCCAGTTCCCTCAGCTGCTTCTCTTAAAGCTTGTGCCTCTGAACATTCACCACCTCCATTGCCCTTCTCTGGACACACTCCATCACCTCAATGTCTTTCTTCTAGTCAGGGGCCCAAAACTGAACACACTATTTGGGGTGCAGCCTCGCCGGTGCTGAGTACAAGGGCACAGTTGCTTCTGTGGTCCTGCAGGCCACACTATTTCTGATAGGAGCAAGGATGTTGTTGGCCGCCTTGGCCACCCGGGCACACTGGTGACTCATATTCAGCTGGCTGCAGACAAATACTCCCTGCTCGTTTTCCACTAGGCACGATTTCAGCCACTGTTCCCCCAGTCTGTATCATTTCATGGGGTCATTGTGGCACAAGTGTAGGACCCAGTGCTTGGCTTTGTTGAATCTCATACAACGTACCTGAGCCCATTGATCCAGCCTGATCAAATCCCTCTGTACAGCTTTCCTTCCCTCAAGCAGATCGACTCCTGCCTAATTTAGTGTTGTCTGCAAACTTACTGAGGGTGCATTCAATCCTCTTGTCCAGATGATTGATAAAAGATATGAAACAGAACTGGCTCCAATATTGAGCCTTGGGGAACACTCCTTGTGACTCCTGGCTGGGTGCAGCCTGACTCATCCTGTGGTTATGGGTGCATGTGGTATTTAACCCCAAACCTTCTCACATCTCATAGAAGCAGAAAGTCATTTGGGTTTTTCGGGATTTTCATTTTTAATTTCCTGTTTAAAAGAGCAGCATTTCTCTATGTTACCCCATTCCTCTGCAGACTCATTATATATTTTTAATCTCTTGCCTTTTGAGAGGTTGCCGTGGCTCTCTAGTCTGGCAATATTTGAGTTTCTGCACTTGCTCTGCTGTTGCTATGCAACCAACCACCAACAGCAATTTGCATGACCTTTTCTTCGGGTGATATTAATATGCAGGAAATTAGTGCCAGCTGTAGCTGGTGATGTGACCATTTGCGGCCACCCTTCTCCTTGCCTATCTCTTGCCTCTGATAGTGCTCGAAGTGAGTTACTGTATGTTGTTTGGTATTGAGTGGTGTGTAAGTAGTGAATATTGATGGAAAAGGGTTGTAACTGCCATGAGGTTTTCCTTACTTGTTGAACACATAAAAATGCTCAAGGACAGAAAAGGTTTGTGTGATGAGCTCTTATACGCAACTGCAAGTTAGAAGGCTACATCAAAAAAAATCTTTGGAACAATAGGTGGGCAAGTCAAACACCTGTGAAATCTAAGTGTGTTTTTAAGGCATGTAAGGGAACCATTCTGGATAAAGGTTGGACTCCCGGCCACCCTTTTGCTCGTAGCACAGTCCTTGGGGTGGATTTTCAGAGGCAGAAGTAGCACTTAGGCAGTTGATTCTTATTGTCAATGGCAATTTAGTACTTGATGGCTGGACCTGCCTTTGAAAAGTCTTTCATAGCAGAGGGATTTTTTAATTGTTTTTCTGTTGTTTTGTTTGGGGTTTTTTATTTATTATTTCCGAATCAGAACAGTGTTGTTGGAAAGCAGTGGTTGGCATTATAGTGACAGGCACCCCTGGATACTCCATAGGCCAGCTACCTTCCCCAGCACTGCTGCACATCTCCTTGAGCAAAGCATTTTGGCTGGCATTTCCAAGTGGGTTCTGGCTTGCGGCATCTTTTTTCAGGCCATTCTTGATATTGTTTGTACTTCTAGAGGTGTCATTTGTACTCTGGAACAAAACTAAGGAGTTTCCATAAGGGACACTCTTAATGTATTAACTAAAGTGAATTATTTATTTGAGATTAGTGCATTGTTTTCTCTTGATATATCATGTAAATGAGTATATAAATAGAAGCATAATATGTAAACCATATAGCATAGAATCATAGAATGATTTGAATTAGAAGGGACCCACAAGGATCAACTCATCCAACTCCTATCCCTGCATAGGACAATCTCAACATTTATATCATGTGTCTTGAGGGCATTGTCCAAATAATACTTGAATATTGTCAGGCTTGACGCTGTGACTGCTTCCCTGGGCAGCTGTTCCAGTGCTCCACCACCCGCTGGGTAAAGAACTTTTTCCTAATATCCAACCTAACCCTCCACTGGCACATTTTCCTGCCATTCTCTCAAGCCCAATCATTGGTCACTAGAGAGAAGAGCTCAGCGCCTGCTCCTCCTCCTTCCCATGTGAGGAAACAGTTAATGGCTAAGAGGTCCCCCCTCAGTCTCCTCTTCTCCAGGCAGAACAGACCAAATGACTTCAACCTCTCCTCATATGATTTCTTCTCTAGACCCTTCACCAGCCTTGTGGCTCTCCTCTGGACACTCTCCAGTAGTCCGATGTCCTTTTTATACTGTGGTGCCCAAAACTGAAAAAAAATATTCAGGTGGGGTCACACCAGTGCAGAGTAGAGCAGGACAATCACCTCCCTTGACTGGCTGGCAGTGCTGTGCTTGATGCACCCAGGACACAGTTGGCCCTCTTTGCTGGCAGGGCACACTGTTGGCTCATGTTCAACTTGCCATTGACCAGAACCCCCAGGTCCTCCTCAGGGCTGCTCTCCAGCCTCTCACTCCTCAGTCTGTGCATACATCCAGGGATGCAGTGTCCCAGGGGCAGAACCTGGCATTTGCCCTGGTTAAACTTCATGTGGTTGGTGATTGCCCAGCTCTCCAATTTGTCTCGATGCCTCTGTAGGACCTCTTTGCCGTCAAGAGTGTCAACAGGTTCCTCCCAGTTTTGTGTCATTGGCAAACTTGGTTAGTAAATGCTTGAGTCCTGCATCCAGGTCATTTATGAAGATATTGAAGAGCACTGGCCCCAGGATGGATCCTTGTGGAACCCTGCTAGTGACCCCTTACCAGCCCAATGTAACTCCATTCACTGTGACTCTATGAGCCCAACTCATCAGCCAATTGTTCGTCCACTGCATGTTGTCTTAAAGTTAAACCAGAATAAATTGATAACTCTGTCTTTTAATTTTAATCTATTTGCAAGGTCTCTAATGATAAGCGAGCTGCAGCCACATTGCCTTCATTAGCCTGATCCTTGTCCTGCACACGTGTGCATGTGTTTAATTTTCCTAATGTTTACAAATCTGGGGATTATTGTGTGATGAGAAACATGCATCATGAAGCTATTTTACAATATATTCATTACTTTATTCTATTTTCTTGTAATTAATCTATATCCACAAATATGAGACATGCTAAAAAAATGTGGAAAGGTTTATAATGTATTCTAGGAAAAATATCTTGTAAGCATACAGGTATAGTTGGAAACATCACTGTTGAATACCTGTCATTCTAAATAAGAATTTTATTTAGATAGTTTACTCAAATGTGATGATTGAGACAAACTTCAGAAGCAATTATTTCTGACATTTTGGAAAGATTCTTAGAACCGTTCTGTATTTTTGATATTATGCTGTTTGGAAATCAGCCAACTATAAATAAGATCCATTTGGCATGGACTGTGAAGATGTGTGTATTATGCTTTCAGTGACCCTGAAGTTTGTTAACATTTTATTTAGAATTCTAAGAAAATGAAGCTCATATAATTATGCTTTTTGTTCACATTTTTGTGTTTTGGGGAAACTAGGCTTTAATCTGCTCACAAGATGACATCTGTATATGTTGTTATTGGTTAATTGATTGGATAAAACCTTGGCTATTGAGTCTAAACCTTTAAACCCCTCAAGTATTCATACATATATATATATACTCATATATAAAAATCATCCTGTTATGTCATTAGGGTTACTTCTAAAATTAAACTTTTGTAAGAGTGGACTAATTTTGAATATTGTGCTTTAAATACATTTATATATGGTTTTGCTCCACTTAAAACTACTTTTTATATTTGTCTCAAGATAAAGACATGGATTTTATCTGTCTTTTTTCTTATCCTTTATTAATTTATTTTAGGGGACAGACTAAAGGAGCACTTATACCTGTAAGTGATTCAGAATGCTACAGTGTACGTAATAACAAGGTATTTTATTATAATATTTTTGCTACATTATCTTCACTGTCAGTCAGATGATTGGTTTTTCATACTCACTGTGACTGTCTGGCTCAGTAAAACACTTCACTGTTTATGTGAGGAGCTTGCCAGGATTATTGGCATCGGAAGCAAACTGATGATGAGAAGTATGACTAGACACATATCAACTGCTCCGTCTCTGGTCCTTCACAGGCCAGCAAGCAGCTGCAACAGCCCTAGGTCCTGCAGTGGAACATTCCTACAAAATCAGTTTTAAGCCCTGATAGCTGCCATTCTAAAGGGTTAGGAATTTCACGCAATATAATGCGGATAGGTCTGCCTTGGAAGAACAGGATGTGCCTTATGTTGTATGGAGCTATCCACAGTTTTCTCTTTGTAAATCATTTACCTTTTTGCTGCCCACTCAACTAACATTTTTGTATGATCTGATGGTTTGTTTTGCAGAAGTCACTGCTTCTGAGGTTTTCTGAAATTTCAGTTACTTGATCGAGAGTGTGAGCAGCCAATTTGCCAGGCCGCTCCTGATGCCATATGAAATATATACTATTAAAGAGAAGAAGGGCACAAGGTCATCAGAGGTTAGATCTCTTATTTTCCATAAACAAGATAGATACCCCCGGTTGAAAGGTAGATTAAGCAATCGAGCCGTCGCCACTTGTCTAATATTTTGTGACAAATTTTGCATGCACTCAGGAGCTCAGCATCTTTCTAATGAGTAATTCAAGAATTTCTGCATTTCAACTGTTCACTTAATCACTACATACTTAAATATATGCCTGGATTCGTCAAATCATAAACACAACTTTGTCCAATTTGTCCTTCACCCTTCCGTGTTTTGCAGCTTCTTCTAATCTTTATTTTAAGTCTGTTTCTCTCTCCCTTTGCATTCCTTAATGACAAGCTTGTGACTAGTCCTTCAATCATTTTCCACAATAAGTGAAGCTGAGTTTGACAGGAGATAAAATATTTTATTAGATGAACGGATATATCTGGAAAAAACTCCAGACAAGCTAGTGAAAGCTGATCAAACTGTATCCACCGATTGAATAAAAGATAGTGTCTCTCCCTATAAATTATGCTTTGCTTCACCTTTCTACTGTCTCTGTTCAAACAACCTAACTTCCAGTTTTGATGGCAAAACTTTCTCTTCTCCCAGGAGAACTTGATTCATTATAAAAGAATAATTCTAGTTTAAGGTTTGTAATGCCAGATGGGCTACTGCGATGCTCTAGCCTACCTTCCTGTTTGACATACAACGTCAGGCTTCTTCCTGTTTGAAATACAATGTCTTTTAGAAAAACATCTGATTTTGATTTAAACAATTCCAAGAAGGAGACTTTGCCATAATACCTTGCTGAGTTGCTGTGGTGGTTAATTACTCTCACTGTTAAAAGTATGTGTCTTAATTTATAGCTTGAATTACTCTAGATTCATTTCCCAAGCACTGGATCTCATTATAGCTTTGTCTGTGAGCCTGTGTTCATACTAAGACATACAGACTATGAGCAATCCCCTCCTCCCTTTGCTAGGCTTAAAATGACCAAGTTCTTCCACTATAAAATGTATTATCAAGGTCCTTCTTCCTTCTCATAGCTCTTTTCTGAATTTTCTTCAGTTAACTGACTTACTCCTTGAATTGTGGAGAGCAGAACCAGGTGCAATTTTCCAGATGAGGTTACAGAATTGCAGAATACACTGATCATTTAGCAGCTTTTTTCTTTATTCCTTCTTGGTTTTCTTTTGTGTATGTATTGATGGGCCATGTTTTAAATTGACTAAGATGTTATTTTCGACAGATAGAAATGCCCACCGAGTGCCTCAGTCACATTATCTCTTTTCGCCATTTAAATTAAGGACAGACAGGGAGCAGTAGGATCTGAAAGTGATACCAAAGTCAAATTTGTCATGAGTAATTCTCCTTCCCTGCCAAAGCTTTCACAATACTTGGTGTTCATCAGCCAGGTGGATAAATCAGTGCTGATTCAAGGGAGAAAGTACTTATTATAGAAACAGGTGCAGAAATGAATAACTTGCTGGATTTTGTAATAATCAACCTAATAACCTGACACATTCAACCACACCTTTGAGTGATGCTGTAATCATGTAAATACAGAAACCCAGAACTGTTTTTTTAATTTGTATTTTTTTTCTCAATTTCTCCATAAAGTCTACCAGTAAAAATGTAAAAGTGGTATTTGGACCGAGCAGGAATGGTCTTCCAGTTTTACACTGGAGGACTTACAAGGATGTATAGACTGGAACCTTTCTGCAGAAAATTTGTAAATAGCGCTTTCTATGCCCAAAATGGATTTGGTCATTTCACCCACATTTGGGGTCTAATTTGTAAAACATCTTCATTCAGACTGGTCTGATTTTGTTAAACAGGAACGTTCATTTGAGCATGGATTACCCATGTAAACAAATGTTTGAGAGATCACAGGGCTAGACTAAATGACCTATACAACACTAACCCTTAAAAAGCCATAAAACAGAAGAGAAAAACAAAAAGAGCGAAGGCTTATTTTCAAGCCAGCCTTGTGTTTTTTGGAGCCATGACTAATGATTTTTAGATGCTTGGATTAGCAATACTGAATGAGGGCCTTCTTAGCTCTGACTTTGAAGGTGGGCTGGCTGAGGAATTGGATGGGAGTGCAAAAGCCAGCCCTGACAATGTGTTGGGAGGCTAGTCTTAGTCTGCAGCTTCATGTGGAGCCAAAGTTGGAGCCAAAGCTCCAAAATGGTTTTCTTCGTACACTTGAGGTTCAGGAGTTCAGGACTGCAGCATGGGTGCCCAGGATTATGAAAATAATTTGGACGTGCCGTCTGGTGGTGGAACCAGGTGCCCATCTTTGAGAGATCTGAAAAGACACATCTAGTGGTGGTACCAGATCTAAGGTGTCTCAGGTACTTTATTCAGATCGCAGAGCTGTGGCAGGGGAGCATTGCATAGTGCCAGCTGCTGAGCACTGTGTCCTGCTGCACCACTGCAAGTATGGCTGCCACGCACGCCACTGTTGAAGAAACTGCTGTTTTCTGCTAAACTTGGTAGTCTGCCAGCCACTTTAATTGTCTGGGCAACTTTCCTTCTGCTAACACTGGCAAACTGCTACCCTCTCTCAGCCTAAGCAAGAGACGCGGGAAAATAGTCTAAACCTTCAGTAGTCCCAGACCTCCTACTGTTTTGTGTTCTTTGAACCAACATGACAGTGGTCTTGGGCTTGTTGCTAATACTTCTGAGACTGAAAAATAGGCAAGCAAGAAAAAATAACCTGGGCAGAAACAAAATAAATGAGGGAAAATTTCTCGTTGAGGATTCAGTGAGCATTGTTCAGATAGGTTGGTTTGGGACAAGTTCCCCATGAGTGACTTGAGGGCAGCTTCTGGAGGAGCTGCTGCTTGTTGCCACGGTGTGGCAGTCTCAGATTCCCAAGCCAGGAGCAGCGATTTGAGGGCAATGTGTAGCTCTGCAGAAAGGGAACTTTGAAACATCAAGAGATTTGGTTGTGGACTACAAACATGGGTGCGATACAAGCGAGCTTTGGAAGGAAGGCTTTGCACAGTGCATCCCCAAGCTTTTGGAAGGAAAACCAAAACAATATGGTTGACCAAAGAAAAAGTAATTCATACTGCAGGAAACTTTCAAGGAATTAATGAAATAATTACACAAGAATATTGTGCATGAGCTACACTATTGAGAGAGATTCCTTATGAAATACACCATCCCTGCATACCCTGTTTGTTTCCAGGCATTGGTTCCTGCATCAATTCTGATGACCACCAGTCTGCACTAGAAAGACAGCGTAGCTGGGACTGTGGCTGCCCAAGGAATTTCTTCTTCTCCTCCTCTAAGCATTATCTTGACAGCTGAGACCATCCAGAGAGCTTTTGCTGACACACCCTGAATTTGAACATCTGGAGAGTGTAAGCTCAGCTTCTTTGTGAAACATCCTTGGCTCAGGAATTTACTTCTCCCAGTGGCGTAGCAGAGCTGGTGTCCATTGACCTTCAGGGCACCATGTAAAGCCCATCTGTTTTCTTAAATTTTTGCCTGAGGGACTGGTAGAGAGGCTCATGGTTAACTTGTCCTGTGGGAGTGTGTGTGAGATGAACAGTGGCCAGCCTGGTATGTATCTGTTTTTTTTAAACAATGTCTATGTGTCCAGACTTTTACAGAGAAATCAAACAAAATCATTACACCTTACAGGCATTTTGCAATAAATAAATGTATTGAAATAAATAAAGCTCTCAGATTTTCATAACACAGCTATGAAGGTTCTTCATGCAATGAGAAAGTGATCCCTCCCCAAAGGCCATCCATTCTTGATCCTGCTATGAAAGCATATCACAACTACCTCCATGACAACAGAGTGGTACATATTATATGCTCAGGATTAAAACGACGCTGAATCATTAAACAGAAGAATCCCATGTGACAGAAAGTTCTTATTAACACTAAAAGAATTTCAAGGTAACAAACACATTTCTTTCCTCTTTTTTTTTTTTTAGTGAGTCCAGCTAGTGCTTCTTTTAAGCATGCAGAGGACAAAACTGCAAGCCTGGGATCAAGCTGAGATACCTGTTGACTGAAATATCTATGGACTGAATAGATGGTACTAAACAGATACTAATTAACTCACAGAGGCTTTTGACATAGATAAAAAAACTGTTAGGAATCAGAAGATGTCAAAAACATGTTAGAAAGTACTCTAGATCACAAAGGCATCATACTGTGTTCCAACCAAAAAGCTCTGACTCTGCATAATCATAATATGACATTGAAATAATAATAATCTTGAAATCAGGTGTGTTCCTCCAAGTCACGCCTTCAATTCACAGATGCTCAGCATGGCCTCCTGCTTCCTGTACAGCAGCATCACATCCTTCCTTATGTTGTGTCTACTTCCACTGCTCATCCTCTACACCTGCTTTAGCTTTTCAGTGTTTGCAAAGCAAGGATCAAAAGCCAAATCTGCCTCTTTACTTGCATGAGCTGTCCTGTTAAAACATGCATCTCATAAATAGAGAAACTGGGAATTCATTCCATACTTATTTTCATGTTTGCAGAACACTGCGTGCCCTTTTCTTTTTGCAAGTGAAGAGTAGTCCCACATAGATTTATATGCTAATTGTGAATTGTTAGAGATTTCAGAGACTGAGTGCCATTGAGGTGAAACCACACAAGCAGAATTCAGAATATAAATTTTAATTCATTTATTATCAAGCTAATACCACTTCAGAAATATTTCGGGACTGTGCCAGGTCCTGAAAGAATTCACCTGTAAAAAACTGTGCACTTCATAATTGGGTTTCTCAGCTCTAAATTTTTTATATGGCTTCAATAGTTAGGAAAGTTGCATACAGAGACATGACTGCAGTGCTTTAACCATGATTTGCAAATTCGATTTGCAATAATCATGCAGCAAGTCTATCTGTATACAAAGGAAGACACTTGGAAAATTAATGTTTTCAGTTGCAAAACATCAAAACGAATTTTCATGGCTCGGAACAGGTCTGCATTAATTTCAAGATTTTTAATCGAATTAACTGTATAAGGGTTCCCAGATTCTAATTAACACTAAATAATACTAACAAGATTTGTATTTGTAGCAGTTTTATGATGGAATTTGTGTGCAACAGTCAGAATGATGGCTGGCTGAACTTTTTTATTGTTTTTCCCTGCCACACTATGCAATCAGAAAGATGTACCGTTCCTCTTGTATGTTTCGTAGCTGAAGTGTTCCCTAGGTTAACAGGCCACATATCTAGCATATTAGGAGCCTCTAGGAACCTCTTTGTTCACAGTACGGAGAGGAGTTGTTACTCTGCATTAAGAACCAAGGAAGCCCAGGACAGGGCTGAGATGTGTGGAGCTGCTGTACAGAACATCCAAGTGACTCAAGGTAAATCCAGCCTGAGATGAACCATAAGCGGCTGTTCAGCACAGTGCTGCCAACTGCACCCTGCATGTCTGCTCCTGCTGCACCTCTGTGCAGCAGCCTTTTCATACCTTAAAGGAAGGAGCACAGGTTGTCGGGTAGGAGCGGAAGGAACACAAATGAGTCAATCCCCATGTGCACCTGCCTGATGAAGGTAGACACATTGCTTCTCTCATCCACAGAGGAAAAGCCTGCAGCAGGGATAAAGCAGAGCTAGCAAAGACAGCGAGTAGTTTGACCTGACCACGTCAGATCCTACCCCTAAGTAGCTGCCCACCCATAGCCCATAGGTATAGATTATGTATCTGCACTAGTTTTGTGATAATGTGCACCTTTATCACTGGTAAACTCTGCTTTCCTACAATTCATTCAGGCATCAAAATTCTTTCAGGCTTAAACAAAATATAGAAGTCTGAGTTCAGGAGTGAACCGCTGGTTTGTTCACATTTTAGCACAGGTGTAAACAAGATGTTTGGAACATTTCTTGCAATAAAGCATTTAAACAGCTGACTTTCTTCCACTGAAAAAGCAACAGTTACTAAAGATGCAAGCACACAGCAGGCATGGGCTGATGACACTCAACCTGCAGCAACAACAGGAAAACCAACAGTCTTGTATTATACTCTGACTTATTTTCTGACTTATTACCAAGAAAAGGGAGAGGAGTAGGGAGGTACAATCTTACAGCTTGAGGGCATCTTGATTCTGAATTCCCATTGTGGAAGGTTACTTGGTTGAATGTTGTCTGGCATGACATTGGCAGGATTGTTTGGACTAGCATCAGTCTCTACTTGGATGTAAAGCTTTATTTCAAATACACACTCATCTTCATTCTTGTTATGCATTTAAATCACTCTTAGAGCACAATAACAGTGTGCCAGCATGACACCATAGAGTGATCCAAGAAGTTCAATGAAAGCGCTTTGTTAGTATTCATAATACTTCACACTTTTTTCTGCGTGATACTAGTTCCAGAGATTCACACAAGTCTGATTTCCTTTTTCTTTACATTTCATCCATCACTAATATATAAAGGTTTCTGAAAATACAAAATATTTCACAAAGGCATAATTATACAATGCTCTTGTGTTCTCTTCCATGTAAATAAAACTTAAATTTAAGGTCCTAAATTTTATGACACCATGCACTGCAAGGAGGGTTTCATGGTAGTTTAATTTAAATTCAAGAACCAAACGTAATTAATGAAATATGAAAAAGAATAACAACATCAATAGAGCAACCCCCTGCTATTTACTTTGATATTAAATTCAATTTGGTTTATCATATCTCTAAGTCACCACACGCTCTCAACTTATATGTTGGCTGCAGAGAGCTATATTACAGAAGCTGCAGGGCAAAGAGCAAACTGGAGATTATGAGGGAGCACAGGAACAGCAGAGCTTTTGGAGCTTGGAGAGAAAGTGATAGATAACCCCATTGCCAACATATTTCTGTAAAAGTCAGCAAATAGTTTCCATGCTTACTTAGGTACTTCTGCATATATATATTCTGGATATTTATGAGGACAAAAATTGTTCAGTATTTCTCAAATACAAGTTTTAGGCTTATGAAAGCTTAACTGTTGGAAGTCCTCTTCCTGCAGCCATTGAAAGGTGAAGTACATCCACTCTCTATGATTACAAGACTATATGGGTTTAGAAATACCACAGTCACTGTCAGCTGGATGGTAGCTGCAGTACCGATATGTAGGCACATAAGTCATAACATTATCAGTTGATACTGATAACATTATCAGATGATCACTGTCATACTGAAAGGGCTGTCTTCATTGTTATCCATGTTGCAGCACAGGGGAGAAATGGCACCCTTGCTGGACAGGGTACATCATCTGTTATTGCAGAAGTGCCAGCAAACTAAGGTTCTTGTCAGTCTGAATTCAGACAAGGTTTTAAACACTGTAAAATACACATCTTATAAATCCTTTAAGAACAAATACAAATAGGTTTTCACTTAAAAAATGCAATAAAGTCAACTGGTTTAAATTAATATCCCTGTAATATCTGAAACTCAAATATTACAAAATGAGACAGCTGTCACAAAAAAACCAAACTGCAAAAAATCCTCAGTTATTTTAAAGCAGAACAGAACGATACTGAGAGCATAAGCATAGCAGGATGATTTTTCTTTTTTAACCTAAGATATCAGCGCTAAGGCAGGGTTTCTCCTACAACCTGACTGAAGTCAGTAGTTAACCGTTGACTTCAAAAGGCCTGATGATGTGAAAGAGAAATGGTAAATTACCCACTTTTAATTTGATAGGAACAAAATTTACTTGTTGCTTTTGTGCAGCATACTTACAAGTTTACCTGCTTATTCATTTCCCATCATACCATTGAAAAGATATGAGATTTCGTCATTCCTTCACTCAAGGACCTCAGATCTCTTCAGAAGGATAAGTGAGAGCAATTAATGTGCATTGCATACACAGGTGAGGCATAAGGAGAATTCGAGCATCCCAGGCAACAGCCCCACGCTTCCTCAAGAAGTTCTTGGAAAGCTGCCACCACCAGCTGCACCAGAAGAGGTGACAGCATGGAAAGGCAAAGTATTTTGTTGTTGGGCTTTCAGGCTCACAAATGTTTCCTTTGCAGTCCCATGTTCTGCTGCTGGACCAGTGTTTAATAGTTCTGTTCCCAGATACATTCTCCTTGGAGGTAGTACTGTAGCCTGGGGATTCAGCTGTAGTGTTTGACCTCTTGAAGGATTCAGCCCAGGTAGACCTTGGCACTGGGGACTGGGTCCAGGGGCCTCAGTCTTCCTCATGGCTGTGAAACTCCCAGTCTGCAAGCTGATAATACATTTTACTACTATGTTTTAAAATGTTAAGGGTGGCAAAGGACAATACTGAACTCTGAATTTCTTCACTTTCATAGGTTTAAATCAAGCTCTAAATTATTCTTAGTAGCTTGTTATTACAGCTTTTGCAACCTGAAGACAGACTACTGCCTTTAATACATCAGTAATTTCAACAGTTAATCAGAAAATGTCATTACTTAGAAAGATTGCAGCTCAAAATAGAGCACACTGGAGTTAAATTTAAATTAAAGCATGGACAGAAATGAATGCAGCCTTTGATCCCCTTTCCATCCAGACTGCACCCTGATGGGCACAGCTGGACAGGATAGAAATCGTGAGAAGGCAGCAGTCTCGCCCGTTAAAAAAGATACTGTCAACTCATTAAGTCCTCAAGTTGAGTCCATTTAAAAAAAATTCATTGGGTTCTTCCAGAGCTGGAAGAGGTTTGCTGCAATGGTCATTTCTTGCCAGTTTTATTTTTAAAAGAGGCTGCTTTTCAGGTGTTTGATTGAAAAACTTACCACTAACACCTGTTTAATCATCACAGTGGCCAAACCCATGTTTCTGCTAGCCAAGTGGCGGCCGCGAGCCTAAAAAAAGGCGTATACCTCTGGTTGTCTGTCTGAAAACATATGCTTTTGAATGAGAGAAGGGTCTGGTTTGTTTTGCAGTGGGTGAGATTCCCCCATCCCCAGGCATCACCAGCAGAGAAGCAGATGATGGAGGCACATGGTCTCAGTTCACTTCTCCTATGCCAGTAAGGATTTACTGATGCTGATGTGCATCCCTTTTTGAGAACGCATGCTTACAGATGCTGAGGCTGGCATGGGGTGTCTGAGATAAGCTCTGCAGCCAAGGAGAGGAATATGTGGACCTGTGCATGTTAAGCACCTTTTGCAGTGTGGCAAATATTGCAATTTAAACTACGAGCTGGTTTCCTACTGCTGTTCTTTACCTCATAGCTCTTCCTGCCCAAGGACACTCTGTCACTGTTGAAATAAGGCTACGCCTTTCCTCTGCACCCCTTCGCTGTGTATTAGGATTAGCCGGAAGCTGCATTCAGGCATATCTTCCAGCATTTTCTTGGGTAGCCATGTTTCCTATTTCCTTGTTCCAGTTCTCTTAGGACACTTAGGAATTCTTGCATTGTGTGTCTGAAACATGTATTTGGTCCATTACCAGAACAGCTGTATAGCAAATACAGTTGAAAACTCTCTTAGCACAGTTATATCTTTAAATATAGAATATAGCCTTTCCACAATTGGAAAACACTACAAGAAGGACATTGAGGTGCTGGAGTACATCCAGAAAAGGGCAGCGAAGCTGGTGAAGGGGCTGGAGAACAAGCCTTATGAGGAGTGGCTGAGGGAACTGGGGTAGTTTAGCCTAGAGAAGAGGAGGCTGAGGGGAGCCCTTATTGCCTGGATCACCTTTACTAACCCCGTCTTAAGGAGAGCAGCACAAACATGCTGCCATAGCATTGCTCCATGGGGGAGAGTGAGGGCAGGACCAGTTTTGCTGTTAGGGCCTTGTCATGTCGAAGTACGTCCCAGCTACAGGGAGCACAATTTCAGCACAGCAGCCATCATTCAGGCAGTGTGTCATGGTCCGTGGCCCTACACCTTCCCACAAGAGACCAGGACAGTGGTAGGTCAGAGAAAGCGCAGATTTTTATTTTAGGTGGCTGTGTACTGTAATATTTGTAGATGTATCCAGAGCATGGGATGAGTGTATATTTTAAAACCAAAACATTATTTATTAGAGTTGGAACTTTCCCTTCTCCAGTTTCTGCCTACTGGGACAGTGCTGGATTTCTGTTTTGTTTGAAACTTCAGCTGAAAACATATATTTCATTAAGCGTGGTGGTCCGGAGCCAGTTCCAGGGTTCTCTGCATTGGAATCGCTCTGTATTTAGCCACAGGGAATACATTTTGGAAGGGTCAGTAAAAGTTTCAGGGAGTTGAAGTTGGGTGGTGGAAGGTGGCCAGCCGAGCTCCAGAAATCCCTAGCGCAAGTCTGCTTTCTCAGTTCTCTTTCCCCATACTCTTTCCTTTCGATAAGGACTTTCATCCCACACAGCTATCAGCCACCACCTCCATGCAGCACGGACACCCATTCCCTCCATATCCTCTTCTTCTCTTCCCAAGAGACTAGATGCTTTCTTACGCCTGCAAGGAAAGAGGAGGGGGTTGGATAAGAGCTACTTCTAAGCGTGCGAGGAGACCAGCATGACTTCTGACATGGCTTGGCTGGTGGAGAGAGCTCCTACCCCATTTGCACCCTGATCTGCCCCAGCCATGGCTTCATCAGGAGGTGGCAAGACTCAGTGCCTCTGGCAGCAGCACCTCCTCCAATGCAGGCAGCCCACAGCTCCTTGCCACCACTCTCCCCGGCAGCTGCCCACCTTTTACCTAAAGCAGGGGTATCAAACACACGGCTCCCACCATTCTCCTGCTCCTGCAGCGTAATGCGTATCACATGCTGCACACGTGACTGGCGCTGGCAGGAGTGCAGGGGCAAGGAGCTCAGTGCTGCCACTGTGTAGAAACAAGGTGCCGGGCTGGATAAAACAAGGTGGAGGGTTGGATTCAGACCACAGGCCATGAGTTTGACACCCCTGCCTAAAGCCAGATTTGGGTATGTTTTAATCTGATTATCAACTGCCTGGGAAGCCTTGATTGACGCAGGGGAGACTACCAGTCATTATCCATTACAATTGGTAAAATCATGACGTTGCTCAGCTCTGGCTTAAATTAGGAAGTTTTACAAAGCAGTGATGTCAAGGAAAGGTGGTATGGAAGGAGTATGTGGTTCATCAGTACCTGTGCCAGCCAAAATCTGATTAGGGATGCAGTTAGACTATCCCAGTTGAAGGGATCAGAGAGATATAGTTTTCCCAGTGAAGTGATGAAAGTGGAATCGAGACAGAAGCAAAGGCTAATAAACAGCAGTGCAGTGTAAAATTGATTCTGACATTTTTAATAGTAAAAGAAGAGTTTACAAAGAGGTGGCAGAGTGTGTGCAGGGAGAGCTGTGCTAGCCAGCCCTCTAGTGGGAAAAACAGCTTCACATGGGGCGGGAATGTGATTGCAGCAAAGCTCTAAGCCGGTTTTCATCAGGTACAACTGCATCTTTATGGGAGGTTTTGCTGACATAGCTCGCATCTGCTAGGGTGCGCGTGATTTCTTCTTTTCCAAGCATTAACTAATGTGACTATGCGGCCAAAACATGGGAGTGTAGATTAAGCTTAAGGATAAATAGGACTCCTTGATTACTTTCTTGTTAATACCATGCTAAATACAAGCTTTTAAGTTAAAAATCCTCCATGCCATGAGGCATTTCAATGAATTAACTGTTTTATTAGATTGTCCACAGCATGAGGTGAAGATTGGAAACTCAAAGAAGAGTAGCTCTGCCAGCTCCTTCCCATCTCCCATTCCCTGCTCTCGCTCTCCGTGCTCCTCCTGTTTGCCAGTGCAGCCTCCAGCTTGGTTGGAAGGGTGGCTGGGCAGTGAAAATGGCAATATACCCATTTCTTCTCCCTCTCCACGAGGTGGGGGAGACCGGTAAGGAAAAGGTCTCTACCCTGGATGTGACCTGCGGCAGGTGGGTACCCAGGTCAACTCCTCTGTTTGGGGTTCACCATTTGGGGGATGAAGATTTTGGGGTGGGAAATCATATGAGGAGTGGCTGAAGTCACTTGGTCTCTTCAGCCTGGAGGAGACTGAGGGGGACCTCATCACCGTCTACAACTTCCTCACAAAGGGAGGAGAAGGAGTGTGGCGCTGATCTCTCTGGTGACCAACGATAGGTCCTGAGGGAGTGGCAGGAAGATGTGCCGCCGGTTAGGCTGGATATTAGGAAAAAGGTTCTTCACTCAGAGGGTGGTGGAGCACTGGAACAGCTCCCCTGGGAAGCAGTCACGGTGCAAAGCCTGACAATATTCAGACACACGATGTAAGTGTTGGGGTTGTCCTGTGCGGGGACAGGAGTTGGACTCGGTGATCCTTGTGGGTGCCTTCCAGCTCAGGTCATGCGGTGATTCTATGCGTGTGTGCGCGCTCCACCAGGGAGCTGCAAAACACAAGGAGGAAGACGGGAAATCACAGAGGCAGAAGATGGAGAAGCGGGTTTTGAAGGAGGCAGGGTAGCGGGGCTGTCACGATAGCGTCGCAGCAGCACGTTTCCCGGCCACGGGAGTTGAGCAAAGCCTCAGGAAGGAAGGAAGGTGGGGGAAAAGAAGCACAAAAGATATCCCCGGGTTGCGAGAAAGCAGAGCCGCTGCACGCAGCCACGGGAGCCGGGACCCCTGCTTCAATTCCAGAGAGGGATGCGCCGCCAGCCCCGGTCTGGGATGCCGGGAGGAGAGGAAAGGAGGAGCCAGCCAGGTTCGAACATAGCCAGGCTGTCGCGTTTGGCTCGTGTCTGCTCCCGCCGCGTGCGAGCGGGTTAAATTACCGCAAATTCAAACTGAATGAGCCCTTTTCCCCCTCCTCCTGCCGGTTCCTCCCCTCCTCCCGCGGTCCCCTCCTCCCGGCTCGGCGCGGCAGCCGCACGGGGCAGAGGCGCGAGAGGAGAAAGAAGAAAGGGGGGGAAGGGGGGAGGAGAAGAAGGAGGAGGGGAGGAGGTGCCGGATCCGAGGAGGGGCGTCAGGGCCGGGGCCCCCCGGCAGCCCCGCTCCTCCCCCCGGCCCCTCCGCCCCAGCTCGCCCGGCCGCGCTTCTCTCGCAGCAACTTTCCTGCCCGCCCGGTGACCGCCCCGCGCCACGGGGTAGCAGCAGCGGCTGGAGCAGCAGGGGCAAGAGCAGACGCAGCAGCAGGAGTAGAGGCAGCAGGGGCAGCAGCAGCAGGGGTAGCAGCAGGAGCAGCTGCAGGGTCGGCAGGAGCAGGGGCAGGAGAAGAAGCAGGAGCAGCAGCAGGGGAAGGGGCAGGGGCAGCAGCGGGGGAGAAGCAGCAGCGGCAGGAGCAAGAGAAGCAAGAGAGAGCAGGAGCAATAGCAGGAGCAGCAGGGGGAGCAGGAACAGGGGGAACAGTAGGAGGAGCAGGAGCAGGGGTAGCAGCAGCAGCAGGGGCAGGAGCAGCGGCAGGAGCAAAAGCAGCACCAAGGGGAGCAGCAGGGGCAGAAGGAACAGGAGGAGCAGGGGGAGCCGGGGCAGGAGCAACAGCAGCAGGAACAGCAGGGGGAACAGCAGCAGGGGCAGCAGGAGTAGGAGCAGCAGGGTCGGCGGTAGGGGCAGAAGCAGCAGGGGCAGCGGCAGCAGCAGCAGGAGTAGCGGCAGGAGCATCATCATCAGGAGCAGGGTCAGAGCCGGGCATGCCGGCGGCGGCGGGGGACGGGCTGCTGAGCGAGGCGGCGGCGGTGGCGGGCGGCGGCGGGGAGGCGCGGCGAGCGGCGGGCGCGGACGGCACTTTCCTAGCCGCCTGGCTGAGCGCGGCGGCGCCCCGGGAGCGGCTCCGGGACTTCCAGCACACCAAGAGGGTCGGCAACTACCTCATCGGCAGGAAACTGGGAGAGGGCTCCTTCGCCAAGGTCCGGGAGGGGCTGCATGTACTCACCGGAGAGAAGGTACCCGCGCCGCCAGGGAATGGGGGTCGAGGGGGGATGACAGTGTGCAATGGGTGTGCGGGATACCTGCCGGCCGGGACGAAGGATGAGGACCCCTATTCCCGGAAGAGACTCCTCCTATTCCCGGAGGAGGCCCCCCCTCCCCCCATTCCAGGAGGAGAACCTCCCCTCCTGGAGGAGCCCCCCCGGGTCTCCCCTCCGTGCCCGTATCCCAACTTCCCCAACGCTGCAAGGTGTGAAAACCGTGCTTCCCCTTCGTGTATTGAGCTTTCCGTGGCTGAGATTTTACTTCTGCTTGAAACACTTCGGTTCCATTCCATTCTTCTTATTATTATTTATTTGCTTATTTTGGGGGGTCAGAAATGCGTTTTTAATGATGAGACTTATTGCTGAGTCCCTGTGTGCCGTCTGGTCGCGACGTGCAGCGCTTAGGTACACGCAGGTATTTCATCCCCATAGGAGTGATGGGAGATGGTGCGTGTGGCTGCAGGATGGGGGGTACAGTTCGGTGATTGGAAGTTCTTTGGATCACTGCACGGCAAAAGATGTGAGATGCACCCCGGGTGTGTGAGGTTTTTTTTTCCCAGGATGCTAGTAAGAAAAGTCCACAGAGGGGCTCTGCTTTTTGTTTGTTATTCAGAGCCCTTCAGTGGAGGCTTTTACCCATCAATCAGGATATGTCACAACGTTATAAAGAGCAGTAGGGGCTTGGCTGACTGGTAAATAGAGCAAAGACAAGCCCGCTAGGGCCCCGTGACGAAGAGTAGGGTGGCTGTTGTTTGGGGTATCTGACATCTGCCTCTTTTACCAGATGCTCAGCAGAGGGCTACCCAAAGCAGGATGCCTTACCGTTACTGAAACCTCCGAGGACCAATGGGGCTAAGTACAGTGAGATTTCCTCCAGCTCTAGCAGCACTGTAGATGTGTTGCTGTTACGATTGCATCTTAGTAGCTTGCATTCCTGCACTCTTGGATATTTTTACTTTTTTCATTCCAGTAATTTTGTCACGGAATGAAATTTAATATAAGAGCTCTGAATTTCACCATGAGCAAAATGATAAGTTTAGTGTTTATTATCATACAGGAATGCAAAAAAAAAAAATTTTGCTCTCTTCTGTTACCAAGCATGTGCTTCTCCTTGGTAACAGATATATCCAATGATCCTCTAGTTGATAAAAGGCACATGCACACACACGTCCTTCCCACCTCCACGTTTTTGGATTGCTACATTTATCTCAGTCTGTTAAGAGGGGAAAAAATAAAAAAGACCCATCACACACCCCTCTGTCTCAGCTCTCAGGCCTGCTGCCTTTTTTTTCCTCCCTCAGCATCTTGAATAACACACACAGCGACAAAGTGACAAACAGAAACTCTAGAGGAATCACACTTCCTTCCTGCTGAGCTGTCTTTGTGGATAGGCACAATGATCTCTGAGCTCCATCTGACCTGATCTTGTACCATGGGATCAAAGGCAGCTCTTGCTCTCAGCTTCAGAGGATGAGAAATCAGTTGCATAGTTCCAAACTGACTAATCAAAGGTCCATCTTCACAGAAAAGCCACTTATTTAATTCCCATGTATTTATGGATAAGCAACTTGAGTTAATGGATAGGAGATAAGAGTAGTAAATGATTTGCTTCATGTGAGGTCCTATCTCAGCAAGGTTCCTCTAACCAGAGGGGTGAATGCTTTCCATCCCACGCGTGACCCCACGTAAGAATTTCACCTCAAATAGAGATCTGATGGACCCTCAGCTCTTCTGGGCATGTTCCTCTGCTGAGCTTTCATGTGGCCTCCAGCCAAAGACAGCTGAAATGTGCCCAAACTGGCCCTGCCTCGCAGCTGCTGGCAGCTCTGCCTACATGGAGCCCACCACAGGTGACTGAGCTCTGCCTGTGATATGAGGAAGAGAAGAAAAACATCTGCTTACACAGACTCCTTTCTTTTGGAGTGCAAGGCTGTGTCAGAGAGGAAGCTGGCAAGGTTGGGAATGGGATTGGGAGCATAAGCGTGAGGTGGCATTAGAGTGGCCACCGGGTCATGGGAGGAGATTCTGTGGGAAGATGACATTGTACATAAAAAATGGTTTATCTCCATGGCAGAGTCCTTCCACAAGAGCATCCTAATATGTGAAGGGCAAGATCTCTCAATTAAGTTATGTTTGTACTTACTAGGAGAGTTAGGACTGGGAGTGCTAGCATCTGAGCCCAGGTAATGCAGACACTAGGCACAGACCTCCCGAGATCAGGTGGCCAAAGTCAGGCTGAAACTGAGACATGACAGAAGTGCTGTATGTGACAGTTACCTTTCGTCATATCTCCCTATCCACCTCCATCCCTAAACTTCTTTTGTCTCAGGGGAAGATCCCCCAACAGTGACACCATGCTCCTTCAGAGGCTGGAGGAGAAGATTGCTCCATAAGGGCCTGTTGCTGTCCCTCCTTCCATGGGTTGAGTCTTTCAGTTCATTCACTTGCAGAAGAAAAGTTAATCTGCAGGAGTGTACACTTAATATGCTCACAAGTGGAGTACAGCGAAGCAAAATGTGGAAACAAAGCCGTCTCCCATGGACAGCTCGCTGGATCAGTGTAATTGCTGCATTTTTCTAAGCTGATGTTTTATGAGCCTATTATTCCAGGATTAATGCCTGAGTATATTTTGAAAGCAAAAAAAAATAATTGACATCTGATTTTTGTCTCGCAAATCTGTTGTTGAGCCAGGGCACTGCCTAAATTTCAATAAAATTGCTGCAATAGTGTGAAGTAGGTGTCTTACTGCTAACGTCTGGTAGCTGTTTTGGCAGAACCTGGACCCTTATGGTCACTGAAATATCTAACTTCAATAACGGGGGCCCAAACAGGTTTTGATTTGCAGCAGACTTTAGCAACTCTGTAGGAGTTAATGCACATTATTGTTTCAGAAAATTGTGTGTTTAGAAATGAAATCTGTGGATTAATGAGTCCCCAGCTAGGCTTGGATCCATCGCACTGACACAATGCATTGTACAGAATCAAGGCAATGCGGAGCAGATGCCAAAAATCTGCCATTACCTCACCCTGAAATTGCTGGAAGCTAGAGGTCTTCAAGAGAGCATGGGATGTTCTATGCTGTGGGCCAAATGCTAGTTACTTGCCTAGCTGTTTCAAGGGCAGTTTGATGTACGATGCGTTTAGAGTGAGCTGTGTGGGAGGGGAATCAGCAACTCCTGGAGCACCTAAGCACAAGAAGGTGAGCTAAGGTAAGATTTTTAAACCTTCCCAATGAGCGTTTTTAGCATTTGACTTCAAATCAAGTCTTTTACAGTACTTCTTGCGGTTTATGTTGGTATAATGTCAGGCATGTTATTATTTTCTGGGCTTGAAAAATGTTTGGTAGAGCCTGATGCAATTAAGTGTATTTTAGCTGAGTGCAGGAAAATGTTGAACAGATTATTCTTTCCATTGCTTTTGAATAAAATATCGCAGCCTATAATCTGACAGTTTTGGGTAAAAGGCTGATTTGTCAGATCAGCTCAGGCAGTCTTTATTGCTAAATCCTAAGGAAACAGTTCCTGTATGAAGAGCAAGCCAATTTAGCTTTAAATTGTGGCTCTGAAACCCCGCTGAGTTAGCTGTATTCAGCTAACTTTGGGAGTCTGTGCACAATATACTCTTGGATTGTTTCAAACCTTCTGCTTGGGGCTCAGAAGGGTAAATCACTGGGCAACAGGAATTGGGCGAAGACAGATGTTGCAAGATAATGATTTTTTTTCATTTTTAGCCAGCTGAGATGGTTGCCATCGCTGCAGTGGTATAAGGCTCTACTAGTTGGCTGAATAGATTGTTTTATCTGCTGTGGAACCCTATGAAGTGTCCAGATAACTGCATATGGCTTTGCAGAATGACAATGTATTGACAATTTATTGAGCCCGCGTTCTTACAAACAAACTTGAAATGAGATGACATTTAAGTACTTCTAGATGTAATCTTTAGCACTACAAAAAAAGAGTCATTGAGGCAAATTGAATCGTTTGATTTTTCATCCCCTAAAAAATTTGTTTGTCATTTTCTTTAGTGCTACTGTAGAGCTTGAAAAAGGTACATTTTTAGTTACACCTAGTCAAGTGGCTTTCTGCAACAGTGGGAAGCAGAGGCTAAAAATACAATTTACCAGTTTCTTTAATGAAGGCAAATCAATTAATATTAAAAGTGGCTTTTTCACAGAAGAATTCATGTTCAGAATGCGTTTCTGTATTAAAGAGGTAAAAAAAAAAAAAGAAGAAGTGTGTTTGGGCACCCTGGTGGTTCTGGGGTGAGTAGGTGGGCAGAGCAGCCTCCCTACAGAGAGCTGGAAATGCCTTTTTCCCCCTGAGTGTCCCTTCTTGGAGGAGAAAGGTGTTTCCAAAGGGTGCCTGCGTGGCTGTTGCCTATAAGTGGCACATGAACTGCATGCGTTACAGAAAATTATACACCAGGATAGCAGGCGTGTTTCTCTGCAGTCTTTGTGCCTGCCTTCGTCTTCTGAAGCACTTTTTGATAAGCACAGTGAGCACCTACCCAGTCTTTTTGGTAGGCGTGGAGCAACTTGTATGGAGCCACTGCCGAGTGAGTCCATGTGAGGTGGAGCAGCAGTCAAGCAGGTTATGTGACTGCTCTACATCAGCCGAGCCTCCGAAAACGCTTCCTGTCACTGGGCATAGGCTGTCAGCTTAAGCAGTGTTTAGGTAAGTGAGAATATAGAGAAGTCTGTGTGTGGCGGTATCAGTCCCTGGCCCTGCACCCCACCTTTCCCACTGCAAGCCCCCTCTCGCTGTAGACCTCTCCATCCCTTTATTCATTAAGATGGAGGAGGCAGCCCTCATCTCAGCCCATCAGGATCTGTTATCCAAAGCAAAGATTGGAAATATGGGCAGAAGTGGTGCCGGTAGACGACAGCGGATGTTACAATGCCATATACATTTTCAGATGTCACGGTGTTAATTTTGTCTCGAGTAAATTCACTGTTTTCCTGTGTCTTCCACCATAGACTTCAAGGAATGGAAACTTGGTGGCCAGAGACTTTTGGGTCTGTCAGCAGGTGAGATCTTGCGTCCTTGATGCCCTTGGTCAACATGCCTCGCTCAGTGACATCGCTGCTCTTCATCTAGGAAACCAATACTTGGTAGGGGCTTCCCATTGAGGGCTTCAGCACCAGGACTTGCAGTTGTCAACCTTATCCGTATCTCAAGATGTGGAGTTGCCCAAGTAGTAGTACTGGCTTAAAATATGGGAGATTTGGTATATACTCATATATAGTTCTAGAATCTTTACCTTTGTCTGACTTCTGAGTTTTGGGGTTTTTAGTGAGGGTATGTCTGGGTTCATTTTCACTTTCAAGCCATCTTGCCAGCCAAATGATCTGGGAAGTTACTTCATTGAAAACAAAAGTAGAGTTTCTAAGGTGGTTGCTGGTATTTCAGTTCAACCCTTTCCTTTTTTTCCTCCCCAGGATGTTGTGAGGTAGCAGGTAAAACTGTGAATATTGGAAAGCCTTTATTGCTTTCAGTAGCTCACAGGGTAAAGGTGCAGTATTTAATTTGATCTGTTATTATATGTTCTTTCTCCAGTGATCCTTATATATCACTTTACTAGATGTGTTTGCCTTCTCACTCTAAGTATTTAATAGTTCTCTTCGTACCGGCTTATCTACATATTTTTACATTTCATCTCAAAGCTTGTTTTGAGAAGTGCTTACTGCAAATCTTCATGGTGGCTTTCTCCCAGGTTGCTCTTCACTTTTATTAGCAGCTGCCAACTGTTGCACCAGTATGATGTGCCACTCTTTAATTATATGCACCGAGGGAATAAAATGAGGGTGTTTCTGCAGCGTGAATTTTGACATTTTCTTGCTTAGTGTTTGCTTTCACAGCTTTGACACTATTCTTTTCACAGAGGTGTGTGCATATGAAAATACACAATTTCTGTTGAAGCTACTAAACATATGCTTTTGTTAACATACGATACTTCAGAAAATTATTTGAAAGATGGCATCGTGGTTGCAATGGCGTCAGTGAGGACTTGGCTGGAAACAGAACCAGAGGATATGGTGCTGTGTCAGCATAACTTTCCCCAGTATGTATTATGGAGCATGCAAGAATTTGAGCATAACACAGAATAAAAGTAAACTGCTGATGAACACTTACCTGCTCAGTTTGTTTTACCTGCTAATAGTTTGTTCATCTGGAGTTGCATCAGGCAGTTGATATAAAGCCACGCTCTTCCCTCTAACCCTTGTCTAGGTTGCATACTTGGAGTAAATGGGAATAGGCTTTAATAGGCAAGAGAGCCTGTGCATTAGTGCAGTCTGTCTTCCAGGAAGATTGCTTTAATATTTTTCAGCTGTAGCTTGCAAGTTGGTCTGCAATGAGCTGAATTGATGCACATGTGGCAGTTGCTTATCCTCTTGAGATAATCTGCTTTCAAGTTTACATTCAGCAGTTTGAAGAATGTCACTAACAGTGCATGTCAGCAATGTGCTACTTTTCATATAGACTATTATAATTTTAGTGGCATATGCAGGATTGAGGGAAACAGAGTGTTTAGGTTGAATTGACACCAGGTGTGACACGACGTTCACATCTGGATCCTTGTACTTGTTCTTGCAAGTTTGTATTTTTAACATATTTAATGATATGTCAAGCTGTATGCCATTTTTTTGTAGGCAGGCGTTACCTATAAATGTCTTGCTTTCTACATCTTGCCATTTGCTGGATCTCCTTTTACACCAATGGGCTGGAGAATGCTACCATAGTGCCGTGCATTTCAGCGGATGTAACACGTTAGGCAGTTTTGCCCCTCTGCCCTCGTGAGCTATTTCTTTGCCCGCAGTTGTGAAAATGGAGGTTATTAATGAGCAGCACTTACTCTTCACAAGGATATAACCCCAGAAGGAAAGCAGTCATGAGATGCTGCGACAAACCTTCTGGCAACTGAATTGTAATAGTCTGCCTAAAACCCACGCTCTTGTGTTGTATGAACAACAGTATAAAAATGAGCTGGGAGTTTATGTGCTGACTACACTACTCTTCAAGGTTATGGAGAAGCATCTAAAACTGTTGAAAGCCAATGGTATGTACCAGCCAGAAGAATAATTAGGTGGATTGCAGCGTTGGTGTACATCCAGCAGCATGAGATACAACTGAACCAAGCCAAACTGCCTAGATTTAGATTATCCCGAGTACTCTCCTGCTTGCAGAATAGCCGTACTTTGTGTTACTTCAGCCTCAGATTGCCTTAGCTGTTATATTAAGAGAAGGTGAAGAGCAAAAAAAAACCAAACCTCACTATTCCGTGGCTCCGTAAAACTTCTGCTGTGCCTCCCTAATGGATTTTCTGGTGGCTAATCTCCTTGAGAGCATGAACTTAGTTTTTGGTAGGCTGACGGAGGTTTTCCTGGTAAAGAGAACAGGTAGTTTTTCCATTAAGCATGACAGGAGTAAGAGAGAAGCCACCATCACAAGCATGACTCTAAAGCCCATGCTAGAATGCAGGTGCCCCTGTCTAAGCTGGTGCGATTAATTACTGCAAAACCTGTGTGTTGATCTGAGTTTCGGATTGGTGCTTGCAGGGAGCACGATCAAACCTCATCCTCATGGAAAGAGTTTGGGAGGAGTTACCATGGTTCCTCAGGGAGACCACCTGCAAAAAATTAACAGAAAGCTGGTGCTACCCTGAACAAAATCTCTTTTTCTGGTAATGCTTTGCTTCACTATCGCACTGCTGAGCTCTAGGTCCAACACCTTTAACGCTAGGCCCAACAGGGCTCTTCTCATTTGCAGTGCAAGATTAGCACTACTGCCACTAGGAAAAGAATCACTGCAACAAAGAGAACTAAAAAAAGCTAAGTTATATATAATAAAATTCCTTTGCTCTCTGCCTGTTGTGGAAGATTGTCATGGAAACATTTTTTTCAGAGAATAAATTTATTTTTTGTGAATAATGTCAGCGGAGCTAAGGGAGAGAACATATCATTTATATATAAAACGTTTATTGGAGTTGTGAATGTTTTATCTGCTGTGTTTTAAATCACTACAAAGGAGCGTATTACCTGGGCCTCAAAAGCAGTGACTCTTGGCTTTTTGTTTGTGTTTTTTCTTCCTTAAAGCTGTGTTGGCATTAAAGAGCTTTAAATCATTCACACTTAGTATTTTGTAAGTCCAGTTATACATTTGATCACTAAAATGTGAAATGAGGACTCTTCAATATAAAACACGTTACGAGTTTGTGATCAGGAAAATGGGAATCGGCATGAGCCTCCAGGTTTCTCCTGTAAGGATTGGTGTTGGAGTAATGTCTTTAACTATTGCTCCTCTGCTTTTGTTTCCCCACATGTAACCCAAGATCTTCATCCGTCTCACTGTGATAGAAGAAGTTTTTAGCATTAGGAGGGCAAGTTATGATTTATCAGAAACAGCTGGATGGGATAAGGTTCACTTGCAGCAACCGTACTTTGTCGAGCTTCGGGTCTGGTGGCTGCTTCTTGTTTGACAGCTTGTTAGGGCTTTGTCTGCGTGGAGACGACCTCTGCCTTCCAGCTGACCTCCTCTGTGAGCAGTTGTGAGTAGCCATCAGCTTCTGTCAATGTGAAGTAAGGACCTTGTTGGTCTGAGCAGGTTTTCCATCTGCTGCAGTGACCACACATTGGTCCCCAGGTGCTTATGTAGCAGACCCTGAGAAATGTCTGTCCCGAGAGCTGATCATACCTTGAGCTCAAAAGAGTTTTCATATTGAGTGATGAGTGATATTTCAGTGTGTCGACCTTACCTTATGAATGGGGGTCAAAAAGTCCTTTTCTGAATAACAGCTAATATTTGGTAAGTGATACTTGATGAATATTGTACATGTCAATGGCAAGGCAAACCCAGCTGTCAGAGGCTTTATCCTTGTGGGAGATGTCTCCAAGCTCTTAAGGATTCCTTTTGGAACCTTCTTACTGCATCCTCACTTACCTCTGCATCTGGCTTTCTGCCACCAGTATTCCATCAGTCTCTGTGTAATCTCTCTTGACTAGCACAGATATCTTTATAGAGGCCAGGGAGGTAAAAATGTGCTCCTCTCCCTCAGGGGATGCAGTTATGGCCGCCCCATTAATTAGATGACCAAGAGAGCACTGAAAGGTTTCTTGAATTGATTTCTTTCCGCCAAAGGTGAGACAGATCCCTTCCATGACTGGTTCAACATAGGCTATGCATTCCTTCCCATGGATGGGGCTATGCTGTAGCTGCTCAGGTTCCTCCTTTCCAGGCTCCCGGGATATGCCCCAGCCCTGTAGTATCTGTGTGTGGTACAAATCCTCCTGCTTTGGACATACAGCACCAAGGAAAAAAGGTGACTCATGGGGGTTTCTGTTCAGAGCAGCTGGGTAGAGGCAGAATCACAGCACCCCCATACCTCAAAATCATCTTCTGCTGGTCACTATCTTCTAAGGATCTGGCCGTTCTAGGTGGCAGATACACTAGCAGATAAGAATGTATCTTTCTTTCAGCTGTTTGAGAAGGGAGTGAAGCAGATGAGCAGGAAAGAAGCAGCTATCTTTATGGAAACGGCAGAGTGGAAGTATGTCCAGGAAAGCATAACCATAGTTGTCTATGAAATATGGTATGAAATTACTCGTAAATATCACGTGAAGTAAAAAGCGTGTTGAAGAGAAATAGGGCTGAGAATGGCTCTCCTTCAGTGAAGCTGAGCAGCTCTATGGAAATGGACCACATCGAACAAGGTGTTAGTTGTGTGTTAAATCAGCAATTACCTCCTCTTTATTTCCTTCCTTCCTGACTGAAGTAAGTGGAAAGGCGGAGGAAGAGCTGCAGAAGTTTGGGGAATGCTGTACTGTGTGGAAGAGCGCTAAGGTAGAGCATGAGGAAGCCCTGAGGAGTCCGTGCACACAGTCTTGCAATATTAACCTTCACGTGGTCTGCCCTTGCTCTTAGCATAGTGGGAACAACCCCATAGTATGCCTTACAAACACCAGTGCTTCAACACGTGAAAACTCTGTCTCTCCATGGAAACACTAATTTAACTGTGCCAATACAGTTTACAGCAGAGCCATGGGTGAGTTGGGCTGTCTGCAGCAGCATCAATATTTGCGTGACTCCTCATGACACCTCATGTCTTCTGCACTGAGGAGCTCCAGCAAGGATTTCAGAAAGAGCTTGCAAAATTTGCGTCCCTTGATGTGACTGCTGACGGCTCCCAGAGCAGCTTGCCTAAGTCAACCTGCATCCTCCTGTGTCATGCCTTGTCCCCACCGCTCTGTATGGGGACCAGAGACTCTTCGCATATGTACAGGCACTGGAGCCCAAAGGGATCACAGCAGTCATCCAGCCTGACTTCCTATAGAAGGCAAGCCCCAATATTCTCATCAGGAGTATCTGTATTGATGTTTTGTTGAGCTACTGCATACTTTTAAAGGGGGAGGGGGAAATTCAAGATCTATATTCATATCTGTAAGATAAGATATTTCTATCACTACCACCACACCTAAAAAAACTTGGATTGTGTTTATAGCCTGAGTTTGCCCAATTTACCCTTTGGGAAGTTCGTATTTATTTTATTAGATTGAAGAACTTTCTGCTATCAGAAATCTTTACCTCATGTAGGTACTTGCAGAAAATCATCAAGTCAGTGCCTAACATTCTCCTAATTAAATATTTTGAGCTTCAGTCAGTTACTACAACAGAGTTCTTGGACCTCAGATTGTTCCTGAAGCTCTTTTCAGAACTGTGTCCAAGTTTTTAACATGATTTTTTAATTACTGGCACCAGAACTGGATACAGTAATTTAATAATAGTCCCCAGTGCCTTGGACAGGTGTAATTAATACCTTCACTTACTTTAACAAATAAATCCTGCTTATGCTTTTAGGGATTATGTTCAGCTTGGCTGTGGCATCAAAAGGGTTTATGTTCATGTGCTTATCTAAAATACTCATGAATTCTTTTCTGCATTGCTGCATACTATCGTCTTTGGGTTGTGGGTAATGGTAAGATGTTCTTTTTATCCCCTGGCAATTTGGTTCTTTCTGTTCAAGCTGCCCTGAACCTGAAGTATATGAGTAAGCATATTTGGAGCTTCTTTCTTGTTTGGAAGAGTTTATATTTCTTTGGGGGCTGATTTCAAGCTTTCCTGACTGTCTAGTCTGCCAACAGAGAGAGTGGACTTCTGCTTACTGAGACATTTATCTGTACTTATCTCTACAGCAGCTGGTTTTATGTGTTACTGAGCCCCAAACTGGCGTACACTGTCAGACTCAGAAGAAAAGAGAATATTTTAACAGAAGTGACTCCTCTATGCCTTTTTTGATTGCTGATTTTGCTAATATCAGAACAGATACAAAAGAAAAGCTATATATTCGCCTGTCCTACAAAGAGAAGATACAAAACTTACCGAAGACTGAACATTACCACTCAGTTGTGGAGCAAAGAGGTGATAATTCCTCGTTTAACATAAAAATTTCTATCCTTCTCTAATTGTATAGCTACTGAGCTGTCTTTTCCCAGTGCATGTATGTGCACGTTTTAACTCGACCTCTGTTCCCCCTATTCCATTCATAGCAAGCATACAAAGCAAATATAAAAGGTATCGGATGCCATCACTGAATGGTTGTCCTTTTCTATCCTTGATAAATAGGAAGAGTCTGCCTTTACACATTGCTGTGGTTTTGGATGATTTCTTGCTTCCTTGGAGGGAATGGCTAAGCTGTAAGCAGAATGGTTAGCAAGAGGTTACCATCTTGTGATATTTTCAGAAATGCTCTGCAGTTTTCCTTGAAAGCAGTTCTTGAAAGGTGAATAGGGTGTTAGGGACTAGTTAGGGAACTAGGAAGCCAAGCAGGATAGCAGAAGGGAGTCTCACCCAAAATGGCACACTAGGAGCCTTTTTTCAGACTCTCTGAATTGGGTGGTATGAGCTGCAAGGCAATTTGGCAAATGCCTAACATCAAGCATTAACTTTCTTACAGTTTCATTGTGTTCAGTCCCATAGTGAAAGTGGAGTTTGTGTTTCTGCAATGGTGTCTTGACATGTCCATGCCTGACAGTCCTAATGGAAGAGGAGTGATTTCTCTCTGTCCTGGCTGGAACGTGCGTGATCCTTTCTGAAGGTGTACAGTTTATTGATTTCTGGTATGCATTTGCTTGGATGACCCTTTTCCTTAATGCTGTATTTCTTAAGATATTGGAACTTACTATATAAAAAAAAAATATTCCTTTGCTGCACTGCAAAATTTGTTAAGCTGTAACTGCTAAAGGAAAGAATAAACACTACCCAGTGAATCAAACTGGCATTTTCTAATCCTTCGATTCAGTTGTGAAAAGCAACTTGTTATATGCCTGGCTGGTTGGTTGCCTGAATTGAGATACCCTTGAAGAAATTGTTTTCAGGACTGCACAGACAATTGTGCAGGCTTCAAAGTTAGTTCTATTTAATGTGATTTGAATTGACCACCCAAAATCACCAGATGGTTTGGAAAACTAAGGTCAGATTTTTGTGGTGAGGACAGTGGTAAGTGCAAAACAAGCTACAAGAGATGCCAGACAGCTATCACTGAAAGGAAGGAAGAAAAGATTAATTCATTGCATGAGCATTCTTGGGCACTTAAAAAAAACCCCTAACAGCTGGAGATGGGCTTGTACTAATGATGGCTGTAAAATATCTACCCTTTTTGTCTGTCTCATTCTCCCGGCTAAGTTTAAACTAGATAGTAAAGGTTTGTGAGTTTAGGTGCAAAAGTCCAAGTCTCAGACCTTCACATTGACTGTCCCTCCAGCTGCAGCCTATAGCCTGTGGCTCTGAACTTCATCTGAATAGTCAGGGTGCATGAGGCCTTCAATGGCCCGTGGCCCAGGGTGGTGGTGAGCATCGGGGCTGCTGCCTGGGTTGGCATCATCTCCAGCAGGTCTGTCAGAAGTAGACTGGCAAAAAAACCAGAGGAGAAAAAAAATAAGAAAAAAACAAAGTAGAAGGGTTGTCCCTCCAATAGTTGAAGTTGCTTCTCTTGTGCTGTGTTGATCTCCTGGCCAAATCCCACAGTGCTTGCCGGATTCTTATTCAAACCAGTTTCCTCTCAATTCAGCTGGATCTCCCTTTGGCAGAGGATTGCAGGAGCTGCCTTCCTCTTATTTAACGTTAAAAGAGAATTTGCAGAAAGAAATAATTCAAGTGGTTGGGTAAGCGAGGGAAA